>CM056049.1:523910912-525110912 GCA_029574335.1 Rana kukunoris
TTTCTTTGTGGTGTGGTTTTAGGCAATGAACAAGATGGACGAGAAACATGGCAAGCTCAAGCCACTCAGGCAGCCAGGCCCCAGCCAACCGGACGAACCCGGCGGAGGTACAAGGCCTCAAACATGGCCTTCCAAGAGATGGTGGAGATGGTCACCATCTTACAAAGGGAGGATTATGACGGGAAGCATGGCCCTTACCTGCATCCAAACAGGGTGAAGGCCAACATCATGGAGAAGGTGATCAGGAGGCTGCATCCAAAATTGGCCAACGCAGGACTCGGGAACAATTGAGAAAGAGGTGGTCAGACCTCAAAAACAGGGAGCCTGAACAACTCCAGCATATCAAGAGGCTGATTCGGGGAAAAATAAGTTTTTTTAATTTTTGACACATTTGTGGTGTTTGTTTATTGTGCCATGTGATTTTAATTTCAGGTTGTACTGTATGTTTGTGGGCACAAAAAGTGGTCGGAGAAGTCGTCGTTTATTACGTTGTTTTCGACCTACTAAACGACAATCTTCGTGCTAAATATCATCATGCGCCTAGTTCGCATGGACAAAAAGGAGTGTATAAACACTATATCATTCCCAAAAAACGTCTTTGTATTTGTTATTATTTGAACAAACGACGACTCCTACGACCAATTCATGTGTCCCCAAACAGGAATCTTGCCATTTTTGTTGTAATGTGACTTCACTTGTGATCTTTTATAATGTAGATTTGTACCTAAATTAAAGTCGATGTGAAAAGCTTAGTAAATATGACCAATAAACAGAAAAAGGAGAGTCTGCTCAGCAGTGGATTCTGCACATGTTTATATACTCTGTACTTGTATTTTTAGTTCTCACTCATATCTCTTTATAATCTTTTACCTTTCTTTTTCCCTATCTTCAATCTCGTAGGGCGCAGTGAAGCAGCAAGGCAGGATGGAACTTCCGAAGCCCCACCCCCCGAGGGATGATGACGCTGCCACCACACATCCGGTAAATTTCCTACACAACACTCATACCCAGGTAATCTAGATCAGGGATCCTCAAACTACGGCCCTCCAGCTGTTGTGGAACTACACATCCCATGAGGCATTCATTGTAACACACTGACATTCACAGACATGACTAGGCATGATGGGAATTGTAGTTCCTGAACAACTGGAGGGCCGTAGTTTGAAGACCCATGATCTACATCATGGGTCTTCAAACTACGGCCCTCCAGTTGTTCAGGAACTACAATTCCCATCATGCCTAGTCATGTCTGTGAATGTCAGAGTTTTACAATGCCTCATGGGATGTGTAGTTCCGCCACAGCTGGAGGGCCGTAGTTTGAGGATCCCTGATCTACATGTAGGTTTTGCGAATTTTAATACCTTTTTTGTTCCCACATTTCAGGAGCAAGTCGTGCAGCGACAATGGACAGGGATACTGCCAAATTTGTGCTGTCCGAAATATGGTCCTTCAGGGAACAATTAGAGGACATCCAGGACACTGCACGAGAAGTGGTAGAAAAATCAAAAGGGCTGGAGACACAAATTAAAAATTTAATAGATTATTTGGGTAGGTTTTGATTTATTTAGTGTTTATTTTGTAATAGAAAAAAGGTTTGGTTTATAATAAAAAAAAAAAAATGTGATTTTATTTTTTGAATAATGTAAAAAAAAAAAAAAAAAAAAAAAGTGATTTTAGTTTTTGAATGTAAACAAAAATGTGATTTTATTTTTTGAATAATGAAAAAAAAAAATATATAAAAAAAAGTGATTTTATTTTTTGAATAATGTAAAAAAAAAAAAAAAGTGATTTTAGTTTTGGAATGTTATAAAAAAAAAAAAAATAAAAAAAAATATTTGTTTTGTAACTTAAAAAAATGTTTTTAAAAAATTTTATGTCAAAAAGTTATGTTTTTCAAGATGCAAAAATTAAAAAATTTACAGTAAAATATGTGTCTTGTTATTTAAGCTCAATGATTAATATAAAATACTAGGGTTGTCCCGATACCGATGCCGAGTATTTGCGGGAGTACTTGTACTCCCGCAAATACCCCCGATACCTAAATAGAATACTTCCCCCCCCATATTGCAGCGATGCGTCCCTCATACCTTTTTAGATATGCTGACGCCGCCGCATACCGCCTTATCCCCCTGCACAATCGCATAGCTTACATTACAAGCATTCATTCTGAATACTTGTAAATGGCCGTGTATTGACACTCCCCCTCTCCGGATTGGACGGATCCCTCCATCCGGAGAAGGGGAGTTTTAAAACACGAAGCGCGGCCATTTACAAGTTTTTAGAATGAAAGCTTGTAATGCGCTACGCCAAGGATCTCCAAACTACGGCGGCCTCCAGCTGTTTCGGAACTACATTTCCCAGGAGGCATTGTAAAACTCTGACATTCACAGACACGACTAAGCATTATGGGAATTGTAGTTCCTGAACAACTGGAGGGCCATAGTTTGGAGACCCCTGCGCTACGCGATTGTGCAGGGGGATACGGCGGTATGCGGCAGAGGCGGCATCAGCATATCTAAAAAGGTATGAGGGACGCATCGCTGCAATATGGGGGACATACATGGCTGCATATGTGGGGGACTTGGCTGCATTTGGGGACACATTTAAAAAAAAGTATCGGTATTCGGGATCGGCGACTACTTGAAAAAAAGTATCCGTACTTGTACTCGGTCCTAAAAAAGTGGTATCGGGACAACCCTAGAAAATACCTAAAAAAAATGTATGCTGAGAACATTAAACAATGAGGGATAGTTATTTCAGTCCATCACAAACACATGGCACTATGATAACCTAGGACCGTGATGGCGAACCTTGGCACTCCAGATGTTTTGAAACTACATTTCCCTTGATGCTCCACTATACTGCAGAATGCATGAGCATCATGGGAAATTTAGTTCCAAAACATCTGGGGTGACAAGGTCGCCATCACTGACCTAGGAGATAAAATAAAAACACAAACCTTAAAAATTAATTAAAGAACAAAGAAAAGACTGTTTCAGGCAAAAAATAAATTTAATTATTCATCCAAGATCTGGCATTGGAATGGCCCCCCTACCCATAAAGTAGTCCACATATGCCTGACGCACAGCACGTGCGTTTCGGGGGGCCAATTGGGGATGGGCAGCGTCACGAGCTGCCTCTGGAATGTCAACAGGGTCATCAGGCAAAAGGGTTAGGTAGGAAGAAGAATGTCTTTTTAAATAGTTGTGTAAAATGCAGCAGCATGTAATTAGATAATTCAACTTGTATTCGGCCATGTTTATGGCAGTAAGAAATAGCCGGAAACGGCTGGCCATGATGCCAAAGGCGTTTTCCACCACCCGTCTGGCTCTGGCCAGCCTGTAATTAAACACCCTCCTCTCAGGGGTGAGGGCGCGTTGGGGAAATGGCCTCATGAGGTGAGGACCCAAGGCGAAAGCCTCATCTGCAACAAAAACGAAGGGCAGACCCTCTTCATTATCCTCCGCAGGCGGCAATCCCAGGTCCTCGGAAAGAAGCCGTTGGGCGAACTCCGTCTCGGCAAAGACACCACCGTCCGACATCCGCCCATTTTTCCCAACATCAAGATACAAGAACTCGTAATTGGCAGACACCACCGCCATCAGAACAACACTGTGGAACCCCTTGTAGTTATAATAATGGGATCCACTATGGGGTGGTGGCACGATGCGGACGTGCTTGCCGTCAATAGCTCCTCCGCAGTTTGGAAAATTCCATCGCCGGGAGAAGTCCGCTGCCACAGTCTGCCATTCCTGTGGCGTGGTGGGGAACTGTAGATACCAAAAAAATATAAAAATATCAAACAAACATTCCTAAAAGAACATCCCAAAACATTTTTTGATACCAAAAAAACAAACATTAATTTGAAGTATTATTAACCACTTCCTTACTGGGCATGTAAACCCCCTTCATGACCATGTGAAATTTCAGCTTGCGGCACTGCGTCGCTTTAACTGACAATTGCGCGGGTCGTGCGATATGGCTCCCAAACAAAATTGGCGTCCTTTTTTCCCCACAAATAGAGCTTTCTTTTGGCTGGTATTTGGTCACCTCTGCGATTTATATTTTTTGCGCTATAAACCAAAAACGACGACTATTTTGAAAAAATAAACAATATTTTTTACTTGTTGCTATAAAATAAAAAATTCATTTTAGGGCGATACATATTCTTCTACATATTTTTGGTTAAAAAAAAAAAAAATCGCAATAAGCGACTGGTTTGTGCAAAAGCTATAGCACCTACAAAATAAGGGACAGAATTATTATTTGTTATTAATTTTTTTACTAGTAATGGTGGCGATCTGCAATTTTTATTGCGACTGCGACAACATGGCGGACACATCGGACACTTTTGACACCTTTTTGGCAACATTCACATTTATACTGCAATCAGTGCTAGAAATATGCACTAATTACTGTATAAATGTGACTGGCAGGGAAGGGGTTAACACTAGGGGTGAGGAAGGGGTTAATGTGTATCCTGCATTGTGTTCTAACTGTGGGGGGAGGGGGGGGTGACCGATCTGTGTCCCCATGTATAAGGAACACTGATCGGTCTGCTCTCTCCAGTGACAGGACGCTGTCATTGTGAGAGCCGGCAATGAGAAATGATCTCATATGTTTACATATGAGATCATCTCTCATTGGCTGCACAGATCGCATTGCAAACGGCCACTCTGATTGGCCGTTCGCGGCGAGCTGTGATTGGCTGTGTCCAAGGGACACGGCCAGTACACAAGTTCCCCGCTGCGCGCTCTGGAGCGCACGCTGGGAACACAGAAAGAGGCTGCCGTGAAAAAACGGCAGACCAGAGATTTAGAACCACCCTGCGGCGCGCATATAGTCGTACGGCCGCAGGGAAGTGGTTAAAAATTGGAAAAATAAGAAGGGATCACTAAAGCAGATTAATCACACCCTCTGATGGTCACAATCCTACAAAAAATAAGGGGAGTGGAGGCCCAAAATGAGTTTGAGACCTCTAAACAAAATTAAATACAAAATAAATGTTAATTTATACAATTACAAAAAAAAGAGGGGGGGGGGTTGTGCGTGCACTACAATATAGGACAAAATATAGGGGGATATAGGGACTTCTATAGACAGCACTACAATATAGGACAAAATATAGGGGGACTAGGCTAGGTGGGTTTGGGACACAAAAAAAAAAAAATAAAAAAAAAAAAAAACCTGGACAGGTTGGCAAAACAAAAGATGCATGTAGGAGCAAATATAAAATGAATACAGCATGCATGGAGATGAAAGGGAACATTACCAGAAGATCACAAACAGGTTAATTAGGGACTGTTTAAAACCAAACAAATTGAAACAAATACAAAAGCCTAAATAAAACATAGTTTGTGCATTTAAAGGGCACCACTTACCTTAATATAGTCCTCCTGCAGAACATGAATGATGGCAGAACAGGTCTGGGGAATTATGAGGCCCAGAGCCTGGGGGGAGATGCCCGTCGAGAACTTCAAGTCCTGCAGACTTCTCCCTGTTGCCAGGTACCGCAAGGTGGCAACTAGCCGCTGCTCAGCAGTGATGGCTTCCCGCATAACGGTGTCCTGCCTGGTGATATAAGGCGACACCGAAGCCAAAAGCTGCTGGAATACGGGGTCAGACATCCGAAGAAAATTCCTGAAATCATCAGGGTTATTTTCTCGGATCTCCCGCAGCAGAGGCATATGAGAGAACTGGTCCCTGCGAAGAAACCAGTCCTTGGCCCACAAAGTCCTTCTCGCCCTCCTCAAGGACCGGAGCCGGGATGCAGCACACATCCTAACAAGAAGCACAGCACGATCTCGGCGACGAGAACGTACCCGCAACATGGCTAGAAAACGGTCGTCAAATCAGATCGCACTAAAACACCGCTCTGAAGTACAGAAATGCCTTTGAAGAACGGACCTGCAAAACAGGAACGTGTAGACAAGAACGCACTGCCAAAACAGATACGATCGGAAAACAAGCACTGTATCACAAATACGACCCCAAAAGCACAAACTGTACGACAGTAAACGATATTAAAGCACGAAGACTGAAAAGCGCGAATCGTCTCTCACCAAACTTTTACTAACACGCAGCAACACGATATCAGCAAAAGAGGCCGTCTTCCGCATGGAAATGACCCTTTATAGTTCCGTCGTACGTGATGGACGTCACGGCGCTTTGCTAGACTTTTTGGGAAAAACGATGGTGTGTACGCAACGTCGTTTTGGAAAATGAAGTTTGAAAAACGTCGTTTTTTTTCATGAAATAAAACGTCGTTTTTTTTCATCGCAAAAAGTGATCGTGTGTACGCGGCATAAGGGGTTGGAAATAGCAGACGCGATAGATCTAAAAGATATGGGAATCTTTAAACTTCAAAAAAACATAAAGCCCCCACCTTTCCTACAGTTGCTGAACTTTGGGAAATATGTTTTATAGCTTGCCTCCTTTAAGTGCAGAAGAAACATGTCTATATTGTTTAAAAACTTTAGGGATACTGTACATTTGAACAGAAGGTCTCACCACAAACACCTCAAATATGCATTCCTACTTCTAGCGATAAGGCAGTTTATGCTGAAATAAAAATTTACAATGTTCCTATTCAAAGACATAGGCAAACATATGTATGCTATTCAGACATAAAAAAATACTGGCACGCTGGGGCGTATGTTAACATCTTAATTGGGCAGCAATGCATGAGTATTTGTTTTCCATAAAGAAAATTAGTATGTATTATTTCAGAGACAGCAGTTAGAAATATTGTAAAGACTTGATGCACATTCTGTAAGCATTTACTATCTGACCAAAATGACAAGACAGTTAACATTTTTTTTCAATAAATAAAAAGTGGAAAAAATATAGTGCTCCACTCCTTAGGCCTCGTACACACAATCGAATATATCTGCTGAAACTGGTCCGCAGACCAGTTTCAGCGGACAGATTCGATCGTGTATACGGGCTAGCAGACAGGTTCCAGCAGACAAAAGTTTTAAAGCATGCTTTAAAACTTGTCTGCTGGAAACCCGTCTGTCCGACATGTCCGCTGGTTAGTACGCCTTACCAGCTGACAAAAATCCTCTGCATGCGTCGAAAAAGATTGTATTTTACTTCCTGGTTCGGTGACGTGGCGGCGTCAACGTCACCGCCACGTCACCACGCTGTCTGTCCGCGGAGATTTTGGTTTGATCGTGTGTACACAGATCAAACCAAAATAGCCCAGCAGACATGTCCGATGAAAACGGTCTGTCAGACCGTTTTCTTTGGATAAATCTCGTGTGTACGCGGCCTAACTAAGACTAATAATGAATAAAACAAAAAGTCGAGTGCACCATTACAGGGGCAGAGGTAATATAAAGCTGTTGTGTAACCACAATTAAGTGAGGGCCCTCAAAGAATAAGAAATGGCACCATAATGAAAGAGTCAAATGTAGGCATGAAGAAAGAATCTTTTGTGGCACTGTATGACACCCCACACAGATAATAAATTGCATCCTTTGATAAAATGACAAGGGGGTGATGAAACATGTCAGGGCAGAGTCTATGATGCATTGTGACAATCAGGAACTGCCTCAGGGATTGCTGTTACTAGGTGATGCTGAAGTTTAGACTTAATGTGACAATGTACTCAGATATGGTGGAAAGCTTTTAAAGTGGTTCACTGCTGTTTTGAGTGCACTTATTTTGTGGGTGTACATTTTTATTACTTTCAATATGCCAGTTTTTCTGCTGTGAGTGGAGGGGCCAGTGGTGATTGTGATTGGTGTTGCTTCATACAAGAACCAGTTGTGATATATACAGGAGGCAGAGACTGGAGGATCCCTGGAAATAGACCCCTTAAAGGGGAAGGTACAGTTGACCAATTTGCAATAATAGGCCCATATGTTCAGATTTGGCGCTATGGAGGATGCTCAGTGATGATCTGTGTGGGATATTAGGCAGTGCCATGGAGGATTCTTTGTACATGAGTCTACATTGACTTCTCTTAATTAGAGGTCTGATAACCGTATCCATTAAATGTATAAAGAAACAGAGATTGCCGCTCCAGGCAGGTCTTGTTGGGTGCAATCTTCTCAGGGACTGAGGGTGCTAGCAATGCACATGGCAAATAAGAACAAAAGATGATCAGGCAGCCGCACTCAAATCCAATGCAACTTCAATGCAAAAAACTGGAAACAGGCACCACAAGTCACAGCAACGGAACCCAGGACAGCCGACGTGCCCCACACCAACCTCAGCATTTACTCATAGCAATAGCTATAGCTATGAGCATAGCTATGAGTAAACGCTGAGGTTGGTGTGGGGCGCGTCGGCTGTCCTGGGTTCCATTACTGTGACTTGTGGTGCCTGTTTCCAGTTTTTTTGCATTGAAGTTGTTGTTGGATTGGAGTGCGGCTGGCCTGATCACCCATTAAATGTATGATGGAGGATTACTGTGGTGTAATTTCTTACTCTTTGTGAACCCTCAATTAAAGGGGTTTTAAGGTAGAAGGTTTTATTTTATCTTAATGCAAAAAGCCTGGGGGGCGTGACCAGAAGCCGACTCGGATGCAAGCCTAGCCTAAGAGCTCTCTCTCTGCCCACAGCATACTGGCTATTTTTGGGGACTTTCCACCCGCCATCCATGGGTCACTCCAGGACGACCAGGTCCACTACGACCAGGGGATCATCCCAGCCCCCTCCGGGGACATCCACAGACCTCAGGTCCTTCTTTACTCAGCCCGGTCTCCCGCAGGACAGGGAATCCAAGATGGCGCTGGACACGAACGCACCTGACATGCGGTCCCCCCCCCGCGGCTCTCTCACTCCATCCCAGAGCCGCTCCAGGCCCCAATTGACCAGATGTCCATCCCGCAGACGATCGGAGAGCGGGCGCCGCTGGTCGGGTGAGCACACACCCCCTGCCTGGTCCCCTTCCACCGCTGTGGCCTCACAGCCGAACTTGCGGGCCGTCGCCATCTTGGGACACCCGGAGCACTTCATGCAGTGCTCCGAGGCCTACCCGCAGCTCCTCCGCTCAGCATCTAAACGGCCATAAGGAGGGAGGAGGCCAGCTCACCAGACCCCACGGGGGGTGTGGAGGACTTTCCAGCGCTGCCACAGTCAGCCCATCCCAGCTCCCATCCGTTTGCTCCATCCAGAGCTGGGCAGTCCACTAGTCCGGGAGAGGACTCAGTAGGGACACCATCCCCCCCTGTGCTTCAGCATCAACCTCACCCCAGGCCTCTCCAGCACGCTGCACCCCATCCGGTGTCACTGGCATCTTTTGCCCAACTGACATGCCCCCCTGCCCCCTCCTCACCCCGGGACAGGGGGGAAGAGGACTCCCAATCCCAGCAGGCCCGGACCTGTGGAACTCAGGAGGGCTGGAGACTTGAGAGCCCTATCTGGGGGCCCCCACAGCAGGCTCGCACACAGCTTTCCTCACATCCTGCTTCTCCTTCACAAACACCGAACATAGCTGCATTCCAGTCCATCCCCCCACAATGGCTTGTATACCTGCAAGCAATGCCTACCAAGGAGGACTTTAAACAGTTCATATTGGACGTGAAATCCACTTGCAGGTCTGAGATCCAAAACCTCCAATAGGGCCTCAAACAACCTGGCTGATTGCGTGGAAATGGTGGAGGAGGAAATCCAGGAAACTAAACTGGCAGTTCATCGGACACAAACACAGGGTACGGAACACCGCACATTGCTTAGAGACATGCAGCGTCATTTAGAAGATCTGGACAACAGGGGGCGCAGGAACAACCTTCGCGTCCGGGGGATACCGGAATCGGAGGGTCCCGAAGATGTACGCTCCACTTTACACACCCTGTTCAACAACCTGATCGGGGCCCCCCCCGACTAAACCCATAGAAATGGACCGAGCTCACCGGCGCTGCGCCCCAAAGGGGCCACCTCCAAACCCAGGGACATAATATGCAGGCTAAGCTCCTACCCCCTGAAGGAGGAAATAATGCGTCAAGCCCGCCTCGCCCGCAGAGTGACCTTGGATGAAGTCCCTGTTCAGCTCTTGGGAGACATAGCGCTGGGCAAAGTGGAAAAGGCACTACTTAGAACTTAGACAAAGGTTCTACGATAGGGTAACAAAGCCCACTCCCTCCTGGCCAGAAAACAATGCGACAGCAGCCAGGCCACGACCCCGCACCAGGTCCAGAATAACACGGGAGACCTAGGGCCAGATTCTCAGTGGCGATACGACGGAGTATCTCAGATACCCCATCGTATCGCCGTTTTTTTGCCTCGTATCTATGCGCGTGATGCTTAGCATCACTTTTGCATAGATACGCTTCAACATCCGACAAGTGTAAAACCATTACACTTGCGGATCGTAGTTGTAATGACAACTCCGGCCACTAGGTGGCCTTTACGTTGTTTTCTCATTTGCATAAGCAAATGAGGCTAGTACGCCGATTCCCGATCGCTTTTATGCCGCCGCCCCTGTTCCGTCGTTTTTTCTCGTCGTCGCCGTAGGTTACCCCAGCTTCTATGTGGAGTAACCTTACGAAGTACCGTCGGATGCCGTCGGGTGCCGTCGGATGCCATATTAGGTATGGTGTCGGGTCAGCGTCGGCTTTTTCCGTCGCTTACGTCGTTTTACTAACTCGTTCGCGAATAGGGGCATTGCGTAGTGACGATCACGTCGTTTTGACGTCGCTTTCAACTACGCTTTCCGACGTGAGCTGGAGCATGCGCACTGGGCTTTTTCCCCGGCCGACGCATGCGCAGTTCATTCGACGCGGGGGCGCGCTTCATTTAAATACAAGCCGCCTCATTTGAATTACGTGGGCTTACGCTGGGCCATTTTCGCTACGCTAACGCAAACGACGGAGCAAATGGTTAGAGAATACGGCACCTGGCTCCTAGATCTCTACGATGCGCAAATGTAGTGCAAATGGCTTACGATACGCAAGCGAAATTCTATGAGAATCTGAAGCCCCTAGTCTCTCAGCTGCAAGACGTAGTCCAAACCTTTGCAGACTTTTACACAACTCTATACAATAACCCTGACATCCCCAATAACCCTCCATCTCCTGACCTCATTCAACGCATGACCAGTTATCTGGAGCAGAGTGGTGTTTCCCATCCCCTCCCCTCTGGATCCTTCCCCTCTCTCTTCTACTGGAGGAGGAGCTAGAACAGACCCCTCCCCAACCCCCCACACCACGCCCCCCCTCCCGATGGATTCCTATGAATACTACGGAACCATTCCTCCCCCTACTCTTGCCTCCCCATGTGTAATACTATTCCTGCATTCCCAGGGAACTCCTTTCACGGGGACATGCAACGATCCTTCGATCACGGTCATCCCCGGAAGCTACAACCACCCTCATGTCCGCCAACCCATACAGGCCCACCCTCCCTTCTGAACTCCGATTTGAAGATCTTCACTAAATTACTGTCCATCCGACTGAATTCAGTACTCCCCCTCCCTCATACACAAGGACCAGTGGGATTTGTCCCGCTTCGTCAAGCTGGGGACAACACTAGGAAAATTATTGACTTGATAGAGGACAGGAAAGACAGAGTTGCTAGAGGGTGCGAACAGAGAGGGTCAGAGAGGGTCCGATATTACTGGGCCTAGACGCCAGAAGGCCTTTGACCGATTGGGGTGGCCCTTTCTGTTTGCTACGCTGCGACATGTGGGATTTAAGGGGCCATACCTGCGGGCTATCCAGCACCTATACTCCGACCCATCCTCCCAGGTCAAGACCCCCTTTGCCCTCTCCTCCACATTTCCAGTAACTACCGGCACCAGGCAGGGGTGCCCTCTGTCTCCCCTGCTGTTCGCACTATGTGTAGAACCCTTAGCCGCCACCATCCGTCAGAACCCAGATATCAGAGGGATCTTAGTTAGAGATCAAGAGTTCAAAATATCATTATTTGCAGACGATTGTCATCCTCACACTCACCCAACCTAGGATCTCCCTCCCAAACCTGCATGTGGAGCTTGATCGCTTTAGAGCGCTATCAGGCTACAAAATAAATGCGTCCAATCAGAAACACTCCCGCTTAAAATCCCAGACGGGGAGGTGGCCCACCTACACACAACTTTCCCTTATAGCTGGAAAACCTCCTCACTGAAATATCTGGGGATCCACATCACTCCCACCTACGCTACCCTTTATCAGCAGAACTTCCCCCCCTTTTCCGTACTATTAGGACCCTTGTACAACAATAGAGAAAGCACACACATCTCCCTCTTGGGGAGAGTAGCGGCAGTAAAAATGGCGATCCTCCCAAAAATACTCTACCTGTTCCAAACCCTACCTATACCAGTGCCCTACGCCCATTTGAGAAAACTCCAGACTGATCTGCTCCAGTATACATGGAACTACAAGCATCCCAAAGTCCCCCGGTCGGTGCTGCTGGCGGCAAGATCGAAGGGGGGTCTAGCAAACACTGATCTTGTAAAGTACTAGCAAGCGACCCAGTTGAAGGCAGTAGCCTCCTGGTTCACGTTGCGGTCGTACAATAAATGGACTCAAATAGAAAAGCTGTGGCTGGCCCCGGTACATCCAAACAACTTATTGTGAAATGCGGATGTGGAGGTTGATCCCGGTGGCATGTTAGGTCCAATGACCCAGCTTAGATGCACGTGGCGCAAATTGGTACGCCAGCATAAATTATCCTCCGACGGATCCCTTCTGACCTCCTTCGCCAGCAACCCCAAAATCTCCAGATAGCCTCACCCACAGAATGTCCGCTCCATGGACAGCAAGGAACCTTTTTCACTTTGGGAACCTAGTGGATCCCCTGACTCGCAAAATGATCACATTTGCGGACATTCAGGCCAAATATGATATGCCAAGAGTTCTATGGATATCTCCAGATTCGCCACTATGCATTGACTATCGCCCCAAACCTGCAGTTTTCCCCCCCGGTGTCTTTTGAGAGGCTGATATTGGCGGGCACAGCACAGCAGGGCTTGATCTCTAACATATATTAAATACTGAATTCTAGGCCTGTAGATACTAAGGGCAAACACGCATACATGCTTAAGTGGGAAAAGGCCCTGGGTGAGGAGATATCCATGGAGCAATGGCAGGTGATCTGGTCCCAAGCGGCAAAAAGTTTGATTTGTACGCTATACAAGGAGAACATATATAAAATCCTCTACTTTTGGTACATGACACCAGATGTTCTTCACGCCATTTACCCGATCACCTCGGACCGCTGTTGGCGCTGTCGACAAGACAGGGGTACGCTTATCCATGTCTACTGGAGTTGCCCCACTGATCGTCCTCTTCTGGAACTCTGTCCAGCAATTATTGGACAGACTTCTAGATAGGACGCTCCCCCTGACCCCGAAAGTTTACTTATTAGGATTGCCCCCACCAAACCTACCGGCACCCTACAAGAAACTGACCAGACATATCCTCACGGGCAGCGCGATGTCTGGTGGCTCTACATTGGAAGCGCCCCGCCCCTCCCCCCCTGAGGCCCTATATGCAAGGATCAAGGATGTGGAACTGATGGGAGAGGATGACGGCCAGAATGATGGACAGATTGGAGGCCCATGACGAGGTTTGGGAGCTTTGGCACCGTCGGGAGGAGACACCCTGATCAGGTACCTAGACCACACTGGTGATTTACCATCCCATTCCCCTCCCCCCCCCTCCTTTCCTGCCTCCCCCTCCTATTCCCCTCCTCCCCTTCTTCTTCTTGCTATTTATTTTCATCTCTTCTTATCTCTTCCCGTGAAATCACGGTTGTTTCTAGATTATTCACTAGTATACTGCTGCACTGACGTGTTTTTTTTTCTTTTCTTGTACCTTGCACTAAACCCGTCTATGTGGCTGTGAATCAATACAGACTCTCAGCTGCCTTATATGAAGGTACATAGCGAGTCAGATAAAGCTTTGGACATTGTCAAGTAGAGTAATGACCACTCCACTAGATGTTGCTTATTTGAATGATCTTACATGTATACGTGTATTGGAATTTTCTAAATAAAACTATTATTGATAAAAAAAAAAAAAGATAAAAAGCCTTCTGGGTGCAGAAGCCTCCCTCAGCCCTCTTAATATTTACCAGAGCCCCCTCTCTATCCAGCGATGTCCACAAGTCCCTCGGCCATCCGGGACTTTCCATCCTGACTGGCTGAGACATAGCAGCGGCTTCATTGGCTACTGTGCCAATTGGGAGTGAGATAGGGCGGGGCAAAACAGCAGCTCCATGTCCGAAAGATGTGGGGGCACTCGACAGGAGGGAGAGACCCGAGAAGAGGAGGATCAAGGCTAGCCTGTGCAAATCCACTGCATAAAGCGGGTAAGTATGACATGTTTGTTATTTTTTTTTTTAAACAAGTCTTTGCCAGGTACCCCCTCCCCTCTCCCGGGGGATCCGTCAGGGTGGAGAGTGGGGAAGGGGACGATTAACATGTCATGGGTTTCTCAGTCCAAAATGCCCGGGCCTATTTTTGTCCCAGTCCGGGCCTGGTTACAATAGATACACAGCTTCACATTACCTCTGCACCTGTAACGTTGAACTGTCACTGTTTTTGTACTTTCACTTTTTGCTTTATTTCTTATTATTTAAAGGACCACAGCACTATATTTTTCCACTACTAGTTTATATGTATTAATGTGCTAGCAGCTATGTTTTGCTGTGCCTTTCAGTGCAAATTCATTTGTTATTATTTAATAAAATTGTCAAAGGCAAGAGCCCAAAATATTGCACAGACATGCTACACATCACGTAAGTGCTGTTACTATGCTGTAATGGAAGATGGAGAGGCTAGGCAGGTATCACGAAATACGATTTAGAGGGTATTCTTTAGATTAGCTTCTATTTTAAATTGGCCCTAGTATATGCATGTAAGTTAGGGACCTTAGATTGTAAGCTCCTTGAGGGTAGGGACAGATGTGAATGTACACAGGGCCACCTCCTCTCCCCCCGTCCCACTGACCTGGACCACAGCAATCTCCAGTTGTAATCCCCGGTGTATCAGGAGCCTGGGGCTTAGAAATCCTCTCAGCATTCACGTGGCATCTTCATTGCTGACAGGATGGGCTATGCAGCTGCTGATTTTTCAGCACAACCCATGTGACGGCGCTAACCAATTAGAATGTTTCAAAACGTTTCCCTGACAAGGGGACATTTTGAACATTCAGCTGAGATTATTTCTAAGCCCCAGGCTCCTGGCGTGGATATACCGGGGCATAGAACTGGGGATTACTGCGGTCCACGTCAGCTGGTCCGAGGGGGGTGAGGAGGGGGATCTGTGTACGTTTTCTGTAAAGGTGAACTCACCCTTTAAAGTTGCACACCGTTTTACAGAATCTAACCCATAACATCACCAAGTGAGTGGGGAAATTTGCACAGAAGCTCAGAGGGGAAATTAACCAATTAGGGGAACATACTAACACCCTGGAAAATAAGTTTGATGAACTGGTTCATTATGTACATGTCCTAGAAGAAGGCAATGCTGCTCTAAAACATTTAGCATCTCAAATCCAATTACAACGAGAAGATCTGGAGTCGCCAAAACGTAAGGACATGTGGGGTCCCTGAATCTATGACTGATAAAGAAATATGTTCGTATCTTCTGAACCTGTTTGTCATCAAGATATAGATTGGTGCCTTGTAAGAGAAGAAAATAAACGGTTGCACATTGAGATTCCGATTGCCTTTTATTATTCACAGTGATGACACCAAAGACACCAACACAAAGTCACGTAAACACATTTCCCACATACATCTTGTGCTTACTCATTAACCACTTAAGGACCGCCTAACGCCGATATACATCGGCAGAATGGCACGGCTGGGCACAAGCACGTACCTGTACGTCCACTTTAAGTGCCCAACCGTGGGTGGCACGAACCGTGGGTCACGCGAGCCGCGTGCGTTCGCCCGTGACCCGTGGCCGCGGGACCCGATCGCCGCCGGAGTCCCACAAATGGTCACAGAAGCTAAAGAACAGGGAAAGGTGTGTGTAAACAGACCTTCCCCGTTCTTCACAGTGGCACTGTCATTGATCGTCTATTCCTTGATATAGGGAAAGGCGATCAATGACATCACACATCCAGCCCCACCCCTACAGTTAGAAACACATATGAGGTCACACTTAACCCCTTCAGCGCCCCCTAGTGTTAACTCCCAAATTGCAATTGTCATTTTCACAGTAAATAATGCATTTTTATAGCACTTTTTGCTGTGAAAATTACAAAGGTCACAAAAATGTGTCAAAATTGTCCGATGTGTCTGCCATAATGTCGTAGTCACCAAAAAAATTGCTGATCGCCGCCATTAGTAGTAAAAAAAATAAAAAATGCAATAAAACTATCCCCTATTTTGTAAATGCTATAAATTTTGCGCAAACCAATCGATAAACGCTTATTGCGATTGTTTTTACCAAAAATAGGTAGAAGAATACGTATCGGCCTAAACTTTTTTTATTATATATTTTTAGGGGATATTTATTATAGCAAAAAAATAGCAAAAAGTAAAAAATATTGAATTTTTTTTCAAAATTGTGGCTCTATTTTTTTTTAAGCGCAATAAATAAAAACTGAAGAGGTGATCAAATACAACCAAAAGAAAGCTCTATTTGTGGGGAAAAAAGGATGCCAATTTTGTTTGAGAGCCACGTGGCACGACAGCTGTCATGGCGGGACAAGCGGCACTCGGTGACTGCCTCCAATGGTGCCGGAACTGTTGCAGGTTTTATTTTTGTTTGTGCGGCGCAAAATGGATTTACATTGCTGGAAATTTTTATATTTTAATTTTTTAATAAAGGACTTGTCCCTAGCTGCCTCTTTTCTTTTTTACCAATTTTTACACTTTTTTTGTGAAATGGTAGGGGTACAATCTACCATTTATGAATTCACATAGGTGGGCCGGGATCTGGGGGTCCCCTTGTTAAAAGGGTCTTCCAGATTCCGATAAGCCCCCCGCCTGCAGACCCCCACATCCACCGGGCAAGGGTTGTGGGAATGAGGCCCTTGTCACATGATGAAAAGGTGCTCTGGGGACAGGCCCCAAAGCATCCTCCCCATGTTGAGGGCATGTGGCCTGGTACGGTTCAGGAGGGGGTGCTTCCCCCTCTTTTCCTGTGGCCTGCCTGGTTACATGCTCGATAAGGGTCTGGTATTGATTTTTGGGGGGGAGTCTTCACCATTTTTTTTATTTTGGCGCAGGATTCCCTTTAAAATTCATACCAGACCTAAAGGACCTGGTATGGAACTTGGGGGGTTCCCCACAATTTTTTTTATTTTTTTTATTTTGGTTCGGGGGTTCCCCTTAATATTCATACCAGACCCAAAGGGCCTTGTAATTGCTGAGGGGGACCCATGTCGTTTTTTCAATGACCTTTATCTGTATTGCTGAGACCCAACAATTCATTACAGCCACGTGTAGTTTTAAATGACTTGTTTTCCTTTAGAAATTTCATTTTGCTGTGGGACTTTTCTAAACACGGCAAAAATGTGCCACTTTACAGGCATACTATAGACACCCCACAGGCACAACATTTAAAGGAATATTTCATTTTTATTGTTTCACTTTAAGAATTATTAAAATCACTGCTCCCAAAAAAAACTTTAGTTTTTTTTTTGCATTGATACATGTCCCCTGGGGCAGGACCCAGGTCCCCAAACACTTTTTTATGACAACACCTTGCATATAAGCCTTCAAAATGAGCACTTTTGTTTTTTCATGTTAATCTCCCATAGACTTTTATATAGTTATCTGCGGCTTTCGAATTTGCAGTGAACACGCATAATGTTCACTATTCGGTGAACAGGTGAACACCCGATGTTCGAGTCGAACTTGCGTTTGACTTGAACATCGGGCTCATCCCTATTAATCATAGATTGGTGCCTTGACAGAGCCCACATATCCTTGGCTCCAAAACCACATTCAATCCAAGAGACATTATTGACCATTTTCACTATTATGAGAGTAGTGGCCACACGCAATCAATTTTGAGTAGACTTTAACCACTTGACAACCGGACCTATTTTGGCACTTCTCTCCTTTATGTAAAAATCAAAAAAATTCTGCTAAAAAATTAATCAGAACCCCCAAACATTATATATATTTTTTTAGCAGACACCCTAGGGAATAAAATGGCTTTAATTGCAACTTTTGTTCTCGCGCGGTATTTGCGCAATAATTTTTCAAACGCCTTTTTTAGGTAATGAATTAAAAAATAACCACATTGCCTGAACCATATCACCATTTAGCTTAAGAGAGACATAAAAGGGGGATGGGGAGATGTCTAGGATGATGTGGTCGGAGCTCCGAGGTAGCTAGCCGGGAGATTCGGGTCCCCGGGTCTCCAGCAGAATGTGCTCTCTCCCCCGCTGCCTCTGATCTCCCCTCGGGGTCCGCTCCCCCCCTCACTCGTACACTCCGGACCTTAACCTCCATGCTCCCGGGAGATTCGATCCCCGGGTAGAGCAGCTCCCCTGTCCATGCTACACCGCACCGTGTAAGGTGAACGCCAGGTAAGGTGAACGCCGCACATGCAGTGTCGGCAGTGGCTGGGGCTGGGGAGAAGCGTGTCTGTGAGGAGGGCTGGGTGAGAGGGTTTGCCTGTCGGCGCTGAGGCGATAAGGAACGAGGAAGAAAATTTAGTGCTCCAAGGAGCCCCAGGAGACGTCTGGTGACTGCTGGTCCACCCCACTGCCTATGGCCCCCTCTCTATGCTCTCTCTACATTAAACTTCTGAGACACAGAGAAGATATGTAAGTAATTAAACTTCAGCTACACTGAAGCAACAAAAATGTGAGTACCAAACGGTGACTGTAAGGCCCCATACACACGATCGGACATATCCGATGAAAATGGTCCGCGGACCATTTCCATCGGATATGTCCGATCGGGAGTTTGATCCGATGGCGTGTACACACCATCGGATCAAATTCCCCGCCGCCGGATGGCGCGGTGACGTGGCGGTGACGCGGCGGTGACGTTGACGCCGCCGCGTCACCGCCACGTCACCGCACCAGGAAGTAAAACACTTCGGCGGTGGGGGACGACATGTCTGCTGGTAAGTGTACTAACCAGCAGACATGTCGGGCGGACAGATTCCCACCGGATAGATTTCAAAGCTTGCTTTGAAATCTGTCGGGTGGAGAAATCTGTCCGCTAGCCCATACACACGAGCGGAGATGTCTGCTGAAACGGTCCATCGGACCGTTTTCAGCGGACATATCCCCTCGTGTGTACGCGGCCTCACAGTAAATGTTACCATACGGCTTTACTATAAAAAAAAAAGGGGGGATCACTGGCTTGCTACCGGTTTGTCGCCGGCGACACTGCTGAAGATTGGAGGATTGGAGGATTGGATGAATTGCTTTCTAGTCTGTCGCTAGACATTAGACATTAGTGTACTATTTTCCGATACACTGAGAGAATTGAGTTTTGATAAGAATGAACTTGGAGCATAGAAGTGTGCAAATAATGAGCTTACAGAAGATGTTTCCTTTCTTTGCCCTGGTCTATCCTCCCTTTCTCACTGTTTTCTATCTAGGTCAACATCAGAATTAAAATTTTAGGCAGAAAGCTACAACCCTATTCAGGGCTTACAGCTATCAAGACTGCCAGATATCTTGATTAACAGTGCGTTTCTGAACATTTGTGTTGTTTTTTTTGGTTAAAGTGATTAGGGCTCTTTGGGTCCTTGGTTCCTTTCTCTCTGAACAAAAGCACCATAAGAAAACTGGAGGAAAAAATAAAGGTATAAAAAAAGAACAACAGGAGCAAGCGTACAAAGTCGAAGACCAGGTAAATAGAGACAGAAGGAAAAATATTAGAATACGCGGAGTTCCAGAATCCCTTCAGCCAGAAAATCTTTCAGAAATAATACGGAAAATCTGTAACCCATTATTGGACAGAGAAACAACCTCCCCTCTAAGAATTGAACGGGCTCACAGGATAAGAAGGCCAAGAGAAATATCACATGAGAGTCCTCGAGATATAATTATAGGATTCGAAATCTGGGAAGAGAAAAACCAGGAGCTGGTGGGGGAAGGGTAGGAGATTAGGATCGGTTATCTGTCAGAAAAGGGAAAAAAGGAAAAAAAAAATGAAAAAAACATGTCTAATGTAAATTTTATTACATAAAATGTAAGAGGTCTCTGTTCCCCAGGGAAAAGACACATGGTCTTAAAAGAAATTGAAAGATACTCTGCAGAAATAGTCTTTTTACAATAGACACATATAACAGTAGATTCCAGGGTCAGACTCTATTCTCGCGCAGTCCCATCATGTTTTTTTTATATATGTTGTTGGGGGATATTTATTATCAGAGCTTTTTTTCTCAGAAAATAGGTGCAGGAACTCAACCACAACCTGTTCAGATTTCACAAACAGTAGAAGGGTCTTAAAGGGGCATTAAATACCAGGATTGCATTACATACAGGGTGCAGAGTTCAGGGGGTTACAAAGCTGTCACTTGTAAACACAGAAACCAGACTTCTGTGTTTACAAGTGATTGTGGTGAGCAGGCACCAAAAGGTCTGAGCCAGAGGTTCCCCCTGAAAAAAAGCCCTGTTTATTATAGCAAAAAGTAAAAAATATAGCATTTTTTTCAAAATTGTCGCTCTATTTTTGTTTATAGCGCAACAAATAAAAACCGCAGAGGTGATCAAATACCACCAAAAGAAAGCTCTATTTGTGGGGAAAAAAGGACGCCACTTTTGTTTGGGAGCCACGTCGCACGACCGCACAATTGTCTGTTAAAGCGACGCAGTGCCGAATTGTAAAAACGTCTTTGGCCATTTAGCAGCATATTGGTCCGGGGCTTAAGTGGTTAAACTCAACGGCTGAAAAACAGAACTTCTTCTGTTTCACGCAATCGAAAGAATAACCCTACAACAACATGGACACCCCCGTCCATTCTGGGTGAAATCATCACTTTTTGATACCTACATGACAATGGACGCACAAATAGGATCGGTAGTCAGAAGATCCCACCATCTGCAGCGTCTACTATGCAGACTCATTCCCTTTATCCCGAAAGAGAACATAGCAGTCGTGATGGGAACAATTATCAACTCCAGACTCGACTATGCAAATGCCCTCTATTTCGGACTCCCTAAATACCAAATTGCTCATCTGCAAGTCGTTCAAAATACGGCCGCTCTACTTGTGACTGGGAAAAAAACCATGGGAATCAATTTCTTTTTCACTGAGATCCCTTCATTGGTTACCAGTAAAAGACAGAATCACTTTCAAGGCACTCTGTCTAACACATAAGTGTGTTCAAGGAAATGCCCCCCAATATCTATGCGAAAAACTAAAAGCACACAACCCCAATCGCGTTCTGCGATCCACCAATCAAAATCTACTCCAGATACCCAAAGCAAGATACAAGTCCAAAGGAGAACGACGATTTACAGTCCAAGGACCTAGACTATGGAATGCTCTACCATCCTGTATCTGATTGGAAGTGAACGACCTAGCCTTCAGAGGAAAAATCAAAACCTATCTCTTCTGAAGGCAAAAGTTACTTAGAGAATGGATACCAAAGCACCCAGAGGCGATTCAGTTCGCATGTGTTGCGCTATATAAGTTTCTCACTCACTCACTCACTATGTAAACCGTGAAATAGTTAGAACCTCTGACAATATTTTTATGCTGTTCTGCCACTGAAGCCCCGTACACACGGCCGAGGTTCTCGGCAGAAACCAGCGAGAACCTCGCTGGGATCCTCATTCTGCTGAGAACCTCGGCCGTGTGTACGGATTCGGGGAGCCCAGCCCGTCGGGAAACCCGTCGAGCAAATAGAGAGCAGGTTCTCTATTTGCTCGACGGCCCGTCGGGATGAATGGCTGGTCGCCTTTCCCGACGGGCTGGTCGCCGATTCTGACGGCCGGCCGAGAACCTCGACGGGCGGAACGATGTGTTTCGCCCGTCGAGGTTCTCGGCCGTGTGTACGGGGCCTGACAGCTCCGAGTCCTAAAATATGATCAGAAACCAATCAGCATGGGTATTGAGCATATTATCACTGTGACAGTGATCACATAAGGTTATTTATTTATTTAAAACAATTCACTAATTAAAAGACGTATTGGTCCTTAAAACAAAGCAAACGTCGAAAACGTATATATAGATGTATTGTTAAGTTAATTTACACATACTGATTTAAGTAAAAAACTCTGAAAACTTACATACAGTGGCCCGGATTCACAGAGCACTTAGGCCGATGTATAACAAGTTACGCCAATGTAAGTGCAAATGTGCACCGTCGTATCTGTGCGCCAGACCCACAAACAGAGATACGCCTAAAACCAGGCTACACCCCGCCAATGTAACTTGCTTACGCCGGCTAGTGTTGCTCACGAATATTCGCATTGCGAATATTCGCTACGAATATTGCATATTCGAGTAATCGCGCAATATCTCGAATATCGCGGTGAATATTCGCAATTCCGAATATTCGGATTTTTCAATTTTTTTTTTAAAACAGATCACATCCTAGTGATCTCCATCGACGTCTAAAAGCATTGCTGGTATGATTAGAGACCTTGGGCCGAGTAGCTGAAGCGATCATTTTATATTATTGAAAATTCGCAATGCGATTATTCGGCAATAGGAATATCGCGCGATTATTTCCTCCGCCCTTCTTTTGCATCAGAGCCAATTTTTTCAATTATATTTTTAAAACAGAGCACATACTAGTGTTCTCCATCGACGTCTAAAAGCATTGCTGGTATGATTAGAGAGAGACCCTGGGCCGAGTAGCTGATGCGATTCTTTTATGTTGCCGAAAATTCGCATTGCGAATTTTCGGCAACATAAAAGAATCGCATCAGCTACTCGGCCCTTCTTTTGCATCAGAGCCAATCAGAATAACTCGAATATTCGGCAAACGGAATATTGCGCGATTATCTTCTCCGCCCTTCTTTTGCATCAGAGCCAATCAGAATAACTCGAATATTCGGCAAAAGGAATATTGCGCGATTATCTTCTCCGCCCTTCTTTTGCCCCCTTATTCTCCTTTCTTTTAAGTAGAGTTAGTGTAGAGTTAGTGTTTAGTGCATATTAGTTTAGTAATACAGGAAATGATCTCTGTTTATGAGAATTTCGCAATCATTTTCGCATTAGCGAAATTTCGCAAATTTTTTTTTGGATAAAATATCACGAATATTCGACATTAGCGAATATTCGCGAATATTCTTCTATATATTCGCGCAATATCGCAAAATCGAATATGGCGTATTCCGCTCAACACTAACGCCGGCGTAGGGTGGGCGTACATTTAGGCTGGGTACATGGTGCCGCTCCCATTGATTAGCCATTCAAACATGCAAATTAGGTAAATACGGCAATTCACGAACATAAGTGCGCCCGACGCAGGCTAAGCGCGGTGCGCGTAAGTTGTACGTCCGGCGTAAAGTTATTCCCCATAAAGGAGGTGTAACTCAGCAACAGACATACTCAGGTCTGCACCAGGGAACACAAGCCAGCGTATTTTACGTCGGACGTGTGTCTGGCTGGGCGTAGGTTACGTTAACGTCGTACACAGTGATCCGGCGTATCTTATGCCAGTTGTTCTGACCTGGTTGTGAGCATGCGCAGGGAGATGCGTTCACGTCACAGCGCATGCGCAGTTCGTTATACGTACTTGTCTGGCGCTTGGCCCATCATTTGCATGGGGTCACGCCTCATTTGCATGGATCACGCCCAGTTCCACCTACGACGGCCTGTACCTTTGAAACTCACGCCATGCTGGTGCAACGTTGGGAGCACTGGCTCTATGAATTCCATGCTTGTCTCTCTGCGCTGCTTTGGCGTAGCATACAGGGGATACGCTACGGCGGTGTAATGTTCGCCTGCTGTCTGTGAATCCGGGCCAGTATGTCTAGCAAACTTCTACATGCCAGCTGGGATGCTTTGTTGCAATACATGGTCTAGGTGGCCAACCTCATCAAAGCAATTCCTCTCTAGCCAGTCCATACTGGCCAATGCAAATTGCTAAATAGATTAAAAGTAAAATGTACAAATACAGTGCAGCTATACATGGTAGCCAATCAGCTTCTACCTTCAGCTTTTTCAATTAAACTTTGACAAAAAAAAAAAAAAACTGGAAGCTCACTTATATGCAGAGCTGCACCAGAATTTGCACTCTCCAGTTTTAATAAATCTACCCCATAGTGCCAGTATAGGGCAAATAGACACATATTTGGGGTATAACTATAGGTTCAACGTTGGTCACTGATCTTCATTGCAATGTAAATGTGGAAATGTTTGTTCTCCAGTCAAATAGCCTTACATATTGTTAAATCCAATTTGGGGGTCTTAATCAAGACGGTCAGATGAGATGGTAGATAAGATAATAAGTAGGCGCTTTAATTATAAAACATTGCAATGGAGAAATACAACACAGATCTCGGCATATAAACGAGTAAAAGTGAAAGTGTTTCTGAGCTTACAACTACGGGGTATACAATTTATACGTATGAATATTCATTAGATATGGGTGTGTATCAAGTGCATTCTAGGCGTGATAAAGGTGTGATCGTATAGTTTAGTCCAATAAAAGTCCAGGAGACAGTTAAATGGGTGGTAACATCATGTGACTGGCAAAAAAACTTTTTTCAGGAGTCTCTGGCCAGCTCAAACTGGTTTAGAAGAAAGTCTATTTCGAACAGGCCTTATCAGCATCCTGTCTGATTTCCAAGGACAAAACAAAGAAGCTGTGAACATCTGTGAAAAAGCAAACAAGGGTGTATTATCAATCCTTAAAGTGAACGTCTATATTTATATATTTATATATATATCAACATTATCAGACCCCTATATTTTACTCAATTTTACTCAATATATAAAACACACAAGGTGTTAAAGGGGTGTGACCGCATGTTAGTACCGTATTTTTCGCTCTATAAGACGCACCTGACCATAAGACGCACATAGGTTTTAGAGGAGGAAAACAGGAAAAAAAATATTCTGAACCAAATGGTCCACTAAACTATTTACCAGTGCCAATGAAATGCAGCCTGACCTGTGCCAAAGAAATCCCTCCCAGCATAAATCCTCACTCTCAGAAAAAAATCCTCCCCCATCTCAAACTTGTGCCGTCTTCTCTCCCTTCCCAGTACAAACTGCCCTACTCCAGCTGCTTCTCCTGTTCTGTAAAAGCAGCCCGCTCTGCTGGGACTTGTAGTGCCTCTGTGGGGGGCTGAGATATGGCAACCTGCTATGCTGGGACTTGTAGTGCCTCTGTGGGGGGCTGAGATATGGCAACCTGCTATGCTGGGACTTGTAGTGCCTCTGTGGGGGGCTGAGATATGGCAACCTGCTCTGCTGGGACTTGTAGTGTCCTATACTGTGGGGAAACTGAGGAATCCTCAGTCCCCCCCACAGAGGCACTACAAGTCCCAGCATAGCAGGTTGCCATATCTCAGCCCCCCCACAGAGGCACTACAAGTCCCAGCAGAGCAGGTTGCCATATCTCAGCCCCCCACAGAGGCACTACAAGTCCCAGCAGAGCAGGTTGCCATATCTCACCCCTCCACAGAGGCACTACAAGTCCCAGCAGAGCAGGCTGTCACCTGTCCTCCAAACACAGCACAGCCTTCCATTCACTCACTCCTTGGCTGCCATAAATTCCTCCCCACTCTCCTCTCACAATAGTGTCCTACCTGAGCCTTGCATGACGAGCTGCATAGTGGGGTTCTGTATTACGAGGCTTCACAAGTTCACAAGGCTTTGTCACCAGGCACCTCCGTGGCTGCAGCCGAGCAAAAAGCTGGGCATCGGCGGAAGCGAAAACTGTGCTGGAGGAGGCCGCGGGAACCAGGACTTTGAAGTTCAGGTCGGAGGATTATCGTGCGGGGGGGCGGGGCATTGACGGCGGCGGCGGGGGGCAGTGCCAGATGTTCATTCGGACTATAAGACGCACAGACATTTTCCTCTATATTTTTGAGGAAAAAAAGTGCGTCTAATGGTCCGAAAAATACGGTATTTAATGTCTAAAACAATCACACTGCTATATATCCTTAAATATTTCTAGCAAACTCTTGCATGTAGACATGGATTCTTTGTGCACATACAGTATAATGCAATACATGTTCAAGCTGTCCTACTGCATCAAAGTGATCACTCACTGGTTAATTCCTACTCTTCCTTGCAAAATGCCAAATACCTGCATATTTTATTATTTTGTTAATAGAGGCAGAAAGACACAGTTGGTGGAGAGCTACAGACTTACATCTGGTCATCATGGAAAATAAATAGAGAGAAGGTTGCACCCATGGGTGTGCGCAGCCTATTGCATTAGGATGTGCACCCTGAAGCTAAAACACACATGCCTTTTTCTGCAGCCTCAGCTGCACGGAACAGTGAATGAATGGGAAGTGCGTTGTGCAGAGCGGTTTCCTGTTCATTTACAAATGGAAGCATAGTAAACCTAGTTTACTATGCTTCAGTTATGAATGAATGCAGTGAGTGAGTGTGTTCACTGTTTTCATTTAGAAAAGGAAGGAGGCTGGTAAATTACATATTTACTAGCCCCTCCCCCCCTCTCCATCCTGAAACATCCCCCACAGCACCTGAAGGGAGAGGAGAGGAGGGAAGCCAGCAGCACTGCAGGGCAGGGGGGCTAACACTGGGGAAGCCCGGGCAGTAGAGATAGTGGGCACCACACATAATGATTAGGGTGTGCCCAGGCACACTTGGCACATCCCCCTGTGCACATCTATGGTTGCACCCGCTTAGTATCTCATGTGGTACATATGTAACCTATTTGGATTTGAGAATCGACATTTCTCTATTTATTTTACTAATTAAAAAATGTACTAATTGTAGGCATCTGCACATAAGTAACCTTTGTTCATGAAGGGGTTAACCATGTACTAAAAAAAAACCTTAATATTTAACCCTTTTTAAAAACATAGCCAACAATTTCAGCCCTTGAGGGCCCGTACACACGAGGAGACATGTCCGATGAAAACGGTCTCCTGCAGGATTTTGGTCCGGCGGTGTGTACACACCATCGGACAAAAATCCCCTCGGACAGAGAACGCAGTGACGTGGCGATGACGTTGACGCCACCACGTCACCAAACCAGAAAATAAAATGTTTCCGCGTATGCGTCAAATCCATTCAACGCATGCGGGGGATTTCTGTCCGCTGGTTAGTCGTACTAACCAGCGGACAGCATGCTTTAAAACATTTGTCCGCTGAAAACCTGTCTGCTAGGCCTTACACACGATCAAATCTGTCCACTGAAACTGGTCCGCGGACCAGTTTCAGCAGACTTGTTCGATCGTGTGTACGCGGCCTGACACTTAGCCACCCTTCTTAATTCCTAATACCTTTTTTGGGACCAGTGACATTTATACAGCAATCAGTGATATAAAAATGCACTGATTACGGTATAAATGACACTAGCTGGGAAGGGGTTAAGACTAGTGGCGATCAATGGGCTAAATGTGTTCCCTTGGAGGTGTTTCTAACTTTATGGGGGCTGGGCTGATTGGAGGAGGAGAGAGATTGCTGTTCCTACTCACTAGGAACAGACAATCTCACTCTACTCCCCTGACTGAATGGGGATCTGTTTGTTTACACTGGCAGATCCCCATTCTGCCTCTCTCTGGAGCGGCCGCAGGTGCTAGCGGGGGAGCCAACCCACCAGACCCACGGGTTGGCTCCCCCGCTAGTGAATGGGCACCCGTGCTTGCCCAAAGCTTGCCGCGTACACGCCCGACATACAATGACAGCGATTCGCACAGCCAACCTGCCGCAGTATAACTGTGGTGGATGGTCGGCAAGCGACTAAAAAATAAATAATCAAAAAAAAAAATCACATATTTTTGCAGGTAAAAAAGAGTGCTTTTTATAATTTTTAACTGTAGCCTGCAGAGCATTGCACCAATGATCAGCAGATTGTGAATGCAATGTCAGTCTCCTGCATAGTTTTCCTCTAGTTTTGTTCCTATATCCTAATACTTTCTGTTACAGAGTTAGCATGCTCACAGCTCATTCAAACTATAAGTACTTCATTCACAGGAATATGTGAATGAATGATGAGGCTGTGTAGGTGGAGTCCCACACAGCCACACTATTTCAAAAAGTGACAGTGGGTGCAGGGAAAGGATACCCCTCCTGCTGTCACAGAGAGGGGAGTGCTGGTGAAGGGAGGTGAAATAGTGATAGTAGGTGAACATATTCTTTATTGTTACATAGGTATTTCTATCATTTTAAAACTAACTAAAATTGAGACTGCAATAATATTTTTTTATTTTATTTTAAAGGATGGGAGAGTTTTTCAACACAGGGCTGCTAAAGTGAGCATTTGGAAAAAAAATGTGTGTTACCGGCGCCAAGATGATATCAATATTCTTATTAAGTCTTGCTGCAATACAAAGTGCAACCTTGAAGGTTGGATTTAGATTTGTGTATTTGTGAAGTGAATTGCGCTAACTTATATTGTTATAAACATTTTACCACAACTGGTCCTGTGAACTTGTTACTCAAAAAAAAACAAAAAAGTATGTACATGTGTCTATGGTTGTTAGTTAATGTGCAAACAAACAACAAATAATGTGCAATAAATACTAATACAGTGCCCTGTGCCAAACTATAACGTATGGATTTCTCAATCCATTAAAAAACTGTGAAATAAATCCCCAATTTTTTAAAATATACTGCTATTACAATCCACAGATTGAATGTGCTCCAAGAAAGCACGAAAATATATATTATATACGAAAAAAATATATAAAAAGTAAAAAAATATATATATATGTGCTAAGAAAGTCCTTAATAGATATTTCTTACAATGATGCCCAGCTGAGTTTCCACCTTCACCGCAAATAGTGTCTACACCGTCACCGGATAAAATGGCCACTCACCAGATGGACCCAGAAATCTGCCTTTGGTTCATATGGATAACCACTCCCTCTCTCAGGTTTATCAGCAGTCACTCCCAATGCTTTGGCTGTAGTCTCGTTTTATATCCGCTCATGTAACATATAAAAGACTATCATGGTGTAGTAAATCAAATAATTTATTATGATTAAAACATATAGTTATTCCACTCACATATAATAGTGCCTAGGAGCCGGCACTGAGCTAATCCAGCCGTAAATAGGAGTATGCAAATGTACGAGTGTGTCCTGGTCCGCACGTGTGATGCCTCACTTTGTCGCTTGGGTTCCCAGCCTCGTTATACTCAGGCTGGACATGACGAGCTGGCAATGGTCCCGCAGCCTCTATGCATTTTGCAACTTAATGCGTCATCAGGAAGCTGCCTCATTGTTGCCCGTCAGTCTTTTTATACCCCCACGTGCTACTTGTTATCCTATCATCTGCTTCATACAACAGGAAGCACCACATCCGCCATTTTGACTACTGGTAATTCCCTGACTACTGCAACTTCCGGCAGGAAGTCCAAACTCCATTTTACAGGAAGTGGACTAGCCACTATTTTTGTTACTGTCTATTATTCACTGCAGCTGGTGCAAACCTGCTGGCAGCATTTTATTTGTTTATGTATTTATTTATTCCATTTTCCATAGTTCCCCCTCCCTCTTTAATTTAATTCCATTCATTTTTTATTCTCATTCTACTTAGATGGCTGCACTCCCCATTCCTGGAAGTAATGCAACCTCTATTTTAACAACTGGTGGGTGTGTATTGCCCCAAGTGCAAACCTGCTGGCAACCCCCCTTTCTTGTTATGGAGACTTACCACAATCATTCTAATACATTAACCCCCTCAGTTATCCTTAAACGTGTACCGAGTTCCCCCTTTGTACAGCTGGATTACTCTCACAATTGCTTGTTAAAAGTATATTTAAAAAAAATATTAAAAACATTGTAAAACATGCAATAAATATACTTTTAACAAGCAATTGTGAGAGTAATCCAGCTGTACAAAGGCGGAACTCGGTACACGTTTACCACAATCATTACCAAAATGATTGTGGTAAGTCTCCATAACAAGAAAGGGGGGTTGCCAGCAGGTTTGCACTTGGGGCAATACACACCCACCAGTTGTTAAAATAGAGGTTGCATTACTTCCAGGAATGGGGAGTGCAGCCATCTAAGTAGAATGAGAATAAAAAAATGAATGGAATTAAAGCGAGGGAGGGGGAACTATGGAAAATGGAATAAATAAATAAATAAACAAATAAAATGCTGCCAGCAGGTTTGCACCGGCTGCAGTGAATAATAGACAGTAACAAAAATGGTGGCTAGTCCACTTCCTGTAAAATGGAGTTTGGACTTCCTGCCGGAAGTTGCAGTAGTCAGGGAATTACCAGTAGTCAAAATGGCGGATGTGGTGCTTCCTGTTGTATGAAGCAGATGATAGGATAACAAGTAGCACGTGGGGGTATAAAAAGACTGACGGGCAACAATGAGGCAGCTTCCTGATGACGCATTAAGTTGCGAAATGCATAGAGGCTGCGGGACCATTGCCAGCTCGTCATGTCCAGCCTGAGTATAACGAGGCTGGGAACGCAAGCGACAAAGTGAGGCATCACACGTGCGGACCAGGACACACTCGTACATTTGCATACTCCTATTTACGGCTGGATTAGCTCAGTGCCGGCTCCTAGGCACTATTATATGTGAGTGGAATAACTATATGTTTTAATCATAATAAATTATTTGATTTACTACACCATGATAGTCTTTTATATGTTACATGAGCGGATATAAAACGAGACTACAGCCAAAGCATTGGGAGTGACTGCTGATAAACCTGAGAGAGGGAGTGGTTATCCATATGAACCAAAGGCAGATTTCTGGGTCCATCTGGTGAGTGGCCATTTTATCCGGTGACGGTGTAGACACTATTTGCGGTGAAGGTGGAAACTCAGCTGGGCATCATTGCAAGAAATATCTATTAAGGACTTTCTTAGCACATATATATATATATATATATTTTTTTACTTTTTATATATTTTTTTCGTATATAATATATATTTTCTTGCTTTCTTGGAGCACATTCGATCTGTGGATTGTAATAGCAGTATATTTTAAAAAATTGGGGATTTATTTCACAGTTTTTTAATGGATTGAAAAATCCATACGTTATAGTTTGGCACAGGGCACTGTATTAGTATTTATTGCACATTATTTGTTGTTTGTTTGCACATTAACTAACAACCATAGACACATGTACATACTTTTTTGTTTTTTTTTGAGTAACAAGTTCACAGGACCAGTTGTGGTAAAATGTTTATAACAATATAAGTTAGCGCAATTCACTTCACAAATACATAAAGTGAGCATTGGAGTTTTAGAGCAGGAGAACAACAGTACTCAGTACATGCTAAGACATATCTCCAAAACTTTATTTTATTATTCATTGACTTGCAGTTTTCCTGCTCTATTTACCATGTTCAATTTTATCATTACAAAAGAGTTTGTTAGTTCAGAACCTTCAAAGTTCTGGACATTCCTTGTAAATATAGATGTACTAAAGCTGGTTTACAAACTTAAAGCATGCCTTCAGGATGTAATCCGTCCTCTGCAAGGTTCTGGTTAAGGTTAATGTAACATAAGCTTTAGAGCTACCCTTTCAAGGGAACCAGCTGTGTAGACCAGAGTATTAAAAAGATTTTATTTGATCCTAGCCGTTGGTCTTTGGAGAGAACAAATAACTGGGGATTAAAGAACTGTAAGAATTTGTCGCATCTATAATGAAGGCTTATGTAACTGTCTACATTACAGAGAGCAAAGTATCAGACATACTGTATGTCTTACTCCGAAAACGGATATGTAGAAGCTTTTTATTGTGTATACTAAAAGCATTATCATTGAATTGTGAGAGCAGGAAAAATGTATTTCTTTTTTTTACTTTTTTATTGATCTGTATTATAAATTAGTTCTGTATTGTGTATACTTTAACCACTTCAGCCCCGGAAGATTTGGCTGCTCAATGACCAGGCCATTTTTTGCAATACGGCACTGCATCACTTTAACTGACAATTTTTCCAGTCCTGCGACGCTGTACCCAAACCAAATTGATGTCCTTTGTTCCCCACAAGTAGTGCTTTCTTTTGGTGGTAGTTGATCACCTCTGCAGTGTTTATTTTTTGCCCTATAAAGAAAAAGAAAAGTGACACTTATGAAAAAAATACAATGGCCCAGATTCACAAAGCACATACGCCGACGTAAATCAAGTTACACCGGCGTAAGTGCAAATGTGCACCGGCGTATGTGTGCGCACATGCAAATTAGGGAAATACGGCGATTCTTGAACATGCGTGCGCCGGACGCATGCTGCGCGAAGTGCGCATAAGTTGTACGTCTGACGTAAAGTTCTTCCCCATAGATGAGGTGCAACCCGGCAACAGACATTCAAAGGTCTGAACCAGGGAACACAAGCCAGAGTATTGTGCGTTGGACGTGTGTCTGGCCGGGGAGTACGTTAAGTTCATGGCGTACTTAGTGACCTGACGTAGCTTAAGCAGTTGTGCCGGCGTGGTTGTGAGCAGGCCCATAAGGGTGCTGTGCATGCGTCCACGTCACGTCCACATCACGGCGCATGCGCAGTTCGTAATATGCCGGGCGTAAAACACTGCACCATGCTCGGACCATCATTTGCATGGGGTCACGCCCACTTCCACCTATGCCGACCTATGCTCTCGAAACCTACGCCACGCCGACGCAGCGTTGGGAGCAATAGCTTGCTGAATGCAATGCTTAACTCTCCGCGCTACATTGGCATGGCGTACGGCGTTTGTGCTACGGCGGTGTAATGTGTGCCCACACTCTGTGAATCTGGGCCAATATCTTTGACTTTCTGCTATAATAAATATCCCAATTTTTTTTAAATAATTGTTTCCTCAGTTTATGACGATGTGTATTCTTCTACATATTTTTGTTAAAAAATTTGCAATAAGCGTATATTGATTGTTTTGCGCAAAACTTATAGCATCTACAGAATAGGGGAACAATTTATGGCATTTTTTTATTATTATTTTTTTTTTACTAGTAATGCCTGCAATCTGCAATTTGTGACTTATGACACATTTTTGGGATCATTTACATTTATAGAGCGGTCGGTGCTAAAAAAATTTGCATTGATACATGCCCCCCAAAACAATTTTTATGACAATAACTTGCATATAAGTGTATCACTACCCCCATAGGAGCTGCTGGTTTAGATTTGGGCCTGCGTGTTACCTCAACCCTTGCTGTCTAGGGCAGTGGTCTCCAAACTGCGGCCCAGGGGCCAAATGTGGCCCGTTGCTTGATTTTATACGGCCCTTTGGGTGTTTTTTTATTCATTGGCACTAATTATGGGGCAGAATTCCTCCCAATGATGGGGCAGAATTCCTCCCAATGACACCAATGATACCAATGATGGGGGATTTTGTACTCATGATGGCCACAGTCCGGCCCCCTTAAATTCTGGAGGACAGTAATTTGGCCCTTTGTTTAGAAAGTTTGGAGACCCCTGGTTTAGGAGAAGAAAGTCTGAAAGAACTCCAATGTCCACACACGATGTAAGACCTCAAACTGTCAGGTTTTAGTCTTTTGCTCAAAACTTGTGAAGAAGGTAGAAGGATGAAGGGGGAAGGAAAGGTTCAGGTACACGGTACAGATCACTGGGAAAAAATCCCAAACTTCCAAAGTCATTCACCACACCCTCTTGAGTGGGTATTGCTCACCCGGATAGACACCTCTCACCTGGCCTAGCAGCCTGAATGATCAACAAACCAGTTCGATAACAGTCTCTGCCTCAGACTGATTGAGAACAAATTGAACAGTCTGGAATCCTCTGCCAAAGGATGTACTGTAATCGCCGAACTTGCAGCCGTACAGTTCAAGAACGTTTAAGCCAACCCGGCAAACTGTAGGACAACTTGAGTTGTGGATCCCTCCTTAATAAGGTCACCAGACCTATCCCGAGACATAAGCCTTACGCTTGGTCTCCTCCAGGAAAGGTTCTCAACTTATTTCCTTCATTAAGCATAGCTTCCTTCACTTAGATGGACAGCATGGGATCCCCCTTGATTTGTAGGCCCCAGTTAGCATAACTGGGCCTGCTAGTAGAGATGCAGCCTCGGGCCAACGTGGTCCCGGGGCTGGAAATTACACAACACATACCTTGTGCCAGGAGGGCCACGAGGTGAAGGACCCCAAAATATGGCGTCTTTAACCACTTAAAGACCCCCGCACGCACATATACGGCCACAACATGGCTCGTACAGGCACAAGGGCATAAATTTACGTCCCCGCCTGAGTGCGGTTCGGGGGTCCCATCGGGACCCCCTCCGCGGCGTGCGGGGGTCTCCCTACCTCTGGGAGCGATCCGGGATCTGCGGGCGGATGTCCGTGTTTTCCGCCCCCCCCCCGCGATCGCTCCCAGCCAATGGGAGCGCGCTCCCAGCCTGTCACTTCCTCCTCCTGTGTTTACACAGGAAGGAGGAAATGATGTATTCTCTCATCGCAGCGCTGTTTCCCAGCGCTGCTGATGAGAGAAGACATGCCAAGTAAGTGTGCACCAACACAACACTGACACACACTCACATAGGCATATTAACCCCTTGTGATCGCCCCCCCACCCCCCTGTCACAGTGTTACTGAATGCAGTGATTTAATCACTGCATTTAGTGTCAGTGTGACAGGCACTGTAAAAAACAGTTAGTGTTAGGTTCAGGATAGCCCCCCCACCCCCCCTAATAAAGTTTTAACCCCCTGATCACCGCCCTAGTTAACCCTTTCACTCCCTATTGCCAGCGTCACTAAGCGATCATTTTTCTGATCGCTGTATTAGTGTCGCTGTTCCCGCTAGGTAGCTATTTTTTTTTATTGCGATTTTTTTTTTTTTACTAAAGACATGTGGCTAAATAAATTTTGGCCTAAATGTTTGACTAAAATTTAGTTTATTTGATTTTTTTTAACAAAAAGTAAAAAATAGTGTTTTTTTTTCAAAAATGTCGCTCTATTTTTGTATATAGCGCAAAAAATAAAAATCGCAGAGGTGATCAAATACCACCAAAAGAAAGCTCTATTTGTGGGAAGAAAAGGACGCAAATTTTGTTTGGGAGCTACGTCGCACGACCGCGCAATTGTCTGTTAAAGCGACGCAGTGCCGAATCGCAAAAACACCTTGGGTCATTTACCAGCGTATTGGTCCGGGTCTTAAGTGGTTAAAACTTGTTTTTTACATTGATACATGTCCCCTGAGGCAGTACACAGGTCCCTAAGCACTTTTGTTATGACAATACCATGCATATAAGCCTTTAAAATGAGCACTTTTACTTCCGGTTCCGGCGCCGCATGGAGTAGCTGTGCACTCCATCAGCTCCCGCACACAGGCTCCTAAATCGGCCTGTAAAAGCTAGCAAACCCGCCACCGACCCCTGGGCTAACCATCCGCCATCCCCCCTCCACCCGAGGATGGACAAATTTCTTGAAAAAAGCGGCGCGCGGTCGTACGCCGCCGCTGCGGCGCGAACGGGACAGCCGCAAATCGAGGCCCCGGCTTCGGCCTACACGGATTCGATCGTAGATCCGATCGCAGAACCAGTGCCTGCTATGGAGGTGAGTGCAACACCAGCCCCTCCAACTACCCCTCAGACTGTTCTCATCTCCACATCTCCCCCACAGGCGGGGGATATGCACAACATAGAGCTGATGGCCCAGGCCGTGGCTGCTCTATTATCCCCCATGATAGCGACCTTGGTGGAAAAAGCCATCAATGCAGGGATACAGAAAATCCAGGCTCAACTAGGGGAGCATGCATCCAGGCTGAATGAGGCTGAGAATCGCATCGGTCATATAGAAGAGGATCTTTACCAGGCCCAATCCTTTGAACATGCGCAAGACAAGACGAACAAGTATATACTTGACAAACTGGACGACCTTGAGAACAGATCCAGGAGAAGCTTTATTGGCGTCCCTGAATCGCTGCAACCTCAGGCACTCTCAGATCTCTGCTCAAGACGCATCCCCGAGGCCCTGGGCCTGCCAGGCCCCTGCACTGTTGAGCGCGCCCACCGCATGGGCCTTTTCAACTCTGATCGCAAGTCACCACGTCCTGTGATCGCCAAGTATCTCAACTATTCAGATAAATCCCTCATCCTGCAGAAGTTCAGGCAGTCCAGGACCCTCCAGATAGACGGCATGAATATCCTGGTCTTTGCGGACTACTCCGTGGACGTCTCCAAGAGGAGGAAGGCTTTCCAGCAGATCTGCACGGAGCTCCACCGAATGCAAGTCAAGTTTACTCTGGCTTTCCCGGCCGTGCTTCGACTCAGAGCACCTAACGGAGATCAGCTCTCCTTCCATGACCCATCCGAAGCTGAGGCCTTCCTGAGGTCCCACCGCTCTAGCCCCCACCACAACCAGTCTCCCAGAGCGGCACCTTCCAACCGGGCCCTAGAACACGGAAGCCCACGCAAGGACTCTCCTAAAAGATTCAAGGCATCTGGATCCGACCGACAACACACCTCATCCTCTTGAACTTTTTTTTTCTCTTGAACCTTTCTTTTTTTTTCTTCTGGATGGACACACCATCCCGGGGCAGCTCTGCTGCGCATTAACCGTCCAGGACCACTCCTGGGCCCCTCTCCGTCAGCGTGCCTCCCCCTTCACCCGGGGGACCACGGTAGGCCCAATGCTACTAATGCTATTATGATGTTATGCCAGTTTGTCTTCTTTTCTTTTCTCTTATGCTCCTTAATGCCATTTTATTTCACATTGTTTTATTTCACATTGTTTTATGTTCTCTTGCACAATCGGTAATAGTTGTTTTAGCTCTACTTGTGCCTTACTATTGTGTTGTCACATACGTTTATATGCCATGTGTAGGCCTTTCCATTCTTCCGCAAGGATACCTGTCTAGCTCTTCCCCCCCCCCTCACGCATTGCTCCTGCTGCCTACACCCCCCCCCCTATCGGTCGCTGCGGGTGAAGTGCTGCATAGAGAGCCCTGCGTTGGGAGTTGGCCTATTCAGTGGCTCCATGCGGAAAAAAGTGAAGCTCCCAAATGTTGTTGTTCACCTAGTTTGTCCCCATCATCCTCCCCTCATCTCCCCCTCCCTGTTTCTCAACCCTCCACCCATTTTTAGGGATCCATTACCACCTCCGCTCTCTCTCACAGCAAACCACCACTACACCTGCTGTCCTTGTACCCCACTTCTACAATGCTCCATGCTCTCATTCTCCTCGCCTCCACATCCTGCTCATACCCCATTGATAGTTTTCCCAACATGAGAATAGTCTCCTGGAATGTTAAAGGGCTCCGCTCCCCCAATAAGAGGATGAAAGTTCTGCGCCACCTTAAAAGGCTCAAGACCGACATCGCCCTCCTTCAGGAAACCCATCTGTCCACCCCCGACTTCCCGCGGCTGCGGAAACTCTGGGTAGGCACAGTCCTCGGCTCTGACTCCAGTGGTCGGAAAGCTGGGGTAATAATCCTTATTAACAAAAACCTTCCCTGCAAGATTCTGTCCTCAGATTCAGACTCTGAGGGGCGATTCGCCTCGGCCCGTATCCAACTGGGATCCAGGGTTGTAATCATCACTAATGTCTATGCTCCTAACAGCCCCACAAGTGCCTTTTTTAGCGACCTCACCTCCTGGGCGCTTAGAGACCCAGCCTGCCCACACCTGATAGGCGGGGATTTCAACTCCATCATGCACCGACAGACGACAGGTCCTCTACCAGACAATCTCGCCCTCCTCTGACTCCTCTCACCCAGACCTTATTGGCGTCGACGGTTGATTCACTGCACCTCCACGACCTATGGCGACTAAAGCACCCAGCTGACAGGGAATTCTCATTTTACTCCCACCCTCACAATGTCTTCACGAGACTGGACTATCTTTTCTGCTCTGACTCTCTCCTCCCACTGATCTCGGAAGCTGACATACACGACATTGCAATCTCGGACCATGCCCCGGTCTCGACCACCCTTGAAGACCCTGACTTAGCCTCCAACCCCAGAATCTGGCGGTTTCCCTCCTATCTTCACAATAACTCCGATTTCCACCAACATCTAGAAAAAGCCTGGTTGGGATACGCATCGGATAATGCATTACACGCCGACAACCCTAACCTTTTCTGGGAAGCGGGCAAAGCGTTCCTCAGGGGCTGCATAATTGCCTACGCCGCCACATTCAAAAAACACACCCTTAGACGCTACAAACAGGCCAGCGCAACACTGCATCAGGCCCAGCGGGTCCTCTATACTGATGACTCCCCCAGCAACCGTAACGCCTGGTTTGCTGCCAAGCAGGCCTTTGATAGCTGGGCAGCCACCCTCGAACGTACCCAAAAGGCGCATCTAGACGCCTCCCCCCACAAGTTTGGTAACAAAGCAGGTAGACTCCTTTCCAGATTAAGTAAAGGACCCAACCGCCCGACGCATATCATGTCCCTCAGAGATCCGTCGGGTTCCGTACACTACACCCCAAAAGGTATCAATAATACCATGCGCCAATTCTACTCCTCCCTGTATGCCTCAGACCCTATCGATAAGCCGACGGCCCTCAATTTCCTACGACGTATCTCCCTGGATCAGGTAACCCCCACCCAGCTCGAAGCCCTCAATGCCCCTATCTCCGTCCTGGAGGTCCAATCCGTAATCAAACAGCTTTCCCCCTCTAAAGCTCCAGGCCCAGATGGCTTCACCGGAGAATTTTACAAGTCCTTTAGCTCGACTGTGTCCCCCCCTCTCCACAACGTCTACACACACATTTGGTCGGGTGGGTCCTATCTACAAACGGGTAATCAGGCCATAGTAAAACTCTTAGAGAAGAAGGGTAAGGACCCCCTAGAACCTGGCTCTTATAGGCCCATCTTGCTTTTAAACCTTGACGTTAAAATCCTCTCCAAGATAGCAGCCACTAGATTGGCATCCATTATACCCTCCCTGATTCACCCCGCACAATCGGGCTTTGTTAAGGGTAGGACGGCCACCATGAATATTAGGAAGGTAATGCTAGCTCTCGAACACGCAAAAAATGATCCGGCAGGAGACCATGCCATCATCACCCTAGACGCTGAGATGGCTTTCGATAACGTTAGTTTCGAATGGCTCTCCATGGTCATGTCTAAAATGGGCTTTTCGGGCCCCTTCACGCATCTCATAGAATCAATGTACACTGCCCCTGCCGCGAGAGTGGTCGCTGCGGGCCTCCTCTCTGAGGAGTTCAGGCTGCACAAAGGCACGAGGCAAGGCTGTCCACTCTCCCCGCTCCTTTTCAACATAGCGCTTGAACCCCTCTCCCGCCACCTAACCCAGATCGCCCCCCTTCATGGCATTCATGTCGGAGGTCACGACCTTCGCACGTCACTATTTGCAGACGATGTCCTTATTTTCACATCCAGCCCCTCACTTGACATGTCCACGATCAAGACCACTTTTGACGAATTCAGGCAATGTTCTGGGTTACGTATCAACTATAGCAAGAGCGAAATACTCCCAATAGGTTCCCTATCTGTCCCCTCTTGGTCCCAGAGCTCCTTATTCGCCGTTGCGAAGTCACATATCACTTACCTGGGAATAAAAATAGGTAAACTACCCTCCTCCCTATACCACCTCAACTACCCCCCCCTGCTCACCAAAATATCCCAAGAACTGGCCAACTGGATGGACCTGCCTCTCTCGCTACTGGGAAGGTGCCGCCTTGTCAAGATGGTCAGTTTTGCACGCCTACTGTACCCACTACAAACCATCCCTTTACTCTTGCGCCACAAAGACATTAAATCCATTAACTCTGCCATTTCCAAGTTCCTCTGGCGTGGCAAGAGGGCGCGCATAGCATTTGCCAGGCTGCATCTTCCCAGGCGAGAGGGGGGCATTGCCCTTCCCAACATCAGGCTATATAACTTGGCATGTCTATTGAGAACAGGCTTGGATTGGATAACCCAGTCCTCCAGGTGCTCGAACTACCCCCTTGAATCGGCGATGGTCCGCCCCTTCTCGCTCACGGCCCTTCTCCATTGTCATTGGAAATCTGCCCCCCCTCCCCTCCAACACAATCTCCTTCTCCGGGATACAGTCATCGCCTGGAGAGAGGTCAGGAAGGCCCTCAATGTCCCTTCCTCTATCTCACGATACCTCCCTATTCTGGGCAACCCGAGCTTCCAACCAGGCTTAGATAACCAGCCTTACCTCGACTGGGAGGATAAGGGTATCAAATCCTTCTATTCTTTGTGTGACCCCCTTTCAGGCCACCCCATAGGATTTAGAGCCCTGGCAGACAAATTTTCTCTCCCTTCGTCACATGTATTCCAATATATTCAATGCATTAGTTTCCTGAAAAACGCCTGTCGAGATGACAGAAAAAGGTTCCAGAGCTCCCTTACCGACACCCTTATTTCCCTGGCCTCATACAAAATTTCAGACATTTATCGTCCCCTCCTCCTGCACAACATCCCCCCCCTGGCGTCAACCTCGGCGGCCAACTGGTCGAAAGACTTCCCTGACCCTGACCTGGTGGAGAAGCTCCTGCATGGCCTCACCACCATCCACAGACTTATCCCTAACGAAATATGGAGAGAGACGCAGATCAAGATTGTTCACCGAGCCCACATCCCCTTCAGCCGAGCCCATGCCCCCCCAGAATGCCCCCTCTGTAAACAACCCAAACCTAACTTGGCTCACAGGTTCTGGTCTTGCTCCCTCATAGCCAGTTTCTGGGACCAAGTCATCCAATACATATTCGATGTCACCCTGCTGCGCATACCCAGGGACCCGTTACTACTTATCTTCGGGTACTGGGACCCCCTACTGCTCCCCCTGGTCCTCTCCCACCACCCCCCTGGGCAGGGACTGGACTCTGATATGCCTCTTGATAGCCCGTAGAGCCATCCTCCAGAAGTGGATATCTGCGGACTGCCCAACCACTGCTCAAGTTAAAAAGGAACTGTTGCAGCTCTTATACAAGGACAGGCTCAACACGGACCTGACCCACGAACGGAGTAAGAACCGCTTCTATCACTTATGGAATCCCTTTCTGTTGCATACTTTCACTCCTACAGAAAGGTTGAACTTTGAGAAAATGTCTTTTCTTTACCAGGATCCCCCGCGGGATTGACATCTCTCCTACCCTCCCTCCCTCCTCCCCTACCCCCCACTCTCTTGTTGTTCTTTTTTTTTGTTTGCAAGGACTACTATTCCACCTACCCCACGTACCACTTAATCTATGCCCTCCCCCTTATTTGTCTCTCTGAGAACCTCTTCATATACTGTTAATCTACTGGAATGTCCTCAGAAAATGCTTATATGTCTTGTTTTTTATGATTACTCTGTTATGTAACTTCCTTAATAAAAACATATTTAAAAAAAAAAAAAAAAAAAAAATGAGCACTTTTGATTATTTCCATAGACTTTTAAAGGGTGTTCAAATTTGCGAACACCGCAAATTCTTAGCTATTCGGCTCATCCCTACTACTAATATGTAATATCACTGCACTAATGACACTGGGTGGGAAAGGGTTAACATCTAGGGAGATCAAAGGGTTAAATGTGTGCCTAATGTGTGTAATGTGTGTCATATTTGCTGTTTTTACTAAGGATCTTAGCAGAGAATAAAAAATAAATAAAAAAAAAAGAAGCAAGATTCCCTGTCAGTCACAATCGTTCACAATCACAGAGCTCTCTTCCATGAATCACTAAGCTGATCAGCAGGTGGCGGCGGGCAATCCTTGGCTGAAACCCGCTGATCGGCTTGTGCTGAAATGAACCACAACACAGCCGGGCTGGTGGGTGCACGGATCACATACTACGTATGTGATAAAGTACAGGGAGGCAGCTTTGCCACCGCACATCTACTTTAGGCAGTCAGCAAGTGAAAGCATAGCTCTGCTTTTGTAAAAAAAAATCTAAAAAATAAATAATAATATTGCATTGGTATTGGTTTATGCTCCTGTTCCCCTAATGACACACTGTGACACAAACATAGTTGAGCAGAGCCACAAACGTGTGACGTCTTTCAAGCCTGCTGATGCCAGCTGCCAGCAAGGCTCCATGCAGTTTGAATGCTTTGGATTGTCCTGAATCATATACAGGGAGCAAATATAGTGTCAAGTTTGTTTGAAACTGTTACAGGGAGCAAATATAGTGTCAAGTTTGTTTGAAACTTGGTTATTGTTGGTTTACCTGGGGGACACTTCCTATCTATATTGGACCTCTCATTGTAGTGCCAACAATCTCCCTAATTGGACTTTTTGTGTTTGAAGCTGCAGGACAAAGAGCTGGGACTCACTGGGTCATTTCAGTTCTGCGTGAGACCTTGCCTGTGTTGGATTGTGTCAGTGCTTAAGGGACCTTTTATCCTACAAGTGCAGAAGGCTGGAGTTTACTATTTTTAAGGGCATTTGACTTCTTTTGGTTAACCACTTAAGACCCGGACCAAAATGCAGATAAAGGACCAGGCCCCTTTTTGTGATTCGGCACTGCGCCACTTTAACTGAAAATTGCGCGGTTGTGCGACGTGGTTCCCAAACACAATTTGCGTCCTTTTCTTCTCACAAATAGACCTTTCTTTTGGTGGTATTTGATCGCCTCTGCGATTTGTATTTTTTGCGCTATATACAAAAATAAAGCGAAATTTTTGAAAAAAAATCTATATTTTTTACTTTTTGTTATAAGAAAAATCAAATAAACTAAATTTTAGCCAAACATTTAGGCCAAAATTTATTTAGCCACATGTCTTTAGTAAAAAAAAATCGCAATAAAAAATAGCTACCTAGCGGAAACAGCGACACTAATACAGCGATCAGAAAAATGATCGCTTAGTGACGCTGGCAATAGGGAGTGAAAGGGTTAACTAGGGCGGTGATCAAGGAGTTAAAACTTTATTAGGGGGGTACGGTGGCTACCCTGAACCTAACACTAACTGCCTGTCACACTGACATAATTGCAGTGATCATACATATGATCACTGCATTCAGTGACACTGTGACAGGGGGAAGGGGGATCGCAAGGTTAAGTTAAGTCTGCCTGTGTGTCCTGGTGTCAGTGTGCTGTTGTGCAGACTTACTGTGTAGTGTTGAGCAGAATATGCCATATTCGATTTCGCGATATATCTCGAATATATAGTCGAATATTCGAGATATATTTGTTAAATGCGAATATTCGCGATATTTTTTGGAAATGAAATGATTGCGAAATTTCGCTATTGCGAATGCGAATTGCGAATGCAAATGAAATTTCGAGAAATGCGCAAGGAGCACTCTGATTGGCTCAGAATATTCGTGATATTTTATAATACAAAATAATTGCGAAATTTCGAGAAATGCGGAATGGAGCACTCTGATTGGCTCAGAATATTCGTGATATATTACAATACAAAATAATTGCGAATATTCGGCAAATGCGGAAGGAGCACTCTGATTGGCTCAGAATATTTGTGATATTTTATAATACAAAATAATTGCGAAATTTCGAGAAATGCGGAATGGAGCACTCTGATTGGCTCAGAATATTTGTGATATATTACAATACAAAATAATTGCGAATATTCGGCAAATGCGGAAGGAGCACTCTGATTGGCTCAGAATATTCTTGATATTTTATCGTAATTTCGCAAAAATGCGAATGAGAAATTGATTGCGGAATTTCGACAGTAACACTCTGAAATCGAATATATGTGTTATTTTAGCTAAAAACAATATTGCGAATTTCTCGAAAATAATCGCTCGATATCGCTATTGCCGAATAATCGCATTGCGATTTTTCGGCAATATAAAATGATCGCTGCAGCTACTCGGCCCAAGGTCTCTAATCATACCAGCAATGCTTTTAGACGTCGATGGGGATCTCTAGGATGTGATCTGTTCTAAAAAAAAATTGAAAAAATACGAATATTCGAAATAGCGAATATTCACCGCGAAATTCGGAATATATCGCGAATACTCGAATATGCCATATTCGAGCCGAATATTCGCAATACGAATATTCGTGAGAAACACTATTACTGTGTGATGTGATCTCTCCTCAGCGACGGTTGAAAATACCGCCGAGAGCAGAGATCACATCACTTCCCTCTTCCTGTGTTTATACAGGAGGAGGAAGTGACAGGGCGGAGGAGCGCGCGGATTGGCTGGGAGCGATCCGGAGGGGGCGGACAAAAACAAATAGCCGCCCCCTCATCCCAGATCGCTCGGACAGCCACGGGGACTACCTAATGTACCGGGGGGGTCCTGATCGGACCCCCGACCCACGTCAAGGCAGGCAAGTATATATACATTGATGTGCCTGCCTGTGCCATTCTGCTGACGTAAATGTACATGCGGCGGTTCTTAAGGGGTTAAGTAGTCCAACTAAGGGTGAGGGACTCTTACTAGGGTAAGAGTCAGTGGGCCAGATTCTGGTACATTGTGCGGCGGCGTAGCGTAAGCCATTTACACTACGCCGCCGCAACTTAACAGAGCAAGTGCTGTATTCTCCAAGCACTTGCTCCATAAGTTGCGGCTGCGTAGTGTAAATGGCCCTGCGTATCCCCGCGTAATTCAAAGGGGGCGGCTTGTATTTAAATTAAGCGCGCCCCCGCGTCGATCGAACTGCGCATGCGCCGGTCGGGAAAAAAGCCCAGTGCGCATGCTCCAGCTCACGTCGGAATGCGTCGTTGAAACCGACGTCAAAACGACGTGATCGGCACTTAGGCAATGCCCTATTCGCGAATGACTTAGTAAAACGACGTAACCGACGGAAAAAGACGACGCTGACCCGACGCCATACTTAACATGGCAACGACGGAACTTTGTAAACCTACCCCTCATATAGCAGGGGTAGGTTTACGCTTACGGAAACAACGTAAACGATGACAGGGCGGCCTAAAAACGTTCAGGAATTGGTGTATTAGGCTCATTTACATAGACAAATGAGAAAACAACGTAAAGGCCACCTAGCGGCCTGAAAAGTAATTACATCTACAATCCGACGGTGTAAGTGTTTTACACCTGTCGGATCTTCACTATACAGTATCTATGCGTAAGTGATTCTAGGAATCACATGCATAGATACCCAGTAAAAAAAACTGAGATACGACGGTGTTTCCTGCGATACACCGTCGTATCTCTTTTGAGAATCTGGCCCAGTGTGTACTTCTGCTCTTGGTGACGGATCCTTCTTAGCACCCACCTTAGCAATGCTTCCAGTGCAATGATTATTAACGACATTCCAGTATTAGTTCATAGGGTTCAACATTGAGTTGGCCCACCCTTTGCAGCTATAACAGCCTCAACTCTTCTGAGAAGGCTGTCTAAAAGGTTTAGAAGTGTGTCTATGGGGATGTTTGACCATTCTTCCAGAAGTGCATTTTTGAGGTCAGGCACTGATGTGGACAAAAAGAACTGGCTCGCAGAGGTGTTCTATCGGGTTGAGGTCAGAACTCGGTGCAGGTCAGTCAAGTTCCTAAACCCCAACCTCATTTATACATGTCTTTATAGACCTTGTTTGTGCACTGGTGCGCAGTAATGTTGGAACAGGAAGGGACCATTCCCAAACTGTTCCCACAAAGTTTGGAGCATGAAATTGTCCAAAATGTCTTGGTATGCTGACGCCTTAAGAGTTTCCTTCACTGGACCAAGCCCAACCCCTGAAAAACAACCCCACACCATAATCTCTCCTCCACCAAATGATTTGGACCAGTGCACAAAGCAAGGTCCATAAAGAAATGGATTGACCGGGGCAAACATTCTCATAAAATACTCCTAAACCTTCTGGACAGCCTTCCCAGAAAAGCTGTAGATGCGGGCTAACTCAATTTTGAACACTATAGACTAAGGCCTCGTACACACGAGGGGATATGTCCGCTGAAAACGGTCCGATGGACCGTTTCAGCAGACATCTCTGCTCGTGTGTATGGGCTAGCGGACAGATTTCTCCACCCGACAGATTTCAAAGCATGCTTTGAAATCCATCCGGTGGAATCTGTCCGCCCGACATGTCTGCTGGTTAGTACACTTACCAGCAGACATGTCGTCCCCCACCGCCGCCGCGCCGCCGCCGAATGGATTCGGCGCATGCGCGGAAGTGTTTAACTTCCTGGTGCGGTGACGTGGTGGTGACGTGGCGGCGTCAACGTCACCGCCGCGTCACCGCGCTGTCCGGCGGCGGGGAATTTGATCCGATGGTGTGTACACGCCATCGGATCAAACTCCCGATCGGACATATCCGATGGAAATGGTCCGCGGACCGTTTTCATCGGATATGTCCGATCGTGTGTATGGGGCCTCAGACTGGGATTCCATTACCATTTCCATTAAAGTTCATGAGCTGAACTTGCATGATTTAAAACCTGCATTTCAGTCTGGCTTCGGGGGGGGGGGGGGTGATTTGAGAGACTAATATGCAGGCTTATGCACATATGTCTATTAAAATCGCTCCTAAAGTCACCAAAAGTAGTGCAGGGACTACTTTTGGGAATTGATGCGGTGCCGCAAAATCAGCTTTGCACCGATATGGACTGTGACGGTAATAGGCTCAGTTTTGACATGTGATTTTACATACCAAATCGGCCGGTGTGAACGAGGGCTTAGGGGCATCCTTGGTCTATGCTACATTATTTTTCTCTTCTTTTGAGATGTTTGACTGCCTGAATTTCCTCAAGTCTCACTATGGATACATGAGCTTCTCTCTTTGTGGTGTATTCTAGCTAATAAGTAGACATGTGCAATTTGTTTCTTAACAACAAATCGAAGTTTGCATCTTTTGGACATTCGGATGCATCCGAATGTCTGAAGAAAATTATATTGAAATTTCAACTAACATTGAAAGAAATTGTAACGAAAATAACGAAAATAACGAATTTGTCATGATTCGTTAAAGGTCTAATGAAACCACAGATTGACTTGGAGTAAACCTTACAGTCCAATTAGCTGATTCATTTGATGCTGGAGGTTGGATTACCAGCAAAGTGCATTCCTGAGAACTGAGCGAGAAGTGTGTTGTATTTGGGCAGAGCCTCAGAGGAGATGCATTTTGAGAAGCATCAGAAGAGATATTATGTGTGTGTGTTAATGGATTCAAGCTCTCAATATCAGGTTCATCCTGGTACCACCAACAGTGACACAGCACAACCACTGGCAAAGTGCATTTCTGAGAAGGGTGTTGTACAGGCGGTCCCCTACTTACAAACATCCGACTTACAAACTATTCCTACTTACAAACGGAGGGAGACAACAGGAAGTGAGAGGAAATCTGCCCCTAGGAAGGGAAATTCTCTCATGTAAGAGTTAATATGGGAAAAAAGGTGTCTCCATTGATGCTTTATCAGCAATCCTTGTTTCCCCAATGACCCAAAATTTTCAAAATCCAATTGTCATTTGGACAGAAAGTGCTGAAATCATCTGAACAGGGGCACAGACAGCAAAACAAGTTACAGGGGTGATAACCCTTCCCTATGCTATCCAAAAAGATTGTTTTGGCTGGAGCTACAATTAAAAAATGTACGTGTTCCAACTTACAAACAGATTTAACTTAAGAAATAAAAAACTACAGTCCCTATCTTGTTTGTAACCCGGGGACTGCCTGTATTGTATTTGAGCAGAGGTAATGAGTTTTGAGAAGCAGCAGAAAAGATATTGTCAGTGCGTGTGTTAATGGATTCAATAAACAAACAACTTTCTGAATTACGAATCATTATCACGAATATATATATGATAGGTTAATTTGTTTCTGTCTAAAATTGGCCCTAGTATATGAATGTGAGTTAGGGACCTTAGATTGTAAGCTCCTTGGGGTAGGGACTGATGTGAATGTACAATGTATAGTGATGCGTAAATTTACAGCGCTATATAAGTACCTAAATACTAATAATAATTTGTGATATATATAGATAAATAACAAATTATCCAAAAATGAAACAATAAAACTAATAGATTTGTTATGACAATTATCTATACTCTAATCTATATCTATACAGAAATAGCTAATTATTCTGAAAACAAATTAACGTAACATAACGAATATAACAGAACTAAATTATGTATTTTATGAATGAAAACGAAACAAAATGTGCACAAGTCTACCAATAAGGCTTTGTGTGGCTCATCACTTAAAAGAACCTTTGCAAGATCGGACGTCTTTTTTGGGTTCAGTGAGGCTTTGGTCATTTCAGTGATTTGGGATCCCTCATATGTGCAACTGTCTGCACGTTTAAACTGTCAACGCTAGGTGAGTGTCTGTGTAGATGTCAAACATTCACTATAGTATATTTTACTACCTAGACTTCTCATTGACCCTATACATCTGAATACCTGTGTCTCCTGTGTACTCCACCACCTATGCACAACACTTTTTAAGTTTGTGAAGTAAATTCTAAGGGCCAGATTCAGCAACACTTGCGCTGGAGTATTTCGATATGCGCCGCGTAACTGTGAAGATGCGCCGTCGTTTCTATGTGCCCGTACCCACCAAACTAGATGCGCCCGAAGACGCGCCATTTGCGACCGGCGGAACGTTCCAACGCCAGAGTATCGTCAGCGCTTAATTTCGCTTGGCGCATCAGTCGCGCCTATTGATTTCCCCTGCAAATATGCAAATGAGGGATTTTTCCCAATTCACGAACGGATTAGCACCATACGCTGGCTACATGCGCCGCGCGTATCTCGTCCGTCCGGCGCAAAGTTATTTCTACAAATAGCTGCTTTATCTTTACTCCAGACGGCCACAGGTCAGCAGGAGAGCAGCTACAGCAGCGTTACCGACGATAAGAGCTAGCTGAGCACCCCCACTTGCAGGACAACACCTCTGTCCATGCTTGTCTGTCAAATTTTACAGCCATGGAGGAAGACATCATAGGTCTCCATAGCCGAGATGACGGCTGACAGCTCCTGGCCATTAAAGTTCAGCTTTCTCCTGTGTGTTTGCGGGGAACGGGAGCAGCCATCTCAGAACAAAAGTAACATCACTGCGGGGAGGGGGAGCAGGATATACTTTAGTGCCGGAATGGCGCTTCTACGGGCGCATTTAAACGCCCAACGGAAGGCATTGCGCTGACGTTTCCCGTGAAGTGGTGCCGACGGAAGTTGTGAGCATGCGCACAAAGGGGGCGAGTGGAGCCTCACTCACTGCGCATGCTCCGTGGTTGATGCGCTGAACGTAAGCCTCTGCGCTGGGCTCCGCCCATCATTTACATATGATCACACCCACTTCCCCTTGCGTCGGGTTACGCCAGCGCATTATCGTTACTCTGGCGCAAGTTTACGCGCAACTGCTATGTGAATAACAGTACTTGCGCTGAAAGGGTCGTCAGAGTAACGTAAATGAGAAGCGTTACTCTGGAGCAAAGATGCTCTCATCTACCTGAATCTGGCCCTAAGTGTGTATGACTCCATATTATGCTACTGTGTGTGTGTGTGTATATATATATATATATATATATATATATATATACAATTTATTTTTTAAGGGGATCAGGTTTCATGCACCCCTGTTGTCATAGACTTTTTTTAAAATATAATGGGGTAGATTCACATACACTTAATATTCCGCTGCGTAATCGAAATACTCTACGCTGCCGTATTTTACCAGGCTCTACACTGAATTCTGGTAGATTTTTGCCCGTACGCTACGGCGGCGTAGTCTATTTCTCGCCGCGTAATCGAAATACGCGATTGGGGGGCGTGAAGCATTTAAATTAAGCGCGTCCCCGCGGCAATCGAATTGCGCATGCTCCGTTCTGAAATTTCCCGCCGTGCATTGCGCAAAATCACGTCGTTACGTCATTCGTTGTTTGAGTAGCGGCGTTTACGAACATTCCTATTCCCGGACGACTTACGTTAAAAATAATAAAAGACGTCGGAAAACGTGGAAATTCGACGCGGGAACGATGGCCATACTTAACATGGGCTGTCTAATATTAGAGCAGCAAAAAGCTGGTATAGTGTTACGCAAATAAAAGATGACTAAAGGTGCCGTAAGAGATTGCGATTGAAGATCGTAATTTCGGGGATCGTCGGCAAAAGCTCATTTGCATACCCCGATGCGGAAAACGACGGGAAGTCCACCCAGTGGCCGCAATTTTATTGCAGCGTAGATCCGAAGGCGTACAAACACTTAATCCAGTCGAATTGAAGCCCGCAGCCGTCTATTCATGGTTTAAGGTTTTCGACTAGCTAGAAAACGTGCGCAATTTGACATTACTCCAGTATGACACCAGTTAGACAGGCGTAGGGCTCTCTGAATGTGGCCCAATGTTTATTAGGTTTGACAGAAATAAAAATAAAACATACATTGTAGGTTGAGTTGTGACGGCAGTAATAGCAACATGCATAAATCGTTATGACAGGAAATTGAACAGTTCAATCACAATTAGAATTAGAACAAGATGCAGCAGTCAGAGGTTAGGGGAATCGTTGCAGACTTATATGGATGATATTTATATGCCATATTTACTGTGGTTTTTGTGCTTTAGACCAAGAATAAGAATGTAGAATTTTTCAAGGGAGCTGAATAGTAGAGCTAGGAGTTTTTCATTTTCTAGAATTAGGTTCAGTTGAAGGTTAACGTCAGATAGATTTGTATTTGTAGTGCTTCTCCATTTCCTGATTACTAGGATGCGCATAACCAGTTGTCTAACTGAAAGGGTAACTCTTCTATTCCTACGCTGAGTATAGCCAGTACAGGTAAAGGTGTAGATAAGCAACCCGTGACTCCAGATATAAGGGTAAATATCTTGTTCCAAAAACTACGTAGGCGTGGGCAATGCCACAATATGTGAAGTAGGGATCCTTTTTAGGAACATCTGTTGGCAAATTTTTGCATTTGTACTGGGGTTAGGTACCATCTATGGTCGAGTTTTGGGGACATTTCCCAGTAGTTTATGCGTTTAGAGGTGTATGGTTATAGTGAACGGCCTGTTTCCACTGAGTGTCTGAGATGAATATGTTTAGATCGCATTCCCATCTCTCTAGGGCAGAATGGCTTTTCCAAGTTGTCTTTAGCTTGTAACATGTTGTAAAAGAGTGTGATATCTTTGATGTCCAAAGTGACCAAGCTTTATTTGGTATGTTTACTTCTGAAACTGGGTGTTTTTTGAGGTATGACGCTTTTCTATAAGCAAACATGCTTGCGGGGGGGGGGGGGGGTTGAAAGTTAGTTTTGTAGTTTATTGTCCTGTAAGAGTGTTTCTAATTGCGTATGTTTTAGCGTTGACCAATGTTTAACGGATACATTGGATATAAGAAATTTAAAAGTTTCAAGTGGAATGGGTGCTTTTATGGTGGATTGTTTGTTGGAGAAGGAATTTAGAAATATTTTACACCCTGATATTGTGGCTGCAATGGTAGGATGCTCAGTAATAATTTGAGGGTTGTGCCATTAGGAGAGTGCTCAGATTGCCTTCTGGAATGAAGGTTTGTTCTATGTAGGGGGGTGTGGCTGTATGGCAATCATCATTACTAACGTGTGATGCCTACCCAGGGTGCGGAGACTCGTTACTGAGATTTGCCATGACCGCAGTGCACCACTGTGCTATTGTTTGAAAGACCTGCTGTGATTTTCAAGTTTTGCTGGCATTTGATGGTTGAAATGTGAGTGTAAAGCTTGAAAATTTGAAATGTTTTAATAAACAGTTTTTTTACGTTATCACACGATTGGAGCACCTTTATTATTTACATGTGGAGAGATCCCTTATATGCACGTTTAGATTTTGGATATTCATTTAACCCTTTCTGTGTGGTTTAAAAGCATCTTAGCCTGACATGAGAGTGGTAGGCATTGGAAGCTGGTGAGTGTGTGTTTTCTGAAGGGGGTGGAGTCACTTGCACATTGGTGTGGTGTATAAATTAAGATGATACTACACTGAAGCCATTCACTGGATTATTTTTATGAACTTTATTATTTTTATGAACTTTATTAATATAGATATTAGGTTTTTCAGTTTTCACTGGGTGATATAATGTTAATTGTCACAATTTAGTAATACATTGATGTTCAATCTATATTTACTGTATTAGCGCCACAACTTTTTCTTACTTTTCATTGTTTTGATAAAGGTTAAAATATTTTTCTATGTATCACCATTGTTTGTCAAAGCTAGGCTTCAACCATTGTCTAAGTTGGTCTACATCTGCTGTGTAATAGTCCTGAGTATCAGGGAATCCCATACCACCAGCTCATTTGTGTCAGATCAAAATCTTATATCGGCATCTTGTTTTTTTTGTTTTGCCATATGTAAGTGCTTAACATCTGTTTTAGTGTTTTAAAAGATAATGGGATTTTTATAGGTAAAGCTCTGTGCAAGCATAAAAGTTTAGGAAGGGTTAGCATTTTGAAAGCTGCCAATCTTCCAGCCCATGAAAGCTATTGTGTGATAAATATTTGAAGATCCAGTTTGCATGTTTTCAAGAAGGGTATGTAATTTGCATATACTGTAGATTTGATGATGGGGATGTTAAGGAAATTCCCAGGTATGGCATGGAGGTTAATGCCCATTGAAAGGGGTACTTCATGTGTAGGTTTGCCTCACTCAATATATTGGATTTAGTGTCATTCACCTTGTTATATAGTCAAAACAAAAGGATTCGCCCCGGGACATTAAATGAAGTGGGTAACGTTTCCGACCAGTAAAGATAACAGTAATTGTATAGTATATAATTTATACCTATGCCATGCCTGCTCTCCGTTTGGCCCCTGGAGGGGTCCCTTGTTGACTCCGCCCCCTCAGCTCCCCGATGAGGCACCTGCTGCTACCATCTTGGGGCCACACACTTGTAGCCATGGTCAAGCTCAGTGGTGAGTATGAGGACCCACAACCCCTCCTGCCCTGTGCCTTTACAAATAAAACTATGCCAGATTGGATTGCCAAACATATATATATATATATATATATATATATATATAGATATATATATATATATATATATATATATATATACTTTTTCATTATAAGTATAGTGTTACACACCCCTGAAGAGCGAGCTGGATCTTGCGAAACTAGCTAGTCGGGTAGTATGATGCCCGTGTACTCTGTCCATTTAACCAATTAAGGACCGCCTACTGCACATTTACGTTGGCAGAATGGCGCGGCTGGGCACAGCAACGTATATATACGTTGATTTTAGTACCCAGCCGTGGGTCGCGGGATTCGCGGACCCGATCGCTGCTGCAGTGCGGCGATCCGTCCCTGGAGCGGAAGAACGGGGATAGCTTCCCCGTGCTTCTCTGTGGCCGTAGCATCGATCGCGTCATCCCTGTAATAGGGGGACGCGATCGATGACGTCACACCTACAGCCACACCCCCCTACAGTTGTAAACACAACACATAGGTCACACATCCCCTACAGCGCCACCTGTGGTTAACTCCCAAACTGCAACTGTCATTTCCACAGTAAACAATGCAATTGAAATGCATTTTTTGCTGTGAAAATGACAATTGTCCCAAAAATGTGTCAAAATTGTCCGAAGTGTCCGCCATAATGTTGCAGTCACGAAAAAAATCGCTGATCGCCGCTATTAGTAGTAAAAAAAAAAAAATTATTCTATCTATCTATCTATCTATCTATCTATCTATCTATCTATCTATCTATCTATCTATCTATCTATCTATCTATCTATCTATCTATCTATCTATCTATCTATCTATCTATCTATCTATCTATCTATCTATCTATCTATCTATCTATCTATCTATCTATCTATCTATCTATTCATAGAAGAATTTGTTTAGAAAGACATCAGGTGAGATGCTTCCATTATATTTACAGGAATTCTGATTATAGGATGCATTCAAATAACCAATGGTCAACAATAGCTTGACCTTTTCGCCTATGGCCTATGACCTTTTGACCTAGCATATGACCTATGGCATGTATTATACAACCGTGCTATCTAAAGGTTGAATTGGGAAATGTTTCTCTCATTAAAAGGCAGGTTTCTAGTCTACTTTGTTTATACGGCAAAGAACCTTAAAAGCCGCAAAGCAGGGGGGCGTGGCTTGGCACGCAGCGGACATGGTCGCTCAGTAGGAGAGCTCCGGAGCACACAGGGCCTGCATCAGCCTTATTCCCCGACCCATAGCTTTCAAATGCCGGGCAAGCGATCCTACAACACCCCGCACTCCCGCTCGAAGAAAGGAGCGTCTGCCACGCCGCTTCGAAACATCACTGAACTGTTCAAACAGTCGGCGGGGACCCACAGCACGATGGGGAAATCCAAGATGGCGCTGGAGCAGCAGCACGAGGAGGATTACAGCGAGGACTCCCAGTCCCTCCCGGAGGATTCGGGTAGGGAGGCGACCCGCTCCACTCACCCCCTAACGCTGGCGGACATGTCAGTAATTGCGGCAGACATTAAGTCTGCATTCTCCGCTGCCATTACAGACATTAAATCGAACCTCCTAGCCCTTAATGAGCGCATGGCGGGGGCCGAGTCTGCAGGGAAGCAAAGGGACAGGGCTATCCTCCGTCTGGAGAAGACATTTGTCACCCACAACTATCATTTCATTGAAATAAATCGACATTTGGAAGATTTAGACAACAGGGGGAGGAGAAAGAACATTCGTGTCCGGGGCATCCCTGAAACAGTAGAGCCCGCTCAAATCATGCCAGCCCTGCAGCGCGTATTTAACAGTTTGCTGGAAAGACAGGAGGATGTTGCCATCGATTTTGTTAGGGCCCATAGAGCCCTTAGACCCAAGGGTCCGGACTCTGCTCCCCCGCGGGACATTATATGTTGCTTGCAAAATTTTCCTCTCAAGGAAGAAATAATGCGGAAAGCGAGGGGGAACGATCGCATTGTGTTCAATGGAACTAATATAATGCTCTTCCAGGATCTCTCACAGATCACTTTGAGGAATAGAAGAGCCTTACGCCCCCTGCTGGACAGGCTGAGAGAGCGCGGACTGAGATACACCTGGAAGTTTCCCTTTGCCCTGTCAGTTACCATGGACGGCCATCAACACACGCTGCGCGATCCGGAAGGATTACAGGATTTTTGCGCTGCCCTGGACTTGGAGTACGTCCCGCTCCCTGACTGGTACGCGGAGTTCCAGAACCCGAGGCCGGAAGGCTCACCTGTCAGATCTCCCTTTTCCACCCCGGAGAAACGGCTCACCAAGAGACATAAGCCTCACCGCTCTGGTGGTTCTAAGGTGGGTACCCCGCGCACTTCCAGAGATGACCGCAGGGATAGAGCAGAGGACTGATTTTGATCGTTAGCTGACGGTTTGCGATAAAGGGATTTTTAAATACAGCTTACCTGTAAAATCCTTTTCTTGGAGTACATCACGGGACACAGAGCGGCATATTCATTACTATGTGGGTTATATGGAGTACCTTCAGGTGTGGACACTGGCAATCTCAAACAGGAAGTCCCCTCCCTATATAACCCCCTCCCCTAGAGGGAGTCCCTCAGTTTTGTAGCAAGCAGTATGCCTCCCAAAATGGTCACCCAAAAGAGGGGTGGGAGCTCTGTGTCCCGTGATGTACTCCAAGAAAAGGATTTTACAGGTAAGCTGTATTTAAAAATCCCTTTTTCTTTCTCGTACATCACGGGACACAGAGCGGCATATTCATTACTATGTGGGATGTCCGAAAGCAATGCTTTAATGAGGGGAGGGAGACATCTTCCAAAGAAGGATTCAATTTAGAGATAAACTCAAATCATAATAATAATTCCAACTTAGTCAAGAAAAAACTTTTTTTTTTTTTTTTTTTATAACCAAGGGTGTTTCTGATCCCGAGGATTTCAAACTGCAGCCTGTAGTACTGCCTGACCAAAGGCAGCATCCGCATTTCTTCTCACGTCTAGTTGATAAAACCTTGTAAACGTGTGGACTGATGACCACGTTGCCGCCTTGCATATCTGAGCCATAGAGATCTGATGGTGTGCTGCCCAAGAGGCGCCCATGGCCCTGGTAGAATGGGCCTTTACCGACAACGGAGGAGGCAACCTCTTCAACCCGTAGGCTTGAATGATTAATTGTCTAATCCATCTCGAGATGGTGGATTTTGCAGCTGCCTGCCCCTTCTTGGGGCCATCTGGTAGAACGAATAACACATCTGTTTTCCGGATCTTTTCTGTAGCTTTAAGATAGGCCTTCATGGCCCGGACAATATCCAAGGTATGCAGCAACCCCTCCGTTCTAGATGTAGGTTTTGGAAAGAAGGATGGAAGTACCAAATCCTGGTTCAAGTGAAATTTGGATATAACCTTTGGTAGAAAGGAAGGATGGGGCCGGAGAACTGCCCTGTCCTTATGCAGAACGAGATATGGTTCCTTACACGATAAGGCTGCTAATTCTGACACTCTCCTGGCCGAAACTATGGCGACCAAGAAAACCAACTTTCTTGTCAGTAAGAGTAAAGGAATCTCAGCCAACGGCTCAAAAGGCTGTTTCTGTAGAGTGGACAGGACAAGATTTAAGTCCCATGGACAAATTGGTGACTTGACAGGAGGATTAATACGCAAGACCCCCTGTAAGAAGGTCTTTACCAGCGAGTGGGTGGCCAGCGGCCTCTGAAACCACACTGACAGAGCTGAGATCTGTCCCTTGATTGTGCTTAGTGCCAGGCCTTTATCCACTCCTAGCTGGAGAAAACTTAACACCCTATCAATAGTATATTTGCGGGAATTCCATCTTTTGGATTCACACCAGCCTACGTAGTTCCTCCACACCCTGTAATAAATCACCCTGGAGACCGGCTTCCTAGCCCTAATCAGGGTAGGAATTACCTGCCTAGACAGGCCTCTATCCCTGAGAATCAGGGATTCAGCCTCCAGGCCGTCAAATTTAGACGCTGTAATGTAGGGTGGAGGATCGGGCCTTGTGAGAGTAGGTCTGGTTGTAGAGGAAGAGTCCAAGGGTCTCCCACTGCCATCTTCAGGACTAGTGAGTACCAAGTCCTCCGGGGCCAAGCCGGAGCTACTAGAATGACTGGCTTGTTCTCCACTCTGATCTTGCGCAACAGGCGCGGGAGTAACTGTAGTGGAGGGAATGCATATAGAAGTCTGAATTGATGCCAAGGGCAAACCAACGCGTCGGTTCCGCAGGCCATAGGATCCCTCGCTCGCGACACGAACCTGTCTAGTTTCTTGTTGAACCTGGATGCCATTATATCTACGTCCGGCATTCCCCACCTCTGGCAGATTGTCTGAAAGACCTGGGGATGCAGAGACCACTCCCCTGGCAACAGACTCTGGCGACTTAAGAAGTCTGCCTGCAGGTTGTCCACTCCGGGAATGAATATCGCCGAAATGCAGGGTACATGAACCTCTGCCCATTGAAAAATCAAGTTCACCTCCCTCTGAGCGGCCTGGCTCCTGGTTCCCCCTTGGTGGTTTATGTATGCCACCGCCGTGGCATTGTCTGACTGGATTCTCACCGGGAACCCCTTTAATCTGGAGGTCCAAGCCAGAAGGGCTAGGCGGGCAGCTCTGATTTCCAAGATATTGATGGGGAGCTGCCTCTCTGCTTTCACCCAAGTTCCCTGGCGGGAGAACCCCTCGAAGACCGCCCCCCAGCCTGCCAGGCTGGCGTCTGTGGTAACTACCTTCCAGACAACAGGGCTGAAGGATTTTCCCTTTAGAAGATTCTGAGGGTTCAACCACCAGGCCAGGCTTCGTCGGACCCTTGATGATAGCGTCAAAGGGGACTCTAAGGCATGTGCCCTCTTGCCCCAGGCTGCTAGAATGGCTGCCTGTAGGACGCGAGTGTGGATCTGAGCGTATGGTACTGCCTCGAATGTGGCCACTAGCTTGCCTAGTAATCGCATACACAGGCGAATAGTTGGACTTTTCTTGTTTAGAACCAACTGAACCAACCCCTTGATAGCTTCGATCTTTACAAGGGGCAGGAACACCTTTTGATGTTCTGTGTCTAACCTCATGCCGAGGTATTCCAACTGCTTTGTAGGCTGGAACGCTGACTTTCCCCGGTTCAGGACCCAGCCGAATTCTTCGAGGTACTGAACCGTGAGGTTTACTGCCTTTTGCAGACCCGGCCGTGAGTGATCTATGATTAAAAGGTCGTCCAAGTATGCTAGGACTGTGACCCCTTGGATCCTTAAATTGGCCAGAATTGGGGCTAGGATCTTCGTGAATACCCGGGGGGCCGTGGCCAGCCCGAAGGGGAGCGCCCTGAATTGGAAGTGTCGCTGCCCCACCGCGAATCGTAAAAACCTTTGATGCGACTGAAAGATTGGTACATGAAGGTAAGCATCCTTTATGTCTATGGAGGCCAGAAAATCGTCCTTCTGAAGCGCGGCGGCTGCTGACCGGATGGATTCCATCCGGAAGGAACGAACCCTTAGGTAACCGTTTAACCTCTTTAGGTCCAAGATTGGCCTGACATCGCCATTGGGCTTTGGTATGACAAAGAGGTTGGAATAGAAACCTAGGCCTTGCTCTTGGGCTGGCACTTCTATAATTACGTCCTGGCAAAGCAGGTGATCCAAAGCTGCCAGCATTGAGGCCTTCCTCGCTGGATCCCTTGGTAGCCTTGATTCTTGAAAATGAGGCGGAGGATACCTTAGAAACTCCAGTCTGTAACCTGTGGTTACAGATGCCCGGACCCATTTGTCGGGGATCTTGGCTTCCCAAACTTCTGCGAAGAAACGAAGCCTTCCCCCCACCCGCAAGAGTGGGGGCGCCCCTTCATAAGGCAGACTTAGGGGCTGTCTTTGACGGCTTGCGATACCACGGCCTCTTACCCCCAGGGGTCTGTCCCTGCGATCTACTGTTAACGTTGGATCGTGCAGGCGGCCGTCGATACTGCCTGGAATTTGAGGGCCCCGAGACAGGAAAGAGCTGCCTTTTAAATGTAGGAGCCCGGAATGTCTTTTTGACCGGTAAAAGGGTACTTTTGCCATTTGAAATAGTCTGAATATATTTATCCAGATCCTCTCCGAAGAGTCGTCCTCCATGGAAGGGAAACCCTGCCAGAAGCTTTTTGCATGGGGGCTCCGCCGCCCAGTTCTTCAACCATAAGAGCCTTCTCATGTGCACCAAACATAGTGATAAACGAGAGGCCTGCTGGATGGAATCTTTTATAGCATCTACCGCAAAACACAGAGCTCTGGGAATATCAGAAAACTCTTCTGCTTGTTGGGTAGGCATGTCCCTTAACATTTCCTTTGTCTGGTCTTTTAATGCCTGACAAACTCCAATTGCAGCCACCGCTGGCTGCACCACTGCTCCTGCCGCAGCAAAGGATGCTTTTAAAAGTGTCTCTAATCTTTTATCAACTGGATCTTTAAACATGTGTATGTTTTCCACCGGGCAAGTTAGTGATTTATTCACACATGAGATGGCTGCATCCACTACTGGGAGCCTCCACCTCTTGGAGAACTTTTCCTCCATGGGGTAAATGACCGCAAACCTTTTCGGTGGCAGAAAAATCCTGTCCGGCCGTACCCAATCCCGAAAGATCAATTCCTCCAAGAGAGGATGGACCGGAAAAACTGTGTTGTTTAACGGAGCTTTCAAAGAGCCCAGAGAGGATACCGGAGGAACCTGAGGCTCTGGCAATGGTAAACTAAATGCCGAGCGGACCATGTCCGTCAAAGACTGTACCCACAGTCTTTCTGTCTGGGAGTCTGAAAATGGTTCCTCAGAGGCAGATCCCTCAATCCCTGAACCCTCTTGGTTCAGGTCTAGTTGATCCTCCTGTGATTCCAATTCCTCTGGAGAGAGAATCTCAGCATCTGAGGATACACCTCCTGGTGATGGGGATCTAACCCGTTTCTTACCAGGAATAGCTCTAGCGATCAATGTTGCTATTCTCTCTTCTAGCCCCCCTAGGGATACGGCTAGCATCTTCTCTGTGATGAACACAGGGCTGGGCTGATCTGGGCCAGCCTCCGCACCAGATCCCCCTAATGGCTCATCCAAGGCGCTTCTTAAATTAATAAGTTGCGGGGAAAGTATCGGCATATCAGAATCAGAAAGGGAACCCTTTTGTTTTTTTTTTGGTCTTTTTTGTACCCTTGGAAGCCATAATACAAAATCGAGGGACTCCGCCCACACAACAGACTGTAGTGGGCAGGAGTACAAAAATCAGAGTTTAGGGGACAATAGACCACTAATGCCCAAAAACTGATGGGATCCCGTATGTTCTTTTTTTTTTTTTTTAAATATATTATATATTTTCTTTTGACAACATACAGTGACCCCAAACTAAGTTTGCCAGCCTCCAAACCTGCTGCAAAAAAGGGGGATTTCTTGGCTTAACAAAAAGGCATTGGAACAAAGTCCACATGTACTACCCCTCTTCCGCCACCGGGAGTCACTGTTCTGCCGCTCTGCGTCCTCTCCTCTGAAAATCAGCCTCAGACTGAGCACTGACAATGCCTGCTGTCTATAACAGCACAAAGGCGCGCCCCTGTATGACGCCGCAGGCACGCCCCCCCCGCCCTCCTGTGTGAACGGCGCGAAAAACGTCCATAAGACGTGCGCGCGCACGCGCGCGCGCGTATGCCGGAAACAGGAGGAACATGGAGGAGCCGTGCTGCTGGAGATCCAGGAACGCAGAAACAGGCGGCAGATTCAAACCCCCGGCCAGGTAGGACTCTCCAAAGGCCCCTAGGGATCCTTACTAGCCCTAGGAAGAAACAGCAGGTTTAGCTAGCACACATATTTAGACAGGGGGACCTAGTGATGGGGGGGGAAAAGGTGTCATCCTGTCTCTCTTTAGACATAGTGAACAAGGTTGCCCATGCAGAGCATACTTAGGCTATCCCCCCTTTTAGGTTACCCCGGAGAGCCTGCTGTCGAACCAAGTCCCGCAGGCTCCCCCTTACCTGCTCCATGCTGCAGGATGTTTGTCCAGCAAACTGATCCAATCTTCTCCCATCTCCGTGGGTAGCGTAGTAGACCTTCAGGCCCTGGGGTCCTATGAAGGTACCCACTGTCCTGGACCTATATAGCACCCTGGCAAACAGGAACTTATGGTTTTTACAAACTCCAAGTCCTGGGCCCAGGGTCCAGCCCTCCAAAGAGGAGCATTATAGGCAAAACCCCACGGCTTGGGGCCCGGGTACTGTCCACTTTGGCACTGAGGCTCCTTGGACAGATCCGGTTAGCCCGCCCTTAATCCCAAGGATGTGGAGCAAAGCTATTCCGTGACCAACACCTAAGACACTGGCGAAAAAACTGAGGGACTCCCTCTAGGGGAGGGGGTTATATAGGGAGGGGACTTCCTGTTTGAGATTGCCAGTGTCCACACCTGAAGGTACTCCATATAACCCACATAGTAATGAATATGCCGCTCTGTGTCCCGTGATGTACGAGAAAGAAATTTAAATTTCAACCTTCATCTGGCCCCCCGGCACCTGACTTGTTTTTACTCTATGTTATTATTTTTTTTTACTTTTGAGCTTCTCCCTTCCTCCCGCCCCACATTTTGTTGGGAATGATACTCTGTCCTTCAGACTGAAATCAGATGGAAAGCCCAAATATCCTTGCCGATGGATAAAACGAGATTGGCATTGCTAGCTGAGACTCTGCAAAATACCAGTTCAAACAATCCTGCTAATGTATCTGGAAGAAAAGAACAAACCTAATACAGGTACATTTGTTACCCCGTCTGCAGCAGAATGCAAAACCAATAGAGACACAGAAAATTCTTCACTGCCAGTGGAAAATTCACTCAAGACAGAGAATCTGTTTTATAAAGACACAAGTAGCCCTTTATTATCAAAGTGTTCATTGCATGAAGAAGACCGATCTGATACGGCTTCCACTGTTTCTCCTTCCACAGCGGATACTTTGTCTGACATGAACCATAAATCCAATGTAGATGTGGGTAGCCTCACAGTTCATGAGGATAGGTTTCAAAAAACTGCTAAAAATGATGCTGGTGCAGCTGATGATTTGATAGATAGCTTGGAGATGATCCCCCATATTTTTGGATTATATATCAGACAGGAGGCTCATATCTATGCATTATCTTTCTTTATTAATGCTCACAGCAGAATATATTTCTAATAACTCAATAAAACAAAAAACTTTTAAAACAGACTACCACTCTCAGTAGTCCATATAGCCTCCGGCCACGCCCCTAACAGTGACCTCCATAAAAGGGGCTGTCCGTGAAGGTTCCTCCTCTTTCTTTCTGCTCACAAGACAGATAAGTACCTTGTTTGTGGTGTCTGTACATTTGGGGAGTACAAGGGCCTTTTTCTGCCCTCTGTTGTTCCCCTTATTGTTCCCCTAATTGGTTGTTTTGTTTTATCTTATTATTCCCTCTTTTTTTCTGCATTGCTGCAATGTTTTTTTCCCCAGCCCTCCAGCTGTTGCCCTGGGCGTCACTGCGGTCCCTTTTAATTCTCTTGTCTTTCGTGGCACCGCGCGGAGGTCGGGGAGTCTACTCCCCCCGTTGGCTTTAGACACCAGGTTTTTCCCCATCTCTCCGCTGCGCACTTTGCCGAGCGCTCTGCCTGTCACCGCCATTTTTCCTCTCCTTCCTTCTCCCTCACACAATCGCGCGATTGCAGGGGGCGGAGCTTTCCGAAGCTCGCCCGCTCAGCCTATCAGCGCCCAGCGGCCGTAGTCTCGCGAGACTTCGTTCCCGGGCCGCTGCAGATCTCAGGCTCTTCCTCTCTCCGTCACCATTCAGCGCTGACGGAGGAGTGGATAGGATTGGAGCCTGCTGTTTTTCCTATAGCCTTATTTCTGTCTGGTTAGGTAATCTGCACAATCTATTTAAATAGAGCTGCACTTTTAACCTGTTCTGCCCTGTAGTCAACACATCCCTGTTAGACCGCATAGACTTGGTTCTCATCTCCCCTCACTTGCTATGGCTGACCTCAACCAAGTGTCCCCCAGTGGGGACATTCCCTCAGCAGGCATCTCCCACACCCTAAGCGCCTCACAACTTCAGGACATCATTCACATGTCCATTCAAACTGCCCTAGCTTCTGCTGCCCCATCTGCCTGGTCACAGCAACCTGTGAATACCCCACTATTACCGCCCCAGAGCGGCGAACCGCCTATAAAAAAGGGCAAAGCCTCGCACAAGAGGAAACACACCATGGCGGTGCATGACTCCCCGGCAGGGGAAGTAAACAATTTGCTACAGGTAGCTCCCACCACGGTCTACCACCCCCAGCATCAACCTGATATGTCTCGACCCCTGGACCCCAGGGAGATTCCACAAAAGGGGTATAAAGCCATTAGAAGGGCTAAACCTGACTCATACGATGAGTCTTCAGAAGAGGACTCGGCCGACCCTTCTGATGAGTCGTTTGTATCTGAGTCCGGGTCATACATTGAAGATGCTGGGGCTACGGCGCTCAACACAGCCGCCACTCCTGCCACGCAGGACGAGGTCCTCCTAGACGCCCTTGGAGAACCCTTTTTCCACCCAGACGCAATTATCCACCCGCGTTCTGGAGAATGGACACCTCTGCCACACGTTTCACAGTTCGTGGAACTTTGGGCCAGGAAGTCCTTGGATAAAAATGGCCGTAACAAATTACGGGCTGAATGCCCCAGACCCTCCATACCTAAGAAGGTTGTGGCCACCCCAGAGGTGGACCCGGTCCTAACCAAATATCTCCTAAAGACGGGAACATTTCAAAAGAAGGGCATCGAACGATCCTTCCGGGCAATACAAGATCGAGTCCTGGACCTTATGGGTCCACTGACAAAAATCCTGAACCTTTCCGAACAGGCTGCAGCCTCCGGGCAACCAGTTGATCTCCCGCAGCTTAGGGGTTGGGCACAAAGAGCCCTGTGTCTAGCTGGCACCGCCAACACAGCATGTTCTGTGGAAAGACTCAGGTCAATCCTCATGCGATTAGACCCCCAGTTATCCCACCTGGCGGAATCTGAGCCCGGCCCATAGGCCGAGGGTATGCTCTTTGGTGACACGGTCATCAGGGACATAAACAAATTCGTAGGGCTGTTCACCAGTCTAGACAAGGCCCAAAACTCGTTAAGGAGAACCGGAACCAACAAGGTTTTTAACAGGGCCGGCAGAAATAGAGGCCGTTCTGCCGGCCGTTCCACTTCCTACAGGCCACAGGGCAGACCCGTTGCTCAGTACCAATAGCAGGCTCCATCCTATGCCACCTCACTGGCGCAACCTGCACCCTTCTTTCCTCCCCGAGGCAGACCCTGGCACGGACATGGTGGACGTGGTTACCCACGATCCCGGCCTCCTACTGGTGAGTATGCCTTACACCACACTCAATCACATTCCTGTGGGGGGACGTCTGAGGTATTTTACCCTAGCCTGGTCTGCGATTACGGCAGACGCATGGATCTTACAATCCGTAGCGGGGTTTGTTATAGACATACAATCCCCACCGCTTCTCAACATACTTCCTCCTCCCATACGGTTCGCAAGACAAAACACTCTTCTCATAGACAGAGAGATACGAGACCTGCTGATCAAACAGGCAATTGTAGAAGTAGACCCCCTTTCCCCAGGATTCATAAGCAACCTGTTTCTGGTACGCAAGAAAGGGGGAGGTTACCGCCCGGTGATAAACCTCAGGGACCTCAACCAATATGTCGAGTATCGACATTTCAAGATGGAGGGGATTCACTTCCTCCGAGACCTTCTCCAACCTGGAGACTGGCTTGTGAAGGTGGATCTACAAGACGCATACCTTACGGTCCCTATACACCTGGAATCGCAACACCTTCTTCGCTTCCCTTGGAAAGGCAGAATGTGGCAATTCACTTGCCTTTCGTTCGGCCTGTCGTCCGCCCCATGGTGTTTCACCAAACTCATGAAACCAGTGGTGGCTGCACTCAGAAGCAGGGGAGTACGTCTGATTATTTACCTAGACGACATCCTCATCATGGCCTATTCCAAGACTCAAGCCCTTCTCCACATGTCTTGGGCTATATCCCTAATTCAAAAACTGGGCTTTATTATCAACCACGAAAAGTCCATTTTGGTCCCATCCCAACAGATGGTGTTCTTGGGCTTTACGGTAAATACCGTTCAATCCACCCTCAGCCTCCCCAAAACCAAACTTGCCCTCATCCGCAAGGAGATCCGGGCAGCCCTGCACAGGGGCTACCTATCCCTCCGTACACTAGCTCGTCTAGTGGGCTTGCTTGCGGCCTCCATCCAGGCCATCTTTCCGGCCCCACTGCATTACAGGGCCCTTCAGAGGCTCAAAATTATGCACTTGAGACAAGGCCTCAAATACTCAGACGCGATTCCTCTTTGCCGGGAGACTACCGAGGAACTGAGATGGTGGCTTCACCACGCCATCGAATGGAACGGCAGAACCATCTTCAATCCCAGCCCAGACGTCGTCATAGAATCGGACGCCAGTCGACAGGGCTGGGGTGCCCGGTGCGGTACGGCCTCCACAGGAGGGACTTGGTCCGCAACGGAAACCTCTCTTCATATCAACGCACTGGAACTTTTGGCAGCCCTATTCGCTGTCAAGAGTTGTATGCCTCATACTTCCACATGCTGTATTCTATTTCGCATGGACAATGTAGCGGCGGTACAATATGTCAACCGTCTAGGAGGTACCAGATCCAACATTCTGGAGCATATCGCGAAGGATTTCTGGCATTTCTGCCTAGCCCACGGCATTACCCCTATAGCGGAATACATCCCGGGAGTCTCCAACTCCGTAGCCGACTGGAACTCTCGATACCTTCGCGACTCCAGCGACTGGAGACTGAATCGGTCGATATTTCTTTGCTTGCAACGGCTTTGGGGACCGCTGTCTACAGATCTCTTCGCCTCTCGTCTCAACCACCAACTGCCTCGCTTCTTCAGCTGGAGGCCAGATCCGGAGGCATATGCGGTGGACGCTCTTCGCCAACCTTGGCCAGAGGGAACACATTACGCGTTTCCTCCTTTCCAATTGATCTCCAGACTCCTCCTACGAATAGCCAACCTGAGGGCGACTGTGGTGTTGCTTACGCCATGGTGGCCGACCCAACCATGGTTCCCTCTTTTACTAGGGATGACGGTAGACCTCCCCAGACTGATTCCCCATTTCCCTCACCTTCTCTCCAGTCCGAGCGGGGATCTTCACTCCCTGGTTCTGGAGAACAACCTTCCACTTCTGGCGTGGTTCGTTTCGGGATCCCAGCCTCAGATAGAGACCTTTCAGAATCAGCTCAGAACCTCCTCACCATGGCCTGGACTAGATCGGCATATCGATCAGCCTGGAAACTCTGGGTTCGTTGGTGTAATCAACGACAGGTTGATCCCGTACAGGCCCCTGTATCACTAGTAGCTAATTACCTGGCAGATTCTTATGAATCCGGTAAATCATACAGCTCCATCAACATCTATCGATCAGCTATTTCAGCCTATCACTGCTCCGTGGATTCTCTGCCAGTTGGCAAGCATCCACTGGTATGTAGACTTCTAAGAGGCGTGAAGTTTCAACGTCCCCCTAGGCCTAGATACCAAGCGACCTGGGATGTTTCCAAGCTGCTTGATATGTTCGCCAGTTGGGGGGACAACGCGGACCTGTCTCTGAGACTTTTATCTATGAAACTAACGGTCCTCCTATGTTTAATTTCCATCAAGAGAGTGTCAGACGTTAGGGCTCTAGACATCTCCAGGCGACAATTCTCGCCGCTTGGTGTGGAATTTTCCATTGTACGCAGGACAAAGACCGGTATTCATTCTGTCTTTACCCTTCCTTCCCTGCTCATCCACTCCTCTGTGTCGTTCGTTGCCTCCAGGCATACGAATCTCAAACCGCTACCCTGCGTTCCGCAGACTCTTCTCAACTTCTTGTGTCCTACGTCAAACCTCACCTTCCCGTCTCATCGGCCTCACTGGCCCGCTGGGTGAGGGCCGCCATGGAAATGGCGGGGATCGACGTTACCCTTTTCGGGGCTCACTCCACCAGGGGTGCTATGGCTACCAAAGTAGTCGTATCAGGAGGCTCTCTTGTAGATCTCTTGAGAGCGGCGGATTGGTCTTCTGAGACCACGTTCTGTCGGTTTTATTTCAGGCCACAGGATCACATCTCCTTGTCAGTCCTTTCTTAGGGTTACTGTGTATTGTGTTTAAACATATCTACATGCCTATAAAGTTTTAGCTTTGAACTTGCATAGATATGAGCCTCCTGTCTGATATATAATTCGAGATTTTCCTAGCTTGTGACGGAAAATATTGATTATATGATGACAGGAGGCGAGTATCTTCCCTCCCGACCCTCCCTATTACGATTGTTTTTCATTATTCGCAGGTTACTGAGTGTCGACCTGGGCCTTTCAGACGGATAGTCCTGTTTGAAAAATAATTGAATCCTGCCTTCACGTTGGAACGCAGCTCACTTGAGAACCCTCGTTGGGAATCAGTTCGTTCCGGAAACCCCTGTTGGGTCACGGTTGGTGGTTAATTTCCTGTTGGAAGATGTCGGATGTCGACTGGTCGGTCTGAACTCCGGTGACACGCTTCAATCCTCCGTTTGGGACTTCTTCTATCTTAAGGAACCATCGCATCAAGAAAGAGGAGGAACCTTCACGGACAGCCCCTTTTATGGAGGTCACTGTAAGGGGCGTGGCCAGAGGCTATATGGACTACTGAGAGTGGTAGTCTGTTTTAAAAGTTTTTTGTTTTATTGAGTTATTAGAAATATATTCTGCTGTGAGCATTAATAAAGAAAGATAATGCATAGATACTCGCCTCCTGTCATCATATAATCAATATTTTCCGTCACAAGCTAGGAAAATCTCGAATTATGTGCCAATATGGATTTCACAACTGCCTGACTTTTCCTTTCTTCTTGTGAGCTACCAAGACTGATCCTGCTTACCTACCCATGATGCAGCTGGGACTCACCAGGCGCTCACTCTTGGGGGGTCCACTATTGCTTCTATAGTCCTGCTGTCCTCTATACCTGAGACAGGAAAGGTCCCGGGCAAGGGTTGATTACACAGTCATAAACATCTTTATGGAGTAATGTGGGCACGCATGGCTACCTGACTGTGATGTGTATGCTTAGGGGGTGGGTCTACGGGAGGGGGGGGTGAGAATATATGTCTTTGTATTATGATTCAGGGTTATGTCTGTTGCCGGGGGAGGGAAGTGAGGACCTTGGTGAAACACTTGGGGCACATTGTGGTGCTTAGGTTGCCCGTCAGCTGTTCGAATATATTTTTTTTTTTGGGCCGGGGAAAACCCATCTAGTAGTAGATGGAGCTGAGTTAGCCTTTATTTGCGGGCTCTGTGTGTTCTGTTGTTATAACCTATACTGTTTACAGTTTGTTTTTTAAGACTGTGAATTTCCTGGTAAGGCTGTCAGTCTACATTTCCATTGACTGAGTGACTGAGTAGGTACTGACATATTCCACCTCGGGGAAGGATTTCCTGCCCGAGTAGGGAGATCTGTGGTTCTCATTATCTCTCTCTGCCCTTCAATTTCTTTTTCTCTCTCTTCTTCTCCTTCCTCGTTTCTTCACTGGCACTACTGCCTGCCTCTTCTCTCGGTGTGGTCAACCTTGATGTGTATGTGTACTTGATCCTGCTTAACGTTTGCTCGTATTCTGTTTTTTCTTTTGTAGTGCTGTAGGTGTGTCCTGATCCATCTCGCTCTGGGCCCTGACTATGGCGTACACGGACCTTGGACGAAACCCGTTCGTGGTGTCCCACAATGTGAAGGGGCTGAACATCCCCGAGAGACGCTCCACTTTACTAAGGGAGCTCAGGAAAGGTAGGCCCCAGTTTGTGTTCCTCCAGGAAACTCATTTTAAAACACATCGTGTGCCTCGTTTGACGGATTCCTATTACACAGAGGCGCACCATGCCACTAGTAATGACTCCAAGACCAAAGGGGTATCCATTTTGATTAGCAAACATGCACCCTTTGTCCTTCAGGAAAAGGTAGTAGACCCCAAGGGTAGGTACATATTCTTAAAGGGCCTGTATAACAATGCACCTGTGACCTTGGCTAATGCTTACTTTCCCAACAAAGCCCACGTGTCCTTTTGCCAACGAATGGTCCAGGAACTGCTAGGTTTCTCCGTGGGCTGCTTGATTTTAGGGGGGGACTTCAATGTCCCTCTTAATCCATTGCTGGACACTTCCAATGGGAAGACTTGCATTACATATAAGACTCTTAGGCGTATTAAAACCTTACTCCAATCCTTGCAATTGATTGATGTCTGGAGGTTTCTCAACCCGGACAGGAAGGACTTCACCTTTTTTTTCCCCCCCTCATAACCGGCATTCGCGCATTGATTATCTTTTTGTCTCCCAACGGGATCTGACGAGGGTCGCGGGGGCGAGCATAGGCATACAGTCTTTTTCCGACCATGCTCCAATCTCGCTCTCCTTGGAAGATTTTATTGCGCCACCTAGGTCTTCCACCTGGAGACTGAATGGGTCTCTTCTGACGGACCCTGACCTCTTGTCTGAATTGACCAAGTCCTTAGACTAATTTTTTCGCCGTAATGCGACGGTAGACGCCGACCCTTTAGTGGTCTGGGAGGCACATAAATGCACTATACGTGGTGAGCTGATGAGAATGGGGGCTCGTCAGAAAAGGGAAAGAGAAAAGACCATTAGAACCCTGACGGAACGGATAACATTTTTGGAGACTCTCCACAAACAGTCTTTGTCAGTCCAGGCGGCTGCGGAGTTACTGGAAAAGCGGAAGGACCTGCAACAACTTTTTGATGCAAGGTCAAAGAGGTTCCTCTTTTTTAGGAAACGGATCTACTATGAATCCGGCAATAAGTCGGGGAAATTTTTGGCGCGGGCTTTAAAAGAGCAAACAAATAAAAATATTATTCATGGAGTGCGCATGCGCGAGGGATCCAAGATGGCCGCGTGATCCGGAGCTCCACCGTACACTGCTCCCGCGGCACCGACTGCAGCCTTCAGAGGGATCCTTTACGCCCACCTTCGAGTGCCCCAGACTCCCACCGACCCGATCTATCCCCCTATATGACGAACGCCCCGGTTCGTCGCGATCTCGGGCCGCTATTCGATCAGGCCCAGCCATCCAGGGGATCCAAGATGGCCGCCGCAGCACAGCTTTCCGCAGCACACGTTGAGGGACACCCTGAGCCGAGACAGGTAATCGCTCCAGCAACCCTCTCCTTTACTCCAGCTCACCAGAGTGCGGTTCCCTCTCTAATGACTCCCTCACCAACATCCACTGAATCCCTGCTGGGCCGGACCTTTGGTAAAGCAGGCCACATTTCAACAGGCATGTCAGTACACATGCAACAGGAGAGCCCCTTTCCTAATGTGTCATCCCCAGAACCTTTTTCTGATGATCTATTCTTTAAATTGTCAGCTCTTCTGGACAGGGGTCTGGCGTCTACGGCTGCTAAAATAACTGCAGACATTAAGGCTGATTTCCAGAACTTGGGCTCAAGGATGGAATCAATAGAACACAAGCTTGACCTCACAGTATCCGCCACTAACCAGAATTTTGGCCATATACAAGCACTGCAGGACAGACTAGACTCAGCTCTTATCAGGATTGATGAACTCGAAGACAGATCCAGAAGGGACAATTTCAGGATCAGGGGTCTCCCAGAGACTGTAATGGATGTTATGCAAGCTACCCATGAGCTGATATCATCTCTGATCCCGAATATCCCGCAACATCGCTTGGAACTTGATAGGGTTCATAGGGCTCTGGGACCCCCCAGAAAAGATGGCACTCCTAGGGATGTTATCGTAAAGCCCCATTTTTTTCTGGTCAAGGAAGAAATAATGAAACAAGCCAGAGCATCGAATCAAATTCTGTGTCAGGGTCATCCTGTTCAAATTTTCACCGATCTGTCCCAATCCACAATTCAGAGACGCCGTTCCCTGAAACCTCTGCTTTTGGTCCTGTCTCAAAATGCCATAAAATACTGGTGGTCTTTTCCATTCGCCGTCAAATTTTCTTTTGCTGGGAAGTACTACTCTTTTTCCTCTCTTCAAGAGGAAGAGAAGATCCTCCTTTCTTTGAAGTTAATCTCCCTGGAAGCTTCCATGGACACATCAAACCAACCGCTCAACCCAGCTAAACGCCCTTCTCCGAATAGTCCGCTTACCCCGCTTTGGAACAAAACGAAGTCAAAGAAACAGAAAGATGTCCTTCAAACCTGAAAGATCTAGAAGGGAATAAGACTTTGGTTCCTTTTTCGGTGTGCTCCCTATGGGGGAGATGTTATGACACTCCTCTCCATGACGGACTGATCTATCCCTCTGTTGGCCTTAGGCTTCAGACAATAAGTTCTCTCTAATTATACCAAAACATTGTTTTTTCTTGCTTTTCCCTTTTTTTTATGTTTATTCTTGCTGTTTTTATTAGGTGCCCGGGAGCTGAGTACCTTGCATGCGCCTCCACCTATCTCTCGGTTTCTTCAGAGCCCGTGAGATGGGTTGTCTGCAGTTTTTTTTGCAGACCTTATTGATAGGATCTGGCTCTAGGGGACCTCTGTGCCTCCTGGAGTCTGATCCGCCTCTCCCAGAGGGATTATCTGTGATCCCTCTGTCTTTTCATTCTATTTCTCTCTCTTCTCTCATCTCCAACTTCTCTCCTTCCTACCCCCTCTTTCCCTTGCACCACGGGAACATTATCATCTTTATCTCTTTTTTTTGTTTATTGTCAGGTATATTCTGGGAGCCCCGTATGCATCTCACTCTTAGTTGGACGTCTCATCTGCTTGCTGTTGTGGGTCCGGTCTTGATTGAGGTAAGTGTCGCAGGGATCTCTCGCATTTCTTTTCTTCCCCTCAATGGCTGACAAACCCATACCGGTCCTTAAAATAGCCTCTCACAATACTCAAGGCCTTAATTCCCCCATCAAACGGAGAAAGCTCTTTGACAAATATAAATCGCTTAAATGCGATGTTATATTAATACAGGAAACCCACTTTCCCAGGAGATACAGTCCTTCTTTCATTCACCATAATTTCCCTACATTTTATCTAGCGAACGCAGAGAATAAAACTAAAGGGGTAGCGATAATTTTTTCCAAATCTTCTAATTTTTCCTGGCGTGCTGAATTTAGAGACCCGGATGGTAGGTTCCTACTAGTTAAAGGCCTGATTGATAACCATATGTTCTCTTTTATTTCATATTACGCTCCGAATAAAGGCCAATTACCGTTCTTTCGTTCTATGCTTTCTACTTTAAGCCTCCTGATTGAAGGGACCCCCATCTTTGGGGGCGACTCCAATTTGGCGTTAGACCAGGAGCTTGATAAGTCTAAGACTAATTTAAAACGTCCCACTAGAGCTAGTTTGAAATTTGCCCGTCTTCTTCATATACACGGCTTAGCTGATGTCTGGCGGGAACAAAATCCAACATCTAGGGACTTTACTCATTTTTCTTTCCCACATCAATCTTATGCCAGGATTGATCATATCCTAATGTTCACTTCTCATCTACCTACTGTCTCAGGTTCCAAGATCCTGGATTCACCCCTCTCTGATCACTCCATGGTTGTAGCTGTTATTTATAATCCCTCTCGTAATCCTAAACCTTCTCAATGGAGACTCAATGAATCCCTCTTATCCGACCCCGTAGTCCTTGCTGAAGTTAATAAAGCTCTCTCTGAATATTTTACTTTAAATAACACTGGGGATATCTCCGCTGAGGTTCTTTGGGCAGCTCATAAAGCTACCGTTAGAGGAAAATTTATCCAATTAGCCTCTAAAATGAATAGGGAACGGAAAGTTGACATTAATAGACTCGAAAGGTTATACACTTCCCTTAAAACCCAACACAAGGCATGCCCCTCTAACGCTCTATTGACTCAAATAGAAACTGTAAGGCTGGAGCTTAATCTAGCCCTTACTACACGGGCTGAAAAAGCGCTTAGATGGAGTGGTGCTAAATTTTATTCTCAAAAGGACAAATTGGGAAGAATGCTTGCTACCAAATTGTCACCCAGAGCGAAACTTTATACTCTTCCCAGGATTAGGACCCACCAACAGTTTACAACCTCTGATCCCTCTAAAATCCTTGCTGAGTTCAGGGATTTCTATGGTAAATTATATGGATCTAGTCGTCAGGCTTCTGAGAGTTCTATTTCTCAGTTCCTAGACACCCTCCCTATCCCTAAACGCTCAGCAGATCACATAGCCGATATGGAGGTTCCGATCTCTGAGGCGGAAACGTTGGAAGTTATTAAAAATCTGAAAAGAGGTTCGGCACCTGGTCCGGACGGCTTTTCAGTGTCGTATTATAAATCATTCACAGAGATTCTAGCCCCCTTTATGACAAAGTTTTTTAATGAAAAGGTTTCTGGAAGTCCCCTTGGTGCGGAATTGAACTCTGCATTTATAACTGTCATACCCAAACCTGATAAGAATCCGGAAGATGTTGGGAACTATAGACCAATCTCACTGATAAACAACGACGTTAAAATACTCACCAAGATCCTTGCTAATAGATTGAATTCCTTCATCAGTCTATACGTCCATAAAGATCAGGTGGGTTTTATCCCAGGTCGGCAGGGCCCTGACCAGACTAGAAGAGTCATCGACATTATGTCGATTCTCCAATCTAACTGGCCAGGAGGACTGAAGCAGCAGGGTATGCTCTTGGCGCTAGATATCCAAAAAGCTTTCGACACAGTTTCCTGGCCTTATATCTTTACACTTCTAGATAGATGGGGTTTTGGTCGTCGTTTCTTGGGTATTTTAAAGGCTCTTTATTCCTCCCCCACAGCGCGTATTCGTATACAGGGATATTACTCCTCTCCAGTTCAAATAGCAAGAGGCACGAGGCAGGGTTGCCCTCTCTCCCCTATCATCTTCGCTATAGCCATGGAAACGCTTGCGATTGCGATTAGAGAAAACCCAAACGTGATGGGGGTCTCATGTGGTCCCAAGATGCACAAATGTGGCCTTTTTGCCGACGACTTGATTTTATTTGTTACGTCCCCCTTGATCTCCATTCCAAACATAAATAAGATTCTTGACATCTTTGGGGATGCCTCGGGTCTGCTAGTCAATTTCTCTAAATCTCTTGCGCTTAATGTTTCACTTGACCCCGAAACGGTTTCCCTGTTAAAACGAGACTTCCGGTTCGAATGGAATGATTCTGCTATCAAATACCTCGGCATTTTCCTTACGCCCAAATTTGAAACTCTTTACTCCCGAAATTATCCCCCAATGTACCGTAAATTGGAACAGGACCTGAAATCTTGGTCTAGACTTAACTTGTCATGGCTGGGAAGAATAAATGCCGTAAAAATGACCCTGCTTCCTAGGCTTCTCTACCTTTTCCGAGCCCTCCCGATCCCTTTGAGGAAGGACCACTTGAATTCCTTCCAGAGCAAAGTTTTGAAATTTATCTGGGGAAGTTCAGGTTATAGGATTAAACAACAATCTCTCTTCCATTCCAGGAAACAGGGTGGTCTAGGACTGCCCCACTTATATAATTATTACCTAGCTTCGAGATTGGCCCAATTCTCCATAACTTTTACAAATTGGAATAAACCTGACTGGGTACAGATTGAACGACAGGCAGTTCCTCTACACACCCTGGATTTCCTCGCATGGATGGCCCCCAAGTCGAGACCTCCTATTCTAGCTCCTACCCTTTCTCACTCGTATGCGTTATGGGATAAGTTGAAGTTGAATCCCAACCTCACATCTGATGTTAAACCCCTGTCTCACCTCTTTCGTAACCCAAATTTTCCCCCTGGACTAGATATATTGGCGTTTCGATGGTGGATTGATAAGGGACTGTATCGCCTGGGTCAGTTTTTCACCCCTACTGGCCCTGTTTCCCTATCTTATTGTATAAGTAAACTAGAACTCCCACCTTCTGAGAGATTCCGCTTTCTTCAAATTAATCATTATTTACATAGCATATGTTCCTCCAAGCCCCACCCTTATAAATTCACAGACTTCGAATTATTTTGCAGCCAGTCCATTGAGGGGAGGGGAGGCATTTCGATTGTCTATGCGTCACTTTCCTCTCCAACCGCTAAATCTTCCTTCATGCTTGCATGGGAGGAGGATTTTAAGTTTAAATGGAACCTGGAGAACTGGCAAGCAGCTGTTTCTTCAGCTTTTAAAGGTATCATTAACGTCTCTCTTATAGAAGCCAGTCTGAAGGTCATAACTAGATGGTACCTAACTCCTTCTAAGTTGGCTAGAATTTTCCCCTCAGCCGATCCTTTATGTTTTAGGGGCTGTCAGTTGCTGGGCTCATTTGCGCATATCTGGTGGGAGTGCCCTAGAATCAGGTCGTTCTGGAGAAAGATTCTTTTAACTATTAAGAAGGTTACCGGCTACGAAATGGTAGGGCATCCTGAGTCCTTCTTGTTGAACGCTCACCTTCCTGGAACTTCCAAACAGACACGCAGATTGATTCATTTTATTTTGCTGGGTGCAAAGATTACTTTGGCCAAAGCTTGGAAACTACCGAGAGTATCTGTTAAAGCAGTGATCAGGAAGACTTCCTGGATCATGTGCCAGGAAAAGGTGGCCGCCATGCTGAATGACTCATTACCGGGTTTTGAATTGATCTGGAATCCTTGGGCTCAGTTTATGGGTATCTCGCTCATTCCGGGAACCTAGGTCAATTTTTTGATAAGTTCACCTTCAGCCTGCTCGGATAATCTTTTCCCGTGGTGCATCCCCCTCTTGTTCCCCTACTACCACTCTCTCTTTCTATCTTCCCACTCTTTTCCCCTTATTCCTTTCCCCCTTTTTTTTGAGCTGTCCCTTTCCTTTACCCCTTTCCCTTATTTTTTTTTTCCTTCTCTTCTTTACCCCTTTCCCTTATTTTTTTTTCTCTTCTCTTCTTTTCTTTTTTCTTTTCTCTATCCTCTAGTTCTTTTGCTTATTTTGGTTCTCATTCCTGCATTATTCCGTTTAGATATGTTCTATATATTTCTGTTTCCTCCCCAGTGTGGGGTTGTCCGAGGTGTCCCCACCCGCTTGCACAGTGAGTTCCCATTGGGGTGCTGGCGGCTGGGGACTCCCCGGTGATACTACTCTCTTGGGCCTTTATTGACAGTGCTGAGATATCTCTTGAGGCATTGCTAATCTGGGGGGTGGTCGAAGATCTCCCTTCATTGAATCTTATTGGTCGATCTCTGGGGCTTTTGTATTTTCTTTTGGTTTTTGTATTTATATTTTAATTGGTTATGCATTCTTTAAGTTTACCTTCCATTTTTGAATTAGAACTGCCCCTGCTTGTATCACGGGTTTCACCCAGTAGTCAACCAAGAGTCTATATCTCCTATATCCTGACTTTTCTATTTCTGATGTTTGCAGGAATGAATGTTTTATGTACGGTTTCTTATTTTTTGTTATTTCTTTATGATAATAAAAACTCTTTGAAAGCAAAAAATATTATTCATGGAATTCGTAGAACGGACGGTGGGTTAGATGTCTCTACCGATGCGATCGCGGGACATTTTCACGAGTTTTACACAAAGCTGTATAATTTGCTGACCCAACATAGACCGGCAGGGATGGAAGGAGATAGGGCCCAAATAATCCGGGACTACCTAATGAATAGCGGCATACCCGCCCTATCAGAGTCCAATATCGCTCTCTTGGAGAGCTCAATCACGTCGGAAGAAGTTGCTTCCGCCATCGCACAACTAAAACCGGGGAAAAGTCCTGGGCCTGATGGCTTCACCTCCATCTATTACAAGACTTTTGCACAGCTGCTGGTGAACCCGCTCAGAGCCACTCTGGACACCCTGTCTGACCCTAGAACGGTCACGCCCGATTTTCTCTCAGCTCACATCATGGTTCTGCATAAAGAAGGAAAGGATCCTGCCGACTGTTCCAGTTACCGCCCTATATCGCTTCTTAATCTTGACGCTAAGATACACACAAAGGTATTGGCGACCAGGCTCAGCCCCATTCTTTCGGATCTGATAGGTCCAGATCAAGTGGGCTTTATGCCGGGGCGCGAAGCAAGGGATAACGTAATCAAAGCCTTACTACTAACGCAGGCAGCGAGGGCCGGGAACATCGAGGGCCTTCTCCTGTCCATGGATGCGGAGAAGGCCTTCGATCGTGTGGCGTGGGATTACATGTTGGCCGTGTGTGCTTAAGTGGGCTTGGGCCCCCACATGATGGCCAGAATCTCAGCTTTGTACCAGTGTCCCTCCGCCAAATTAAAGATTAATGGCTCTCTCTCAGATAGGGTACTGATTACAAATGGCATCAGACAGGGGTGCCCTCTGTCCCCCCTTCTATTTATTCTGTCGTTGGAGCCTTTCATTAGGATGGTCAGGAATAATACAGATATTCGGGGCTTTCAGATTTCGGGTAGGGAGTACAAGGTCGCCGCCTACGCGGATGACCTTCTCTTCTTTCTCACCAACCCAGTGACGTCTCTGCCAGTCCTGATGACGGAGTTCACTAAATACGGATATGTGTCTAATCTCAAAATTAACTACGCCAAATCGGAGGCCCTGAATGTCTCATTATCTGACAAAGCTTTGTCCCAGGTGAGGGCATTGTCCTCCTTCCGGTGGGAAACAAAATCCTTAAAATACTTGGGGGTTTGGCTCACACCCAGCTTGGGAGACACATATGGGCAAAACTTCCCACAGTTCCTTAAAAACATCGAGACGGACCTGGATAGGTGGCGCTCTGGCCGTTTTTTCCTGGTTCGGGCGCGCAGCCATCATCAAGATGGTGATTCTCCCCCGCCTGCTTTACCTTTTTCATACTTTGCCCCTTAGGATTCCTAGGACCTTCTTCGCCTCGCTGAAATCAATCCTATTGAAGTTCCTATGGAACTCACAAAAACCTAGAATCAAATTTTCCCTATTACAGAAACCCAAGGACAGTGGGGGGATGGGTTTACCTAACTTTGTATTATACTACAGGGCTGCCCATCTGACCAGGGTCATTGATTGGCACTGCAATGGTCCCTGGAAGGACTGGGTGGCGCTGGAGGCGGATCTCTGCCCACTTCCACTCAAATACTCTCCTTGGATGCCGTGGGACAGTTGCCCACCCAGTCTTAGATCTCACCCCATCACGGGATGCACCCTAGAGATTATACATAAGCTAGCTAAAACGTCTTCGATTACCTCCCAACCGAGCCCCCTAACCCCTTTGAGGGACAATCCTGACTTTTTGCCGGGTCTACATAACCCTAACTTTATATTAGCTGACAAGTCGCAGACTCTTCTAGCGGGAGATTGCTTTGAAGAAGGGGTAGTGAAAGAATGGATCAAGCTTAAAAGGGACCTGAATATTGCACAACTGCCCTTTTGGGCATACTTCCAATTGCGGAGTTACTTAGGGGGGACAACGAGAAGGGCTGCATGCAGTAGACCCCCCTCGGTCTTGGAATCGATCTGTCTTGAGGGCACACGCTGTGTAAAACCTACATCTCAGGCTTATGTCTGGTTACAAAATGTGGAACATGGGGTCGATGAGGCGCTCAGGGCGAGATGGTCAAAGGAGTTAGGCATGGAGATCACACCTAAACAATGGAGGTTTGCTTGTATCATGATACACAAATGTTCGATAAGCACTGCAATGCAAGAAACGGCTTACAAAATTATGACGCATTGGTATAATACCCCGGCCAAAATGCATGGTTGGAACCCACAGATTCCGGACTCCTGTTGGAGGTGCGGCAATGAAAGAGGAACGCTGGTACATATTTGGTGGCAGTGTCCACGCATCGCACACTACTGGGACAATGTTATTCGGCTTATTAAACAAATTACCGACACAAGTATTGCCCTAAATGCAGCTTCATGCCTACTTCATGTTACTAATACCTGTCTGAAGAGATATAAAAACTCTCTGACGAGGCACCTATTGAATGCAGCAAAGTCTCTGGTACCATTATATTGGAAGTCTCAAAGGGTTCCATCCGTTGCTGAATGGCTCAGGAGGGTTTCTGATGTTTATACCATGGAGGAGACACTGGCTCAATCAAATGATCTCGTGGAAAAACTCCATAAGATTTGGCAGCCCTGGATACTTTTTAAGTACTCTTCTGCTTATCCGAGCACTTAGGTGGTCCATTGGGAGTGACATGGAGCTGGACACGTTCACATCATACTGATTATCACCCTGTCTCTTTACTCTTTTTTCTTTCAAACCTGTTCTTATCTTTGTTCTCTATTCTAAATGTTAAAAATAGGATTGGCTGCTTGGAGGAATAGCTGCTGACCTACTGTTTGGACTAGTCAAGTGGGGGCTGATTTTGCTTTTCGGTTTGCTCCACTTCCTGACTAACGAAGGTAAAGTTAGATGGTTGCTGTGCAGCAGAGGTCAGCTGCACCTTGTTTCTGTTTCTCCTTGCTGATGTTATTACAGCTGCAAATATGACTTTTCCTTGAAAAACTGCTATGTGAAAAGCTGTTTGACTATCTGACTTATATTGTAATGCCTGTTTTTGATACAATAAACTTGGAATGTTCAAAAAAAGCCGCAAAGCAAAACAAAATACAAAATAAGTGATATCAGAATGTGGTGTTTCTGACACTGCCAGTGAAAGTGTACAGTCTAAAGGCAACTTGCAAGCATGTAGCTCAAAACATTGATGTTTTTCCATGTTGCCGTCAGACTCACATTAAAAGGACCCTCTGCCTGCTGTACAGTACTGTATTACATATTAATTTCACTAGCATTTTATTACAGGTACTTAGTGCCATCAATTTTCACAGTGATTTACATACATATTGTGCATTTACATCTGTTCCTGCCCTCCAAAAGCTTACAATCCACGGTTCCTAACTCACATTCATACATATACTAAGGTCAATTTAGACAGGAACAATTTGACCTACCAGAATGTCCTTGGAGTGTGGGAAAACAGTGTACCTGGAGGTAACCCACACAGACTTAGGGAGAATATACAAACTCCAGTAGAGCCATGGTTTGGACTCAAACCAATGACCCTAGTGCTGCCAGGTGGAAGTACCACTTAGCCTCTGTGGTACCTTGAAATTAAATTTGACCACCAGTCCATCAAAGTGAAATTATACAGTAGGATTAAAGCGATCCAGGTGATGGGAACCTTAATTGCAAAACTGAACAATGCTCTGAAAAAACATAATGACATATGGACTCCATGAAAGCTACATATTGCTCAGGGATGACAACTTCTTACTGCATTGCAGCCAGATCTCCAAGCCTTTATTGTTTCTTTCTACATACTGTTATTTCACGTCTTCCTTGTTTGCTCATTGTTTTGATCTATATAAACACTTTTGTTTCCATTCAGGTGCATTTTAGGAGCACTTTAACCACTTAAGGACCGCCGCATGTACATATACGTCGGCAGAATGGCACGGACAGGCACATCAACGTACCTGTACGTGCCTGCCTAGACGTGGATCGGGACCCCCCCCGATACATGCGGCGGTTCCTGTGGCTTCAGGAGCGATCCGGGACGAGGGGGCGGATGTTTTTGTCCACCCCCTCCGGATCTCTCCCAGCCGTGCTCCTCTGTGGGTCACTTCCTGCCCTTGTGTAAACACAGGAAGAGAGAAGTGATGTGATCTCTGCTCTCGGCATATTTGATTTTTCTTATAACAAAAAGTAAAAAATATTGTTGTTTTTTTAAAAATTGTAGCTCTATTTTTGTATATAGCGCAAAAAATAAAAATCGCAGAGGCGATCAAATACCATTAAAAGAAAGCTCTATTTGTGGGAGGAAAAGGACGTGAATTTTGTTTGGGAGTCATGACGCACGACCACGCAATTGTCTGTTAAAGCGACGCAGTGCCGAATTGTAAAAACCCCTTGGGTCATTTAGCATCATATTGGTCCGGTCCTTAAGTGGTTAACAGACTATGGCCACTTATAACTGGAGCTTTCAGGGCAGTCTTTGGATTCACTTGTCCTTTTATATCCCTGGGAATGTTATCCTGTATTGTAATAAAATTAAATATACTGTATAATGTGTTCGGTACATTTGGAACCTGTTGAGTCTTGGCGTTTTTATTTTGTATGGTGGAAACATTTCAATATAAACTACCTTAAAAAGTGGAGCATTGCTATAACTTTGTAAGCCAAAACAAATAAGCATTGCAAGCATATTATGCTACCAATGTATAAATACTCATACATTTTCCAATGATTTGTCTAGCGATGTACCTTCACATGACTCCCACAGAGATAAGTGATCAGTGAATGACTATTCTACTATGTGACCTACATGATGATCTCAAGTTGGTCTCCATTATCTATGTCAATGACAGCTAACTGTAACATCAGAGTGACACTCCTGTATTTATCCTTCGTCAATTCTCACAGCAGGTAGTCATAAGTGTGAACAAAGCACTTTAAACTCTACATATTGTTTTAGTCTAAAGGTCATTTTCGATCTGCATTTAAATTACCTTGCTAAGAAAGACACTTTATATTAACTGTCAAAGAATTATTTATTACTAGGTAAGAAACAACAAATTGAAACTTACTATATGCAGTAAAACCAGATAAAACCTGTATTGTTTTAGGCATGAATTATATTTTTTAATATTTAGGATTTTATGATTAGTATGTTATCCCCAGAGCATGTTACCAAAAGTTATCTGTGCAAGATTTTGGTGGTTTACCTGACTGCTAACATTTAATCCTTTTACTGTTGTCAATTTTGCCTTTTTTGCACATTTGTTAAAATGGACATTTTGGGCCAGATTCAGATACACTTAATTTTGCGCTGCGTAATCGAAATACTCTACGCTGCCGTATTTTACCAGGCTCTACATCGAATTCTGGTAGATTTTTGCCCATACGCTACGGCGGCGTAGTCTATTTCTCGCCGCGTAATCGAAATACGCGATTAGGGGGCGTGAAGCATTTAAATTAAGCGCGTCCCCGCGGTGATCGAACTGCGCATGCTCCGTTCTGAAATTTCCTGCCGTGCATTGCGCAAAATCACGTTGTTACGTCATTCGTTGTTTGAGTAGCGTCGTTTACGAACATTCCTATTCCCGGACGACTTGCGTTAAAAATAATAAAAGACGTCGGAAAACGTAGAAATTCGACGCGGGAACGACGGCCATACTTAACATGGGCTGTCTAATATTAGACCAGCAAAAACTGGTATAGTGTTACGCAAAAAAAGATGACTAAAGATGCCGTAAGAGATTGCGATTGAAGATCGTAATTTCTGGGATCGCCGGCAAAAGCTCATTAGCATACCCTGACGCGGAAAACGACGGGAAGTCCACCCAGTGGCCGCAATTTTATTGCAGCGTAGATCCGAAGGCGTACGAACACGTAATCCAGTCGAATTGAAGCCCGCAGCCGTCTATTCATGGTTTGAGCTTTCCGACTAGCTAAAAAACTTGCGTAATTTGAAATTACTCCAGTCTAACACCAGTTAGACAGGAGTTACGGCTCTCTGAATCTGGCCCATTATCTGTAAATATCTGTTAAACACCTCAAACATTATATATTTTCTGAAAGCAGAGACCATTGTAAATAAAATGTTGGTATTTACATTTCTTTATGTCACAAGACATTATCACAACTGTCAAACACATATTTTATCAATTTTTTTAATTTATTTTGAAGTATAAAAAAACATATATATATATAAGCTGAACATTGGTGAAACCGAAAAGATTCTTTGGGCCAGATTCAGGTAGAGTTGCGCTGGAGTATTTCGATATGCGCCGCGTAACTGTCAAGATGCGCCGTTGTATCTCCGCGGCTGTACCCACCAAACTAGATGCGACAGAAAACGGGCTTTCCCCGACTGGCTTAACTTTCCGACGCCAGAGTATCGTCAGCGCATAGTTCCGCTTGGCGTATCAGTCGCGCCAATTGATTTCCCCTGCAAATATGCAAATGAGGGAGATTTCCCAATTCTCGAACAGATTAGTCACAAAGTTATTTCTACAAATAGCTGCTTTATCTTTACTCCAGACGGCCACAGGTCAGCAGGAGAGCAGCTACAGCAGCGTTACCGACGATAAGAGCTAGCTGAGCACCCCCACTTGCAGGACAACACCTCTGTCCCTGCTTGTCTGTCAACTTTTACAGCCATGGAGGAAGACATCATAGGTCTCCATAGCCGAGATGACGGCTGACAGCTCCTTGCCTTTAAAGTTCAGCTTTCTCCTGTGTTTGCGGGGAACGGGAGCAGCCATCTCAGAACAAAAGTAACTTCACTGCGGGGAGGGGGAACAGGATATACTTTAGTGCCGGAATGGCGCATCTACGGGCGCATTTAAACGTCCAACGGAACACATTGCGCTGTCGTTTCATAGGAAGTGGTGCCGACGGAAGTTGTGAGCATGCGCACTGGAATGCATTGACAGTCGACGCATGCGCAGTACGTTCGCCGTGGGATCGCGCCTAGTTTTAATAATACACGCCCCGTACCCGCCCAATTTGAATAACGCCGGCTCATTTTCGATAAGCTGCCGCAACTTTAGGAGCAAGTGCTTCATGAATAACAGCACTTGCTCCTAAAATTTCGCCAGAGTAACGTAAATGAGAAACGTTATTCCAGATTAAAGATGCGCCCATCTACCTAAATCTGGCCCTTTGTGGTACAATGCAGGAGTAACTCCAAAGGAGCTAGCGAGAAATCAGAGAGCCAAATAAAGAACATTTCAGAGAATGAATCGGTATATATCAAAATCATAGAGCTATTGATGGAGCCCAATAAACTAACCGGTTACATCTTATAGGTTATTTTGGGCTTCTGAGACCGATCAAGTCAAAAATTACTGTAGTGAGATCAGGACACTCCAGGGGAGTCCCCTTTTGTGCCTGGCATTCCCAAAAAGATGAAGCTGTTCCGGGTGGGGGGTCTGAACCCCCGACTCTAACCCTCATCCCACTAGACAGTAGTAAATATACAATAATATGGCTACTCCTATAGGCAACAGATAAGTGTAACTTTCATTTTTGTATAAACCTCTGTCACCCCATGTATTTGGGTATCATAGTATGGAAGAAAATGGGATGTAGGAAGTATGAAGAAAGAAAGATGCAGAGAAAGAGTAAGTGAAAAGGGTTGAGTTTGTCTATCCTCAGGTTTTGGAAATAATGCAGTCTTAGTACTAGGTAGAAGGGAGATGCCTACATGTTGAGCCAAGTGTTCCCATGTGGCTTCAAATTTGTTGACTGTGTCCGATAGTACAGTGGTCATAACTGAAATACATCACAGGTGATGTCATTTGCTGCTCAGTGATTGCAGTATTCCAGTCTGCATCTCCCCAAGGTAATACATAAAACCTGGCCTGTTAGTGGACCCTGCAGGACAGGGTTGATGACCACCACGATAGTATACTGGAAAGCTTTTCTTGGGACATTATCCAGGAGAATTTACTGTCAGCAGCCTTTACAGATATTTTTGGTTGTTTCCATGCCTTAGTCACAGTTAGTTTGGCTCCCACTAGAATAAAGTGGATTAGCCCTCGAGTGAGAGTGGAGATCTTTGGGATCACGACATTGAGGAGAGCCACCATCAGAGACCTAGGGACCTGGCTGATGGGCAAGCTTGTCGATAACGTTGAATATTTTTATCCAAAAAAGTAAGTATTCTTGGACATTCCCATCAAATGTGGACCATTGTTCCTGAAAGTTGGCAGCCTCCGAAGTCTGCTGAGGGATACACAGAGGCCAATATAAAAGGTGTGTAGTACCATCCAGAGATCACTTTAAAACTGGCCTCTGTGAGGGATGTATTTAAAATGCCCTTAAAGGATTTAAAGCAGGCTGTCTGCCAGGTTTCCAGGTCCCAGATGAATCGGAGGTCCAACTCCCAGGCAGTCATGGGGGATTTGGGGCCAGGAAGTATCAGTGACGAGTAAATGATCAAGATCCCTCCCCTCTGTTCAATGCCCTGTCCACACTAGAGTTTGTACATAGTAAAAATAGGCGGAAGTGTTTTCTCCGACCAGATTGAGTGTAAAAAGTGTGAAATTTTTCTGAATCTGAAGCCTTTTGTGGCGAGTATTTCCAACTTATTAATGCAATGATTGAGAGAGGGCCTTGTTGGTGAACATTGCTGGTGTTCTCATATTAATACCACAGGCAGTGATCAGCAAGTATTTTCACTTGGTGTACTGTGTCCTCTGCACAGTGTGCACCTAAAGCTACGTGAATACAATTGCTGGTGTTCTCATATTAATACCACAGGCAGGGATCTGCAAATATTTTCACTTGGTGTAGTGTCTCATCAGGACAGTGTGCACCTAAAGCTACGTGAATACAATTGCTGGTGTTCTCATATTAATACCACAGGTAGTGACTGATCAGCAAGTATTCTTACTTGTTGTAGAGTCTCATCTGCACAGTGTGCACCTAAAGCTACGTAAATACAATTGCTGGTGTTCTGATATTAATAATGATAAAAGAGGGCAAGCAGGCTCTGCTGACACTCGGCTTACAGAGTGTCCTTACATGTGAGTGCAACTTTTTATTGCTTGATTAAAAGTCTTTTTCTACCAGAGAGCACTAGATTTTTCCCTCTTTTTTTTTTTTTTCCCATATGATGTTATGATCGGTTTAAGGCCATTGGGTCTGGATCTAAGGTGTCATTTCCATCCATTCGTTTCCTATGGGAGCTGGCAGCTGGAGCTCTGATTACACAGATTAAGCTTTGAGATCCATACGGGTCAAAGTAATGAGGTGAGAGTTCATCTGTCACTGGTGGAGGATATCTTTTGGTGTCATCTTTTTCACTTCCATTCTGGAATCCATTGTCTGCTGGGTCTTGCTGCGGATTGATTGATTTATGGACTTTTTTTTCACACATGGACCTTATTATCACGATTATTTATTGTCTATGCACTTTTTAGTTTATATACTGGTCACAGTATTTATATTTGTTTATATTTGCGCTGCACTTTTTCTATATATATATTTGCTATTGGGATTTTTTATGAATTATCTCCAGTGCTGGCTTGCATAGTTTAGGTTCTAGTTTAATAATTTATTTTCCAGCGCTGAATATCTTTTTCACTTGTGCACTGATGCTTTATCACCAATCCTTTTACTAAAAAAAAAAAATTTTCAAAAAAACATTTGTCATTGGGACAGAAAGTGAGGTGAAATCTTTTGAACAGATGTGCACAAACAGCAAAACAAATGTTACAGGGGTGATAACCCTTCTCTATGTACACTTTAAAAATGTACCAGTTCAAGATTACAAACAGATTCTACTTCACAACAAACCTACAGTCCCTGTCTTGTTTGCACTGCCTGTATACTGTTGTTCAAAGTATATAAGGCCAAAGGGGCTGGTAATGACCTGGGGGAGGGGGGGGGGGCTCATCCCTAGCAATGAGCTGTTATAACTTAATAATTGAAAAACTGCAAAAATCGCCCAGGATTTACTTCGGAATCGTGATCTCTATTTTTATTCTCAGTTTATCCAGAATTGTGTAGCTCTAATACATAGCTTGTGTATGTATCATTTTGTTCTATTTAAAGTAATGTATAGAAGGTAGGGCCTGAAAGTGACTCAAGCTCAGGGCCTCTGTATGTGGCCAGGCTGTGTAAAAGTCTCACACATGTGGTATCACCATATTCAGGAGGTGTAGTAAAATGTATTTCGGGGTGTCATTTTTGCTATATACATGCTATGTGTTGGAAATATTTTAAAAATTGACAACTGTATAAAAAAAAAATGTGTTTTAATTTTTTTTCACATTTTCGAAAAACTTCTGGAAAAAAAATTACCGTTCAAAAGACTCATTATGCCTCAAAGATTATACATTTTGTGGGTGTTTACATTGTCCTGGTGCTCCAGGGCCTTCAAAATTGTGATAGGTCGTCATGAAATGATGTGTGTAATTTATGTCCCTAGAACATGTATTAATGGAAAGAAAGTTTTAAAAACGGTTGTTTTTTTCAGGACTCCTATATTTTAGCTAGATCAGTTCTTCCTAATTTACTGGCAGGCAGGTGATTGTGCTATTTAACCACTTTATCCCCGGACCATATTGCTACCCAATGACCAGAGCACTTTTTGTGATTTTGCAGTGCGTCGCTTTACCTGACAATTGCGCGGTCGTGCGACGTGGCTCCCAAACAAAATTGGCGTCCTTTTTTTTCTAACAAATAGAGCTTTCTTTTGGTGGTATTTGATCACCTCTGCGGTTTTTATTTTTTGTGCTATAAACAAAAATAGAGCGACTATTTTGAAAAAAATGCAATATTTTTTCCTCAGTTTAGGCCGATACGTATTCTTCTACATATTTTTCGTAAAAAAAATCGCAATTAGCGTTTATTGATTGGTTTGCGCAAAAGTTATAGCGTTTACAAAATAGGGGGTAGTTTTATGGCATTTTTATTATATATTTTTTTTTACTAGTAATGGCGGCGATCAGCGTTTTTTTTTCAGTACTGCGACCTTATGGCGGACACTTCGGACACCTTTGACAAATTTTTGGGACCATTGGCATTTTTTTAGCGATCAATGCTATAAAAATGCATTGGATTACTATAAAAAAGCCATTGGCAGTGAAGGGGTTAACACTAGGGGGCGGGGAAGGGGTTAAGTGTGTTCCTGGGTGAGTTCTAACTGACTGAGGGAAATCACTGATCTTCTGTTCATACATTGTATGAACAGAAAATCAGCGTTTCCCCCGTTGACAGGAACGAGAGCTATGTGTTTACGATCGCGTGTGCCCGGCGGCGATCGTACCCGCACGCGGGACTCGGGGGCGAGCGGGGACGCGTGCGCTGCTGCCGGCGGCGCGCGCCCCCTAGTGGCCGAAATGTAGATGACGTAGAGCTACATGCTCTCGCCCAGGAGAGCCGACCTGCCGCCGTAAAATGACGGCGGCTGGTCAGCAAGTGGTTAAAGACGTTTTCACCGGCATACTATAGACACCCAGCAGGTACAATATTTAAAGGAATTTTATTTTATTTTTTATTATTTAAGCATTATTAAAATGACTGCTTCTGAGGAGCAGTGATTTTAATAATGCTGAAATAAAAAAATAAAATAAATGAAAAAATCTTTTAAATATTGTACCTGCTGAGTGTCTATAGTATGCCTGTGAAAACGTCTTTAAATAGCACAATCACCTGCCTGCCAGTAAATTAGGAAGAACTGATCTAGCTAAACTATACAGTGTATAAATTTATGTACAACACCTGGGATGTATATATATCCTCTACACACTGTAACATTAACTGACTAGCCTGCCTGCCTGCTCTATCTACCTGCAAAAAATGACACTCTCTCTGTCTCTCTCTGTTCTCTCTAACCACTGCCGCAACACACTACACAAGGCCGACCTGCAGGCGGCCTTTTATAGTGTGGGGCGTGTACAAAACCCCCTGAGCCATAATTGGCCAAAATATGGCTCTCCGTTTTGATGCCACATGTCATGGCACTACCTTCATACACCAGAGATACTTCAGCTCTCCTTAAACAGTTTGAAGGGATGGTCAATCCTCCCGGTTCCCCGCTTGTGACATTGGATGTGGAGGCATTATACTCTAGCATCCCTCATGAGCGGAGAGTCGAGACGATATGAGCATTCCTTCATGAGGAGGACCACCATCGGTGGCCTTATAATGATTTTATCGTTAAATTGTTACAATTCATTCTTACTCACAACTTGTTTAGTTTCTGTGACTCCCACTACCTCCAGGTGCAGGGTGTAACCATAGGCACCTGTTGTGCTCCTGGCTATGCCAACCTGTACCTGGGGGGTGGGAGAGATAATTGTTTTCCAGTGAGTCCATGGCCAGATTTACTGACCATGTGCTCATATAGATGCGATATATTGACAATGTTTTTATCGTCTGGACTAGCATGCAAGCACTTCTCAATTAATTTATTGAAGAACCTGACAAGAACCAGTACAATTTAAAGTTTACATTTAATTGTGATACGCACACCACAACTTTCGTCGATTTAACGATATTTAGGAACAGTGATAACTCATTGGCTACCAACCTTTTTAGGAAAAGCACAGCAGGTAATACCCTGCTACATGCAGCCAGTGCTCACCCCCCAGCACTGATACGCAGTTTCCCATATATACCAATACATCAGGCTATGGTGTAACTGTACCTATCTGTCCGACATTCAAGCACAAGCAAAACTATTAAGGACCTGGTTGCTTGCTCTAGGTCAGAGGTCTCAAAACTGCGGCCCGAGGGCCAGATGTGGCCCTTTGCTAGCCTTCATCCGGCCCTTAAAAAATCAATGGAAAGAATTCATGGACAGCCGCACACCAAAATAAACCTAAAAAGGTAGCTGTTTGTGCGAAACTGACGCGTTTCACACAATCAGTGCTTAGTCATAGCTATGACTAAGCACTGATTGTGCGAAACGCGTCAGTTTTTTACCCCACTGCTTGCTGTGCTGTGTTTTGTAGTGCTTTTTATCCTTTTTACACCAATAAAGGCTACCTTTTTAGGTTTATTTTGGTGTGCGGCTGTCCATGAATTCTTTCCATTGATTTGTTGCCTTGTGCATTGCCAGCACCCACAGTCTTTGAGGAGGACATTGATTGCTTATCGCATTTGCCTGGAGCGGCGGTCTCTTTTTCTTCATCGGGCCCTTGGGGCAGTATTTCTCCCAACGATATGAGGCACTATTCCTCATAATGACACCAACAATGGGGCACTATTTATTCCACTAATAGCAATGATGGAGCACTATTCCTCCTCCTACTGCCCACCATCACTGGGGCTGTTTTTATTCTCACTGATGCTCAGCCTTTGGGGCATTTTCTACCCCCATTGGTCCGAATCCGGCCCCCCTGAAGCCTGAAAGACAATAAACTGGCCCTTTGTTTAAAAAGTATGGAGACCCCTGCTCTAGGTTATAGCAAGTCTATACTACGACAAACATACAATAAAGCAATGGACCAAACTAGAAATGCACTTCTGTACAAGACTAAGACCGTCTCCTCCCAACCCACTGCAAAAATTAATTACCAATTAAGTCATAACGACATACGATCTTTGCTTAATAACCATTGTCATCTCTTGCAAAATGGTTATTGGTAAATATGTGGGGGACCAACCCAAAATCGTTTTTAGACGTGCTAGCTCACTGCGAGATAAGCTAACTACTAGCCATTACACTAAGGTTAACAATAGCGGATCAAAATCATCTTCCGGTACATCCAGATGTGGAAACTGTTCTTTCTGCAGCTGGGTTTAACCCTGTCAAATTGTCACACTTCCTAAGAGTCGGTTCACACTGGGGTGACTCGTCAGGCGACTCAGCCGCCTGACAAGTCTCATCCCATTCTGTTCAATAGAACCGTTCTAATAGGAGCGACGCAAGTCACTCTGACTTAGAAAAAGGTTCTTGTACGACTTCGGGGGCGACTCGCGGCGACTTGCATTGACTCCTATACAGAAGTAATTTTGGAAGTCGCCTCTGAAGCACGACTTCAGGACGTTTTGCTGAGTCGCCCCCGAAGTCGTGCCGCCCCAGTGTGAACCCGCTCTAACGGTGAGGAGTTTTCTCCCAAATTTTCTGCGAATTGCCGTACAGAAGGTGTGGTCTACCTAATGACCTGCAAATGTGGGGCTTTCTATGTGGGTAAAACAGCTAGACAGTTAAGACAACGAATAAATGACCACATCAATTTTTCAGGAAACGGCATGATGTTAACATCTATTAGTCGCACCTCGATTTATACCATTGCTTTGATACCTCTGTTGCCTCTTTCTGAGGTGGTGAATGGGATAAGATTATCTTGCAAAAGGAAGCCATATGGGTCAAAAGATTTAATGCTGTTAATCCCCTTAACCACTTGCCTACTGTGCACCTACACCCCCTTCCTGCCCAGACAAAATTTAAGCTTCCGGCACTGCGTCGCTTTAACTGACAATTGCGCGGTCGTGCGACGTGGCTCCCAAACAAAATTGGCGTCCTTTTTTTCCCACAAATAGAGCTTTCTTTTGGTGGTATTTGATCACCTCTGCAGTTTTTATTTTTTGCGCTATAAACAAAAATAGAGTGTCAATTTTGAAAAAAATGCAATATTTTTTACTTTTTGCTATAATAAATAACCCCAAAAATATATAAAAAAAATATTTTTTTCCTCAATTTAGGCCGATACGTATTCTTCTACATATTTTTGGTAAAAAAAAAAAAAAATAGCGTTTATCGATTGGTTTGCGCAAAATTTATAGTGTTTACAAAATAGGGGATAGTTTATGGCATTTATTTATTTTTTGTTTTTTTTACTATTAATGCGATTTTTTTATTGGGACTGCGACGTTATGGCGGACACTTCGGACACTTCGGACACTTTTGTGACATTTTTGGGACCATTTACATTTATACAGTGAACAATGCTATAAATATGCATTGATTACTGTATAAATGTGAATGGAAGTGAAGGGGTTAACCACTAGGGGGCGGGGCAGGGGTTAAATGTGTGTCCTATGAGTGTTCTAACTGTAGGGGGAGGGGGGTGACTGGGGGAGGTGACCGATTGTGTCCCTATGTACAAGGGACACAACCGCTCTCCTCTCTCCCTGACAGGGACGTGCAGCTCTGTGTTTACACACAGAGCTCCACGTCCCCGCTCAGTTACTGAGCAATCGCGTGTGCCCGGCGGCGATCGTTGCCGCCGGGCACCCGCACGGGATCCCCGCAGAGCGGCGGGTGCGCGCGCGCGCGTGCCCGCCCGCGGCTTTAAAAAGACATCACGTCATATGACGTGATGTCAGAACAATGGAGTCCTCCGCCCGCCGTCATTTGGCAGTGGACAGGTGGTTAAACAAAACTCAGTCTCATAAATGTTTCCTATAAAATTCTTAGTAACCCTTATGCCACGTAGACACGATCGATTTGTCTGATAAAAATGGTCTGATGGACCGTTTTCATCAGACTAAACAGATCATGTGTGGGCCCCATCGGTTATTTATCCATCGGTTAAAAAATTGGGAACTTGTTTTAAAATTATCTGATGGATAAAAAACCTATAGAAAAAAACGATCGTCTGTAGGCACGTCCATTGGTTAAAAATCCACGCATGCTCAAAATCAAGTCGACACATGCTTGGAAGCATTGAACTTCATTTTTTTCAGCACGTCGTTGTGTTTTACTTCACCGCGATCTGATACGATCAGTTTTTTTAACTGATGGTGTGTAGACACGACTGATCATCAGTCAGCTTCATCAGATAACTGATGAAAAAATGCATCAGACCGTTTTCTTTGGATGGACCGATCTTGTGTAAAGGGCATTAGTCATCCCACATGATGTCATTCTATACCCCTTTATTTGTCACAGTGAATATGTGCACTTTAAATTACAAAATATTCTTCACAAGCAATCTTGGTACGTAACATCTTACTTCCTGTCGGATGTCATATTATCAAGACATATATATATATGTCACATTTACTTTTCACATTACACACTTTATTATTTAACACCTTTTGCCACTCATTTTTAATTGTTTTTTGCTATTTTTATTTCTTCTTTTTTAACCGCTGGTAATCTTGGTGGAGTTGAGCTGATCCAATGAGACATTATAGTCCTGCGGTTTATTTCTTCTTACCATGACTATATCCTGTCTATAATTCATGTAAGGCCGCATACACACGAGGAGACAAATCCGATGAAAACGGTCCGACAGACCGTTTTATCGGACATGTCTCCTGGGATGTTTTGGTTTGATCAGTGTACACACGATCAAACCAAAATCCCTGCGGACAGACAGCGTGGTGACGTGGCGGTGAGGTTGACGCCGCCACGTCACCGAACCAGGAAGTAAAATACTTCCACGCATGCGTCGAATCCATTCGACGCATGCGGGAGATTTCGGTCCGCTGATTAGGCGTACTAACCAGCGGACATAATGGACAGACGGGTTTCCATCAGACAAGTTTTAAAGCATGCTTTAAAACTTTTGTCTTCTGGAAACCTGTCTGCTAGCCCGTACACACGATCGAATCTGTCCGCTGAAACTCTTTAAAAACTCTGAAAAATTTCAGCAGATATATTCGATCGTGTGTACGCGGCATTATGTTACATGTTTTTTAGTCTTATGTATTGGCACTATTATCTTGATTCTTTATCGCTTACCTACACTTTATTCTCTTACTTTTATATAGGGGTTTTATTACATACTGACATTGGAAGATATATATATATATATATAACTATAGGAATACTAGTACTATTTGAATAAATAACTGTTAGGAAGGTTGTCCTAGACCTCCAAATCTAAGTGGTTTATAGATTGGTCTATTATGATCTATTTATTGTTTTTCTTAAAATTGTCAAAAAGAATCCCTGGATATTCTAAAAAATGTATATATAAATATATATATATCTGTATTAAATGTTAGGTGGATCTTTAGCACCTATTTTTATCTGTTTTTTTTTTATTTTTCTATATTTTCCCTTGCTGTCTGTAGTTATGTGATGTCTGCAGATGATCTGCCCCCTTTTTTCTCTCCCACTGGCCCACCGCTCCTGTGTTGGAAATTTTTGCCCCCACTGTTTGGCCTTGCGTCGTGTCCCCGGTTTGTTTCTTTGAACGGGATCCCAGCGTCTGGCGATGCACAGGGTCACTCTTTGACCCTGTGCACTCAACCTTTGCTGCCATCGCATTGGTCGATGAATGCCACGTCAGTAGCATTACCGGCGCATGCACGGCAGCCTTTGACCTCGTGGGATGACGTCATGTCCGGCGGGACTGACGCTCTTCCTGCGGGGACGTTTAAAAAGGATGGCACACACCGCTCATCCTCTGCAGCACACAGGAAAGGCTCCACGGAGGATATCCTCCTTTCTCCTTCCCCCGGTTGTTTTTCACACTGGATGTTAAGGTAACACCATTTTTCTAACAGGGCTTTTTTGGTCTCTTTAGAATTTAGCTACTTCTTCCCCTGGACGAACATTTTCTTCTGCCCAATTCGTGTACCAGATCTATATTTTGCTATCTGTGGCGTTAAAAGGCCTGACTACATTGGCGGAATCCTCTTCTCTCCCCCCTTTCTTTCTGCTTACCAGCAGACTGTGTTTGGTTTAACCCTCTGCTGCTGTAAAAAACTATGAGCCTTATTTCTGTTCAACATCCCTTTATGTTTTTGAAGCTGGCTAGCCTTTGACACCAATATGGAAATCTGATAATGATCAAAGAGAATACACTATTGAATATCATATACATCTTCTTTCTAGAGCACTAAAATATCCAGCTGGCTGTCTGGGTCAGCTATACACATACAATGTTGGTACTCAGGTCTGTGTTCATCTTTTAAATACGACCTGTCTATAAAAAATTATATATTTACCATATATGTGTTTTGTGGTCTAGTGTTGATTTTGATATATGGGAACATTATGATGCTGATGTAATATTGTATTATGAGTTTAGAAACTTTTTTATATACAGTTTTCTATAATAAATATCTATATATTTTTATATTCATTACTCGTGTGCCGCCAAAAGTCCATTTTTTCTAATTTAGATTCGTTTCCATTTTCTTATACAATCCAGTCTTAACTTTCTGAGAGTTTCCTATTGGAGCTCCATCCATGCTAATTAATGAGATTCATTGGATGGACTCATCTGCTACAGTAATAAATGACAATGCACAGCCAGTCTTTCACTTTTTTTAAAAAAGCAAGCTGCATGTGCCTTGGTAAGCAGAACAAGCTGCATCCAATGTGGGTTAAAAGGTAAAGAAAAATTAATGTTATTGTAAATTTCTTTGGACACATCACAAGTAGAAAATATGATCATTTACTATTATTATTAAACAGGATTTATATAGTGTGTGATAGGAAGTCAGGTAAATCTGTGTGTGTTGTCACAGACGGGAGATATGTTTCTGCCTTGTTTAGACAATACACCAATTACTATTAGGCGTCGGCTGCAGAGATGGCCAGAGAGGTTTGGGGCGTTAGAAGCCTTCAGCTGTTCAAAATGAAGCAATTAAAGCCCCTATAAAGATAGCCTAAGGATGACGACTGATTGCTGCATCCTGAGGCTGTGTGAGTGAAGGAGCAGTCACAAACCCTACTGAAGAGGTGAGGTGCTGATGGATATTTCTGCGTGAGAAATATCAAAGATACTTTTTGTTTTCTGCTGTAGGACCAGCAGTGTCTGCCCAGCAGTAGGCTGTGCCAGACTCCATAGGTAGGTTCCTGTGTTGGGAAGGTAGACGCCCCAAGTGGCAAGGGTTTATTTTATGTTTTGTTTTGTTTATGCTGTTTTGATGCTTGCACGTGTATCCAGCAATATGGAAAAATAAACCATATCATTTGTTTTCAATCATCCTCAACTGCCTTTTTGTACAGTTCAGCATGTAGTGAACCCATCCAGGGGGTCACACACACCCGCTACCGAGCTAATCCCTCACAAGTGCCAACAGTTTACATAGCGCTTTACAATATTAAAAAGGGATACAGTTATAATACAATAAAATACAAGAGGATTAAGAGTGCCCTGCTCAGAAGAACTTACAATCTAATAGGGTAGGGTAGGGCAGGTAGTACAAAAGGTTGTAACTGTGGACAATGAATGGATGGAAGTGGTAAAAGATTAGTTGGAGACGTGATTGGCTTCCCTGGAGAGATTTCAGGGCTCGTCTGAAGGTAGCAAGAGTAGGGGATAGCCGGACAGGTTGAGGTAGCAAGTTCCAGAGGATGGGAGAGGCTCTGTAGAAATTCTGGAGATGAGCATGGGAGGAGGAGATGAGAGAGCTTGAGAGTAGGAGGTCTTGAGAAGAACAGAGAGGATGGTTTGGGTGATATTTGGAGACAAGATTAGTGATGCAGCTTGGGGCAGAGTTGTGAATGGCTTTGTATGCTGTGGTTAGTATTATGAATTAAATTCGCTGGGCATTCGGGAGCCAGTGTAGGGATTGGAGGAGAGGGTTGGCAGACACCGAGCGGTTGGTAAGGTGCATAAGCAGCATTCATGATAGACTGAAGAGGGGATAGACTATGGAGAGGCAGGCCAATGAGAAGGGAGTTGCAATAATAAAGGTGAGAGATAACAAGGGAGTGAATGAGGAGCTTGGTGCTTTCATTTGTTAAAAAGGGGTGAATTTTAGAGATGTTACGGAGGTGAATTTTACAAACATTTGACAACGATTGGACTTGAGGCTAAAATTACAAGTTAGAGTCTAAGATTACACCTAGTACCCTGGCGTGAGGGGAGGGACTGATATTTGCATTGTTGATTTTGATGGAAAAGTCATGGAGGGGGGCACTGATGGGGGGAAATATTAGTAACTCAGTTTTAGAGAGATTTAGTTTAAGGAAGTGGTGTGACAAAGAATAAAAGAATAAAGCATGTTCACTTTGCAAGAGACTTGAATGGGGATCTTGCACACAACCACACAGACACAGCTTCATAAGTCCTTTATTAAAAATAAAAATAAATATTCCAGCGATGTAATCTACTCTCGATTTCCTCTCCAGCAATGGAATCCTTTCTCGGTATCCAGCAATGGGTGATCTCCACTCTCCAGTGATGATGTCCAGCGAGGAACACGCACACTATGCTAACTCCACCGGAGACACCATGGGAATGACCGCGGCTAGCCTGACAGCTCTTATGTAGTTGAGGGCGGGGCCACCCGTCACGTGACCCCGTCCCCCTCTGACACAAGAGGAAATGCCAGGGAAACGCCAGGCTTTTCCCAGTGACGTAGATGGGTGACCCCGCCCCCCTCTGATGCAATGGAAGCCACCCATCCACGTCAATGGGAAAGCCCGGCATTTTCCCTTGCGTCAGAGGGTGGGGGTCACGTGGACCCACCCTTAGCTACATAAATACTGTCAGGTTAGTGCCACATCATTCCCGGGGGGCCTCCGGTGGAGTCAGCATTGTGTGCATGTTCCTCGCAATTAATTTTTTCTGTATTGCCAGGGCCGACAATCCATGAACAGCCGCTAGTAGTTTTAAATGATTTTTTTCCTTCAGAAATGACACTTTGTGCTGGGACAATTCTAAGCACAGGAAGCATGCACTACTTTACATGCATACTTTAGACACCCCCAGGTACAAAATTTAAGGGAATATTTCACTTTTATTGTTTCACTTCAAGCATAATTAAAATCACTGCTCCCAAAAAAACTTTTTGCATTGATACATGTCTCCTGGGGCAGGACCCAGTTCCCCAAATACTTTTTAGGACAATAACTTGCATATTAACCTTTACAATTAGCACTTTTGATTTTTCATGTTCGTATCCCATAGACTTTAGAGAGGAAGTAAATCCTTCACTTAAAAAAAAAAAAAGAAGACCCTGCAAGAGAAAGGCATAATGAGCTAGTATGCTGTGTCACTTACCTGCGATCTAAGACCCCAAAGTCCTCTTCCATCCCGTACACCGCCACTGCCATGTCCCCTCGTTGCTTCTTCCTGTTATCACACTGTGAGTGGCTGGAGCGGCAATGACGTCACTTCCATGCATGCACGCGGGACTGGCAGTTCCCCGCGCATGCGCAGAAATACGGTATTAAACCCATTAATGCCATTAAGAAAAATGGCACGCTCAGTGCGTCTGCAACGTTGTCTACGGCATGCATGCGCCATTGACATTGGCGCTCATCTCAATTGTAAACATCTCCTAAACCGCGCAGGTTTAGAAGATATTTTCTGAACCTACAGGTAAGCCTTAAAGGAACACTAAAGGTTCATTTTTTATTAGATCAATTGATTGCTGTAAGCTAGAGCATTTAAATATCACTTACCTCGTTTTTCCTTTTGACCTCAAAAATACAGTAATCCAGGTTTGAAAAGGACTTTTTCTGCCTCTCCTCTTCTTGCTTTCCACCAGCATCTGAGCCATTTTGCATGGTGGAAAGCAGAATGTGCTCACCCCCTCCCTTAGACTACAGCCCTGCGTGAAGATGCTCTCTTATCCCTCACAGGCATGGAGGCTAAGCCTAATGGGACCTGTAGTTCCCATTAGGCCGTGATGTAGCAAGAATGAATGTGCACCACAAACCAGGAAGTCAGTGAGAATAACCATTCAGGAGTGACGGAGGTGAATAAAACATCTCGATTTCAACAGGTATCAAACTAGTTATAATGCAAAACATTACTTTTTACTTTATCAGCTACTGTCAGACTTTAATTTAAGAGGAAAATATTTTTGTCTTTACAACCTCTTTAATCTAGGCTTACCTGTAGGTGCAAGATGTGTGGTTGGGTTTACAACCACTTTAGCAGTGTTCACATGTTCAAATTTTTTTTTGCCTGTTCTGATGCAAACCGAACTGGGGGGTGTTCGGCTCATCCCTACTCACAACCAGACCACACTATAGAAAACCTCATTGTTTTAGTTCCTAAAGGGAATTTCAGAACTATCCAGGAAAGGAAAACGTTTGAACTAAGAATGATACTTCTTTTTAACACAAAAAATAATGGCCTAAATTTAGATATAAGTTTCCTTACCCAATTGCCACCAATCTATGCCCAAAAATGTCAGCAACCAGTGCCTAAAAGTGCCAGCAATCAGTGTCCACAAGTGATGCTAGTCAGTGCTGGCTATTAGGTCTGCCCATCAAGCCCATCACTGCTGCCCATCAATGCCACCCATCAATGCCCATCAGTGTCCATCAGTACCGCCTATCCATGCTGCCTATCTCTGCCCACCAGTTCCGCCTATCTGTGCCCACCAGTGCCACCTATCTGTGCCCAGTGCTCACCAGTGCCACCAATCAGTGCCACCTATTAGTACCCATAAGTGCGGCATATCTGTGCCTCCTCATCAATGCCACTTAATCAGTGCCCATAAGTGTCAACTCATCAGTGCCCATAAGTGCCACCTCACCAATGCCCATAAGTGCCACCTCATCAGTGCGCATTAGGGATGATCTTTATGTTTGGGTCGAACATGAGTTCGACCCGAACATTGGCTTTTGGCCCGTTCGCCGAATAGCGAACTATTTGGGGTGTTCGAAATACGAAAGCCACAGTGCACCCTTTAAAAGTCTATGGGAAAAATTCATAGGGGTAGATTCATGTAGCACTTACGCCGGCGTATTTAGAGATGCGTGTTACTTAACGCCATCGGATCCATGCGCCGTACCTACTATACCAGATCCGCCTTAAAATAGGCTTCTTCCTACCGGCGTAACTTTTCACGCCGGCGTGGCTTTGGCGCGGGACAGATCAACCGTTACCATGGATTATGTATTCAAATATGCAAATGAGGGAGATCCGCCGATTCAGAAACGTACGTTTGTCCGGCGTTGCCCTGTGCGCGTAACTGCAAATTCCTGCGGAAAGTTACCCCTCATAAAGCAGGGGTAACTTTGCATCGGAGTTTAACAGATCAGCTGGATCACTGTTACAGACGATCTGAGCAACAACACTTGCATGACAACACATCTGTCTGCCAACATGTCAGGGGCAGCCGTGCTCATAGCACTACTGCGTCGACTGGCACGTAGGAGGACACGGGAGAGGATATTCCGCACGCGCATTGACGTCTTTGGAATGAGTGATTTGGAGGTGTATCACCTTTTTCAGATTCAGCCCTGAAGCCATCCTGGAAATAGCCACAACACTGCAGGATGACATCACCAGCCAGACACACCGCTCACATGCAGTGCAGCCACTGGTCAAGGTCCTGGCAACACTCCATTTCCTTGCCAGTGGATCTTTTCAAAGAACAAGTGGAGTCGTGGCTGGGATGTCACAATCCACCATGAGCAGATGCGTCCACCAGGTTATCCCCGCAATCCTCAGACGCATGTCCCACCACATCATCAAACCCACCCAGGAGGACCTGCGTCAGAAGGCAATGACAGATTTCTACAGAATTGCCTGAATCCCACGCACCGTGGGGGCCATTGATTGCACACATGTGGCACTACGGCCCCCCCGGGACACAGAGCACATATACTGCAATCAGAAGCATTGGCATTCCATCAATGTGCAGGTGATAGTTGATGCCCAAGGCCTAATATGGCACGTCCGTGCCAAGGACCCCGGGTCCAGCCACGACAGCTACATATACCGTCAAAGCACCATCTCCACAGAATTTGAACAGAACGTGTATGGGGACAGCTGGCTGGTTGGTGAGTGACATGGGAGTCAGGCATGACTGCCCGCCCCCATGATGCCGACATGACGAGGGGCACATGCATGGCTAACATCCTCCTGTCTTTTCCTTACCAGGTGACGCGGCATATGCACTTGGACCCCATCTTATGACTCCATTCCTGAACCCCCAAACCAGAGGAGAGGAAAGATACAATGAAACACACATCAAAACCCGTGCAGTCGTGGAGCGCACCTTTGGCCTCCTGAAGTTTGCGTAAAACGTCCGTGAATGGGGATTGACGTCACTGACGTTCACTGTCAGAATTTGGAGCATGCGCACTGACAGTCGACGCATGCGCAGTACGTTCGCCGCGGGATCGCGCCTAGTTTAAATAATACACGACCCCTACCCGCCCAATTTGAATTCCGCCGGCTCATTTTTGCTACGCCACCGCAACTTTAGGAGCAAGTGCTATGTGAATAACAGTACTTGCTCCTAAAGTTTCGGCGGAGTAACGTAAATGAGAAACGTTACTCCGAAATAAAGATTCGCTCTCCTACCTGAATCTGGCCCATAGTGTGCATTTTAAAGGTTAATATGCAAGTTATTGTCATAAAAAGTGTTTGGGGACCCGGGTCCTGCCCCAGTGGACATGTATCAATGCAAAAAAAAGTTTTAAAAACTACAGTTTTTTAGGAGCAGTGATTTTAATAATGCTTAAAGTGAAACAATAAAAGTGAAATATTCCCTTAAATTCCATACCTGGGGGTTGTCTATAGCTTGCCTATAAAGTAGCGCATGTTTCCCGTGACTATAACAGTCCCTGCACAAAATAGCATTTTAAAGGAAAAAAAGACATTCAAAACTACTTGCGGCTATAATGAATTGTCGGGTCCCGGCAATACAGATAAAAGTAATTGAAAAAAACGACATGGGTCCCCCCCCAGTCCATTACCAGGCCCTTTGAGTCTGGTATGAATATTAAGGGGATCCCTGAACCAAAAAAAATTGCGTGGGGTTCCCCCCAAAAATCCATACCAGACCCTTATCTGAGCATGCAACCTGGCAGGCCGCAGGAAAAGAGGGGAGACAAAAGAGCTGTACCAGGCCACATGCCCTCAACATGAGGAGGATGTCCCTATGTTGATGGGGACAAGGGCCTCATCCCCACAACTCTTGCTCGGTGGTTGTGGGGGTCTGTGGGAGGAGGGCTTATTGGAATCCAGATCCCGCCCCCCCCATGTGAATTGGTAACAGAGTTTATATCCCAAGGTTGAGACCCTAGGTTCTTCCATTCTATTAACAGGTTAGGACCCACTAATTCAGGGTACTTTGTCGCAGTAAGTGGGCTTAGCACTATAACCTTATAGTGTGACCAAACCCCCGTATTTTTGAATATGTTCAGGTGTTTTTAACTAGCCTTGCAGGATAAATGTCATTTTTGCATGAGTGCGCTATAATCTGTTTTGTACCTTCTACGAACCATACCACCTCCATAGGAGGCTCCTGGTTGAATAAAGCACGACCCCTCTGACAGCTAAACCTGTGGTGTGGATGAGTAACCCAGACCTCCTCTGATGCAACAGGGTTTCCAGCGGTTTCCCTGTGGTGTCATGGGTGACCCCCACCCTCTGACGCATCACACGAAACCCCCGTTGCATCAGAGGGGGCTGGGTCACCCGTCCAGGGGACGGGTGGCCCCGCCCCTTGTCTCAACTTTGTGGGGTTTTTTTCTCACTTTTTTGGGTAAAATGGTAGGTGTACAATGTACCCAGTTACCAATTCACATGGGTGGACAGGATCTGGACGTCCCCTTTGTTAAAGCGGGCTTCCAGATTCATATAATCCCCCCACCCGAAGACCCTCACAACCACCGGGCAAGGGTTGTGGGGATGAAGCCCTTGTCCCCATCAACATGGGGACATGCAAAATGAAGGAAAAACATTCTGGACAGCCGCACTCCAAAAATAAATTGCTTTTATTGTAAAATAAATAAAAAAAACACACAAAAAGCATGCCACAGCAGACGGGGTAAAAAATTGACGCATTTCACACCAAACTTTAGTGCTTATTCATAGCTTACAACATAGAAAATGGATGTCCAGTACATATACAACTATAGGGCACATGACAAAAAAGGATAGCAGCAACAATCCAATTAGCAAGTTACCAATTAGTATCTGGTGTGAACCTAGACAAATCCAGATTGCATGGTTGAGAGAGCAAACACACCTATATAAAATTTAAATTGAAGTTTAAAAAGACCACAAAACACATATAGTTATTCTCATTCCAGAAATAGTGCTGAGAATGAGAAACAGATGAAATCCCTTTGTATAGTGTATGGTGATAAAAATAGTGAAGATGTTTAACCACTTCCATACCAGGCACTTACGCACCTTCCCGCCCAAGCCAATTTTCAGCTTTCAGCACTGTCGCACTTTGAATGATAATTGCGCGGTCATGCTGCACTGTACCCAAACAAAATTAGCGTCCTTTTTTCCCCACAAATAGAGCTTTCTTTTGGTGGTATTTGATTACCTCTGCGGTTTTTATTTTTTGCGCAACAACTAATAAAAGACTAAACATTTTGAAAAAAAAATACATTTTTATTTTTTTCTGTTAACCTTTTGTAAATAAGTATGTTTTCTCTTTCAATTGTGGGCACTTATATTGCGGCAGTGATGGGCACTGATGAGGTGGCACTGATGGACACCAATGAGGTAGTACTGATGGGCACCGATGAGGTGGCACTGATGGGCACTGATAGGCGGCGCTGGTATGCGGCACTGATGGGGACTCATAGGTGGCACTGATGGGGACTCATAGGTGGCACTGATGGGCACTCATAGGGGGCACCGATGGGCACTCATAGGCGGCAGTGATGGGCACTCATAGGCGGCACTGGGCACTCATAGGCGGCACAGATGGGCACTCATAGGCGGCAGTGATGGGCACTCATAGGCGGCAGTGATGGGCACACATAGGCGGAACTGATGGACAATCATAGGCGGCAGTGATGGGCACTCATAGGCGGCACTGAGCACTCATAGGCGGCACAGATGGGCACTCATGGGTGGCACTTATGGGTGGCACTGATGGGTACTTATTGGTGGCACAAATGGGCACAAATTGGCACTGATAGGTGGGCACTGGGCATGGATTGGCACTGATGGACTCTGAGGGTTGGCACTGATGAATCTATGTTGCCAGTCAGTGCCTATGTGTGGGCACTGACTGGCACCCTTCTTTTTTTACTGGCATGCTTTTATTTAAAAAAAAATCCTGACTTTTTTTGCCCCTTTTTTTTATTTTATTTTACTTTTGCCCTTCCAGTGTGGGCACTCCCTGGTGGTCTTGTGTGGGCATCCGAGGGGGGTCTGCGCTGATAAACAATCAGCGTGAACCCCCCCTGTCAGGAGAGCCGCCGATCATCTCTCCTGTACTTGCATCTGTCAGATGCGAGTGAGGAAGAGCCGTCGACGACTCTTCCTGTTTACATCGTGATCAGCCGTGATTGGACACGGCTGATCACGTGGTAGCGAGCCTCCGCCGGAGACTCGTTACCAAGATCGGAGGTGCAGGGTGTCAGACTGACACCCTGCATCACCGATCGCCGCGCTGCGCGGCATGAAATCGTGTAGGATGTTGGAGAACGTCCAGTCACGATTTCATAACCACTTCCCGGATGTCAATCTCCTATTGACTGGGCGGGAAGTGGTTAAGCATATGTAAATAACATCCTTCCCATGTTGAGGGCATGTGGCCTGGAACGGTTTGGGAGGGGAGCGCTCTCTCACCCTCCCTTTTTCCTGCAGCCTGCCAGGTTGCATGCTCTGATAAGGGTCTAGTATGGATTTTTGGGGGGAACCCCATGCCATTTTTTTTATTTTGGTGCTGTGTTCCGCTAATATCCATACCAGATCTGAAGGGTCTGGTATGAATTTTTGGGGGAAACCTGTGTCATTTTTTAAAATTTGGCAAAGGTTCCCCTTAATAACCATACCAAGCCTGAAGGGCCTGGTAATGGAGTTTGGGGGGACTCCCACGCATTTTTTGGGGGTCGGGGTTCCCCTTACAATTCATTATAGCTGCAAGTAGTTTTAAATTACCTTTTTCCTTTAGAAATGTCATTTTGTGCAGGGACTGTTATAAACACAGGAAACATGTGCTACTTTACAGGCATACTATAGACACCCCCCAGGTATGAGATTTAAAGGAATATTTCACTTTTAGTGTTTCACTTTAAGCATTATTAAAATAACTGCTCCCGAAAAAAATGCAGTTTTAAAACTTTTTTTTGTATGTCCCCAAACACTTTTTATTACAATAGCTTGCATATTAGCCTTTAAAATTAGCACTTTTGATTTTTTCATGTTCGTGTCCTATAGAATTTAATGGTGTTCACGTGTTCGAATTAATTATTTTGCCTATTTGCATTTTCTGATGAGAACCGAACCAAGGGGTGTTCGGCTCATCCCTAATACCCATAAGTGAAGCCTATCAGTGTCCATCAGTGCCGCCACATCAGTGCCCCTCAGTGAAGGAGAAAAATTACTTATTTACAAAATTTACTGTCAGAAACTAAGAAAAATTATTTATTTGGAAGGAATAAAAAACCTAGGAGTGATTAACCACTTAAGGACCCACTCGTGTACATATACGTCGGTACTTTAAAGATGGACATCTCGGTAACGGCAGCAGCTGCTGCTACAACTGAGATATCCATCTTTACTGTGAGCGGTTCTGTAAACGATAACTGTGGTCTCCACAGCAGATTCGCCGCAAGATGCGATCGGTTGCTTCCCCTGGTCGGCTGGGATACGAGTAAGGCCAAGATGGCCCCCACCCGTCCCTATAGGATAGCAGGGCGGAACTGACGTCAAAACATCACTTCCGCCCATGCTTCTTAAAGCAATATTTTCTAGTTGTCATTTTTTCAATTGACATTTTTTTTCTATTGCATTTAAGTCTAAATATGAGATCTGAGGTTTTGACCCCAGATCTTATATTTAAGAGGACTTGTCATGCTTTTTTTTCTATTACAAGGGATGTTTACATTCCTTGTAATAGGAATAAAAGTGATCCATTCTTTTTTTCAGTGTACAAATTTATAAAATGAATAAAAATAAATAAGAAAACAAAAAAAAATCTTTATAGAGACCCGTCCCGACAAGCTCGCACGCCGAAGCGAACGCATACGTGAGTAGCGCCCGCATATAAAAACGGTATTTAAACCACACAAGTGAGGTATCACCACGATCGCTAGAGCAAGAGCAATAATTCTTGCCATAGACCTCCTCTATAGCTCAAAAGATGCAACCTATAGAATTTTTTAAACGTCGCCTATGGAGATTTTTAAGGGTAAAAGTTTGTCGCAATTCCACGAGCAGGCACAATTTTGAAGTGTGACATGTTGGGTATCATTTTACTCAATGTAACATTATCTTTCACAATATATAAAAAAATTGGGCTAACTTTACTATTGTCATATTTGTATATTCAAAAAAGTGTTTTTTTTTCAAAAAAAAGTGTGCTTGTAAGACCGCTGCACAAATACGGCGTGACAAAAAGTATTGCAATGACTGCCATTTTATTAGAAAAAAATATATATAATGTTTGGGGGTTTTAAGTCATTTTCTAGCAAAAAAAAATGTTTTAGTCTTGTAAACGCTAAATCTGAAAAACAGCCAAGGTCCTTAAGTGGTTAAATACCACAAAAAGTAATCTCTATCTGTGTGAAGAAAATGATAAAAATTTCACATGGTTACAGTGTAGCATGACCGTACAATTGTCATTCAAAGTGTGACAGCACTGTAAGCTGAAAAATGGCCCTGTATTGAGGTGTTTTAATTTAACTGCTGCGAGCAAAATTTTAATAATGTAGACCTGCCATTTTTAAGGAAGACTTTTGTTAAACTGGTAAAAGGTCTAAGGGATTTATTCCTTCCATTTAAAAGATTTATGAATTCAGTTTGAAAAGGAAAAAATAAATAAACATTTCTCTTATTAAAACAGAAAAACAAAGAAGGAAAATGTACATAATTTTAAAGAGTCTTTTCACGATTTATCTAAATTTTCTTATCAAACTTTGATAGATAAGGGGCGTCCCCAATGACCTTATGTTTCTCTTGAAATCTGGAAAAGCGATATTGTTCAAAAACTCACTCCAGATGCGTTCCTGCATGTGCATTTTTTTATGCCTTTTCAATACATTCCAGTGTGTTTTTTGTTTTGTGATGCGTTCTGTTGCATTTTGGATGCATGTATATGCGTTCCAGTTTGTTCTAGCACATTTTTATGTGTTTTTGCTACATGTTCTAGTAGTTAGTAGTGTGTCAAGGTACAATAAAACATACTGGAACAAAGTGATATTAGTAATAGAGGAAATTACTGGAATTAAAATATCAGAGAAGCCATGGGAATGCCTGTTTCACGGGAATAAAATGCTTATAAACAGTACATGAGAACCTTTCTTCCTTATTTCCTAAACGCAGCAAAAATTTTGATTCCTAGACAGTGGAAGGACCCCAAGAGCCCTACAGTGATGAATTGGTTATGTAAAATAAATAATATTTATTACATAAAACAGTTAAGGTTTATAGGGGAGGGAGGAGAACGGGGGTTCAAATTGAAATGGCAAGATTGGTTAAAATATAAGCAGACAGATATTTTCAGAATGGATGGTATAGAGCAAGAAGGACGATAGGTAAAGGGAGATACGACACAAGATGGTTGGTCGGAGAAAAGAGGGTGGGTAGGAGGGTGGTCGGGGGAAGGGTTAGGGACAGGATTTTCTTATAATGGGAAAATTAAGTATTTTTTTATGAATAGGGCCTGTACAGGCTATTCGATTGTAAATAAAATATTGTATGTACTTTATATTTAATAAAGAAAAAGAAGAAAAAAAAGTAGTGTGTCAAGGTAGTGCATGTCAGTCACTGTGATGGCATTAAATGGAAGTGCCCATAATGTACTATGAATATTCCAACTTGAGTGCCCTCACAAAACATATGCATCTGCTTGAATGGCTGTGGAAAATGGCAAACAACCCTCAAGGAGTATTAGGCCAAATGCTGCTTTATTAATCTCTAATAAATAATGCTATCTGTTCTTTCTAAAAACTTTAATTACCATTTATTATAGAATAATTCCAGAAAATGCATATAATTATAAAAAATATGTAAACATTATTTTAACAGTTGTTAACGACATTGAGATTCAGTCACATTTAACTTATTTAAAATTAAATACTATTTATTGTCCCCCGGAAAGGGAAAATATTTTAATTTTCTGATATTGGAAACATTTTAAATTTAGAGAACATTGCATTATGCTTGCCCCTGTGGCATCACATGAATGCAAAAGGAATAAATAGAACTCAGTGGAAATCCTTTGATTTTCTCTCATCAAACATTTCCTTAGGCCTTTAGTTACATTGCTTTGTTTACCCAGCAATTCTATAATTGTGATATGCAAATAAATGGGCTTATTTTGAATCTGAATCTAATTCAATGAAAACACATACACACTATTCACTTCCTTTTTGGTATATCTTTGCATAATGGTTCTGTTTAAATTTGCATGCAGTTTATTGTTTGTCCTTGAAGCAATAATATAGCATCCAGAATGATCTATAGAAAAAACATTAAAACTAATAAGCAAATGAATTGTAAACAGCAGAACAGGGAGTGTAGGCAGTTTGTTTTAAATATACAATATTGAATTTGGTGGAGGCTGTAAATTTAACAAATTCAGAAAGACATAAGAACATAAACTTGTAGCAAGTATATATCTAATAACTCAGAAAGTTCACATTCAACTAGAAGAGAATAATAAGATATTGAGTTATTTTCTATAAGCCACATAATGCTGATGACAGCCACATCTGAACATTTTACAATATCATTTTTATCTAATGCAAGTACTACACCTTGTTATTGTTTGTCAATTTGCATGTAAAGCTTTATCTTAATTCATGCAAAATGATATATATAATTAATAGCATAACAGAAGTTCTACAGTAATAAATGTTTCCATAGTTGGATTTGGAAGTTAGTTCTGTGGAAAAAGTATTGTAATTCAACTGATTTGCTCCACTAATGAAACAAGAACATCATTTTTACAACAGCAATTCAATGCAGAATGTACTTGTTCTCTCTATATTTTCTGAACCATATGTTAGTGTAATGGCTTTTGCATAAAAAAGAGAGCAACAAGTGCTTCATCTACAATGTATAATGTAATACTCTATGCACAGGATGTGCAAATAATCTCAAAATTATATTTTTTATACAAAACATGTACACACTCCACATAGATGCACACAATGTTACTTAATAAAAGAAAGGAAATGCATACTAGTGGGTAATCAAAAACTTCTTAATAACCAACAGATAATATTATTACATAAATTTAGCTTTAGTCGTTTCTTCCCTCTAGTTTGTGTAATAGACAATGAAGTAACTTACCTGAACATAGTGGGCCAGATTCAGCAAGACTTGCGCTGGAGTATATCGATATGCGTCGCGTAACTGTCAAGATGCGCCGTAGTATCTATGCGGCCGTACCCACCAAACTAGATGCAACAGAAAACTGGCTTTTTCCGATCGGCTTAACTTTCCCTCGCCAGAGTATCGTAAGCGCATATTTTCGCTTGTCGCATCCGTCGCGCCTATTGATTTGCCATGCAAATATGCAAATGAGGGAGATTTCCCAATTCGCGAACGGTTTAGCACCAGACGCTGGCTACATGCACCGCGCGTATGTCGTCCATCTGTCGCAAAGTTATTCCTACAAATAGCTGCTTTATCTTTACTCCAGACGGCCACAGGTCATCAGGAGAACAGCTACAGCAGCAGCATTACCGATGAAAACAGCAAGCTGACCAACCACACTTGCAAGGACAACACCTCTGTGTGCCAACATGCCAGGGGCAGCCGTGGTCCTAGCACTACTAATGGGTCCCCCGGAACGGAGGAGGCGTGCACGTGAGAGGATATACCGCACCTGCATGAGCCTCTTTGGCATGGGGGATGAGGAGGTGTATCGCCTCTTCAGATTCAGCCCAGATGCAATACTTGAACTAACCACAACCCTGCAGGATGACATCACCAGCCCAACACACCGCTCACTGCAGCCACTGGTGAAGGTACTGGCAACACTTCATTTCCTTGCAAGTGGATCATTCCAGCGTACAAGTGGAGTGGTGGCTGGGATGTCACAATCCTCCATGAGCAGATGTGTGCACCAGGTTATCCCTGCAATCCTCAAACGCATGTCCAACCACTTCATCAGACCCACCACTGAGGAGCTGCGGCTGTAGGCAATGACAGATTTCTACAGCATTGCCAGATTCCCACGCACCATCGGGGCCATTGATTGCACACATGTGGCACTCCAGCCCCCCAGTGCCACAGAGCACATATACCGCAATCGGAAGCATTGGCATTCCATCAACCTACAGGTGATAGCCGATGCCCAAGGCCTCATATGGCACGTCCGTGCCAAACACCCCGGATCCAGCCATGACAGCTTCATCTACAATCAGAGCCCCATCCCAATGGAATTCGAACAGAACATGTATGGGGACAGCTGGCTGGTTGTTGAGTGACATGGGTGGCAGGCATGACTGTCCCCCCCCATGATGCTGACATCACAAGGGGCAAATGCATGACTAACATCCTCCTGTCTTTTCCCTTACAGGTGACTCTGCATATTCACTGGGACCCCATCTCATGACTCCTTTCCGGAACCCCCAAACCAAAGGAGAGAGAAGATACAATGAAGCACATATCAAAACTCGTGCAGTGGTGGAGCAAACATTTGGTCTCCTGAAGTCCTGTTTCCGCTGCCTGGATAAGTCTGGGGGGGGCCCTATTGTATTCCCCTACCTTTGTGTGTCAGATCATCGGTGCATGTTGCATTCTGCACAACTTTGCCATGAGAAAGGGCCTGCAGATTGACATACGTGATGACCTGACCCCCCAACCAGACAGCCCCCCCCTGCCAGAGGAGACCCAGTCAGCTGATGGAAGAGCAATCATCTTTGGACACTAAACAAAAACATTGATCACACAGACAATGCACGCATGCACACCACTGATGTCCCTAGATCACACACACCACATCCACATCGCATTGGATTAGCCCAAGTCCAACATGCAGGACTTGGGAGCAGCAACGCCGGCGTCAAGGCCCCAATGATGTCGCTGTCCATTCATACACCATTCACACGTCATTCACACAGCCGTGGGGATAACTTCTCCCCAACGGCCGAGGGTGACACCCCTTACTGGCAGGAGTGCCACCCCTTCATATTCACACACCATTCACACTGTCCCCTGCACTCCTGACCGTGTGCAGTTAAACTTAAAAGAAAAAGCTCATAACCTGAGCAAAAATAAAAATAAAAACTCATAACCTGAGCAAAAATAAAAATAAAAACTCATAACCTGAGCAAAAATAAAAATAAAAACTCATAACCTGAGCCAAAAATATACAAAAAAAAATGCCCTCATCTGGGCTGACAGGGGCTCTTTCTTGTGGGCCCTCTCTGGCTCCTCAGCTGCCTGGAGGGAGTGGGTGGGGGTGGGGGGGCATCTGGAGGTGGCTGATCCCCGGGTAGGCCACTCCTGGGCCACGGCAATCCGGCTCAGATAGTGGTTGGTCTGGGCCTGCATCCTCAGCTGGCGGGTGACATTATGCCGCTAGTCACGCTGCCTCTGCCTCCCCTGTTCCCGGATTGGCAGCAGTGTTGGCATGGATGGCTGCTGTGAGGTGCCGAACATCAGCCTGCACCTCCCCAGACTGGTCACTACTGCAGCGCAGTTGCAGCTGACGTCCTGCACAGCGTTGGTAAGCTGGGACACGGAGCCCAGGCTGACAACTAGCCGGTCAAGATGCCCAGCAATCTCCCCATCTGCTGGGTCTGCCTGGCCTGGTCCCGGGCCATTTGGTCATGGACCAAATCAGACACCCCCTGGTCTTCCGGGTCGCCTTCCTGGGGCCAGGAGATGGTTGTTCCCGGGGGGATGGAGTCGCCCTTGAGGGGCTTCCTAGAATGGGGGAGGGGATTACAGAGGGCCCTGCAGAAGGGGAGGACTCCTCCAAAATTAAAACAAAGTCCTGATCTGTAAAGCCAGGCTCCTCCTCAACCACCTCATCAGGCTAGGTGTGGGCACTCTCCTCCATCTCATGGTGTTCACCACCCAGGGGGTCGGGCTCAGGATGCCGTTGGGGGGTTGGGGTGGACTGGCCGCCGACAGATGATGGCCCAGCTCCGTCATCTGTGGATGACACAAAGCAGACACATGTTGGGTGGTCCCACACACTTGGCACATCTACCCTCCCCCCCACATGCAACACACCAAATAGGGGATACAAATCACTTACCTGTCCTGGAGCCTTCCTCCACGGTATCATATCCCGGGACCCCCTCCAACTGCTCCCTCTCCAGGCAGCGGGCGACCACCTCCTCCTCCGTGGTCAGGCTGACCGCACATGGGGGTCCACCACCCATGCCCCTCTCATGCCTCCTGATGGTGGCCACTTTGCCCCAGACTTTCTGCCTCAAGTCATTAATTTTCTTGCCGATATCGGCAGCAGTCCGGGTGGAGTAGCCCAAAGCATTGACCCTGCCAGCAATGGACTCCAGGATGCCCTGCTTCCTATCCCGGCTGGTCTTCCGACTTTTCCTGCCGTGGAGAAAGTCGTTGTACGTCTCCATAGCGGAGATCACTAGGGTGAGCTCCTGGGCATTAAAATTGAGGTTTCTCCTCTCTTTGGGGGGAACGGGAGCAGCCATCATACAGCAAAAGTTACTTCCCTGGGGTGGGGGAAACCGGATATACTTTTGCGCCGGAAAGGCGCATCTACGGCCCTTTTAATACGCGCAACGGAAGACATTGCGCTGGCGTTTCCCATGAAGTGGTGCCGACGGAAGTTGTGAGCATGCGCACAGGGGAGCGAGGGGAGCCCTCCCTTACTGCGCATGCTCCGTGGATGATGCGATGAACGTAAGTCACTGCGCTGGGCTCCGCCCATCATTTACATATGATCACACCCACTTCCACTTGCGTCGGGTTGCGCCAGTGCTTTTTCGTTACTCCACCGCAAAGTAACGAACATGCGCTTGGTGAATACTGGACTTGACTCACTAGTTCGCGTCAGCGTAACGTATATGCGCTGCGCTGCGCTACGCCGGATAAAATATGCGCGCATCTACCTGAATCTGGCCCATACTGTATACATGAATACAAATAACCAAAATGTGTAGGGTTTCATAATATTTACAAATAACACACTAAACTATATTTTGTAATACACTGTACAGTACAAGTATGTGTATTTTTGTGCGTGAACTCGAGAGAGAGGAGCCGGACTGCAGGATTTGGGAGTAGGCAGACCCTTCCCCCAGAGGCAACCTGCCTTCCTTCTCCATGCCCCCGGGTGGCAATGGCGGGTGTGAGGGAGCCCAACGGGACCCCAACGGGGCAGAGGGACTCCCCCTATGAGGAAGTGAGGGGGTCTAGCCCGCTCAACCAGCCCCGTAGGTCCTTCGCCTCTCTTTTTTAGGAGACTGCATGGCCAAAGTGCGTGTGTGTTAAACCAATTTTGTGTGCGTGCAAGTGTGGTGGTTTTTGTGTGGGGGGGTGGGCGTACTAAGCACAGGCGTACCTTGCATAGCACACCCACTGGGAGTCGGGCTGAGACCACCAAACTCAATTCACATGTAGCTGAGACCGGGATCCGAACCCTTGGCTGCAGAGGTGAACGGCTTATCAGCGCAGTGCCAATCACGTTGAGCCACCACAGCTCCCTACCACAGCTACAAGTATGGATTTAGTTTACATCTCAGCTTCATGTCTAGTCATAATTAGTGATTTTGTGTCCCAGGAAAAAGACAGAGAGCATGGCTTGCTAATAGGGTTGAGCGAACCTGAACTGTAAAGTTTGGGTTCGTACCAAACTTTGTTTTTTTTTGGACCCGAACCCGAATAATTTGCTGAAAGTTCGGGTTCAGAGTTCAGCTATGTAACGACGCGCTGCAGGGCAGCCAATTAGAAGCCATCACTACTAATGGCATGGCTGTGATTGGTCAGTGCAGCATTTGACTGAGCATGTGACCCAGCCTCTATATAAGCTAGAGGCACACAGCACAGCTCATCACTCTGCTTTTGCTAGGGTAGGGACAGGCTGCAGCTGCTCTCAGGGACAGATTTAGATAGGATTTTCCTGCTTCAGAAATCGAATTACAATACTCAGCGATCGATCTACATAGCATTAGCTACATTAGGAAAAGGTTCCTGATTGTGCTTATAGGGGGAGAATTTGTTAGGAGTAAGTCCTACTTCACAAATCTAATTGCAGCAGCACTGCATATGTTCCTGTCAGATACTCTGCATATTGCACCAGCAATACATATATTCCTGTAAGATACTCTGCATATTACACCAGCACTGCATATGTTTCTGTCAGATACTCTGCATATTGCACCAGCACTGCATATGTTCCTGTCAGATACTCTGCATATTGCACCAGCACTGCATATGTTTCTGTAAGATACTCTGCATATTGCACCAGCACTGCATATGTTCCTGTAACATACTCTGCATTAGCTACTGTAGGGAAAGGTTCCTGATTGTGCTTATAGGGAGGGAATTGATTAGGAGTCAGTCCTACTTCACAAATCTAATTGCACCAGAATAGTGTCCCATCATTGGTATCATCATTGGTATCATTGGCAGGAATAGTGTCCCATCATTAGTGTCAGTGGGAGAAATAATGCCCCATCATTGGTATCAGTGGGAGGAATAGTGTCCCATCATTGGTCTCATTGGCAGGAATAGTGTCCCATCATTTGTGTCAGTGGGGGAAATAGTGCCCCATCATTGGTATCATTGGCAGGAAAAGTGTCCCATCATTTGTGTCAGTGGGAGAAATAGTGCCCCATCATTGGTATCAGTGGGAGGAATAGTGTCCCATCATTGGTATCAATGGCAGGAATAGCGTCTGGCTCTAATCACGTCCTTAAAAAAAATCCCCCAATTGGAATCAATTCATCCAGCGCCCTGCTTGGAAATGGGGGGTGGAGAGGCCCAATGGATGGGCGACTGCTTAACTGTCAGATTGGCATTAGGGTGGGAAATTATGGATCAAAATCCTCATCTCCTCATTTAAATCTCTCTGTATGTCGCGTGTTACTATATACAAATTTTCTCCAGTTATTGTAAAGGAGAATATACCTAAACAGGGGTGTTCAAACTTTTTATCTTACTGGGCCACATTGGAAGATGAGAATTGTCTTGGGCCACACATAAAATACACTTACAATAAGGATAGCTGATGAGCAGAAAAAGTCAGGCAGATCACAAGTTATCGATAACTTATGTACTCTATATAATGTACCTGTCTGAGTAATAAAACCTAATTACCGTAGTCATTTTTTTATTATTATACAAGTAAAATAGGTCAACATAAGACTAGTGTGATATTTGGCACAGCTATTGACAAACTAACACATCAATATCTGGTTCAATGCATGTAGTAACAATTCTCAATGAATTCTCAAGGTGCTCATCAGATATTTTGGTTCCTATTTTGTTCTTCCTGTGCTTCATCCTTGCAAATAGGTGCTGCCGAAAACTGATGACATGAAAAAGGTGTGATTGTGAAGAGTGAGGTTTTTTTTTGGTAGGAGATAAAACTTAAAACTTTCACTTTAAGCATCATTAAAATCACTGCTCCCGAAAAAACGTCAGTTTTTAAAACTTGTTTTGCATTGATACATGTCCCCTGGGGCAGGACCTGGGTCCCCAGACCCTTTTTAGGACAATAACTTCCATATTAGCCTTTAAAATTAGCACTTTTGATCTTGAACGTTCGAGTCCTATAGACTTTAATGGGGTTCTAAAGTTTGCGTGAACTTTCGGTTCCTTCGTAGGTTCTGGTGACAAGCCTGTTATTTTTTTTTAAGCCAGATCTCCTTCAAAAAAGTTTTCTGCATATTTAAAATCTTTTAATGTAGCTCTTCTTTTTTGGTTATTAATTGGATAATATTTTAGACTGCTTTCCATTTTTTTTTTTGGAGTGTGTCAAGTTACCACAACAACATTATTATTTAGTATAATTTACCCACAATTAGGTTAGTGTCCCTTGTTAATTAGAAAATTTTATTTTTTAATGTCCCTGCCTACACACTAGCAAACTAGCAAAAAAAGTTTTCGCCCCAAAAAAAAGATGTTTAAAAAAATAACCAAAAAACCCCCAAAAATGTTTCCTTTTTAAATGTGAAACAATAAAAAGTGTTTTATACTCAGCAATGTGTGGCTTCTTTTAAATCAATGCTGCCTAAAAGAACAAATAAATATTTGTGGTGTTTACATTGACAATGATGGGTATTTAGTAAAGGAAAACACACATGGCACTACAATGGCACTAGGATAACCTAGGAGAAAGATAAAATAAACCAAAATTATAATATAATAAAATAAAAAAAAAAACAGACCTTTTCATTCAAAAATGCTTTTTTATTTCAGGCAAGATCAGGCATTGCAATGACCCCCCTACCCATAAAATATTCAACATAACTTTGGAGCACAGCACGGGCACTTTGGGGGGCCAAGCTTGTGGGGCCAGCCTCATGGGCCGCCAATGGAAGATGTTCAATGGCCTCATCAGGCACAAGGGTAAGATAATTTGAGGAATGTCTCTTTAAATAGTTATCTAAGATGCAACAACAAATGATCATGTGGTTCCATTTACAGTATATTCCGCCAGGTTGATGGTGGTAGGAAATAATCGGAACCGATAGTTAAAAACCCTCCTCCCAGGGGTGAGGGTTCATTGGGGAAAGGGCCTCATGAGGTGGGGACCCAGGGCAAACGCCTCGTCAGCAACAAAGACGAACGGTAGTCCATCTTCATTGTCCTCTGCAGGTGGCAATCCCAGGTCATCCGACTGAAGCCGTTGGGCAAACTCGGTCTGGGCAAAGAACCCGCCATCAGACATCCGCCCATCCGCCCATTCAGAAATACAAATTCGGAAGTGGCCGACACCACCGCCATCAGCACAACACTTTGGAACCCTTTATAGTTAAAGTAATGGGATCCCGAACAGGGTGGTGGCACGATGCGGACGTGCTTGCCATTAATGGCTCCTCCACAGCACAAAGTCCGATGCCACAGTCTGACATTCCTGTGGCATAGTGGGGAACTGTGGAGAAATAAAAATAAATATTCAAACAAACATTGCAATCAGATTAGCCAAAAACATTCTTGGCAAAAACAGGATATCATTAATTTGAAGGAGTATTTTAAGAGCCAAAAAAATTATGGATCACTAATCAGATTCATCACCACCTCTGATGGCCCCCAAAAAATATGTTTTTGGAGAGGGGGGTTCAAGAAGAGTTGGGGACCTCAAAAATAAAGGATCTAGCACTCTGTCTGAATTCACCAAAACAATTTAAATGCACATATTGGGGGGGGGGGGGGGTTCAGGCAAGGACTACAATGGAGCAGACAAAATACTTTGTGATAAAGGGAGACACCAAATGGAGCACTACAATGGAGCAGACAATTTGGGCCCAGGATAGAATGTTGGAAAGTTTCGCTATTGGAAATATGCATATAGGCCAAAAAAGGAGCATAAAAAGCTTACAGCATGAATGGGGACAAAGGGGACATTCACAGCATATTACAAACATGTTAATTAGGGACTGATTAAAAAAAAATAACATTAGCAAGTATTAAATACGTAAACTGTGAGGTTAAAGGACAAAACTTACCTTAATATAGTCCTTCTGCAGGACCTGTATCATAGCAGAACATGTGTCTGGGATTATGACCCCCAGAGCCTGGGGGGAGATGCCTTTAGAGAACTTCAAGTCTTGCAAGCTTCTCCCTGTTGCCAGGTATTGCAACGTGGCAACTAGCCTCTGCTCAGCACTGATGGCTTCCCGCATAACAGTGTCCTGCATGGTTATATACGGAGACACCGAAGCCAAGAGCTGCTGGAAGACAGGGTCAGACATCCTCAGATAATTCCTGAAATCATCAGGGTTATTTTCCTGGATCTCTCGCAGCAGAAGCATATGAGAGAACTGGTTCCTGCGGAGAAACCAATTCTTGGTCCACAAACTCCTCCTCACCCTGTTCATGGACCGGACCTGGGATAAAGCAGAAATCCCTGCACCAAGCACAGCACAATCTCGGCTACGAGAACATACCCGCAAAATGGTTAGAAAACGGTCGTCTAATCAGAACGAAGTAAAAGAACACACTGAAGAACAGCAAGGCCTCTGAAGAACGACCTGAAAAACAGTAACGAGCGGACAAAAACAGATATGAACTGACTACAAGCACTGAAAGACAGATACGAAACCACAAGCACAAACTGAACAGCAGAAAACGATCTTTAAAGCACGAAGACTGAAAAGCATGAATCGTCTCTCTACAAACCTTTACTAACACGCGGTAACACAAAATCAGCAAAAGCAGCCCCAAGGGTGGTGTCATCCGCATGGAACTTCCCCTTTATAGTGCCGTTTTACGTGTTGTACGTCACCGCATTTTGCTAGAGCATTTTCTTTTAACGATCGTGTGTGGGCAACGTCGTTTTTTTCGAGAGGCTGAAAAACTTTGTTTTTTACAAGCTGAAAAACTATCGTGTGTATGCGGCATTTAACTTCTGCTTTGTATTCCTTCTGAAAACCTTCACATCCTTTTTGGTGTATAGGATAAACAGGTTGTGAGAATGAGGTCCTATTTTTTTCTTCCACGTGGTAAAGATGCCTTTTAAGGTGAGGAGGGATAGCAACTCCTCTTCACTAGGTCCTCTAACACATTGTTGACAGGCATTTGGCTTTTTATTTTTTATTTTTTTTTCACTTTGCAATAATTTGTACTTAGCTTAGTGAATCAAGTAAAGCTTATCTGACCTCAATAATACAGTCATGTTCAAAATACAAAAAAAATATTTCCAGCCATGCATTGTCTTTTTTCCTAAGTGTAATTTAAAAAAACATTCCAAAACCTAAGTGGAAATACCCATCGTAATTGTCTAATCTTTTAATAACAACCCCCCCCCCCAAGTGTCTACTTGTGATGTGTACAAAACAATGTGTATTGACATACATTTTTCTTTATCTTTTAAACCACATTCAACGTAGCTGTTCACCTACGCATCTGCAGTCACATTTTAGATGTAAGGCTTTGCATGCTGATAGATTATAGTACCAGAGGAGACACTGTCTAATAAATCTCACGATTTCACATTGGCAATTAAATTCTCCAACTGAAAAATCCAAGAGGGTTGAGACAGGGCTGTGATATTTATCACCAACACCTGGCAGGCGTGTTTGGCTTTTTGCATGAAAAACACCAAGTACATGCTGACATGTAACAACTAATTACAATGGTCCAACAACAAATTACAGCAATGTTTGCTCACACAATGCAAGAATGCACGCAGCAGATCCCCCATATCTATACTATATACCATGAAACCTTTTAACAAAGCAACTTCTTTTTCAGGTTTTTTTTTTCAAGTCCTAAGTGTGCAGATCCAGACCCCTCCCAATTGGAACCAGAACCCCAGATCAACTCCCACCTAAAAGCTGTTTTGGAAATCGCCACTCTGTCCCACTCCCCCACTTTCTTACATCATGAACAATTACAAAACCCCACCCAGAACACAACCACATTCACATTCTGAACCACCTCCCTGCCATGTTCCCAAACCCAACGCTTCTTGTCTATTTTTACCCCTTCATATCCTCACTATCCTGCACCAATTAACCTTGCACATTTTGTCCCCACCCATGCTTTCCAACAACTCCAAACACATTTACAACCTCCCCATCACCTCCAACATGAACATGCACATTTCTATACTTCCCTATTACTTCTTTTACTTTACCATCTACACTTCTTATGGCTCCCCAAACAATTGTCTACTGTCTTCCTTCTCCTACTCACCCAAAAACACCCATCATCTTTTGAATACTTTCCCACACAACCCTACGCTGTCTCTCCACCATATCCCACTATGCTCTTTCTAGCCCTCAAACCTTCCTCTAGCCCCACCCCACCTCTTTATACACCTTCTCACACACTTTTTTCTAGGGCTGTGCAAATTAACTTTTAATTAATCGATTAATCTTTAATTTTTTTGATCGATCAAAAATTTTTTGATCGATTTAAAATTCTTTTGATTGGTACTCACCTCTCCGCCGGCTTCTGGGCCTTCAGAGAGTTCTGGAGATTTGGAGATTCGGTAACGTCACGGACACCGACGGGGCTTGCCGCGTCCATCTGAAGGGCTCCTTTGCTGTGCCCTCATATCTGCATGCCGGCGGGACCTTACTATCTGCCACACGCAAGGGCTGTTACAATTCCCTCTATCACTTCCCTCTATCAACCTGGGATTCTACAACCATCCACTGGGAGTTGTGATAGTTCCCTTCACGGGACATACATCTACATGCCAACGGACTGATGTTAACCTCTCCTCATCTAGATTCAGCAGTGGTATCGTTGTACACATTTTTATACCAGTATCATACTTAGCTACATGTTTTTATGACTGCTTTTGGTACCGTTTGGTATTACTCGCACCATTTTTACAGTTTATGTAGCTACATCGATTTTATCTCCAGTGCAATATTTATTTTGTTATCTACTTGAAGACTATAACATTTTTAATGCTAGTCCCATCGAGTGCTGCCTTTGTGTGTTTTTTGTATCCTGCTATCCATTTTTCCAGTGGTTGGTAGCTGCACTGGGAACCAGCCCACAAGGAGATCAGCTAAAAGTAGTTGGATCTGTATGTGCGTTATAATTAATCGAAATTAGTCGATTCATCGATTAAAAAAAAACGATTAATCGAAGACAAACATTTTGATCAGTAACAGCCCTACTTTTTTCTATCCCTATAATCCTCATCTACTCCCTCCCACCTTTTCCAACCCACCTCAACCCTTCCAGAACTCACCCACCCTTTGCTTCCTCCTCAATGGCCAACCGTCCACTGTTAACAAATCCTAATTTCCCCATCCTACAACCACACCACCCCTCCAAAATCTTTGTTTTATGAATGTTCGGTTAAAATTTTCTTAGTTGTCTTACATGTTTTAAACTATTTTATGTGAATAAATCCCCATAATATATGTATCCAACATGTGTAAGTTATGTTCAGTGTTTTTTATGGACTAAAGAAATTGACCAAGTTCAGTTTCTCAGTGATGTTTTGCTAAGCTTACTTATTTTCTGGAAATAAAGTGAATAATCACTTACAAAGTAATACCCAAACCTGGTACCTAAAAATTAAGCTTTACATTTGCTACCATAATATTGGATGTTTGAAATCAGCAACGATTCAACAAATTAAGTATACTATAATGTCAATTTGCCTTAACTTAGTGAAAGAGCAGGATTTGTGCTAACAACAAACTTTTACACATTATTGTTAATTTTTTTGTACAGTTACGGTAAGCTTTTTAAGACACAGCATTATCCAAACGTAAAAAACAACTGACAAATGAAACCTAATATAATCATAAATAAATGTAAATCTCTACCAAATTCTCCATACCAAATTCATTGTCCACCCAAAGTGTTTTTTTAGATAAGGCCTGAAGGACCTGTGCATTTTTAACTTCTCCGTTGGACACTATTAAAGAGATATCACATAAATTCCTGTCCCAGTAACAACAATTTTAGTATAAAAACACCAAAAATTACCTTACTAGGTCCTAAATCACTTGTTTGAGAGGTAAATCTTCTGGTCAGGAAGCCCTCCACAAAACGTTGAAAACCAAAAAAAGACTATGGATGTGGGCTCTACTTATCACCACCCTCCTCCAGGGATAATAGGAAAATAACAAAGTATTGCTATAGTATGTAAAATGTATTAATTACTCAATTCCAAGCATGTATCAGCTCCATATTGCTAAAATCTTTGTCATATAAGTTTAAAGTACACCATAGACAACACATAAACATGTGTAGCGCCTGGTTACTTCCAAGTACTGGTGCTTTGTTAAATTTAGAGGGGGGTCAGAGAGTTAGTTGTCTCTGATCCAGTTAATTATTCAAATTGGGTCTCTGTCTCAGCTTGGCTGTGCTGTGGGCTTATTTTGTTGTTCCTGGGGTGCTGTTCCCACCCTAGGACAATAGGTGGCAGCAGTGGAGTCGAGGTCTGGGTGCTTTTCCCCAGCAGCCTATCAGGAGGGTTTCTCCTCGCTGTGCATGCTGGGGGAGCATTTTTATGAGACAGATGCCATTAGTCTGGGTTCTTCTTCTACGAGTGTGGCACCCACCTTTAGGATGACTGCATCACGGCGCCCCGGAAAAATGGCCTTCCAGGCCAGAGTGCACGTGCCAGGTGGTGTTCCTGGTTCCTGGACCATGTTGGTCCAGAACATTCAAAGCTGTGGCGGGGCCCCAGTAATTGACTGGGTCCCCAATCCTGAGAAGATCCCAAGCGTCTTCCCAATGAGAGGAAGCTGTTCGGTGGGGAGTCCATCTGAGGAGAGCCAAGAGAGGCTGGCAATCCAATAGGGTCTCTACAATCGGCATGTAGAAAAAACAACGTTTTTCCAACTTCATCATTAAAACGACGTTGCCCACACACCATCGTTTAAAAAAAATGCTCTAGCAAAGCACGGTGACATACAACACGTACGACGGCACTATAAAGGGGAAGTTCCATGCGGATGACGCCACCCTTGGGGCTTCTTTAGCTGATTCCGTGTTAGCAAAAGACGATTCGCGCTTTTCTGTCTGTTACAGCGTGATGAATGTGCTTACTCCGGAAAAATGGCCTTCCAGGCCAGAGTGCACGTGCCAGGTGGTGTTCCTGGTTCCTGGACCATGTTGGTCCAGAACATTCAAAGCTGTGGCGGGGCCCCAGTAATTGACTGGGTCCCCAATCCTGAGAAGATCCCAAGCGTCTTCCCAATGAGAGGAAGCTGTTCGGTGGGGAGTCCATCTGAGGAGAGCCAAGAGAGGCTGGCAATCCAATAGGGTCTCTACAATCGGCATGTAGAAAAAACAACGTTTTTCCTACTTCATCATTAAAACGACGTTGCCCACATACCATCGTTAAAAAAAAAATGCTCTAGCAAAGCACGGTGACATACAACACGTACGACGGCACTATAAAGGGGAAGTTCCATGCGGATGACGCCACCCTTGGGGCTTCTTTAGCTGATTCCGTGTTAGTAAAAGACGATTCGCGCTTTTCTGTCTGTTACAGCGTGATGAATGTGCTTACTCCATTATGAACGGTAGTTTTACCAGAACGAGCACTCCTGTCTCATAACTTGCTTCTGAGCATGCACAGGTTTTTAACGTAATTTTAGCCCACACACGATCATTTTTTACAACCCGAAAAACAACATTTTTTAAAACGTTGTTAAAAAAATGCAGCATGTTCGAAAAAAAATGTTGTCGTTTTTCAGAACCCGAATTCACAGACTAGGATAATATATTGTCTGCGTATATCGATTGAGATATCAATCTGCTTGAATGCCACAAAGTCTTTAATTGCTATGAGCACTCCTTTTATTTTTGTAGGTGCATTTGCGACAAAAATATTAGGTAATTTTTGTGAGCCATTGTTGTTGCCTTGTCCTGGCAGAAATGTGTCTCCTGGAGACATAAAATGGCACTCTGAAGTTTTTGAGCTTCAGACCAAAAATATTATGTCTTACCTGGGTGGTTCAACCCCTGAACGTTGAGTGACGTAATTTTTAAAAGGCATGTTAGACCCCTTTCACACTGAGAAGTTTTTCAGGCGGTACAGCACTAAAAATAGCGCTGCTATACAGCCTGAAAAACTCCCGCCCAGTCCAACAGTGTTGCAGCTACAATGGGTGGTGACAAAACTGCTTTGTTAACTAGTCACAGAGCTGCTCCATGATGTACAATTTATCTTAAAGAACACCAACCACTTTAGATCATAGCGATCTTAGCATGGTGAAGTTATCTTTACCCTACTCCCTTCATGTTTCCCCCCTGCCTACCTAATGCAATGTTCTGACAGGAAGGTACTCACTCACACAATGGATTGAGCGTTGTCCTTCTGTGATCCCCTTCTCTGTAGCCGACACTCAGGTCCTGTATCGTCAAATTTCTTCTTGCGGGATGTCATTGGGAGGCACAGGCACACCACTTGATGACGTGCTGCTAGGTCCGCTAGGTCCGCCCCCTCCTGCTTTGGTGAATGGATTCTCCAGGAGACTCTTGTAATATTCACATCATATATCCAGAGAGGCACCAGGGGCGCTGATGTCACCACCTAGGTGAATGAAAGTGGAAGGGTTGGGAAGAAATCAGTACTGTTACCTGTTAAAAAGGTACTTAAACAAACCGAGAGAGAAAAAAACCCAGATAAATGTGCAACAGAGAGGGGTGGGGTGGAAATGAGGAAACTGGTCAGGAAGGGTTTGGCTTTAAAATATGTATAAAAAAAAACATCATTTAAATATATAGATGCCAGTAGACATGTGCAGACTGGAATATTTTGTTTCGTTTTTTCGTCCAGAAAATAAATGTATTTAGTTACTCCCGAAAATCGTTTTAAATAATTACGTTTTCGTCGGGAAAGTTTTCGTCCGAAAACGACGATTTTCGTTGACTTTGTCTAATTAAACGACGGGAATTAATACCTATTCCCTGTATTCAGAACGACGATTTTCGATGACTCTGAAATTGAAAGACGGAAATTCGACAAAGCATCGAAAATCGTCGTTCTGAATACAGTAAATATACATATTCCCTGTATTCAGAACGACGATTTTCGATGACTTTGTGAGATTGAACAACGGAAATTCGACAAAGCATCGAAAATCATCGGATCTGAACGAAAACAAAAATAAAGCATTTTATTCGGATCTTTCGGTTTTCGTTTCTTGCGCTTTCGTTTGTTAAAACGATAACGAAAATACCCGATTTTCAGACGAAAATGCATTCTAACGAAAACTAATGCACATGTCTAGATGCCAGAGTATTTGATGGCCACAAGATCTCTGTGGCTGAGGCATACTTTCTGCTCCCTGTACTTCCTGGAATGTTCAAAGCTTAACTGCAACATTGTGGATTACAGGTTAGGTGATTTGACTTATTTACAGCACATTTGGTGTCTTCAGTGTAATGGAAAAAACATGTGGGGAACAGGCCTTTTTGCAACAATAGGAAAAGATTCCTTGCAAGGGGTGGAGGGGGTCTTAGCTATTTTTTTTTTTTTTTTTTGTTAATTATGCATTGGGAATCATAGTTCAATTGCTAACCAGAACAATAATTTTCTTCTATACATTACATAAAGGAAAATAAAACACAGTTAAAGAATATGTGTACACAACATTTCAAATTCCTGGTATGTGCCTGCTTTACCATGTACTTGTATGAAAGGTGAGCCTGTTCTCTTTGTATTGATTTCTGTGTGTGGAATACCTGGTGTTCCTTCTAATCCTTCTACTTTCCTATGAAAAACTGACCATACTAGACAGGAGAGTGCAGTGTGCTCAGATTTCTAGCAATGCTGAGAACTCTCCTGCCTGCCCCCTCTAATGATCAGACTTGTCCTGAAATGCCATTCACTGGAAAGACCTGTGTACTGCTGTTTTCCCTCCCTGCCTGAGCTCTTTATGCAGCTTTGTACAGAGGTTATGTAATCACCCAAAGAAGGGGAAGAACATGTATTTATAATGATGTACAGTATACATATATATATATATATATATATATATATATATATATATATATACACACACACAAATGTTTTGCCTTCCATTTCTATTTTAAACTGAATTATTAACCTACCTTCTAGTTTTTTCAAACGATTTCAACAAATGCTTTGAAACTTTGTATGGGCAAATAAAAACCTTGGGCCAGATTCAGGTACATTGGCGCATATTTTGACCGGTGTAGCGCACCTCCTTTACATTAGACCGGCGCAATGTAGAGGCGCAATCACCGTATCCTCGTAGTATTTGCGCAGAAATTTGCGCCGGTGCAACGTAATTCCCGAGGCGTAAGGCGGAGTAATTCAAATTGGGAAGGACGTGGGCGTGTTACATTGAAATGAGCCGTGACCCCATGCAAATGAAGGGCCGGCCAGATCGCCCAAGCGCACATGAAGCAGACCATGGTCAGCACCTCTGTGCGCATGCTCACAACTCGGAAACAGCGCAATCAGTGAAATTGGAAGTGGACCCGGACAACTTAGTGAGCTACGCAGAGAGCTTAAATAGACAGACACAAACGCCCTACCTTTGCAAAATTACATCCCTTGTATCCCTTCCTATACAGCAAGGTGCTTTTGTTCTGTTGTTTATTAGCGTTTGTTTGTGATGTGTCTTTGAGATATTTGGGGATATTTTGCAGAGTGATTTTTGTCTTTTCTGTGTTTTCTTTGTTGTGTTTTTTTTTTTTTATTATATTTTTGCTGGGCATTTTTATTTTTTGCTGGTCATTTTTTTTTTGGTTCTGTTTGTGAATGATTTTGGAATGTGGGGGTGACATTCCTGCCGGAAAAGGGGTGTCACCCTCATTTGTGGTGGAGAAGTGATCCCCAGGTCCGTGTGAATGGTGTATGAATGTAAAGTGACATAATTGGAGCCGTGGCATTGCTGCTCACAAGTCCTGCATGGTGGGCTTGTGCTAATCCAATTTGATGAGGATGTAATGTGTCTGTGCTAGGGACCACAGTGGTGTGCATGCATGCATTCTCATTGTGCCATGATTAATGTGTGTGTTTAATGTGCAAACATGCCTATTGTGAGCTGGCTTCTGGCTGCTCTTCCCTCAGAAGACAGGGTAGCCTCGGTTAGGGGGGATTGTCTGGTTCAGGGGTCAGGTCATCACTTATGTCAATCTCCAGGCCCTTTCTCACTGCGAAGTTGTGCAGCATGCAACATGCACCAATGATCTGGCATACAAAGTTTGGGGAATACAACAGGGTACCATGGGGGTTCCGGATAGGAGTCATGAGATGGGGTCCCAGTGCATATGCAGAGTCACCCTGAAGGGATAAGACAGGAGGATGTTAGTAGTGCATGTGCCCCTTGTGATGTGTGCATCATGGGGGGGACAGTCATGTCTGCCACCCATGTCACTCACCAACCAGCCAGCTGTCCCCATACATGTTCTGTTCGAAATCTGTGGGGATGGGGCTAGGATTGTATATGTAGCTGTCATGGGTGTCATTGGTGGTGTCATGTGTTGGGCTGGTGAGGTCCTCCTGCAGGGTTGTGGTTAATTCCAGGATGGCATGAGGGGTGAATCTGAAGATGTGAGACACCTCAGAATCACTCATGCCAAAGATGTCTATGCGTGTATGATATATCAAGTGAAGAGTGAGGGGCTTGTATCAGAGAAGAATATTCTATTAGACTAGATTATTATATCCATCAAGGTTTTAAAGGGCTATTGAAAGAAAGTGAGACCGTGTTTGTAATTTGTATGTATGTTATGTATTGATGTATATATGTATGTATATTTTTTTTGTAATGTTTATAAAAGCAAATAAAAAGTTTTTGGAAAAAAAAAATCCTCTCCTGTGCCCTCCTCTGTGCCCTCCTCCGTGCCCTCCTCCTTCTTTGCTCATCTAAAGTCAGTAGAATAGCTATGAGCATGGATGCCCCTGGCATGTTGGCATACAGTTTGTTGTCCAGCAAGTGTGACTGCTCAGCTCCTCACTAACAGTGTTGCTTTAGCTGACATGTAGACGGATTGTCTAATTTTATTCCACCTTTTATATGGACTAATTTTAGACAAGACGTGCAGCTGTTGCGTATAGTGCGTAGCCTGCTCTGCACCAACTTACTTTTGTGGATCCCCGTAACTCCCTCATTTGCATATTTGACTAGCAAATCAATGGTGTGTCTAGCGCAGTTTTGCGTGCACGGTCGAAAAAAATTAGATTTCATGCGTATATCGTTTTGGGGATGCGGCGCATTTAGACTTACGCCGTGCATCTCCTGTAACGCCGGCGTAATGGCTCTGTGAATCTGGCCCCTTGTATCCAGTTCCATCTAATCACACTCTCTAAATAATTTGGTGGTATGGGTTTACCGGACTTTAGGCAGTACTACTATGCCACACATATTTCAAGGATAGTGGACTGGAACTGTCACTCAAGCAATAAAGATTGGATAACTTTAGAATGCACATACACGTTATTGCCATTAAGATAACTTCCTTGGATTTCACAATCCCACTACCCTGCACACTTAAAATGTCAATCTCTTAGGCCGCATACACACGATCGAATTTATCTGCTGAAACCGGTCCGACGGACCGTTTCAGCAGACAAATCCGATCGTGTGTACGGGTGAACAGACAGGTTTTTCCAGCAGACAAATTTTAAAGCATGCCTTAAAATCTGTCTGCTGAAACCCGTCCGTCCGACATGTCCGCTGGTTAGTACACTAACCAGCGGACATATCTGTCCGCACATGCGTCAAATGGATTCGACGCATGCGTGGAAGTATTTTACTTCCTTGTTCGGAGACGTGGCGGCATCAACGTCACCGCAACGTCACCGCCCTGTCTGCCGGCGGGGATTTTGGATTTGATCGTGTGTACACGATCAAACCAATATATCCCAGGAGACAAATCCGATCAAAACGGTCTGTCAGACCGATTTGATCGGAATTATGTAGTCGTGTGTATACGGCCTTATAGGTGCTACCTTTGAAATATTTTATAAAATTGCTCTCACCTATAACATCACTACCACACCAGATCCTCTGACATCTTTAACCAACAACCCAGAGTTCCCTCCTGGTAGATATTACACACAAACAATGTACCTGTTTTGGATACCCATCACCTACAATCAGGAGTAATAAAATCCCAAGCTTCTTTACAAGAAACATGCAGATTTGTTAACATTCCATACTGGACTTACTTTCAGATTACTTTCAGATTCACAAACCACTTTTCTCTAGACCCAAAATTAGATGTGATCTGCTTCAAAGGTTCTGAGACCCATAAGGTTACCCCATTGGTGTACTCTTGGTTACAGTAAAAAAAAAAATGAAAAACAAGATAACGTTAAAATTCTCTTAGAAAATGTTCTTTGTGTGACTATTCCAGAGGGACAATGGACAAAAATTGTGCATCCTGGTAATCAAATGTTTCATTAGTACCCGATCGCAGGAAACCTCTTACAAAATACTTAAACACTGATATACCACACAAAAATTGTATCCACACACATCTGACATATGCTGGAGATATGAGTACAATGTTTCATATTTTGTGGTAGTGTTTACTGATTGCTAATTTCTGGAGGCATGTTTGCGGTCTAATCAACAGCATTACTGATACCAAACTGAGGCTTACCCCAACTTGCTACTTACTACATGTCTCATCATAAACCCTCAAGAGATATAAATGTATTTACATGTGCTTGATGAGACATTTACTAACGCAACCAAATCACTAATTCCAAGATATTGAAAACATCCCATAGTCCATCAGTTTTGAGACCAGATAGACATGGTTCCTGATATGGCAAAAACCCTAGCCATGCGGAATGATAGATTGACCAAATGTCATAAAATCTGGTCTACTTAGTTTTCCTTCATATACTCTAAAGTTTATAAGGCTTTGATGGTCACTTCAACAACACTAATCTCTTTTCCATCTGTCTCCAGAGTTTATAATTACATTGGATATCCTTTATTATAGCAGTTTTATTGACTTTAATTTTGCTGATCTTCCGTTTTCTTTTTTCTTTTCTTAATTTATTTCAGATGCAACTACTGTATCTATAAATACCCATATTGTATTACCGTATTTATCAGCATATAACACGCATAGGCATATAACACGTACCCTAACTTTAAGAGGGAAGTTTCAGGAAAAAAACTTTCCATAGCCCCCTGTGTATAACACGCAGGCACAGTTTACCCTCTATTTTCAGGGTAAAAAAGTGAGTGTTATACACCAATAAATACCGTATATTGTACATTTTAATTGTTACTAGCAATTTCTTTTGTGCCTTAATTATATACATATAACCTGGATTTATTTCATCCACAAGCTACAATATGGAAGTAAATTTATAATTTTTGTAAAGCATTTCCCTTTGAATGCAATATTATACTAATAATTAAGCATGCTTTATAGTTCCTGACATAATATTGTTTGTTAATTCTGATGATAAATCTTTGTTTAAAAGAAACTTTTTTTCTCTCTTTTTTCACAATATTATCAATGAAACTTCAACTTCATGTAAACACAATTTGTAAGTTATATTGATTTATAAGTTGTGAAAATAGACTAAATTGGTTGTTTTTCAAGTTTGCATATACTTTAAGTATTGAATTCCCCTGAGTATTAAATTCAACAAATAATGTATGTTATTTTGAAATAAATCAAAGGTGCTCTGGAAGCACAGATAACAATTCATACATACATGTCCACATGTTTCCAAATGTTCAATGTTTTCTAGCATTAGGTTGTAGATTCCAAAAAGGAATTACAAAAAAAGTGGCTGAACGTAAATTGTGGAGTAGAGAGACATCCAACCCTGGGGTGCTATTGACACTGGCCATGTATTATGCTCCTGTCCATATGGGAAGTCTTTGGTTATTGAGTTGGGGTGATGCCATTTTTGTTTCATTCCTTCTTGAATGTATGACCATTTCCCTATTGGGATTTTTTCGATATTTGTTTGTGCGAAATACTACTTTATAAGACACTATAATATTGAATTCCCCTTTACCACATTACCTGGATTAATCTGAAAATCAGTATTCCAAGTAATCAGGAAACTCAACAGACCAATTTTACTTAAGGATTAATTAACGATTATGGACCTCTGAGACAAGAACTTGCTGGTGCCATTTTGTGTCCTCCACAGTATTCCCTACACACCCCTGCTCTCAAGCACTAAAATATACTGTGTGTGTGTGTATGTATATATATATATAGACTGTGTGTGTGTGTATATATATATATATATATATATATATATATATATATATCCTTTTCATATGACATCTAAAGAAGCACATCACAAGATTACTGAAAAACACATCAAGAATCTATCACCACCCATCTGCAAGCAATGTAACAGCTACATTTTGAGTTTATTTGCTTTTGTACTTATCTAAGGAGCTTGCAACATTGTGTATAGGATACATGTATACGTGTGCAATAGATTTTTTTTAATCTTATTCCTATAGAGATAGTATGTTATTTGTGACACCTAAAAAGTCCTGTTGTCAAGCATCTGTGGTGATGAACACTTGTGGATCACCAACTCTGAGTTCCGCAGGGCGCAGAGTCTTAACCCCACCCTTCTTCTTCGCCAGGGCCCCTGAAGGTGGGGATGGCCTTGCAGTAAAGCTGGAACCAGGTCACAGCCCCCAGGTAAGCCCAGCTGGGGATGTGGAAACAACTTGCATGTGCAGAGTAGAATAGCAGGAGACAAAAGGAAACCAGGAGGCAAGCCAGGGTCAGGACGGGTATCAGACAAGCACAGATGATAGAGGAAGCCAGGATAGGTACATGGATAGTCACAGGATACTTGAGTGGTAGCAAACGGGAGCTCAGAGATGTGTGAAGTTGCTCAGGCAAGGAGCGTTGCACTAAGCATTTGTATATATAGAGAAGCAAACAGGGAAATAATAGGAGGGAACAATATAATAATCCAGAGCAGAGCAGGCGATACACATAGGTGCACAGAGAAGCCAGCATCAGTACATGTGAAATAAATCACAGATCTAGCAAATACCCTGCAGCAAGGAGGTAAAAAATGCACAAACATAAATCTGCAGGCTAGACTATGATGGTTGTGTATATGTACTTGTTTATGGGCGATTAATTGTAACTTTGGAAAGCTATCCTCTCTCTTTCTGGTGACAGGAGAGGAATTTAAAATTGTAATGTTTATATCAAAACAGGAGAGGTAAACATTGTCTGTAAATACACCTGTATATGCAGATATCATTGTGAACAATTTTCACCAAGTAGGGAATACCATCCATATATAGCAATGAAGCACTGTGGTATGAGGAAGTTTATAAGGCAACATTGAAAAACTAGGGCATGCAATATGTGCAACATCTGACTTGTCTGGAATTCATGGGTTGGGGGATACATATTAAATAAATAACATTATTTTAAGTGCTGTGATTTCTTGTCTCCCTAGGTTGGTTACATATATTTAAAGGTCGCTAATGGTATTGCATTGCTGCCAATGTAATGGTATTGCATTGCTGCCAATGTAATGGTACAGCATTGCTGCCAATGCTTCCAAAAAAAGTTTAAGTGATGCAACTATGAAAAACTGACATATATACTCCTCAAGCAGTTGGCTCCATCAAAAGTCCTTGTTGTAAATTGCCAAGCTTTCACACTATAGGTGCAGCACAGGTGAATCAAAACTTGACATGAATCTACTGACTGGCTACCATGCACATCACACCCTCCTTTTAGCAAGATCTTTTGATTAAGGTATGTTGAGCAAAACATTGGGTGTTATTTACTGAAGGAAAATCCACTTTGCACTACACGTGCAAACTACAAGTGCATAGTGCACTTGAAACTGCACTGAAAGTGCACTTGGAAGTGCAGTCGCTGTAGATCCGAGGGGGACATGCAAGGAAAATAAAAAACAGCATTTTAGCTTGCACATGATTGGATAATAAAATCAGCATAGCTTCCCCTCATTTCAGATCTACCCCTCAGATTTACAGCGACTGCACATCCAAGTGCACTTTCCATACAATTTCACATGCACTTTGCACTTGTAGTATGCACTTGTAGTACAAAGTAGATTTGCCTTTCGTAAATAACCCTCATTATAGGCATGTGCATTTCGTTTCGTTCCGAATCGAAATTCGGACGAATTTTCCATTATTCGGACATTCGGATGCATACGAATTCCCGAATTGCTATATTAGCGAAAAATTTCGACCGTTTTCGGAATTCGTTCGTTTTCGACCGAATTTCGAAGAATTTTTTTTTTCGAATTCCGAATCGAATACCCGCGGACTAAATTCGATCGGAATTCGAAAAAAAAAAAAAAAATTCGAATTTAATTCGAAAAAAATTCTATTCGAAAAGAGACTATTTGTTTTCTAATCTGGTTGAAATATTTTCGATTTCGACCGTTTTTTTTCGAAATTCGGTCGAAAACGAACGAATTCGAAAAACGGTCGAAATATTTTAGATTTCGACCGGATTTTTCGAAATTCGGTCGAAAACGAACGAATTCCGAAAACGAATTCAACACATGTAACGAACCTAACTTAACGAAATTTATTAAATGACGAATTGAAACGAAACGAAACGAAACAAATTTTTCACTTTTGCACATGCCTACCTCATTATGTGCATTTTCACTTATCTGCCACTGTGAACATTGCACAGCTATCAATTTTGACCTTGAAAACCAACCGGTACAATGACTAAATTAATTAAATATTGTGTCTGGAAGATATTTAAAAAAAACACAGGCACACTCAACCTTAAATCTAACATACCTCTGTTAAACTTCAGATTAGTGACAGTCATATACTGTTTCATAAATTTCACTTAAAATCACTACTCATTTTACAGAGTTTATTTAGATGTATACAAGGATCCAGCTAGAGCAGCACAGGTGAACCAAAACCTGACAACAATTTGCTGATTGGCTACAAATGCATGAGTGTTTTTAGCAAGCTCTCTTGATTTAAGTATGTTGAGCAATGCATTATGTGCATTTTTCTATTTTCTGCCACTTTGAACATTGCACAGCTATTAATTTTGACCTTGAAAACAAATTGTATGTCGTCCATCTGTCGCAAAGTTATTCCTACAAATAGCTGCTTTATCTTTACTCCAGACGGCCTCAGGTCAGCAGGAGAGCAGCTACAGCAGCGTTACCGACGAAACTAGCAAGCTGAACAACCACACTTGCAAGGACAACACCTCTGTGTGCCAACATGCCTGGGGCAGTCGCGGTCCTAGCACTAGTACTGGGTCCCCCGGTACGGAGGAGGCGGGCACGTGAGAGGATATACCGCACGCGCATGAGCCTCTTTGGCATGGGTGATGAGGAGGTGTATCGCCTCTTCAGATTCAGCCCTGATGCAATACTTGAACTAACCATAACCCTGCAGGGTGACATCACCAGCAAGACACACCGCTCACAAGCAGTGCAGCCACTGGTGAAGGTCCTGGCAACACTTCATTTCCTTGCAAGTGGATCATTCCAGCGTACAAGTGGAGTGGTGGCTGGGATGTCACAGTCCTCCATAAGCAGATGTGTGCAACAGGTTGTCCCTGCAATCCTCAGACGCATGTCCAACCAGTTCATCAGACCCACCACTGAAGAGCTGCGGCTGAAGGCAATGACAGATTTCTACAGCATTGCCAGATTCCCACGCACTGTGGGGGCTATTGATTGCACACATGTGGCCCTACAGCCCCCAGTGCCACAGAGCACATATACCGCAATCGGAAGCATTGGCATTCCATCAACGTACAGGTGATAGCTGATGCCCAACGCCTCATATGGCACGTCTGTGCCAAACACCCCGGGTCCAGCCATGACAGCTTCATATACCGTCAGAGTCCCATCCCAGCAGAATTCAAGCAGAACATGTATGGGGACAGCTGGCTGGTTGGTGAGTGACATGGATGGCAGGCATGACTATCCCCTCCCATGATGCACATCAAAAGTGGAACATGCATGACTAACATCCTCCTGTCTTTTCCCTTACAGGTGACTCTGCATATGCACTGGGACCCCATCTAATGACTCCTTTCCGGAACCCCCAAACCAGAGGAGAGGGAAAATACAATGAAGCACACATCAAAACTTGTGCAGTGGTTGAGCAAACATTCGGGCTCCTGAAGTCCCGTTTCCGCTGCCTGGATAAGTCCGGGGGGACCCTATTGTATTCCCCTACCTTTGTGTGTCAGATCATCGGTGCATGTTGCATTCTGCACAACTTTGCTATGAGAAAAGGCCTGCAGATTGACATACGTGATGACCTGACCCCCGAACCAGACAGCCCCCCCCTGCCAGAGGAGACCCATTCAGCTGATGGAAGAGCAGTCAGGAGGGTCCTCGCCGTAGGCATCTTTGGACAATAAACCAAAACATTAATCACACAGACAATGCATGCATGCACACCACTGATGTCCCTAGATCACACACACCACATGCACATCGCATTGGATTAGCCCAAGTCCAGCATGTAGGACTTGGGAGCAGCAACACCAGCGTCAAGGCCCCAATGATGTCGCTGTCCATTCATACACCTTTCACACGTCATTCATACAGCCGTGGGGTTAACTTCACCACCACGGCCGAGGGTGACACCCCTTACTGGCAGGAGTGCCACCCCCTCACATTCACACACCATTCACACTGCAACGTGTGCAGTATCAAAAAAATCTCATATCCAGAGCATAATCACAAATAAAATAACTCATAACCTGAGCATTAATAATAAAATAAAAATCTCATAACCTGAGCATCAATCCAAAAAATAAATAAAAATTATCTGGGATGCCGGGGGCTTCTTCTGGCGGCCCCTCTCTGGCTCCTCAGCTGCCTGGATGGAGTGGGTGGGGGTGGGGGGGCATATGGAGGTGGCTGATCCCCAGGTGGGCCACTCCTGGCAGGTTTGGCCTGCCTGCCCTCCAAGGCCACGGCAATTCGGCCGAGGTAAGAACTGGTCTGGGCCTGCACCCTGAGCTGCTGGGCCTGCATCCTGAGCTGCCGGGTGACCTGATAATGCTGGGCCCGCCGACTCAGCCTCCCCTGGTCCAGGATGGCAGCAGTTGCAGCTCACATCCTGCACTGCTGAAGAAATCTGGGCCACGGAGCACAGGCTGTCAGCCACTCGGTCCAGGTGCCCAACTATGTCCCCCATTTGTTGGGTCTGCCTGGCGTGATCCATCGCCACCTGGTCCTGGACCAGATCAGACACCCCCCTGGTCTTATGGGTGGCCTTCCTGGGGCCAGTAGATGTTTGTCCCCGGGGGATGGAGTCGCCCTTGAGGGGCTTCCTATAATGGGGGAGGGGATCTGAGAGGGTCCTGCAGAAGAGGAGGACTCCTCCAACACTAAAATAAAGTCCTGCTCTGCCCCAACAGACTCCTCCACAACGACCTCTGCAGATGAGGTGTGGGCACTCTCCTCCTCCACCTCGGTCTCTTCACCACCCAGGGGCACAGGCACTGTGTGCCGTTGGGGGGATGGGGTGGACTGGCCGCCGACAGATGATGTCCCAGATCCGTCATCTGTGGATGACACAAAGCAGACACATGTTGGTGGTCCCACACACTTGGCACATGTACCCTCCCCCCCCCAAATGCAACACACCAAATAGGGGTTAAAAAACACTTACCTGTCCTGGAGCCTTCCTCCATGGAGTCATATCCAGGGACCCCCTCCAACTGCTCCCTCTCCAGGCAGCGGGCGACCACCTCCTTCTCTGTGGTCAGGCTGACCGGACATGGGGGTCCACCACCCGTGCCACTCTCATGCCTCCTAATGGTGGCCACCTTGCCCCTGACCTTGCGCCTCAGATCGTTGATCTTCTTGGCAATATCGCCAGCAGTCCGGGTGGAATACCCCAAAATATTAACCCTGGCAGCAATGCTTACCAGGATGGCCTGCTTCCTCTCCCGGGTGGTCTTTCGGCTTTTCCTGCCATGGAGGACATCGTTGTGGGTCTCCATAGCAGATTTCTACAGAATTGCCAGATTCCCACGCACCGTGGGGGCCATTGATTGCACACATGTGGCACTCCAACCCCCCCGTGAGACGGAGCACATATACCGCAATCGGAAGCATTGGCATTCCATCAACGTACAGGTGATAGCCGATGCCAAATACCTCATATGGCACGTCCGTGCCAAAGACCCCCGGTCCAGCCATGACAGCTACATCTACCGTCAAAGCAACATCCCGGAAGATTTTGAGCAGGACATGTATGGGGACAGCTGGCTGGTTGGTGAGTGACATGGGTGGCAGGCATGACTGTCCCCCCCCCATGATGCTGACATCACAAGGGGCACATGCATGACTAACATCCTCCTGTCTTTTCCCTTCCAGGTGACTCTGCATATGTACTGGGACCCCATCTCATGACTCCTTTCCGGAACCCCCAAACCAGAGGAGAGAGAAGATACAATGAAGCACATATCAAAACTCGTGCAGTGGTGGAGCGCACATTTGGCCTCCTGAAGTCCCGTTTCCGATGCCTGGATAAGTCTGGGGGGGCCCTATTTTATTCCCCCAACTTTGTGGGTCAGATCATTGGTGCATGTTGCATTCTGTACAACTTTGCCATGAGAAAGGGCCTGCAGATTTCCCTACATGATGACCTGACCCCCCAACCACACAGCCCCCCCCGCCAGAGGAGACCCCATCATCTGATGGAAGAGCAGTCAGGAGTTGCCTCGTGTTACGAATCTTTGACCGTTAAACACACACATACAGCATGGCACACAGACAATGCACGCGTGTACACCACTGTGGTCCCTAGCACACACACCCCACATCCACATCACATTGGATTAGCCCAAGTCCAGCATGTAGGACTTGGGAGCAGCAACGCCACGTCAAGGCCCCAATGATGTTGCTGTCCATTCATACACCATTCACACAGCCGTGGGGATAACTTCTCCCCAACGGCCGAGGCTGACACCCCTTACTGGCAGGAGTGCCACCCCCTCACATTCACACACCATTCACACTGCACCGTGTGCAGTATCCAAAAAAAAATAAAAGCTCTTATCCAGAGCATAATATAAAAAAAAAAGCTCTTATCCAGAGCATAATATAAAAATAAAAAAGCTCTTATCCAGAGCATAATATAAAAAAAAAAAAAAGCTCTTATCCAGAGCATAATATAAAAATAAAAAAGCTCTTATCCAGAGCATAATATAAAAATAAAAAAGCTCTTATCCAGAGCATAATATAAAAATAAAAAAGCTCTTATTCAGAGCATAATATAAAAAAATAAAAAAGCTCTTATCCTGAGCAAAATAATAAGAAATCAAAAAATTAATGGGCCTGGCGGGGGCTCCGCCTGGTGCCACGGCTCCTGCCCCTCACTTGCCTGGGGGCAGCCACAGGTGGGGGGGGGGGGTATCAGGTGGAGGAGGAGCATCCCCACGTCCCTCCCTGGCTGCCTGCATGCCCTCCAGGGCAACCGCTATGCGGGTCTGCACAGCAGTCTGCTCCTCGACAGCAAGGCGCAGGGCATGAACCTCCCCCACAAGGTCGGAGGTGTTCGCCTGCAGCTCCCCAGGCTGGTCAGCGGTGCTGCGCTGTTGACAGCAAGATCTTGGATGGCATCTGTAATGTGTCCCGAGGATGCCAGGCTGTCGGCCAGGCGCCTCATCTCCTCCACGACCTCTGACAGGTGCCGATTTTGCTGGTCCTGCTGTCTGGCCAGCTGTTCCGGCAGGACCTTGGATACACCCCTGGTCTTGCACGTGGCAGGGGACTGGGCATAAGGGGAGGATGTTGAGGGGCCGGAGATGAGGGGGGGGTAACAGAGGGACTGGAGAGGTAAGGGGGGACACTGAGGGGTTCGCTATAGATGGAGGGATAGCATGGGCTGGTCCGGGCAACCCATCATCCTCCTCCACAACAACATACAGGTCCTGGTCCTGGTCTACGACACCCTCCTCAACCACCTCCTCCGTTGAGGTGTGCCCACTTCCCTCCAAGTCCTGTTCCAGGGGGGCAGCCATAGGGACTGGATCTTCGGAGGATGGATCCTGACGGGCCCTGGCATCAACAGATGGCCCCGCTCCCTCCTGCACATCTGTGGATGACACAAAAGATGCCCATGTTGGTGGACCCACACACTTGGCACATGTTCCCATCCACCCCCATACATGTACACAACAGATAGAATATAAAACACACTTACCTGTCCTCAGGGCTGGCTTTTGTGACTCATAGCCCCCAACTCCCTCAACCTGCTCCGTCTGCAGGCAGCGGGCAACCACCTTCTCCTCCTCAGTCAGGCGGACGTTGCAGGGTGGGCCCCCTCCAGTGCCCCTGGCATGCCGAGCTATGGAAGCCAGCTTGCCCTTCACGAGACGCCGCAGGTCATTCATTTTCTTTTGAATGTCCTGCGGTGTCCGGACCTCATGAGAGAGGGCATTGACCTGGCACGCGACCTTCATTAAGATCTGATCCCTCCGGGACTTGCTGGTCCGGGCACTGTCAGCACCATGGAGCCGCGAGTCATATTTCTCCATTGCCCTCACGACAATGGCCCTCTCCTCTGGGGAGAAATTTTTCTTCCTCCTCTCCTTAACAGCTTTTGTCATCTTGTCCAGCACAAACTTTGGCCGTCACTATCAAAAAAATGGGAGACGTTTGCGCTGCACGGGCGCATGTGTGGGCGCATTATATAATAATGATGTCACATTCCCATTCATGAACTTTTTACGCAAGCGACGTCACGGCGCATGCTCCGTTCGTCCCGGCCTGCATTTGCATGGGGTCACGCTTCATTACAATGCAACACGCCCACTTCCCTCCTACTTTGGAGTTGCGCCGGATTACGCCGATGGTTTTACGCGACGCAGGCGCATCTTGGAGCGCATTTACTTAGGGAATACGGTACTTGCCACTCCGTGTTACGTCGGCGTAGTGCATCTGAGATGCGCAACGCCTGCATAATTAGGCGCGCATCTACGAGAATCTGGCCCAAGGTTTTTTTGGGAGACATGATTCCTTACCCTCACTGTGTAATAAAAGTATAAAAGCATGGTTATGCTAGCCGCTAGGTCCCCTATGTGCCTCTTTTTCAGAGAATCTGTAGAAAATATTGCATTTAAAGTTTATCGTTATCAAATATACCAAATACTATATTTTTGCTTCTTAAATAGAAATAACATAAATTACTTAATGCAATCAATCGGTTCACCTAACTACCCCAAGCTTTTGTCTGTAGTCAGTTTTATAGATCCAATAAATGATAAAGCATTGTGGTCAATGACACATCTAAAATTATCTATGACATTTCAGAATTTGTCAGAGCATTGAGGACAGAATATATGATTATGTAAAATGCCTTTATCATTCTTTAAAAAAAAAACATCCCAGCGCAATATCCATTGCACTGAATTTAAACTGTTACATGAAGTAATTGCCTTTTTCCAATGATAATTGTCATCACCATATGTTATCAACAACCAAATGAGTATTGAATAAGATTTTAGATCACAGACAAAGTGAAGAACATATTTAGATAGAACACTCTGGACACAGGCCCTAAAATCCTATTTTACACTCATTTCTTTTGGCATTGAAAGAGGATTAAGACAGCCAGTAGCTTACTACCAATAAAATATTGACATTGACAATCCTAGTTTTACCAGATGTTCTGTTGAAGCAAAGCAAGATTTAAAATGTGTTCTGGACAAGCGGCCTTAAAATTACTCCCTTGCAGATGAACAAGCATCAATACAAAACACACTGTTGCAAGTCTTGTAGTTTTGTATAACAGATAATGAAAAACCATCTGTCCTGCATATTCATTTGCCAAGAAGCTGGTCTGGCGTACAATTTCACTTTCTTGTGTTAAAAAAGTCACAGTGATACATCATTTTCCTTTAAGTTTTTTCTTTCATTTTTTTTAAAGATTTTTATGTACTGGAACTAAAATCTGCTTTATTTAGGATCCTAAAAAAAAATTGTATAAATGTTTTAGTAATACAATATTTAATAATGAACCTTTGTACAAAAAAATTATAAAGATTGGATAATTAAGACACAGCCCCCCGCTTAATTATCACCCACTGCGCTTGATGGAGAGAATCCTAATGTACTAGTAGCTGCTATAAAGTGCATAAATTGAATAAAGATTATGGGCCAGATTCACAAAGCACCTACGCCGGAGTATCTCGAGATGTGCCGTCTAAGTCTAAATTTGCATATTTTTTGCACTGTACCCACAGAACTAGATACGCACCAAAATAGGCTACTCCCGACCGGCCTAACTTGCCTACTCCTGCACAGCCTAGGTGCACATTTAGGGCCAGATTCAGGAACAGTTAGGCTGGCGGATCCAGTGATCCGCCAGCCTAACTGTGACTTTGAGCCGGCATTTCTGTTTTCTGTAACCAGAAAACAAGAAACGCCGGGTTGAAGCTCCGATGCGAGCAGCGTAACTGAGTTTTGCCATCGCATCGTTACTTCAACTTAAAAATGGCGCCGGGGGCGTTCCCGCCGATTTACGCTCAAAAAATATGTTAATGAGCGGAAATCGGCAATTCACGATCGAATTCCGGCGCGACGCTATGACGGTACGACGTTTCCGGACGGGATACGCGGCGCATAGATATACCTACATGGGGTTGGAGTATCCTATGTTAGGTATAGGCGTCGTCATCGCGTCGGGAAAAAAAAAAATCACGTCGCTTGCGTAAAAAGTTCATGAATGGGAATGTGACGTCATTGAAGTTCATTCACAGAATTTGGAGCATGCGCACGGGGATGTTTGGACACTCGACGCATGCGCAGTACGTTGGCGGCGGGATCGCGCTTAGTTAGAATACTACACGCCCCGTACCCGCCCAATTTGAATTCCGCCGGCTCATTTGCGATGCGCTGCCGCAACTTTAGGAGCAAGTGCTTCCTGAATAACAGCACTTGCTCCTAAAATTTCAGCAGCGTAACGCAAATGAGATGCGTTACTCCAGAGCAAAGATGCTCTGCTCTACCTGAATCTGGCCCTTACTCGGTCCACACCATTGATTTCTTATGCAAATATGCAAATGAGGGAGATACGCCGATCCACAAAAGTAAGTTTGTGCAGTGCAGTCTACACGATGTTCTTATCAGCTGCACGGAAAGTCTAAAATTAGATCAAATAAAAGCAGGTTTAAAATTAGACAATCCGTCTACATGTCAGCTAAAGCAACACCGTTAGGGACGAGCTGAGAACCCACACTTGCAGGACAACAATCTATATGCCAACATGCAGAGCTGCCATCAGGGGGGTACAGGCATTACACCTGTAAGGGGCCCGGGGGTCCCCAGGGGCCCAGATGGGAACCCCCTAAAAAAAAAATGTTTTTATATATTTTTATTTTATTTTTTATTAAAGGGCCCCGAGGTCCCTGGATGGCTACCCCCCTTTTTTTATATCTATTTTTATTTTTTTCTTCTTTTTTTAATGTAAAGGCCCCCCACTTTTCGATTCGCAGCAGCCCCCCCCGCTTTTCAATTTCAGGTGGCAGCACCCCCCCCCCCCAGTTCTCTGCGCCAGGGGGCCCATGCCTGAAGCTGTGTAAGGGGCCCCATAATTCCTGATGGCGGCCCTGTCAACATGCCAGGGGCATCCTTGCTCATAGCTATACTACTGACTTTAGATGAGCACAGAAGGGAGGAGGGCAGGGAGGCAGGGAGGAGGGCACGGAGGAGGGCACAGGAGAGGATACCGCACACGCATATACATCTTTGGCATGAGTGATTCTGAGGTGTATCGCATCTTCAGATTCACCCCTCATGCCATCCTGGAATTAACCACAACCCTGCAGGAGGACATCACCAGCCCAACACACCGCTCACATGCAATGCAGCCACTGGGCAAGGTCCTGGCAACACTCCATTTCCTTGCCAGTGGCTCTTTTCAGCGTACAAGTGGAGTGTTGGCAGGAATGTCACCCCCACATTCAAAAATCATTCACAAACAGAAAAAAAAAAGCCCAGCAAAAAAAAAAAATGCCCAGCAAAAAAATAAAAAAAACAGCAAAATAAAAAAAAAAAATAGCAACATTTTTTTTTTTTAGCAAAAAACACTCTCCAAATCACTCTCCAAAAATCTCAAAGACACGTCACAAACCAACAAACACTAACAAACAACAGAACAAAAGCACCTTGCTGTAGGAAGGGAAAAAATTGGATGTACTTTTGCAATGGAAGGGCGTTTCTCTCGGTCTATTTATGCACTGTGCATAGCTCACTAAGTCTGACGGGCCTAGTTCCTATCTAATTGATTGCGCTGTGCCGAGTTCTGAGCATGCTCAGAGAGGTGCTGACCATAGTCTGTTTCATGTGCATATGCCCAGTCTGGCCGGCCCTTCATTTGCATGGGGTCACGGCTCATTTCAATGGAACACGCCCACGTCCTTCCCACTTTGAATTATACCACCTTACGCCTCGGAATTTACATTGCACCGGTGCAAATTTGGACGAAAATAATACGAGGATATGGTACTTGTGCCTCGAAATTAAGCCGGTCTAACTTAAAGGAGTTGCACTACGCTGGTCCAAAAATGCGCTGATGTACGTGAATCTGGCCCTATATGTGTATACCAAAACACAACAGTGAATAAATGTTCAGTAAATATAAAAAGCAGCGCTTAACCAGTGAAATGTGACTTTCACATATCTAAATAAAGCAATAATAATATATAATCATCCTAAAAAAACGTGATTATATGACAATCAAAAATTATGTGATTATAACAAAGAGCGGATAAATAATGAATGTCCCATGGTAGTGAGTGGTGAAATAAATGAAAAGTTCATAAATAAAGGAAAATCCTAAATCTTCAGACTCTTCCACCACACCGCTTGTGTACAGTGAATCCTCCACCCTTAGGGAATGCGCACTCACCGCAATTCAATGCCTGACACTCTCGTTTTTAGGCATGTAAGCAAGAAAATCCAATCACTCAGAGGTGTAGATAAAAAATTCAGTTTCCAGTGATAAGTTCCAATGTGTTCCACATGAATAAAGAAAAAAGTGTACAATAGTGTGATATTGTAAAACCAGTTTATTAACCCACTAAAACAATCTCCAAAAATTGCACTCACAAACATAATCTTTCACCAAACTTTGAATTAACCATCAGCGCTAGACATAAGCTTCTATCCAAAACGAACCAATGGTCACGGCGGACCCTCGATCAACCTGAGAGTGCTCACAGCCCTTTGGAGTCAGCTAGGTGAAGCAATGATGTTTTTCTGTAGCCTGAATCAGCTAGGTGTGTACCGCACGTCCGTACTATTCTCACAGGATCAGACAGTGATTAGTAACCACGCCCCGACATGTTTAGTCATTGAGAACCCCATGACTAAGTCTCAATGACGAAACATGTCGGGGCGTGGTCACTAATCACTGTCTGATCACTGCCCTCTCTATCGGATGATCAACTACTCTCCTTGAACTCACAATTCACTACTTCTGAGATAGAAAGGGTGATAACCACCCTACCTGGTGGCAAGTCCCCGGAGCCTGATGGGTTCTCTGATGAGTACTTCAACATTTTTAGCCCTCTCCTTGCACCGCATTTAAAAAAAGTATTCACAAAAGCAGCAAGTACGGCCTAATTTCCCCCTGACATGGTACAAGCATTTATAGTCACCCTCCCTAAGCCAGGCAAAGAACCAAATACTCCCTCCAACTTTAGACCTATCTCGCTCTTAAATTCGGACATTAAAATATACGCTAAGGTACTAGCCAAACGCTTAGCCAAATTCATCCCGTTCCTCATTAAACGTGACCAGATGGGCTTTGTGAGGGGAAGGCAGACCTCAGATGCTACCAGAAGGGTCATTGATATCGTCCACCATGCGGAGAGTACCTGAACGCCTTCTCTGCTGCTCTCTATAGACGTAGAGAAGGCGTTCGACAGGGTACACTGCAATTACATGCAAATGACACTGTCTAAATTCGGGTTTGAAGGTACTATCAAGGATGCGATACTGACGTTGTACTCCTGCCCCTCAGCAAGGGTGTACACATCCAGTATGTTATCAGTTCCCTTTCCAATAACGAATGGGACATGCCAGGGGTGTCCACTCTCCCAAACAATTTTCAATCTCATGATTGAACCCCTGGCGGAAACCATTAGGACGAACAACAACATAACTGGGTTCTGAATTGGTTCCACCCCCCCTGTCATAAATGTATTCGCAGACGATGTAATATTGATGCTGACGAATCCGCTCACCTCACTTCCTGAAGTACATGACACGCTGATATCTTTTGGTAAGGTCTCATACTACAAGGTTAACTTCACAAAATCCTTCATCCTCAGCTTGGGCATGCCGGCCTTGGACCGCACCCGACGGCAAACCTCACTTCCTTATGTATGGGATGACAACCATATTACCTATCTAGGCATTAAACTGACCAACAGCACTAAATCTCTAGCCGACACCAACCTGAGACCTCTCCTGCATAAAATGACCACACTAACCAACAATCTGTCTAAAAAAGAAATATCCTAGATGGGTAGACTAGCAGCTTTTAAGATGCTTATACTGCCACAAATATTGTATATATTCAGATCAATCCATATTGCCATTGCCCCACAGCACATAAAAGCACTCTCCAATATCCAATGCCAATTCCTGCAGGGTGCAAAAAAGGCCAGATGCACACGCAAAACCTTACTCCCCCACAAGAGTGTGGGGGGCAGGTTTGGTGGATATACGAGACTACTTATTGGCGACCAGACTTGACCAACTCAAGCTATGGTTTTCCTCCACTGACACACCATTGTGGGTAGATATAGAGAAATCCTTAGCTCCTACACCGCTAAGTGAAAATGTCCAAATTGGGATCAAAGTGTCAATACTTTGTGTGGCCACCATTATTTTGCCGCACTGCCTTAAATCTCTTGGGCATGGAGTTCACCAGACCTTCACGGGTTGCCCTTGGAGTCCTCTTCCACTCCTCCATGATGACATCATGGAGCTGGTGGATGTTAGAGACCTTGCACTCATCCACCTTCCATTTGAGGATGCCCCACAGATGCTCAATAGAGTTTAGGTCTGGAGACATGCTTGGCCAGTCCATCACCTTTACTTTCAGCTTATTTATCAAGGCAGTGGTCAACTCGGAAGTGTGTTTGGGGTTGTTATCATGTTGGAATACTGCCATATGACTCAGTCTCCAAAGGGAGGGGATCATGCTCTGTTTCAATTTGTAACAGTACATGTTGGCATTCATGGTTCCCTCAATGAACTATAGCCCCCCAGCGCAAAAAAGCACTCATGCAGCCCCAGACCATGACACTCCCACCACCATGCTTGACTGCAGGTAAGATACACGTGTCTTTTTACTCCTCACCTGGTTGCAGGTTTGGTTTATCTTAGTTTCATTAGACCACATGACATTTTTCCAGTAATCCATGTCCTTAGTCTGCTTGTCTACAGCAACCAGTTTGCATTCTTTTTTGTGCATCATCTTTAGAAGAGCCCTCTTTCTGGGATGACAGCCAAGAAGACCAATTTGATGCAGTGTGCAGCGTATGGTCTGAGCACTGACAGGATGACCCCACACCCTTTCAACCTCTGCAGTAATGCTGGCAGCACTCATACGTCTATTTTCCAAAGACAACTTCTGGACATGATGCTGAACACGTGCACTCAACTTCTTTGGTCGACCATGGCGAGGCCTGCTCTAAGTGGAATCTGTCCTTTTAAACCACTGTATGGTCTTGGCCACCGTGCTGCAGCTCAGTTTCAGTGTATTGCCAATCTTCTTATAGCCTAGGCCATCTTTATGTAGAGCAGCAATTCTTTTTTTCAGATCCTCAGAGACTTTTTGCCATGAGGTGCCATGTTGAACCAGTGACCAATATGGGAGAGTTAGAGTGATAACACCAAATTTAACACACATGACACATGACATCGGGGAGGGAAAATAGTTAACTGGGCCCAATTTGATCATTTTCACTTAGGGGTGTACTCACTTTTGTTGCCAGCGGTTTGGACATTAATGGCTGCGTGTTGAGTTATTTTGAGGGGACAGCAAATATACACTTTTATACAAGCTATACACTCACTACTTTACACTGTAGCAAAGTGTTTTTTTTAGTGATGTCACCTGAAAAGATTAAGTACAATATTTACAAGAATTTGAGGGGTGTACTCACTTTTGTGAGATACTATATATATAGTACACACACACACACACACATATATATATATATATATATATATATATATATTACACAGGTACAAACTTTTGTACCATCTGCCCAACCCTATTAGCTTGTAAGCTCTTCTGAGCAAGGCCCTCTTAATCCTCTTGTATTTTATTGTATTATAACTGTATTGTCTCCTTTTTATATTGAAAAGTGCTGTGTAAACTGTTGGCACTATATAAATCCTGTAAAATAATAAAAAATTATAATATACAGTATATTAGGTTACTTGTTAAATAATTTTTAAATAGAAAGGCTTAAACTATTGCTTTGTAATTGTTTATAAAAAGGCAAAAGTTGCATGAAGGTCATTACATCTTTCAGAAAATGCCACTACTTCCTAAACTGAAAATAAAACAGCCGTTTATCAACTCTGAGTGCTTTATTATGACTGTATGCTGCAAATCAGAAACAAACCTTCAACTATTTTAATAACACATTATAAATTTTTAATAACACAATGTAAATTTTATTACTGAATAAGGTAATAGTATCTGATTTACAGCCAAGGCTCATGGTGTACTGACATTATTATCAAGGCTATACTGTGTAGAAACATTACATCATGTAAAGTGACTTTCATTTTGCGAAGGAGAAACACTTCAACTGAAACATCTACATCCCATAGTCGCCCAAGTCTCATAATCTATTAGAATACTTCTCATTCACAGTTGCTATACAAAATGCCATTAGCTAAAAATACCATGTTTATGTTTTGTTGTGTATCTATAACTAGAGATTAGCTTTGAATTGCAGTTCAAAATCAGTTCCACCTAAACTCATAATGCACTTCCTGACCTTTGAACTGTGGTCAAGTGTTTTAGAAGGGTCAATAATAGGGGTTTCATATGTGTCAATCCCCTCCCTATAAAAATCAGGCTTCTGTCAGAGGCTTCTGTTGAGGCTTGTGGTAGATACAGAAAATTGATATATATATATATATATATATATATATATATATATATATATATATATTGCTAAGAAGGTGCTATATACAGTTCTAACCATAGTTTTGTGTTGTGCTACATTACACTGAATTGCAGTGCAGTTGGCTACATTATTTGTACCCTCTGTGTACGGTTACCTTCCAGCTGTTTTGGAACCCAAACTCCCTGAGTGCCCTGACAGCTTCTGACAGCTTCTGCTGGATGTGTAGACACCCTGGCTTGTCCATATACCACCCTAGCCTGTCAATTTTTTGTCCCAGTCCAGCCCTGTTCCGCAGCATCCTTGATCAGGCAGGTGCATTCTCCCCAGCTCCTGGAGTAGAAGAAAAAAATGTTTTATTAATTAATAATTATTTAATGTAAACAACTAGCACATACTGGAAAAATAAAAAAACACAAGGCTTCATGTACACTGCTACTGGTGAATGGAAATTTAGGAGCAATAGGGTGTTTTTTTCAGCTGCCCCTGAACTCTCCTCTGTTATCTTATCAGTACATGTACACAGGGTCAAGTACTGTATAGTCGTTTCTAGGCAGCTGAACCCATTTTTTTGGAAAGTAAAAAAATGGGTTCAGTCGGATGTTCAGATGCATTTGAAACGCCAAATGCCTGTAACAGCTTGTAAACGTGTGAAAATGTGGTAACTCATGTTTGGCCGCATTTCATTTACAGACATTTTTAGTGGAAATACAATTTTTACTATTTGCAAAAATAAAAATAAAACATGCTTCTAAAAGCAAACGTGGCTAAACGTGGCAAAACTGAAATTTTTAAACGTTGGTTACTATCTGTCAAGTTAAATTGTTCAGGAGAGGTTTTAAAACAACCCATGTACATTAAGCCTTACATTTTCCAAGGATGAGGGATGATCTCCAATGTTTGGGAGGAATTATTGGCATTGAAAAACACAGAAAAGAAATGGGGATACCCTCAAAACACATATATTCCCATGGGCAACAGTTTAAACCACTTGCTTATTGGGCACTTTTACCCCCTTCCTAACCAGTCCAATTTTCAGCTTTCAGTGCTGTCACACTTTGTAAGACAATTACTCAGTCATGCTACACAGTACCCAAATTACATTTTTTTATAACACAAATCTTTTTTTTGCAATATAAGCAAAAAAAAGCAAATATCTTGAAAAAAAAAAAAACATAATTAATGCGGGACCGGTCTTCTGGGTGTCATCACTGCATTACTACAGCGTGTTGGCCTCATCCGTCAACACCAGCAAATATTTCTATCAGGTATCCAGCACTCAGACCCCTGCATTCCTGTCAGTTCATCCATTTTTTGCTGCTCACCCTCTCAAGCTTTCCAATACCAAGCATGGACATATAGGCCAGGGGTTTGCAGGTTTTCACAGAGCTACTTGACAACGTCTGGTTTTCACTTTGACTTTTGCATTATTTCACAGGCCTCCGCGGGTCAGCCCTTGTTCCTTTTCTTCTTCGTATCCTCTCGCTACAAGCAGTTTGTATTCATGCCTGTGTTTTCTCGGAAGTAGACTTAATCCAAATAGGGGGGTCCCTTCTTATCATAATTTTATTGGGCACTGGTTTTCTGACTGTCATAGCTGATACATACCGGATCCACACACTGAGGTCGTCTGGGCGTGTGATACTCCACTAGACAGACTATTACCTGCCCTTCATCAAGCCTTCTTATCACATCTACTTTTTTGTATTTTTGCCCTGTTTTAGGTGTACTGACCAGCTAGGCCAAGGCACACCTCAGGCCTTGGTAGTTAGGGTATCACATTTCCAAGTGAAGACTCTGACAACAAGTATGAAGGCTGGCCGCAGGCTAGCCTGTGTTTGTAGGAGGCTATTTATCGCTCCTACTCTGTCCATTCCAGCGTTGGCTCCTATTCTGGGTTCCTACCAACCTGTTTCCCCTATTTTCTTATACTTATACTCTTCATACATTTCTTCATAGTCATACATTCAGGGTATGACCTCTTTTAGGCGTACTGACCAGCTAGGCCAAGGCACATCTCAGGCCTTGGTAGTTAGGGTATTGCATTTCCAGGTGAAGACTCTGACTACAAATATGTGTATATAGAATAAACTGATTTTTTTGCGGTAATGATGCAAAACAAAAATAAAAAATATAGCAGCTAACACAATATTGTTGGGCACAATGTATAATAATAGGCGATATAGGTGAAATAAAATACAGTACAAAAAGTTCAAATAAGTCACTTCAAAATAATGAAGTGAAACATAAATTGAATCCAGAAGTCCAAAGAAAAGGAAACCAAAAATGGAGAAGATGAGAAAGCCGTCACCAACACCCAAAAACACTGACCCTTACCATCAGTACATGGGTAATGCACATGTAAAAATTCCCAAGACAAAGGGATGGAATCTCTTAATCACCGGAAGGTTCCTCCTACAGAACGATTTCCAGCTATTCCTTCTTCCACAGACCAAATAGATGTAGGTATAACTCAACTGCAGCCAGGGGTCAGCCAATACAGCTCCAATTAAAAAAACGATAATACCATGTGTAGAGTATGAAAAAAGCAACTCATTGCGCAAACATCCCATCAAAAAATATTATTTTATTGAAAAAGATATCTGTCAATACACTCACATGTTGTAAAACCAATGAGCATGTAATTATGAAAGCTACCAGCGCTTCATACCCGCAAGATGGCGCCCACTCCTCCGCTCAACAGCAATACATCTGCCGTCCTTCACTCGGCCAACATTTCTTCACCAATGTGTGTCACCAGGGCCCTCTTTTTCAATAAAATGCTATTTTTTGATGGAATGTTTGAACAATGAGTTGCTTCCCGATGTCACTCAAACATAAAGAAAGGAATCCTCATAGCGTGATATGTTGCAAAAAAGGCAGCAAGCCTTTATTGAAATATGGGGTTAAATTAAAACGGCTTTTTTTGCAAAAAATCACGCTATGAGGATTCCTTTCTTTATGTTTGAGTGACATCGGGAGTGCCCACCTGGAAAACAGCTGAAGCACATTTCCTTCAACCTGGTGAAACAGCCATACCACTACTCCGGCACAGAGGACCGTTTAAACCGGACCGACTAAGATACCACCACCTACCACCCTTTGCCCTCAGGGGCATCGACATCTGGTGAGTGGGGACCCAAGTGGGGGAGCACAACAGTCACCAATTATTGATCTGTGAAGAACCAGCACTCAAAGTCATCATAGCATTTCCAGGGATCATGTTTGATGGTTGAACTGTGACCTCATGCCCTTTTCAATAGGACACTTGTAACCTCCACTTTATACTGCTCACTATTTAGTACCGACAGTACTGTGTGGTGCTCTACCATTTTGCTTTATATACATCTTTGTCCTTTCACTTTATTTGTACTTTTATTTTTTACACTGTGGCCATTTCTTGATGGATTGTATTTCCTATTGGGCATGGGAACTACCAGAGATACCACATTTAGGATCTTTATTGTTACACCACTGTTTTAGCTTACATTCGGGGTTATCAACCAGGGTGAGTCATTGGCCTGCACAGTGTCCTGACTGACCAGTTTACCATTTTTCATCCATTACTTTAAATCCTCACACTGTATTGATAGTCCTAGTCACCTATTGGACTTTTCGTGTTGACGGGTTTTGTACTTGTTCTTTGCTTACTCATCTCCATTTTATATATATATATATATATATATATATATATATATATATATATATATATATATTTTTGATTGTGCACTGCACTCACTCAAGCACCATTTTATATACACCCTTCACACACGCCCCCAGGGGGATCCATCCCTCAATAGGCATGTTAGGATTGAGGTTTTTCCCAACACATTGTGGTATATATTAGGTCTGGCCTGCACAGGGTCTTGACCTTAATTCTTCAACACTTTTTTTGTGTAAATATATTTATTTTCTATATATTTTGTCACCCACCACTACCACTTACAGACTCTGATCACCTTCTGGATACCCATTACAGAGGTGGTCCAATACCCACGCGCTCGCCCACAAGGCTTTTTTTCGTGCATCACTAATAGGGGCAACCTATACACGTCTCAGGCCTCGTACACACGATCGGACATATCCGATGAAAACGGTCCGTGGACCATTTCCATCGGATATGTCCGATCGGGAGTTTGATCCGATGGCGTGTACACACCATCGGATCAAATTCCCCGCCGGTGACGTGGCGGTGACGTTGACGCCGCCACGTCACCGCCACGTCACCGCACCAGGAAGTTAAACACTTCCGCGCATGCGCCGAATCCATTCGGCGGCGGCGCGGCGGCGGTGGGGGACGACATGTCTGCTGGTAAGTGTACTAACCAGCAGACATGTCGGGCGGACAGATTCCCACCGGATAGATTTCAAAGCATGCTTTGAAATCTGTCGGGTGGAGAAATCTGTCCGCTAGCCCATACACACGAGCGGAGATGTCTGCTGAAACGGTCTGTGTGTACGAGGCCTAAGTGTTGCAGCGTGTGTTTTTAGGGAATCCATACCCATTGGTTTATCCCTCATATAAGTTACCCGACACGGGTTCACTATCATGGAAGGACACAATAGGATTATACTCTAGACCTTTTAGGTCCAGCAGCGCCACCATCCCAACACATTTATTTTATTCCTTGGTTTCTTTTGAGACCCTTCAGGGAGGCAGCAGCTTAGCCACACATCCTAAGCGCGGTTTTACTTCTTTAGCAAAACATTTCTAAATACATTGTTTTCAATGAGGCTGGTTCACATATGTGCGATGCATTCGCACTGCACATTGCAGTAAAAACGTATGCAGATTTTATGCCTTGCGGCGCAGCTCAGATGCGAATTCAAGCCTATTATCTTCTATGGGTACGCAGCTGATTCGTAGATGTGTTCAGTTCTCTTCAGGAACTTCTCTCATTCAGCTCAATACACTTCTCCCCCACTCTCCTCTCGTCTGTAACTTCTCCCAGGTCTCCAAATTTGCAGCTAAAATGGAGATAATCTGCTGAACACTTCCGTTATCTATCTGCATAGATAAGAGAGCTAAAATTCGCACCGCACAAGTGTGAATCTAGCCTTAGGCGTAACTCCACTTTTTTTTGGAAAAAAAAAAACATTCCCGCCGGGTGATCTATGTACATTGCAAGAATTATGACAACATTTGTTACAGATTCCTATCTTTTGTTATTTAGAAGAAATCCCTGTGTGTTTGTCAGTGCCTCAGAGCTTAGTAGGTCTAATGGGAGTGGTTTCATAATTTTCAGTCAGCTGTTGAAAAGTTGAAAAGGAAAAGTAATTTTTAATAACATTTAATTACAATATCACTTGTATCGCAATTGTATACACTATAATATTTTTTCCTTTATTTGATATTTTTCCCCAAGAAAGTGGAGTTACCCTTTAAACTTTATCCTAAACTAAGTACAGCCTAACGCCTATATACGTAGACAGAATGGCACATTGACCGATTGTGGGACACCGGCTGTGATCGGGTCTGCAGGTCCCAAGGCCGTGGTCACGGAGCTTCGGACCGGGTCGCGGGCGCGATCCACGGCTGGGCACTTAAAAGGGACGTACCCTTACGTGATTCTGCCCAGCCGTGAAACGCGCCCGTGACCCGGTCCGAAGCTCCTTGACCACGGCCTTGGGACCTGTGGACCCGATCCTAGCCGGTGTCCCACAATCGGTCACAGGAGCTGAAGAATGGGTAGAGGTGTGCGTAAACACACCTTCCCCGTTTTTCATTGTGGCAATGTCAGTGATCGTCTGTTCCCTGATATGAGGAAAGACAATAACTGACATCACATGTCCAACCCTGCCCCCCTACAGTTAGAAACACATATGAGGTCACACTTAACCCCTACAGTGCCCCCTAGTGGTTAACTCCTAAACTGCAATTGTCATTTTCACAGTAAACAGAGCATTTTTATAGCACTTTTTGCTGTGAAAATAACAATGGTCCCAAAAATGTGTCAAAATTGTCCGATGTGTCCGCCGTAATGTCACAGTCACAGTTTATTAATAAAAATGCCATAAAACTATCCACTATTTTGTAAACGCTATACATTTTTCACAAACCAGGCGATAGACGCTTATTAAATGTTTTTTACCAAAAATAGGTTGAAGAAAACGTATCAGGCTAAACTGAGGAAGAATGTTTTTTTTATATCTTTTTTTGGGCATATTTACTATAGCAAAAGGTAAAAAATATTTTCAAAATTGTCACTCTATTTTTGTTTATAGCGCAAAAAATTAAAACCACAGAGATGATCAAATACCACCAAAAGAAAGCTCTATTTGTGGGGAAAAGAGGACGCCAATTTTGTTTGGGAGCCACGTCGCACGACTGCGCAATTGTCAGTTAAAGCGACATAGAGCCAAATTGCAAAAAGGGACAAGGTCCTTAACCTGCATATTGGTCCGGGTCTTAAGTGGTTAAGTGTTAAAGTTACTAGAGCGCTGAAGTGAACAAATAAACATGGACCAAAAAATTAAGACGATCAAATGATGATTGCTGCCATTATTGTGTTTTGTACTGATATTACAAAAAGTCAATAGAAGTAAGGGTTAATCAAGTGCTATCATCAACCTTAATTAGTGCACAGTGATCCAATATGTAAACAATTATATTAATATCCAGTGAACCTCCACTAAAATAAATTAATAAATATAGTGGTTCCAAAAATAAATGAGTGCTTTCCAAATATCTGTTAATGTTTTAGATAAAAAGTTAGACACCACTCATTGGTGAAAATAGAAATTAGGGGGACAACAATACCCAGATGATCAGGATTAGAGTCTCCAATGATGTGATGGATTGCTTTCAAACCTTCATTACTTTCAATCCTTCATAGACACGTGTTGCTCAAAAAGAAAAGAGTGACAAAACTCATTGCGCAAATAAATGAACTGGGAACAACATATGTGTAATAGAAACACAGTTGCACTCACACATGCCCCACAATATGATTGCATATAGGGAAGGTCAGTTGCATAAGCTCACTTAGCTGTTCGTGCTCACACAGCACTGAGGTTGATGGCTCCTCCATTAAACCTCAGAGATGAAGAGATGAAATCTTCCAATGGGAACATTTGTTCCAGAGACAGCTTTCTAATAGAAGATTTCCCTTTCTTTGGAGAAATCTCTAACTCTTTTTGCATCTCAAGACAGAAATTGGAGAAAAATCTTCACAAAAGGACACAGACAGCAAAGAGGATTTAAGCATTCCCTATTCTGTCAACAACTAAAAACATTTTGGCTTTAGATATACTTTAACTATACATTGATAAGGTACAAAAAGTTTTAAATGTGTTGTCATTGATTTTTTTTTTTTTAAAGTTCACCAGTAGGGATGAACCGAACACCCCCCGGTTCGGTTCGCAGCAGAACAGACCGAATGTTCGCGCAAACTTTAGAACCCCATCGAAGTCTATGGGCCTCGAACGTTCGAAATCAAAAGCTAATTTTAAAGGCTAATATGCAAGTTATTGTCCTAAAACGGGTTTGGGGACCCGGGTCTTGCCCCAAGGAACATGTATCAATGCAAAAATAGTTTTAAAAACGTCAGTTTCTTCTGGAGCAGTGATTTTAATGATGCTTAAAGTGAAAAACAAAAAAGTGAAATATTCCTTTAAATATCGTACCTGCTGGGTTTCTATAGTATGCCTGTGAAGTGGCGCGTGTTTTCCGTGTTTAGAACTGTCCCTGCACAAAATGACATGTATATAGGAAAAAAGTCATTTAAAACAACTTGCGACTTTAATGTAATGTCTGGTCCCTGCAATATGGATGAAAATCATTTAGCTAAGCTAGCATTCAACCACTGGGCATGTGGATGGCTGGGAGCTAACTTCTTATGGTGCTGCAGCAGCTGGGGCAGGGAAATTTGCCTGGTACAACCTGACGTTGGTGTACCACTACCGATAGTAGATTGCCCGCAAGTACTTGGCTGTGACACACCTAATTTTACACCTTCAGTCCTATCAGTGTAGGCTTCAGAGAGGACTGAAGGTATAGTGGGGTTGAATATCCCAGCTGATGAGGAGCAAGGAGAGGTCCTCTTTCTTCTTTGGTGTGGGTCTTTGAGGTATGCTTGCCAACAAACTGCATGGCAGGTCGACATATGTCTGATCAAGAATGCGGTGCCCAAGCGGGTGATGTTTTGGCCATGAGAGATACACTTGTGACATATGTTGCAAATAGCAGCGGTGCGATCAGATGCACTCGTCTCAAAAAAGGCCCACACCAAATAACTTTTGGAATAACGCAGAGAGACAGCAGCGCCCTGCACATGCTGAGCTCTGCGGTGTGATGCAGTCAGTGTGCTGCCTTTAAGGAGGCCCCTGGAGGGCATCCTGCCTCGTTGGAGATGTGCCTCCTCCTCCTCTCTCATATCAGGCACCCATGTGGAGTCAGTGACCTCATAATCCCCTCCCTCCTCATCACTGTAGAAACCTGGCAGTATGCTGCAGCTGGGATACCATGACTGCCAGATTGCTGTCCTTCTTGGGCACCCCCCCTCTCTGGGCTCACTTTACTGCCTTCCTCTAGCTGGGTACCATCATTGGAGCCTTCAAAACGCTGTGCATCCTCCTGCAGCATGTACCCAACACTGTGGTCAAACAGTTCAGGATCCCTGCCTTTGGTATTAACATGAGAACACCAGCAATTGTATTCACGTAGCTTTAGGTGCACACTGTGCAGATGAGACACTACACCAAGTGAAAATACTTGCAGATCCCTGCCTGTGGTATTAATATGAGAACACCAGAAATTGTATTCACGTAGCTTTAAGTGCACACTGTGCAGAGGACACAGTACACCAAGTGAAAATACTTGCTGATCACTGCCTGTGGTATTAATATGAGAACACCAGCAATTGTATTCACGTAGCTTTAGGTGCACACTGTGCAGAGGACACAGTACACCAAGTGAAAAGACTTGCAGATCCCTGCCTGTGGTATTATTATTATGAGAACACCAGCAATTGTATTCACGTAGCTTTAGGTGCACACTGTGCAGAGGACACAATACACCCTGTGAAAATACTTGCTGATCACTGCCTGTGGTATTTATATGAGAACACCAGCAACTGTATTCACGTAGCTTTAGGTGCACACTGTGCAGATGAGACACTACACCAAGTGAAAATACTTGCTGATCTCTGCCTGTGGTATTGATATGAGAACACCTTCAATTGTATTCACGTAGCTTTAGGCACACACTGTGCAGAGGACACAGTACACCAAGTGGGAATACTTGCTGATCACTGCATGTGGTATTAATATGAGAACACCAGCAATTGTATTCACGTAGCTTTAGGTGCACACTGTGCAGAGGACACAATACACCCAGTGAAAATACTTGCTGATCACTGCCTGTGGTATTTATATGAGAACACCAGCAACTGTATTCACGTAGCTTTAGGTGCACACTGTCAAAATAAATGACACTGTCTCTTTCTCTCTGTCTGTCTTTAACCACCGCAACACACTATAGAGGTGGCCTTATGTAGTGTGGGGCGTGTACTAAACCCCCTGAGACATAATTGGCCAAAGCCACCCTGGCTTTGGTCAATTATGGCTCTTCGTTTTTTGCGCGCTGTGATTGGCCAAAGCATGCGGGTCATAGTGCATGCTTGGCCAATCATCAGCCAGCAATGCATTGTGATGCTGCAGTGAATTATGGGCAGTGACGCGCCACTCCATTTGGCGCGAATGGCCCATAACGTTCGTAACTCGACGAATGAGCGAACATATGATGTTCGAGTAGAACATGAGTTCGACTCGAACATGAAGCTCATCCCTATTCACCAGTTTGCATTGGTTATGTATTTGCTTAACACAGTACCACTAATAATATTTAATTGACATTTTGGAGATTCATTTTGTTTGTGTGTGCTACACAAATAAAAGGATATCTGCCAGAAGTGCAGCAACAATAACTCCACACAGCAGCCATTCCTTATTAACAGCATGTTACACAGCAGCTATTCCTGTCAGAATAATAGCAACATAGATCGTGATGCATCCTGGTAATTGAGGGAATCTGCCAGAGGTGTAGCTAAAATGTCTTTACACAGCAGTCTTCCCTAATATACAGCCAGCTACATGGCAGTCATTCCTCAGACTGATAACAACATGGTTCACAATGCACCAGGATATGAGGGGGAATTTTTCAAAGGTTTATATCTTCCCATCGGTAAATTAGTAATTATTATTTTATATTATGTTATATTATATTACCAATGTTATGATCTACAGCTCTGCAAGCATGCAGTTTATAAAGAGTTACTCCTCTGTCATTTTATTGTGCCTCTGTTTTTGATAAATCTCCTTCATGCACTGTGATCAATGTTGATTAGGGATGAGCCGAACACCCCTGGGTTCGGTTCGCACCAGAACCTGCGAACAGACCAAAAGTTTGTGTGAACTTTAGAACCCTGTTAAAGTCTATGGGACTCGAACGCTTGAAAAAGTACTAATTTTAAAGGCTAATTTGCAAGTTATTGTCCTAAAAAGTGTTTGGGGACCCGGTCCTGCCCCAGGAGAGTGTTTGGGGAACTGGGTCCTGCCCCAGGGGACATGTATCAATGCAAAAAAAGTTTTAAAAAACTGACGTTTTTTTCAGGAGCAGTGATTTTAATAATGCTTAAAGAGAAACAATAAAATTGAAATGTTCCTTTAAATGTCGTACCTAGGGGGGTGTATAGTATGCCTGTAAAGTAGCGCTTGTTTCCTGTGCTTTGAACTGTCCCTGCACAAAATTTTATTTCTGAAGGAAAAAGTCATTTAAAATCACTCACCTTAGGGTCTGGTATGGATATTAAGGGGAACCCTGCGTCAAATTAAAAAAAATGATGTGGGGTTCCCCCCAAATATCCATTCCAGACCCTTCAGGTCTGGTATTGATTTTAAGAGGAACTCCACCCCAAATTTAAAAAAAAAATGCCGTGGACCCCCACACATTTTTTTTTATGAATGACTTTTCTCTGTATTGCCGGGAGCCGACAATTCATTATAGCCGTGAGTGATTTTAAATGACTTTTTTTTCCTTCAGAAATGACGCTTTATGCAGGGACAGGTCTAAGCATGGGAAACAAGCACTTCAAGCTATTTCACTTTTATTGTTTCACTTAAAGAAATTATTAAATTATTAAAATCACTGCTGCCAAAAAAACTGCAGTTTTTAAAACTTTTTTTTTGCATTGATACAGGTCCCCTGGGGCAGGATCCAGGTCCCCAAACACTTTTTAGGACAATAACTTGCATATTAGCCTTTACAATTAGCACTTTAGATTTCAAACGTTCGAGTCCCATAGACTTTAACAGGGTTCTAAAGTTCTGTATTGCCGGGAGCCGACAATTCATTATAGCCGTGAGTGATTTTAAATTACTTTTTTTCCTTCAGAAATGACACTTTGTGCAGGGACAAGTCTAAGCATGGGAAACAAGCACTTCAAGCTATTTCACTTTTATTGTTTCACTTAAAGAAATTATTAAAATCACTGCTGCCAAAAAAACTGCAGTTTTTAAAACTTTTTTTTTGCATTGATACTGGTCCCCTGGGGCAGGATCCAGGTCCCTAAACACTTTTTAGGACAATAACTTGCATATTAGCCTTTAAAATTAGCACTTTAGATTTCAAACGTTCGAGTCCCATAGACTTTAACAGGGTTCTAAAGTTCACACGAACTTGTCGCGAACACCCCAAATATTTCGCTGTTCGGCGAACAGGCAATGTTCGAGTCGAACATGAGTTCTACTCGAACTCGAAGCTCATCCCTAATGTTGATACAATCTGAGGTTTTTGCATACTATACAGTACGGCAATACAACATTTTCAGCACATTTGGTGGCCTTCTGTTTGGCCATTACAGGATAAATTGTCCAAATGAACAAATTTACACCTTTCACCTTTTGCATGTACAAAATGTGAATTTTTTTTGCACTGGAACCTGTAAAGCAATCAGTGTAACATGGGTGCAATGTCAATCTCCTGCAGAAACTGCTGACAGCTCTCTATATGGGCAGAAAATTACTCAGCTGCAGGAAGTGTCAGTGAAGTACGAGAGTGCTGATCAGTGCCCTGGTAATTTATTGAAAACTACAAGCCGTTTGGCACAGTGGAAGACGGGACTTGTAATTCATTCATTCACAAATTGTGAATGAATGCTTGGTAGTTAAAGCTGCACACAGATGCACCATTTTTAAAATGTGACAGTAAGTGCAGGGAGAGGAACTCCCACCTGCTGTTACATGTTGCATCCTAAATATGGGTGTAAGGCCACGTACACACGATCAAACATATCTGCTGAAACTGGTCCACAGACCAGTTCCAGTGGACATATCCTATCGTGTGTACGGGCTAGCAGACAGGTTTCCAGCAGACAAAAGTTTTAAAGCATGCTTTAAAACTTGTCTGCTGGAAAGCTGTCGGTCGGATATGTCCGCTGGTTAGTACGCCTAACCAGCGGACCGAAATCTCCCACATGTGTCGAATGGATTCGACGCATGCGTGAAAGTATTTTACTTCCTGGTTTGGTGACGTGGCGGCGTCAACATCACCGCCACGTCACCGCGCTGTCTGTCCGCAGGGATTTTGGTTTGATCGTGTGTACACACATCAAACCAAAACATCCCAGGAGACATGTCCGATGAAAACGGTCTGTCGGACCGTTTTCATCGCATAAATCTCCTCGTGTGTACGCGGCCTAAGATGTAACATGTTCAGAAGGTAAATGTATCTATTTAATTTGACCTACAGCTAATCACAAACTATACATTAAGCTGTTCACTATTAAGCTGAGTTTACACTGATGCCGGATGCGGCTTGCAACAGGGGCCCAATGCGTACCTGTTCTCTGTTTCAGGGACAAACCGGGGCTGAATTATTTCCTGAATTCGGCCCTAAAACTGAGCCAACAATGCACAGGACTCCTATGCAAGCGGCTCCACAGTCTCCATAGAGAGCCGGTCACAATCACCTGTCAAGCTAATTGGATGCAGGGGAACCCCATAGGGGGATAGTATTAATATAGGGATCCTGGGATAGATTGCATTTTCCTGCTTTGTTTCCCTCTTTTGGTGTTGGAGATGCCCCAAGTTTCGACCGAGATGTAATGGGAATTTGATCTTTCCTGACCTACAGATAGATAATGCAAAGGATCTATTTGATAATAAATTCCTTATTAGAAATATTTATAAATATGTTTCCTTGTCATTAATATGTTTTTTTTTTCTGTGCATTTATTTTATTCTATCTAATCTTTAATTTAATTTAATATATCAACTGTGGCTCTGTAATGCTTATGCCTAATGAGCCCATTTGATCATACTGCCATGATTGTGGTGAAGATAACTGCATTGCTGTTGGGTCTATGGTGGTTTGGGCTGTAGGTGATTTCATAGTGAGTCTGGTCATTGATTTGCTGCCCTGTTTTGAGACGGTGCAGTGGTGATCGTATTGGCCTTGAGTATGGTGTCTGGTGTGAGCCATGTTTTTCCTGGTTGTTTGTTGTGATGCAGATGGATGTTTTGTGTCTGCCCGCTCGCTACAGAGATGCCTGGGACCGCACTTTCTTCTGGGTACTCCCCATAATTGCAGTGTCTTGAGTGATCCGGGATGTGACGCTGACGCATCGTTATGATGTCAGCACACTTCCGGTTATGCGCAGTTCCCTCAGACGCATTGAGAGAGGACAGAGCGTGGTGCAGGGGCGTCAATGACGTGATTCTACTTGATTCACCCTACAGGTGCCATGCCGTGTTGGCGCCAAAAATCACTGATGAACCATTGGGGACACCCACACCAGCGATCTGCTATGCAGGAGGTGAGATCATAGAATCGAGACATGGTATATGCAAAAGGGGTAGTGGCGCTGTCCCAAACCCTGATTTATCAAGGATGAATGTGTCGGTGTGTCAACTTCTGAAACCAGTACTTGAGGGTTTCCTAGGTGCAAGGGTAATACAAATACAGTGACACCATATACATCAAATATATACTAAACATATAGTGATAAAGTGCAAACGTGCATAAACATGTGAATAATAATAAAGTCCATAAGTTTCAAAACATAACGATGAAAAATGTGCAGCAATCCTAGATACGTAATTTCATCAGATGTGCAGATGGGTGATATCGCTGTGGTCCGGTGCTCCCCCACCAGGTTCCCCACTCACCAGAGCCAATAACCCCCACAGGGGTACCGAGTGTGTAATCACAGAGGGATCCAGATGTCCTCCAATGGTGCTGTCAGCCCAAGATGGATGTATCCACTGGATAGTAATTATAAGGTCCTCACTCCTCCGATAAAAAAGGAAAAACAGGCTCCCATAGTGTAGTAAAAAATAATGGTTTATTTTGCACGAGTAAGGTGCAATGAATATATAGAAATGGACAGGTAGCTACATAAGCTTATCCAATAAATATAAAATAGTCAGCAGAGTGGTATAAAAGAACATTACCACAAGAAATAAAAAGTAAAAATACAAAGAAAAATAAAATCCCCAAAAATATGTAACTGGAGCAGCACCCTCTACGCCGCATCAGTCACCGTCGTCGGAAGTGAGGCGCTGGCGTGCGTTCCAAGCGGCTCAGACGGCAAACCGGAATTGAGTGCGTGCGTGCGTGCTTGGCATGCTGACGTGCGTCTGTACGCTCGACGTACGTTTCGTGATTTGACTTTTTCAAGAGCGGCCAAATCAGGGTTTGGGACAGCGCCACTACCCCTTTTGCATATACCATTTATCTTAGGTACCCCTCCAGTGGGGTATCCTTTTTTGGGGGGCTGCAGTCCTACTAACACTTTTTTCCTAAGCGCACTTTTTTACTCATAGAATCGAGACAACCTATTGAGCGACACTGCTTTATGGGGCGGTGCTGTCTATTATGTACATCCACTTAATACCTGTACATTTCTGCTACTACCTATATCTATATTTGCCAATCAATTTCCCCTTCCAATCCTTTCATGGCCTGTTTTTCTAGGCTTTATATATACTACAAACTGCTGTAAATAGGCTCGTAGAAGTGATACACATTTGATGCACTTCTCTGATGCCCCAGGATTAAACATTTGAATCTCAATTGTGGTAAGCATATTATACAATGTTCCGTAATATTAAATCAATATGGTTTTGGGGTGAACTATAGCACTTCATCTTCTCACTTCCCCGTGTGACCCTGCCCTCCTTCTTCTATGTTTTAGATGTCATCATATTGATAGGATATCTGAGATAAAGCACCTTTTCCTTTTTTCCGCATGGTCCAAGGGGACTGATTTACTATTGGGTAACTATAAAATAAACAATTATCACTCTAGTATCTTAGAGTGAATAAAGGGTATTTCTATTTTGTTTAACTGCTGCCTTATGTTGTGTCAGAAATGTCCGCCATATTTTGATGGAGTTTTTGAACTCATTCAATCCTTTCATATAATTAATGGATGTTGGCATAGTGGGTGTCTTTCCTCCCTGAGTTTATTGTGTAAGTTCACCTTTATATAAAGACTGTAAGGTGAACTTACACTGGGCTCTGTCCTCATCGCATCCAGTCCCGCTAACCTGGAGAGTGACAATTGTCCATTCTGACACCTCGTATCACCACTTTACCAGTCAGGGGGTTTGAAATCCCTGCTGCTTTCTCTCCTCTTTGCCCACGGTGACAAGACGGGCTACGTGGGTTCTGATTGGTCACGCCGCTCATGTAGAATGCTCCTAAACTTACCTTCTGATGAGGTACATTTTGGAGGTTAAGCTGAGGGGATTTATAAACCCTGGACCGGTAAGGCAACTATACAAGGTCTCATAGCAGGAGATCACTGGGCTCTAGGTCAGTGGGAACGTGGGCAATGTGGAGGGGGTTCCATATAAGTTCACCTTACAGATTTTTCTGTAAAGGGGAACTTGCCCTTTAAGAAATAATATTACAGACACTGGCAATGAGGAAAATACTTCAAAGAAACATGAGTAAAAATCATTACATTGTGTCATTTAAACAATAGCAGGATTATGCAACTAACTGAACTAACTAGGTCCATAATGAAGCATGGAAAGTAGAGAAAGTTAAAAAATTTGCAAGCAAAGTAATGGTAAAACAGTGGCAACATTAGAAGCATGTATCAGTCAGGGTGAAGATTTAGATCATTCACTCCAAATTTTCCATGCCTGTTCAAATGTATTGAACATGTTGTTTCTAAGGGACAATATTGCTCTTAAAGGGTCACTAAAGGAAAAAAAAATGCTGAAATGACTGTTTAAAGGGTAGAGAGACATAATAGTTAACTGATTCAAAAATGATTAAAAACAGATACAAATCAATCATATAATTTGCCTGCAGTTTAGTTTAATTTTTAAACTGGTTTCATGTTTCTGTGAAGTAAAGAGACTCACAGAACAAAAACAAACACATACAGGGCAGTGTTTTGTTTTTAAAATGAATCTGATTGGTTCTGAGGAGTTTTAGACACACAGCTTGGACCACAGTGAAAATCTGCCATGAGATTTTTCATAAGGAGCCAGACAAGCAGGACGTGTGGAGATCAGAGAAGTATTACAGCTACTTCAAAGCAAAAACGAACAATGAGGACATGAAACCAGGTCTGCAGTAAGGTAAATGAAGCTATTTAGCTTAAAAAAAAAATGTTTTCTTTAGTGATCCTTTAAGTGTAGTTAATAACAATGAATGAATGAATGAATGAAACACTTATATAGCGCGGCACATGCGAAGTAAATCGCCTCTGGGCGCTTGTTGTTCCTGTCTCCTTTGAAATCAAAAGAGATGAGTCTTGATCTTTCTCCTAAAGACTAAGGGCCAGATTCACGAACACTTGCGCTGGAGTATTTGGATATGCGCCGCGTAACTGTGCTGATGCGCCAACGTTTCTATGTGCCCGTACCCACCAAACTAGATGCGCCCAATAACGGCTCATTTGCGACCGGCGGAACGTTCCGACGCCAGAGTATCGTCAGCGTTTATTTTCGCTGGGCGCATCAGTCGCGCCCATTGATTTCCCCTGCAAATATGCAAATGAGGGAGATTTCCCAATTCACGAACGGATTAGCACCATACGCTGGCTACATGCGCCGCGCGTATCTGATCCGTCCAGCGCAAAGTTATTTCTACAAAAGGCTGCTTTATCTTTACTCCAGACGGTCACAGGTCAGCAGGAGAGCAGCTACAGCAGCGTTACCGACGATAGGAGCTTGCTGAGCACCCCCACTTGCAAGGACAACACCTCTGTGTGCCAACATGCCAGGGGCACTCGTGGTCCTAGAACTACTGATGGGTCCCCTGGAACCAAGAAGGCGGGCACGTGAGAGGATATACCGCACTCGTATGAACCTCTTTGGCATGGGGGATGAGGAGGTGTATCGCCTCTTCAGATTCAGCCCTGATGCAATACTTGAACTAACCACAACCCTGCAGGATGACATCACCAGCAAGACACACCGATCACAAGCAGTGCAGCCACTGGTGAAGGTCCTGGCAACACTCCATTTCCTTGCCAGTGGATCATTCCAGCGTACAAGTGGAGTGGTGGCTGGGATGTCACAATCCTCCATAAGCAGATGTGTGCACCAGGTTGTCCCTGCAATCCTCAGACGCATGTCCAACCAGTTCATCAGACCAACCACTGAGGAGCTACGGCAGAAGGCAATGACAGATTTCTACAACATTGCCAGATTCCCACGCACTGTGGGGGCCATTGATTGCACACATGTGGCCCTACAGCCCCCCAGTGCCACAGAGCACATATACCGCAATCGGAAGCATTGGCATTCCATCAACGTACAGGTGATAGCCGATGCCCAACGCCTCATATGGCACGTCCGTGCCAAACACCCCGGGTCCAGCCATGACAGTTTCATATACCGTCAGAGCCCCATCCCAGCAGAATTTAACCAGAACATGTATGGGGACAGCTGGCTGGTTGGTGAGTGACATGGGAGTCAGGCATGACTATCCCCTCCCGTCATGCACAACAGAAATCGCACATGCATGACTAACATTCTCCTGTCTTTTACCTTACAGGTGACTCTGCATATGCATTGGGACCCCATCTAATGACTCCTTTCCGGAACCCCCAAACCAGAGGAGAGAGAAAATACAATGAAGCACACATCAAAACCCGTGCAGTGGTTGAGCAAACATTTGGGCTCCTGAAGTCCCGTTTCCGCTGCCTGGATAAGTCTGGGGGGGCCCTATTGTATTCCCCTACCTTTGTGTGTCAGATCATCGGTGCATGTTGCATACTACATAACTTTGCTATGAAAAAAGGCCTGCATATTGACATACGTGATGACCTGACCCCCGACCCACACAGTCCCCCCCTGCCAGAGGACACCCAGTCTGCTGATGGAAGAGCAGTCAGGAGGGTCCTCGCCGTAGGCATCTTTGGACACTAAACCAAAACATTAATTACACAGACAGTGCACGCGTGTACACCACTGATGTCCCTAGATCACACACACCACATGCACATCGCATTGGATTAGCCCAAGTCCAGCATGTAGGAGTTGGGAGCAGTAACGCCAGCGTCAAGGCCCCAATGATGTCACTGTCCATTCACACACCTTTCACACGTCATTCATACAGCCGTGGGGTTCACTTCACCACCACGGCCGAGGGTGACACCCCTTACTTTCAGGAGTGCCACCCTCTCACATTCACACACCATTCACACTGTCCCCTGCACTCCTGACCGTGTGCAGTACAAAAATAAATTAGAAAGATCATATCCTGATCAATACAAGAAAAATAATCTCATAACCTGAGAAAAAAAAAAAATAAACTCATGACCTGAGTATGTCAAAAATAATAATATAAAACCAGCAACAAAAAAAAGGCCTCATCGGGGATGCCGGGGGCTTCTTCTGGGGGCCCCTCTCTGGCTCCGCAGCTGCCTGGATGGAGTGGGTGGGGGTGGGGGGGCATCTGGAGGTGGCTGATCCCCAGGTGGGCCACTCCTGGCAGGTGTGGCCTGCGTGCCCTCCAAGGCCCTGGCTATCCGTCCAAGGTATGTGTTCGTCTGGGCCTGCATCCGGAGCTGACGGGTCATCTGGTAATGCTGGGCCCGCCGACTCAGCCTCCCCTGCTCACGGATGGCAGCACTGTTCCCATGGATGGCAGCAGTGTTGGCCTGGACGGCTGCAGTAAGGTGCTGGATATCCCCCTGCACCTCCCCCAAAGTGGTGACCACTGCAGCGCAGTTAGAGCTGACATCCTGCACTGCGTTGCTGAGGTTGGCAACGGAGCCCAGGCTGTCAGACACTTTCTGCAAGTGGTCCGCTATGGCCCCCATTTGTTCTGTCTGTCTGGCGTGATCCCTCGCCAACTGGTCCTGGACACCATCAGACACCCCCCTGGTCTTCTGGGTCGCCTTCCTGGGGCCCGAAGATGGATGTCCTCGGGTGGAAGGTGTCGCCCTTGAGGGGCTTCCAAGGATGGGGGAGGGGACGACAGACGGGCCAGGAGAAGGGGAGGAGACAGACAAGACTAATGAAAAGTCCTGCTCTGCCACAGCAGGATCTTCCACAACCACCTCGGCAGGTGTGGTGTGGCCACTCTCCTCCTCCACAACCTCTTCACCACCCAGTGGCTCGGGCACATGATGGCGTGGGGGGGATGGGGTGGAATGCAGGCTGACAGATGATGGCCCAGCTCCGTCATCTGTGGATGACACAAAGCAGACACATGTTGGTGGTCCCACACACTTGGCACATGTCCCCCCCCCACCCCCCCAAATGCAAAACATCAAATAGGGGATTATAAAACACTTACCTGTCCTTGTGCCTTCCTCCACGGAGTCATAGCCTGCGACCCCCTCCACCTGCTCCCTCTCCAGGCAGCGAGCAACCACCTCCTCCTCTGCGGTCAGGGTGACAGGACATGGGGGACCACCACCTGTGCCCCTCTCATACCTCCTGATGGAGGCCACCTTGTCCCTCACCTTGCGCCGCAGGTCATTTATTTTCTTTTGTATGTCCCCAGCAGTCCGGGTGGAGTAGCCCAGGACATTGACCCTGGCAGCAATCGACTCCAGGATGCCCTGCTTCCTCTCCCGGCTGGTCTTGCGGCTTTTTTGGCCATGGAGAAATTCATTCTCCGTCTCCATAGCCGAGATAATGACTGAGACCTCCTGGGTATTAAAATTGAGGTTCCTCCTCTCTCTGGGGGTAGCGGGAGCAGCCATTACAGAGCAAAAGTATCTTCCCTGGGGTGGGGGGAAACGGAACTACTTTTGCGCCGGAATGGCGTTTCCGCCAGCGCTTTTAAGCGCCCAGCGGAACGCATTGCGCTGACGTTTCCCAGGAAGTGGTGCCGACGGAAGTTGTGAGCATGCGCACAAGGGGGCGAGGGGAGCCGCACTCACTGCGCATGCTCCGTGGATGATGCGCTGAACGTAAGCCTCTGCGCCGGCCTCCGCCCATCATTTACATATGATCACACCCACTTCCACTTGCGTCGGGTTACGCCAGCGCATTATCGTTACTCTGGCGCAAGTTTACGCGCAACTGCTATGTGAATTACAGGAATTGCGCTGAAAGGGTCTTCAGAGTAACGTAAATGAGAAGCGTTACTCCAGAGGAAAGATACTCTCATCTACCTGAATCTGGCCCTAAGTGGTTCTCCTCCAACCGAATGCTGGTTGGTAAGGCGTTCCATAGTCTGGGACCTTGCACAGCGAATCTCCTGTCTCCTTTGGACTTGTATCTTTCGATATCTGGAGTAGATTTTGATTAGTGGATCGCAGAACGCGATTGGGATTATGAACTTTTATTTTTTCGCATAGATAATGGGGAGCATTCCCATGAATACATCTATGTGTTAGACAGAGTGCTTTAAAAGTGATTCTGTCTTTTACTGGTAACCAGTGAAGGGATCTCAGTGAAGGTGAGATTGATTCCCAGGGTTTTTTCCCAGTCACAAGTCTGGCGGCCGTATTTTGAACGACTTGAAGACGAGCGATTTGGTACTTGGGGAGTCCGAGGTAAAGGGCATTTGCATAGTCCAGTCTGGAGTTTACAATCGCTCCCACCACAACCGCTATGTCTTCCTTGGGGATAAAGGGAGTTAGTCTGCGTAGTAGGCGCAGCAGATGGTGAGATCCGCTGACTACTGACCCTATTTGTGCGTCCATTGTCATGTAGGAGTCAAAGATGACCCCAAGACTTTTGACTTTGGCGCTAGGGGTGATGATTTTGCCCAGAATGGGCGGGGGGGTCCAAGTTGTTGCCGGTTGATTCCTACGCTTGGCATGAAACAGAAGAAGTTCTGTTTTCGCTCCGTTGAGTTTGAGATAACTCTTTGTCATCCAGTCCTCTATCTCTAGATTGAGGTGGTGATCCTTTTTGTTGCAAATGCGGAAGTACAGTTGCGTGTCGTCTGCATATGAATGATATAGCAGTTTTTGACTGCTGATGATTTCGAAAAGAGGATGCAGATAGATGTTGAATAACATCGGCGACAGGGGGGATCCTTGAGGGACTCCGTTTTTCCGAAGTGAAGGGTCCTAGCTTCACTATTTGCGATCGGTTTTCCAAAAAGAGGAGAACCAAGATAGATCGATTTCTGCGACTTTGGCTATTTTAGCCAGCCGAGTCAATAAAAGCTTGTGATGTACTGTATCGAAGGCTGCGCTTAGGTCCAGCAGAACCAGAAGACAAGATTCTCCTTCATCTGCGGCCTCAAGAACGTCGTCCCATATCTTGAGAAATGCTGTTTCCGTCCCGTGTCCGGGGCGGAATCCTGATTGTAATGGATCAATTAAGTTGTGGGTATCTAGATGCTGTTGCAGCTGTTGTACCACTACTTTCTCCATGACCTTGGAGAGAACATTTAGGCCTGTTATGGGGCGCCGATGGAGTGGGTCCTTAGGATCCAGGGTGGCTTTCTTCAAGATGGGTTGAATTTTGCCCTCCTTCAGCTGGGAGGGCACTAAGCCCTCCCTGAAGGATTGGTTAATAAGCTGCGTGACAGGAGGTGCCAGGATGTCGGCGCATTCTTTCAGCAGGTGGTGGGGATAATATCATTCGGCACAGTGCTGTTACGCAAAGCGCCAATGATATTTTTTGTGGTCTGAATGGAGATGGGTTCCAGCGTGAACTTACCTAATTGTGGTGAATTACTGCAGGTGTTGTGTAAATAATTACAGGGGGGGCTGGGAGGGAAGTTGTTTTGCTGAATGCTTTGCCGGATTGCCTCAATTTTATTAACCTCTTTCCCACCGTGCCATAAGCATTTTACTGCTACGGCGCGGCAGGGTTATCTTGGGACGACGTCCCTGGGACGTCGTCCTTCACTTTCGCGATTGCCTGTCCCCTGGGACGCGCTCGCGAAAGTGTCCATGCTCGCCGGGTCTAGAAGACCCCGTGCATAACGGATCACGGTAAATTGCCGCTGATCGCGGCCGTTTACCACGTGATCGCGCCGTCGAATGACGGAGCGATCACTTGTAAACAAACCGGCGTCATTTGATGACACCGTTCCTCCCTCTCCTGCGTCTCCTCTCTGTACAGTGTGCGAGGAGAGGGGGGGGAGTGGGGTGTCAGCAGCTGAGCTGTGGCTGGATCTGTGACAAATGCAGTCACAGATCCAGCCATCCCTCAATCAATCCCAGCTCTGCAATCCCCAGTACCCAGCAATCCCCCCAGTACCCATATTTGTTCACACAACACTCTCCAAATCACTCTCCAAATCACTCTCCAAATCACTCTCCAAATCACTCTCCAAATCACTCTCCAAAACATTCTCCAAAACATTCTCCAAAAATCTCAAAGACATGTCACAAACCAACAAACACTAACAAACAACAGAACAAAAGCACCTTGCTGTAGGAAGGGAAACAAATGGATGTACTTTTGCAAAGGAAGGGCGTTTCTCTCGGTCTATTTAAGCACTGTGCGTAGCTCAATAAGTTGACCGGACCTAGTTCCAATCTCACTGATTGCGCCGTGCCGATTTCTGAGCATGCGCAGAGAGCTGCTGACCATAGTCTGCTTCATGCGCGCATGCGCAATCCGGCCGGACCTTCATTTGCATGGGGTTACGGCTCATTTCATTGGAACACGACCACGTCCTTCCCAATTTGAATTACACCGCCTTATGCCTCGGAATTTACATTGCACCAGCGCAAATTTGTGCACAAATACTACGAGGATACGGTACTTGTGCCTCTAAATTGATCCGGTCTAACATAAAGGAGATGCGCTACGCCGGTCAATATATGCGCCAATGTACGTGAATCTGGCCCTAAGAATCTAATACTATATAAATAAAATAGACTAGTATAATAATGGAAAGTGGGTCTACTTCACTCAAATTAAGTTGTCCTCAAAAAGTTCCCCCCTTACCACTAAATCAGCCAACTGAGACTCAGGTCAGAGAATAAAAAATATCTAAAATGTAAAAAAAACAGTACACCATATCAGTGAGCTCTATATTTTTAATATATAATTTGGCATATACTTTAACATTGGTGTTTAATAATGATATGGGTCTAAAGTTTGCCAGTGTATATATAACGCTAGATTATCTGAAAAGCATTTATAATATTCATTTGTAAATCTGTCTGGGCCTGGGGATTTGTCGTTAGGTAAGGCATTGATTGTTGAGAGGGTAAACAGAGAATTTAGAAAAGTAAGCTGTTCAGTGGATAGAAAGGGGAGATTGAGTTTTTGCAAAAAAAAAAAAAAATGAATGTCTTCAAGGTTATTTGGTAATGGGTACATCTTTTAAATTATGTAAGGCACCATAGTAGTCCACAAAGGTGTCTGCTATCTGTTGCAGATTGTGCAGCTCCTGCTTTCTGAATTTTTTTTTTTCTTGCTGTTATTTAGGAGACACTTTTGAGGCATCTGATCCATGTTTGTTCTGCTTGCATGACTTCCTGTTGATTCAGGGGTCCTGCTGGAAGGTGATAGTACCCAGATAGACCTAAGGTGGAGGGATTGTCACAATCTGAATTCTTTGGCACAAGTGGAAGATTTTGTGGACTCTTGTTTATTTATGTATTAATTATCCATCACTATTCTCTTGGACTGTTCACTACATCAATTTGGATATTTTATCTAAATTTTTTCTTAATTATTTATCTTGGTTTATATTATTGTGCTGCACTTTTCTGGTATATCATTTGTTATTTGAATTTAGTGTTAATTCTTTAGTGTTCAGCCTGCATACGGGGGGTTTAGTCACTTATCTTTGCGCTGATTGCACCTCTCTGTTTTTTACACTCTAGATAATGCCAACAGTTACTAGAGACCTCTGGGAACATACGGTGCAGGACTGCTGGGGTCCTGTACCATCTTTTGAGGTGTTTGTAACCCCCTTCTTGGTATCTACATGCTATAAAGGCTTTTCTACACTCTACACTGTGTATATTATATTGTTAATAAAAAAAATACATACAACTCAACATTAAAGGGGCTTACAAATCCTTAGATGTGGTGGCTGCATTTGTTTCTTTTTTAGGCTTTCTCTTTATTTGACCTGGCGTTCCTACCAGTAATGCCCCGTACACACAATCAGAAATTCCAACAGAAAAAGTCCTATGTGAGCTTTTGACCGGTAATTTGCGACCGTGTGTATGCTCCATCGGACTTTTGCTGTAGAAATTTTTGCCAAAAAAAGATTGAGAGCTGGTTTCCAAACGGACAGAAAAGATTCCTATCGGAAAATCCCATCGTCTGTAGCAATTCCGACACGCAAAATTTGCATGATCGGAAAAAAAACGACGCATGCTCGGAAGCATTGAACTTCATTTTCTCGGCTCGTTGTAGTGTTGTACAGTACATCACTGTGTTCTTGACAGATGAAAGTTCAGAGAACTTGTGTGTGACCATGTGTATGCAAGCCAAGCTTGAGCGGAATTCCACTGGAAAAACCATTCAAGGTTTTTCCGTTGAACATGCTTCTTTTTACCTGGTTATCCTACCAGTAACATTCTTCTTGTCTCAGGGTGTCTGCATTCTGGGTGCAGTAGTAAAGCAGACACCTTTGCACAGAAGAATTGTTGGTCTGAGGAAAGGGTAGTGTTAGAATAGTATATTTAAGCAGCCCATACATGGAGAAAAAAATTCCTGCAACTACAGACTGCAAAAAAAAATATTTATTGATTCCCTCATCAATACAAATAGTGTTGACAGGTGAATCCCTCACGCCAACCCAGTGTATTCACCTGGCGGGAAGTGGGGGACAGTTAAAGGCCGTCCTCCCCAGGAGATGACAGTGATTATTGCTGGTGGTTATACTAACCACTAGCGATAATTGTATGCAAAATCCATCAGGTTGATTGTACCCAAGTTGATAGATTAAATTGGTACATCCAGCCTGCCCATAGATCTAGTTTGGTTCCTGCAGAACCAGCCAAGATTGGCCTTAGATGGACTTGATTAACAAACTGAAGCTGAACTCCAGCTAAAACTTTATAAGCAATTATAGCAAACATTTTCCTTTTCTTTTGAGTATGGCCTTATGCACACTGGGCATTAAAAACACCACTTTTAGGATTTTTTTTCTGCCTCTAAATGCCCCTTAATGTTGGCCTACGTGCCCATGCACTCATAGGTGTTTACAGGTGTTTAGAGGCAGAGAAAAAAAAAAACACTGCCAGAGCATTTAGGAGGTTCAGCGTTTTAGCAGAAAAAACACTTGATGCACCTAAATGTGTGTAAACATTTCTGAACCTGTGTTACACTATGTGCATTTAGTGCTTGAGCAAAATGTATCCCTATTGGATGTCTATTACAGTATAATACTTTTATAATGTAATGACAGTGCTGTGCCTTGCCACAGTGTAAACAGACTTTATGACCCAGGATTCTCATCCAAACAGGTTGATGGGCTCCAGGAGGGTTGTTTAATCCAGAGGAAACTGATTTTTTTTTGTAGTTTCCTCATCAGATGGGCTCCACACCAGCAGACACAGAAAGTCTTTGCCCAGGAACCAGGAGGGTGCTACCTAGAATAGATGTGGGAGCCAGAGCAGCATGGAGCTGCAAACTGTATGGACCAAGTGTGGGGGAAGACTGTCTGTAAGAGACAGATCAGGCCAAGGCCAGAGAAGCGGTGCTTTTTAGTATTACAGAGGTGTTTTCCTATTAAAACATTACAAGAACATTTCCACCACATATACTCCAACATTGCATACTCATGGAGGTGCTGGGAACATTTAGCCCTGGTTCACACTGGGATGAGGGAGTGAAATCGTGGGAGTTCAGCTGAACTTCCACGATTTCACTCCCGCTGGCAGTCTCAATTTTGGCTGCGACATGTGAAATCGCATCTCAAATCGAACTAAATCGTACCCAGTCTGAACCTGGGCTTACACTTGCAAGTGTAGCCAGGTGAAGGTAAATTTCAAAGAAGCTTAACATCTCTGGTGTGGGGGCTCCCACACAGCAATACTTCTCTTGATGGGCAGCCAACAGTTAATTGTTGAGGAAAAGTAATATAAAAACATCTAATATGTTTCAGGAATAACACCACTTCCCCTTAATGAGGGCTTCATCTGGTTTCTTTGAGTCCATAAAATAAACACTGGCTAAGAGAAGCCACAACAAGTAGCTACCTATAATGTACCAAGTACAACAAGTATACAAAATGTAAAGTAAAAAATATAATAGAAAGAAAATCATTGTCAATATTCTCAGAATTCATTTTTTAGAAACTTTGATGAGACAAATTGATTTACCATCAATGACTTCTATGAAATATTTATGTAAAAATCCTGACAAAATTCGAAGGCATATTTCTGTGATATAGAACATGCTTCATTTTATTCCATATTAATTACCATATATGTTTAAATTGGAACAGGATTTGGAAGAAAATCTTGACATTTCTGATTGTCATAAACTTTACTAGCTTCTAAATCTTTCTAAACGCTTCCATTATAAAAGCTAACTATAAAATGTTAAAAGTGTGAAATGGGGGGCGTGGCTTGGCACGGAAGCCGATGGACGTCTAAGCCCAGAGCTCCGTACAGCGAGAGATTGCAGTGGCACAAAGCGACCATCCGAATAACACTTTTGCCTTCCGAGAGGGACCCTAGGCATAGCCGACCACCCCGTCATGCCTGGCAAGCGGCAGAAGGATCGTAAACTGCAATGTCTGACTGATTTTTCGCCGTCCTACGGGAACATCAGCCAAGATGGCGACGGGGCCTACTCCTCTCCACACGCGGCCGCCGCACGGATGACGACTGGGAAAGGTATTAAACCCCAGAACAAGTCACCACACACTGCCGGCGACTCTCTTCCTCCGACCCCCTCCTCCTGTAGCCCGGCAAAATCCAGGCCCAGGCTTGAAGGCCGAGGACTGAGCATGGCGGGGAGCCCGACGGCAAGCCAGGCCTCAGAATCTGGGGAAGATACCAGGGACCTGCCCGATTCTATTGAAATGTTCCCCACACTAAATCAACCTGTGCTAGATACGGTCCTAAAGGACATGTTGGTATCATTGAGGAGCACCCTACAGTCTGATATGGCGACCTGTATGCACCGCTTAGCTCGGGACATTCAGGAGGTGGGAAGCAGGGTGACCCACATTGAAACAAAGATGGGGGAGTATGCCACGACAATCAATGCTCTAGTGGACGCAAATGAGGAGAGTCTGACACAGAGTGGATTAAGGCAAAGCTTGCAGACATAGAGGACAGATCTAGGAAGAATAATATGAAAATAAGGGGGATCCCTGAATCTGTACAACAACCAGATCTGGGTCTCTATGTCACTAGCATGTTTAAAGCTCTGGTCCCGAGCCTCACTGACTTAGATGTCACGGTTGACAGGGTCCACCGTCTGCCGAAACCATCATACCTATCTGAACAAGTACCCCGTGATGTAATACTCAGGTTACATTTCTTTCACGTGAAGGAACAACTGATGGCAACCATGCGTAAGACGGATTTGATTCCCTCAAAGTACCAAGGTTTGCAATTCTACGCAGACTTATCTCAATTTACTCTACAAAGGCGAAGAGCGTTAAACTCGGTGACTAAAATCCTTCGTAACCATGAGATTGTTTACCGCTGGGGTTACCCGTCTAAACTTTCTATCACAAAAGACAACCGCTCCTACACGGTGACCTCCCTGGAGAAAGGCCTGGATCTCCTTAGGGAATGGGGTATCCTTCCAGCTACGGATGACACACAAGATATGACCAGCACGCCACATCGGGTAGATCCCGAATGGAAGCAAGTCACAGCCAAAAATGCTAAGTCCCATTCATAAACAAGCAAGGATGGTATTTTTTCCTCCTCTCTACTTGAATCTCTAAAGCTGGAGCCAGGAATCCAGCCATGGAACTTGATCCCCAATCTCAAGTTGCAGCGATTAGCTGTCACCGGAGACAAGTGGTTCTCCATGAGTGTTGCTTTAGTTACAAAACGGTACTTTTTTGTTGTTTGTTTTTGCCTTGTTGTTCTCAACTCGTATTTGTTTATGTTTAAGTTTTTCTGCTCTACTTCTATCATTTTTGTCTTGGATGCAGCCGACTGCGAATGACACATTTCTATGCTGAGAATTTGCTGAGTGTCCTGCCAAATCCTGTGCTGCCATTTAAAACTCTAACCTCGGTGGATGAGGTTAAGCCTACCAACAGTGAGTATTCTGACATCCCGTATACTCTATGCTTCACTATGCGGACTACCTGTATACTGTCCAGGAGGGTGCGAATCCTGAGGAGCGCATGGTCTCCCTGTTCCCCTTCACAAGCCATTCTACTACTCCTTCACTATGCCCCTTAAAATAATATCTATTAACACCAAGGGACTTAACCACCCAGTTAAGCGGAAGTCGATGTGGGGAGAGGCACTAATGCATAATAGCGACATTTTATGCGCTCAGGAAACACATTTCAGTACTAAAGCACCAGTTAAATGTTCCCATAGGAACTTTCCTCATGTGTTTACGGCCAATGCAGACTCCAAGACTAAAGGTGTCCTAATTGCTATTCGAGACACAGTGGCTTTTACTCTACACACCCAAGTCGTGGATCCCCTAGGAAGATATCTGATTTTAGTTTGCGACTTGGACTCTGTCACATATACAATAGTATCTGTATATGCACCAAACAAACATCAGATTCGCTTCTTTAACAAACTGCTGAGCAAAGTGAATAAGCACCGCTTAGGCCTGTTTGTGCTCTGTGGAGATTTCAATGTTACTCCCGACCCCTCAGTGACTCCACCTCGCATTCAAACCGCTACCAACAGCCTTTACTTTCCCATCTCCACAAACAGGAGGTCCATGACGCCTGGCGTTGTTTTCATGCAAACGAAAAGGACTTTACTTATTTCTCTTCTGCGCACCGAACCTATACAAGGATTGATTTATTTTTAGTTGATCAACAGGTTTTGCTCAAGACCATTTGATCAACTTTTTTTGTGATAATGAGGGTTCGGTGCAAAGCCCATTTGTATTGTGGAACGCCCACAAGGCGTACATGAGGGGATTGTGTATACAAGCTGGGGCCAGACTAAAGAGGCAGAGGCAGAGGCAGGTCACTGAGTTGGTAGAACAAATCTCTACCTTGGAGCTTTTGAACAAACAATCATCATCCCCAGACCTTTCTAGTCAACTAACCAAACTTAGGCATAGCCTTAGGTCACTCCTTCTTGAGAAATTCGAAAAATATTCAAAAAAGCTTAAAATGACATATTATTCCACTGGGAACAAGGCAGGCAAAATGCTGGCCCAAACTATTATAGGACATAGGTATAAGCTCAAAATCCCATATATAGTCCGTCACAAATCTAATCAAAAAGAGTTTCACCCCCAAAAAATTGCAGACGCATTTAGTGAGTATTACGGTTCCTTGTACAACTTGAAAGACGACTCTTCAGTTGTCCAACCTACCCCCGAGATAATAGACCAATTTTTGGGCAAATTGTCCATCCCCCGTCTATCCCCAGCCCAACTGCATTCCTTGAATTTACCATTCACTACTGACGAAATTCTAACGGTGATTGACTCGCTCCCTGTGAATAAATCTCCAGGCCCTGACGGATTTAGTGCCGAATATTACAAGTCCTTTAAAGCTATATTATCCCCCTTCCTGCTACAAATATTGCAATCTGCGACTGCCTCTGCCTCTTTCCCACCTGAAATGTTGGAAGCTCTGATTGTGGCTCTGCCTAAGCCAGGGAAGGATCCTACCTCACCGCCAAATTTTCGTCCAATCTCCTTGTTGAACATTGATCTAAAGATTTACGCCAAACTATTAGCAAGTGTCTAGTGGATGTTTTACCTACAATAATACACCCAGACCAGACGGGTTTCACCAAGAACAGACAAACGTCGGACGCTACCCACCGAATGGTTAATATTGTCCATTTGGCGCAGGCGCAGCAAAGGCCTTCTCTGCTCCTTTCGTTGGATGCAGAAAAGGCCTTTGACCGGATACACTGGATTTATTTGGCCAAAGTGTTGACGTCTTTTGGGTTCTCTGGTGACATTATGTCTGCAATTCTGGCACTGTATACTCAACCCTCGGCACGGGTCTACATGTCTGGGGTTCTCTCCACCCCCTTCTCTATCACTAATGGTACGAGACAAGGGTGCCCTCTCTCTCCCCTAATATTCAATTTGTTGATGGAGCCATTGGCCATTAGTATTAGAACACATCCTGGTATATATGGTTTCTCAGTGGGGAAACATATGCATAAAATTAGTCTCTTCGCAGACGACATTGTAATAATATTGACTGAGGTGGGCCCTTCCCTGGCGGAAACGTATGAGGTACTGCAGATGTTCAAGGCGGTTTCTTACTATAAGGTCAATGACAGCAAATCATTTATCTTAGGAATTGGCATTGATGTTCATACGAGCGTGAAACTTAAGGCCCAATATCCCTACATATGGAACACGGAGGGCATCAAGTATTTGGGTATTACTTTGACCGCACATGTGAAAGATCTAGTGAAGGCCAATTATGATTCCTTCTTGATCGGCCTTGCTGGTGTTCTGAGGGACTTGTCTTGGAAGGAATCAACTTGGTCTGGTCGATTAGCAGCCTTGAAGATGATGGTGTTGCCGCAATTTCTATATCTGTTTAGATGTCTTCCTATACCGGTCCCTAATAGGTTTTTCCTCAAAGCCCAATCCTTGGTGAACGGGTACCTCTGGCAAGGTCGGAGGGCTCGCTGTGCCTTCCAAAAATTATTGAAGTCTCGAATGTCGGGAGGGGTCGGTCATGTCCTTCTTAAGGATTACTACTCAGCAGCTATTTTAGCACAATTGAAACATTGGTTTCCAGGGGAGTTAATCTCCAGGTGGCAAGAGCTAGAATCATTTCAGTGCCCCAAATTTGGTACCTATGGCCTACTAGTGACAAATTGGAGAAAATTCCAAGTGATCTCTCGCCTACTATAATTGCAGCACTCCAAACTTGGAAAAAGTTCAGAGAGGAGCCCATCGATGCTGTTGAGACCAAACCTATTTATCTTCCCATTAAATGCCTACACTTATTCCTATCAGACCTGAACATGACTGAGTGGGAATCACACAGTGTTTCCACTATAGCGGACTTATGCGTAGGCCCTGCCATTAAATCTTTTCGCTCTCTCCAGATTGAGTTTGGACTGGACCCTAAGGACTACTTTACTTACATGAGGGTGTCGCACCTTTTAGCTTCCCCTTTCGAGGCGAAGGTAGATGTACCATGGAGAGTGTTTCTTTACTTGACCAACCCCAACACTTCTATTAAGGGTATTTCTCTTTTTTACAATATTTTTGGACAGAAAACTGTTTTTACCAAAACGCCCTCTATGAAAACTTGGGAACTAGACATAGATAGTCGATTCACAACAGATCAGTGGAGACGCGCTGTGACTTCTACATATGCAGCCACCAGAAGTGCAAATCTATGGGAGTTGTTTCAAAAGATACTATTGCGATGGTATATGACCCCCACAAGACTGGCAGGGTTCGACAGATCTGCTTCTCCGTTGTATTGGAGGCAATGTGGGAAAAGGGGGACTTTGTTCTATATTCTATGGAGTTGCCCCAAACTGCAAACCTATTGGGTGAAGGTTTTTGACATTTTAAGACAGAGGATATGTGGAAATGAATAGAGACAACGCAGATGTTGATGTTTACATAGTTTAGGTTGGTTCCCCCGGGTGCAGTGTGCTCCCTATGGGGCACTCGGGGGGCAAAAGTCAACCTTGGTTATATTTTGTTAAGTTTTTCAGAGAAGCTTCTTTATCACTGATAACTACCTGATATACTAGAGCTATGTCCGTGACTCACAATTGAGTTCCATTACGTGTTTAATATTGTGAACGCAGCTAACCAATGTGTTTTCATTTGTATATGTTTTTGATATAATTAATAAAAACTATTGTTCCAAAAAAAAAAAGTGTGAAATGGCTCCCGAGTCCCACTTTCCGTCACAGACTATGAAAAGTGGTGTGGTCAAGCCGTGGGGGGAGTCTCAGTGATTTACCGGTCACTTGCTAGGGCAGGGGACAAGACACTTTATATGAAGGATTGAGAAAATGAATTACAATGCACCTGGAAAATTGAGGAAATGGTATAGAGCCTCTACCATTGCGTCCAAAGGCATTCTAAATGTAGCATTGATTGAAGCGAACTTGAAAATCCTGATGAGGTGGTACATGGTCCCCCTTAAACTTTTCAAAATGTACCCTAACACCTCACCCTTGTGCTTTCGCGAATGCGGGCACATTGGATCGATGCTACACATATGGTGGGAATTTCCCAAGATCAGGGGTTTATGGAATAAAATATTTTGTACTGTTCGGAAAATCACGGGGTTACCCATCCAAAAGTCTCCACACCTCGCTCTCTTGAATTTTCTGTGCCCTGGAACCCCAAAACAAACTCAACATCTTATAATGTTTATATTCCTCGGGACCCGGTTGACGATTGCTCGGGCCTGGAAAAAAATAACTGTTTAATTTCTCTTGGTCAAACGAAAGATTTTGTGGATCATGGCTCAAGAGAAAACAGTTAGCATGCTTTTGGATTCTACTGATAAACACAATGCCATTTGGGAGCCCTGGTCCAGATATCTGTCCTTGCTGCCTTTCAATTGCCTGCCGCCCGGGTCCGGATAGATGAGCCGGAATTACGCTAGGATCCGACTTGCGTAAGTCACTTACACCGTCGGATCCTAAATGCAATAATACACCGGCCGCAAGGTGGCGTTTACGTAGATTTCTGCGCCAAATATGCAAATGTGCCGATATGCCGATTCCCGAACGTTTTTGCACCGCGTCAACGTAGTTTACGTTGTTTCCGTAAGCGTAAGGTTACCCCTGCTATATGAGGGGTAACCTTACGTCAGTCAGCCGTATGCCATGTTAAATATGGACGTCGGGACAGCGTCATGTTTTTACGTTGTTTGCGTAACTCGTCACGAATAGGCCTTTACGTTAATTACGTTGCCATCGTAATCGCTGTATTTACGGCATACGACGAAGCATGCGCAGTGGCCTATGTTTAAGGCTGGCGCATGCGCAGTTCGTTCGGCACGGGGGCGCGCTTAATTTAAATACAAGCCACCCCCTTTGAATTACGTGGCCTTACGCCGGGCCAGTTACACTACGCCACCGCAAATTACGGAGCAAGTGCTTGGAGAATACGGCACTTGCTCCTGTAAATTGCGGCGGCGTAGTGTAAATAGCTTACGCGACGCCGCCGCAGGATGTACCTGAGTCTAGCCCAATGTCTCTCTCTCTCTTCCTAATGTATTGCACCTATGCTTCACTGGACATCTGTGTTTTTACTGCTTGCTTTTTATCCGGGGAGCACACTCTGGGGGGTGGGTGCCCTCCTGAGGGGTGCTGGGGGGGTGGGTCTGCCCTCCTGTGCCAGCAACGGATGTTTTATTTTGGTTCCTTTGGGTGCCTGTTTGATGTCTTTCATTTTGACGTATTATCTGTTATTCATTGTACCGCTAGGCTTAATGCTTTATGACAGTTTTACCTGTATTTCTATTGTGATTCATTTGTGGATATTTCAATAAAAAAAGTGTGAAAAAAAGTGTGAAATGGTTACAAGATTAGCTTCTAATTATTCAAATGCTTCTTCTGATTGTTTTAGAGATCTTGGAAATAGGGATAATATATTATACTTGGTGGATATGCCCGGGTTCAGAAATATTGGACTCAAATATTGTATACAGTCTTACCAATTATTTAACAAATATCTATCTAAATATGTCCCCTTGGTAGGCAAGTCCTTTTAGACACATCTATAAAAAAATATATACACTGGCACATACTAAGAAATGAATTTCATTTATTTTCTTAGCAGCTAGAATAGCAATTGCTAAATCCTGGGGCAATCCACTTCCAATCCATTGAATTTCATCAAAACAAAATTGTCATGGATTATGACTTAATTTAATGAAACACAGAAGCCTTGGGTACAGTATCTTGCAGATAAGAATAATTAATTTGAAATTTAGGAATGTTGTGTACTTGTTGACATCTTTTTTCTTGGGGTGGTTTTCAGACCTCAGACATGAAGTCTGGGCAACACATGTTTCCCTGTGTGCTTGTTTCAATCCAGAGCACTAGGTGCCATTTCTGTCTGCTGCCTTGTTCCTCTGTTATCTGCATGAGTCTTCTGGCATATTGTCCTGAAACCAGAAGATGAAAGGGTCACAGGAGATGGACCTCTGGCAAAAAGCCTTTGATTGACAGCCTTGAGTCCGTTCCTGTGTGCTGTGTGGGGGAGGGTGGGGTATGTCCCGTCCCTCTGGTTGGCTCTTAGATATTTTCTCATTAGGATCTGCAGTGGTTGGCTTCAGCTCCCCACCCCCTGCCTTCTGAAAGCTCAGGCTGTGTGAATTCTGTACTTTGACCAGCAGTGGATGAGACAGGGCTGCAGATGGACAGGTGCAGCTTATGAGAAGATTTTTGTTATCTCTGTGTGTCCCTGAGGCTGATCACCTCACTGGATATACAGTATATGGGGGTTTACGGCCACTTTAACTTGTCCTCTTCTTGAGGTAAACTTTATTTTTTATCACCTTTTGTTTAATACTATTGGGGATTCGAGGAGATATGTTTTCATTCGCTCTTCAAGGACAAAACACTTCACAATATGTTTGTTATCTTGAATACATTTTATTTCATTTGACTAATTGCTTTCCTTCCCTAGGACATTTTTGTATTAACAATCTGCTAGTTGACATACAACATACAACAATAAAAACTGTTGCGAGTGGGAAAAAAACATTTTGTTATGCAAATTAGTCAATGCATTATTGTTAAGTTAATGGACTGTGGTGAACTAACATTGTAATATCTGGCTTGGGGAATCTAGGCATCAATGACCTTTCAGTTATTCATGAATCAACAGTCCTTAAAAATATACCAAGATTTAAAATTACTTTTCTCACCAGAGATGTCTTTGTTACTGAAAAATAGTCATGTCTGTTTAAAATAAATAACATACTGTATGTACTGTCATTATATATTATTATCTTTTTGTTGCTATGCAATTAAACTGACACCTTTTTTGACATGACATGGTAACATTATTTTAAAAGGAAACATTGGAAAACAAGTTGGCACCTTTATTTGTCTTATTTTCACTGAAGCACAAAATAAGAGTGATGACTGTGATGCTTGAAAATGAATTATTACTATCTATCTAACTACTTTCACAGTATACACTATGAACCTGATGTATTTAAACTATAGGGAATTCATGACATTTTACTGTTAGTCATTACTGAATAGCATAGTATACCTATTAAATACATACAAATAAGGATTATTCATTGTACTCCAACTGAACCTTCAGTTCAAATCAACTAAATACATTCCAGGTTAACCACTTAAGACCCGGACCAATACGCTGGTAAATGACCCAAGGTGTTTTTGCGATTCGGCACTGCGTCGCTTTAACAGACAATTGCGCGGTCGTGCGACGTGGCTCCCAAACAAAATTTGCGTCCTTTTCTTCCCACAAATAGAGCTTTCTTTTGGTGGTATTTGATCACCTCTGCGATTTTTATTTTTTGCGCTATATACAAAAATAGAGCGACATTTTTGAAAAAAAACCACTATTTTTTACTTTTTGTTAAAAAAAAAATCAAATAAACTAAATTTTAGTCAAACATTTAGGCCAAAATTTATTTAGCCACATGTCTTTAGTAAAAAAAAAAATCGCAATAAAAAAAAATAGCTACCTAGCGGGAACAGCGACACTAATACAGCGATCAGAAAAATGATCGCTTAGTGACGCTGGCAATAGGGAGTGAAAGGGTTAACTAGGGCGGTGATCAGGGGGTTACAACTTTATTAGGGGGGGTGGGGGGTCTATCCTGAACCTAACACTAACTTTTTTTTACACTGTCTGTCACACTGACACTAAATGCAGTGATTAGATCACTGCATTCAGTGACACTGTGACAGGGGGGTGGGGGGGGCGATCACAAGGGGTTAATATGCCTATGTGAGTGTGTGTCAGTGTTGTGTTGGTGCACACTTACTTGTGGTGTCTTCTCTCATCAGCAGCGCTGGGAAACAGCGCTGCGATGAGAGATTACATCATTTCCTCCTTCCTGTGTAAACACAGGAGGAGGAAATGACAGGATGGGAGCGCGCTCCCATTGGCTGGGAGCGATCGCGGGGGGGCGGGTATTCGCCGACATCCGCCCCCAGATGCCGGATCGCTCCCGGAGCCAGGGGGACCCCCGCACGCCGCGGAGGGGGTCCCGATGGGACCCCCGAACCGCACTCAGGCGGGGACGTAAATTTACGCCCTTGTGCCTGTACGTGCCCTTCTGTGGCCGTATATGTGCGTGCGGGGGTCCTTAAGTGGTTAAGAAGAGTGAAAGTTTAGAGTGAAATTTTAGACTTTTAAGTTTAGCAAAATGTCATCGTTTTGGAAGTGTTTTTAGCACAAAAATGAAGAGCAAGATCATCTAATCAAACATACAGTACAATTAAGCACATATAGTACACTTAGGGCCGGATCCACAAAGCATTACGGCGGCGTATCTCCAGATACGCTGCCAAAATTTCAAATTTGTGCCGGCTTATCTTTGTTTTGTATCCACAAAACAAGATACACTGGAATTACGCTAAAATACAACTGGCGTAAGTCTATTACGCCGTCGTATCTTAGTTGCATATATATGCTGGACGCTAGGGGCACTTCCGTAGATGTTCAGCGTAAATATGCAAATGAGATAGATATGGCAATCCACGAACGTACGTACGCTCGGCGCATTCTTTTTACGTCGTTTGCGTAAGCGTATGTCTGGCGTAAAGTTACCCCTGCTCTATAGAGGCGTACGGAATGTTAAGTATGGACGTCGGGACAGCGTCGAATTTTCCGTAGTTTCCGTCGTTTACGTTGTTTGCGTAAAACGTTCGCAAATAGGGCTTTGCATAAGTTACGTTCACGTCGAAAGCATTGACTATTTGCGACGTGATTTCACGCATGCGCAGTGGGATACCTCCACGGACGACGCATGCGCAGTAAAAAAAAACTCATTTACGTCGGGTCACGAATAATTTAAATAAAACACGCCCACCTCTTCCCCATTTGAATTAGACGCGTGTACGCCGGCCCATTTACGCTATGCCGCCGTAAGTTAGGATGCAAGTGCTTTGTGAATACGGCACTTGCCATTCTAACTTACGGCAGTGTAGCGTAAATGATATACGCTACGCCTGGCAGAGAGTTACGCCAGGCATCGTGGATCTGGCCCTTAATGTCTAAGCCTCCTTAGTATACAAGAAGAACAGCAATTTAAAAATACTACACTTTTATTTAGAAATACTATGTGCATTTAAATAAATAGGGGTTTATATATAAAACAGACTTATGTTATAATTTAACTATGTTCAGCAACTCTATTGCTTAAAATTTTACATTTCCTAATTGTGGTTACGTCACAAGATTAACAGATATGTTGGAAAGGGAGAGGGGGGGGGGCTGTTGCAACCTTTCAAAAAGAACAAAACATACATTGTTTAGCTAAATATACTCCATAAAATATATACATACAATTGTGTAGCATAGCCATCTGTTCCCTATCTTCATAAGCAGCCCAATGTTGGAAGACTGTTCATTCATCCTTTGCTTTGCACGCATGTACACATTACATTGTTTTCCCTTTTAGGGTTAAAGTGTAGTGTCAAAATGTGTTTTACTTTCTGCTCTAAAACATATCCAATAAAAATAAAAAAAATCGAATTTCTTCATCAGTTTAGGCCAATATGTATTCTGCTACATGTTTTTAGTAAAACAAATCCCAATAATCAATTCTTGATTGATTTGTGGAAAAAATGACAGTGTCTACAAACTATGAGATATTTTTTTTCATATATTTGTTTTGTTACTGGTAATGGCTGCACTCATCAAATTATAGCAGTGGACAAATCGGTGACATTAATACAGTGCTAAATATATGCACTGTCAGTGTACTGATACTGGCAGAGAAGGAGTTAACATCATGGGGAATCCAAGAGTTAACTGTGTGCTTGGCTAATGTTTTAGTGTAGTGGGGAGGTGCTTTATACTATTGAAAGACATTGAACAGTGTTTCGGCTTTACAGAAACACAGGATTCATGTCTTCTGTACTGACAGAATGACAGTCTGCCTTGTTTACATAGACAGAGTGGCATGCTGTCAGTATTGGGAATGATCAGCGGGAGTAGGCAGAGATGGAGTCTGTAGGACCCACTGATCAGCTCCTGCTGTGATCACAACGGAAGCACTACCAGTGATGCAAACTCACACCCAAAACCCGGAATGTATACATGATCCTGCCCTGTAGCAGTAAATCTGCTATGTGGTGGTCGGGAAGTGGTTAAGGTTAACACTTTACATTTTGTTTACACAACTTGCATGATTTCTGAAGACTGCAGAGGTTTATGTAATGTTTGTCTTTTATTGTTCACTAGTACTTACATCTTATTCTACTCCAACCCACAATTTTATGTTTGTTAAATACATAGGGCCAGATTCACAGAGCGATTACGCCGGCGTAACAGGAGATGCGTGGCGTAAGTCTAAATTTGTGCATGCGTTTCGATACTCCGCATCCCCAAAACGAGATACGCAAGAAATCTACTATTTTTTGTCCAGCGTCATTTCGATAGACAGGCGCATCCGTCCGTGCAAAACTGCGCTAGACACAACATTGATTTGCTATTCGTATATGCTAATGAGGGAGTTTAGGGGAACCACAAAAGAACGTTGGTGCAGCGCAGGCTACGCGCTGTGCGCAACAGCTGCACGGCCTGTCTAAAATTAGACCATATAAAAGGTGGTCTAAAATTAGAAAATTCGTATACATGTCAGAGAAAGCAACACCGTTAGTGAGGAGCTGAGCAGTCACACGTGTTGCACGACAATCTGTATGCCAATATGGCAGGGACATCCTCGCTCATAGCTATACTACTGACTTTAGAGGAGCAAAGAAGGATGAGGGCACCGAGGAGGGCACGGGAGAGGATATACCACACCCGCATAGACCTCTTTGGCATGAGTGATTCTGAGGTGTATGGCATCTTCAGATTCACCCCTCATGCCATCCTGGAATTAACCATAACCCTGCAGGAGGACATCACCAGCCCAACACACCGCTCACATGCAGTGCAGCCACTGGTCAAGGTCATGGCAACACTCCATTTCCTTGCCAGTGGCTCTTTTCAAAGAACAAGTGGAGTGGTGGCTGGGATGTCACAATCCTCCATGAGCAGATGTGTGCACCAGGTTATCCCTGCAATCCTCAGACGCATGGCCAACCAAATCATCAAACCCACCACTGAGGACCTGCAGCTGAAGGCAATGACAGATTTCTACAGAATTATAACAAGAGAAAAAAATTGCACATACCAAGTGAATAACAAACAAGCAAAAGCTGCGATTCAAAAATGTTATACAACATAAACAAATATATAAAGAAGGAGCTGGAATCGCGCTAAATATGAGGCTGTGACCATATGAAGGGCACAATGTGTAGTGTAAATACTCAGTGTGGAGGTGAAAAACCTATAAAACCACAGAGAAATACCCAAAAAAACAAAAAGGAGAAAAATTATTATGAGAAGTCCACCTGTTGGTCACAAAGAAACCTACTCATGGTATGAGGCTGTGATCATGTGAAGGGCACAGATACAATAAGTGGTATAAATATTCAGTGTGGAAATAATAAACTTATGGAGCCACAGAGAAATATCAAAGAACCAAAAAGGTGGAAAAAACAAAAAAATTCAAAATTAAAATAAAAAGTCCACCTATTGGTCACAAAGAAGCCTACTCAAAGTCTATGATGAACTAGGGTGAGGTCTTAACAGGGAAATATGCAGAACAAATTGGAGTCGCGCTATAAAATGACATATGGTATAACACTAAATTTGATGTAAAATACTACAACTATCACCAATTGTGCAGAACTATCGCATAAGATTGGCATTTAGTGAAAACAATAATATTGAACAGTGAGCATAAACATTAAAAGTCTATGGGCCAGATTCAGGAACACTTGCGCTGGAGTATTTCGATATGCGCCGCGTAACTGTGATGATGCGCCGTCGTTTCTATGTGCCCGTACCCACCAAACTAGATGCGCCCAATAACGGGTCATTTGCGACTGGCGGAACGTTCCGACGCCAGAGTATCGTCAGCGCTTAATTTCGTTGGGCGCATCAGTCGCGCCTATTGATTTCCCCTGCAAATATGCAAATGAGGGATTTTTCACAATTCACGAACGGATTAGCACCATACGCTGGCTACATGCGCCGCGCGTATCTCGTCCGTCCGGCGCAAAGTTATTTCTACAAAAGGCTGCTTTATCTTTACTCCAGATGGCCACAGGTCAGCAGGAGAGCAGCTACAGCAGCGTTACCGACGATAGGAGCTAGCTGAGCACCCCCACTTGCAGGACAACACCTCTGTCCATGCTTGTCTGTCAAATTTTACAGCCATGGAGGAAGACATCATAGGTCTCCATAGCCGAGATGACGGCTGACAGCTCCTGGCCATTAAAGTTCAGCTTTCTCCTGTGTGTTTGCGGGGAACGGGAGCAGCCATCTCAAAACAAAAGTAACATCACTGCGGGGAGGGGGAGCAGGATATACTTTAGTGCCGAAATGGCGCTTCTACGGGCGCATTTAAACGCCCAACGGAAGGCATTGCGCTGACGTTTCCCGTGAAGTGGTGCCGACGGAAGTTGTGAGCATGCGCACAAAGGGGGCGAGTGGAGCCGCACTCACTGCGCATGCTCCGTGGTTGATGCGCTGAACGTAAGCCTCTGCGCTGGGCTCCGCCCATCATTTACATATGATCACACCCACTTCCACTTGCGTCGGGTTACGCCAGCGCATTATCGTTACTCTGGCGCAAGTTTACGCGCAACTGCTATGTGAATTACAGGACTTGCGCTGAAAGGGTCTTCAGAGTAACGTAAATGAGAAGCGTTACTCTGGAGCAAAGATGCTCTCATCTACCTGAATCTGGCCCTATGTGGTGATAATACAGTCCATAGAGGGTGATTCTTAAATAAAGAGTCCTCAGTGTAGGTAAATCCACGGACAGGTGTGTGTAATGACAAACAGAAACCTCCACCGCACAGAAAACACTGACCCTTACCAGAGTCTCTGATCTCACTGAGATCAATAACAGCACATAAGGGTATCTAAAATCAGCAAGGAGCAAGGGGAACATCCATTCATTTCAGCCAGTTGGTGTATTCAGCTCAACACGATCATGTGTCAACCAGTGGTCCCATATAGAAAATCGAAAGAGATCCACATAGTGTAAAACCGTACATTTATTAAATAAAACAAATATTGTGCGCACTTACATCAATCCAAATAAAAACAGCATGTAAAGAGTAAGCCGGCCGGCTTAAGGAGCGTGTACCCATCTTCCGGGTCCTCACACGTGATGCGGTGACGTCAGAGCGCCGCCTCCCGACGTTTCGTCTCAATAGGGACTTGATCACGGGATGAGGCGGCACTCCGAGTCACCACATATAAATGAGCAAAGAAAGGTGGAGCTATCACTAGGGAGGATCCCAGGTGATCACACTTCCGCCATGTTTAATACTGGAAACACCGCGAGTATAACAATGGGTCTTAACCCAGCAAGTAGGGGCAAACCACAAAGGCAGCCCGATTATAACAGCACACCATACTGTCATATATAATGACAAGCAGTGTGTATATACATTAAAATCCTGAAGGTTAATATCACAGTACGAGTGTGTAGTTGGCCGGAAGCTGCCAGAACCACACACATGCATTAAACAGACAGTGTTCGCATATTGCAATATACTGCAATTACATTACAATTGAACATTAAAATATGTATAAAAAGACACATCAAACGGTTTTAAACCGTCATACTCCGACCGGGGTTGGAGATATAATTTAAAGTGGGAATCAAACGGCCGCATATCCACCATCTTAACTGTTGGAAAAGTCAACCAGATATATGTTATACGGTAATGGGCAAAAAAGGGGTGATAATAGAAATGTTGCCACATATATAAGTCTAAGGGTAACGACACTCATAATGAAGGTGATATTAATTACTCCATATAGTTAGATATGGAGAACATTGAACGGCGCTAACACAAGCCCGTTCAGTGTCAGTCACCCCCTAACCCATACCGAGCGGGGGGGGAGGGGGAGGGGCACGGGAGGCTGGACCAAAATAAATGTCGACAAAGGGAATGTCAACAAGCAGTGACATCCAAACATAATGGTAATGGATGTGCGACCGTCCAAGGACCACCATGATTGACATAAATCAATTAGGTTCAAAATTAAATAAAATCCATCACAATGTATTGTGCTAGAACCTACTATCCTGACTCTTATAAGTCAAATTATTGACCAAAGGTTCCTACTTCCCAATCACATGGAGATATATGAAGACCACATCAAATCAACATCAATGTAAGAATTAATGTCCGAATGGTTGACAATAGTAAGTGGAGTTAGGAGTTGTCAATAAAGCAATTAACATCCACTTCGATGTTGAGGCCATGAGGGGTGTAACACTTAGTTTTATGTATCCACGCCATTTCAGAGCGGGAAATACTTCTCACTAGGTCACTACCCCGCCAGTGAGCGTTGAATTTGTCTATACCCAAAAAAAACGTGTTATTGGGATTTTAATCATGTGCCAACAGAAAATGTTTCGTTACGGAATGTTCGGTGAACCCATTCCGAATGTTTGTAATATGCTCATTCAGGCGTATGTGTAAAGGACGTTTTGTTCTGCCTATATACTGTAACCCACATGGGCACATGAGCATATATATAACCCCCACAGTTGTACAAGTAATAAAGGGCTTAATAGCAAAACTTTTCTGGGTGCTGGTGGAACGGAACGTAGTACTTCGTTTAGACTTAATGCCATTTAAAGCACAGCTCTGACATCTACCACATTTGTAGAAACCAGAAAGGTCTGCCAGTAACATCGATGGTATTCTCGGGGGATTTAACACATTAGGTGCCAATTTGTCCCTAAGTGAGGGGAGGCCCCTGAAGACCACCTGTGGTTTTTCTGGCAGCAATCCCTTAAGGGCATTATCGCTTCTCAACACATGCCAGTGTTTAGAAATAACGTGTCTAACATTAGCATGTTGGCATGAGTAATCTGTAACAAACAGGTTTTTGAATTGATGGGCAGTGCCAGGACGGAGTTTGTCTTTCAACAAGTCGGCCCTGTCAATCTCAGACACTGATTTTAAAGTGTCATTCAGAAATTTCTGACAATAGCCCTTCATTACAAAACGTTCAGTAAGGATCAATGCTTGTGTCCTGAACGTGGCATCATGGGTACAATTTCTCTTCAAACGTAAAAACTGGCTTTTAGGCACAGATTTCAGCCAAGAAGAATGATGACAGCTATCACTGGAAATATAGGAATTTCTATCAGTTGGTTTAAAATGTGTTGAAGTCACGAATTTACCATCCTCAATGGAGATGGCTAGGTCCAAAAAATGAATTCTCTCCTTACTGGCCTGGAATGTCATAACGATGCCCCGCACGTTTGTATTAAGGCAATCTACAAACTGGGAAAGATCGCTTTCGGTGCCATCCCACAGGAGGAGGATGTCGTCAATGTACCTGGCCCACAGAAGAATCTGGGGCATAGGCTGGTCATAGACGACATCCTCCTCCCATTTAGCCATAAAAAGATTCGCCAAACTAGGAGCGTATTTGGCTCCCATTGCGACACCATGGTTTTGCTTATAGAACCGTCCCCCGTGCCAAAAAAAATTATGGGTCGCAGCAAACACCAACAGTTCCATTATAAACAAAATCTGTTCTGCTAACAAACCACTATCTCTATTCAAATAGTAAGAGACTGCCTCTATACCCAAATCGTGTGGAATAATGGTATACAGCGACGTTACGTCAGCTGTAACCATCCACAGGTTGGGAGTAGGTTTCAGATTGAAAAGCAGGTTAATGATATGTTTGGTATCCTTGGTGTATGACGGCATCCCTTTAACGAGGGGTTGCAAGAAAAAATCTATATATTTGCCCACCCGGGACGTGATCGAATCAATCCCACTCACGATGGGACGTCCCGGGGGGCAAACTGGATTTTTATGGACCTTCGGGAGGTAATACATAATGGGTGTCCTTGGGGCCTTAGGCACCAGAAATACAGATTCCTTCTCGTTAAGAATGCCATTCCGTCGACCTTTATCAACAATATTCTGTAGAGTTTTCTTATATTTCCTACCAGGATCTAGTATTAAAGGGACATAGGTGTCTCTATCATCAAGGATGCGTTGCATCTCCTGTAGATAATCAGTCTTGTTAAGGACAACGATACCACCGCCTTGTCTGCTGGACGTATTACTAAATTTTTATTTTTGCATATGGAGTCAATACCTTCCTCTATCTATCTATCTATCTATCTATCTAAAAAAAAAAAAAAAAAAAAAAAAAAAAAAAAAGAGGTGTTTACGTTTCTCATTCAGGTTAAAAAAAAAAAAAAAAAAAAAAAAAAAAAGAAGAAATAGCAATAAAAAGGGGATGGGTGGGTGGGCCACCAGAAAACCGACGCCCAGAAGGAGGAAGGAGGGTGGGTTTAAATACCTCCCGACTCCTCCTACAAATACAGGCTTGACCTGCAGTCAGCCTTTAAACTTATTCACTCAGATTAACGCAATTTTTTCTTGTTCATTTAACAGGGAAATGCCTTCAGATGAAGATGGATGTGCCTTCTCCCCAAAATGTAGTGTGTATATAGATCAAGGAGGCAGAATCTCAGGAAAATAACAATGCATCAACTCCGCGCTGTCGGTCACACTTGGGCTTTCCCAGATTTGAATGTAGAATCACAGCACCAAAAACAAAGCAGAAAACAGAAAAACTTGCATAGTGTGAAACCTTATGGACAACGTGTATATCACCACCCGTGTGGGACAGTCGTGAAATGGGGAGGGGATAGTGCAAACCCACCACCACTATACACACTGACCCTTAACAGACAGCGGGACCCCTCAGGGTAGATGCAAAAACACCTAGGATGGGATGAATCGTATTTCAACAGCTGTGAGACTTCAGCATTTAGCAGCACTGATATGGTACCATGAAACGACAGTGTAACGGTCACCACCGCTTACGACCTTCCATCCACCCACGACAAGCTTATCTGACACACTGCGACCATATTGCATACACGATCCATATTCATTCCCATAAACAAGACGAGACTCAAGCTCTGCACTTGCTTCCAAGATATGACAATTTATTAGTATTTTCTCAGCTTCTTATATCCAGTACAGCATAATACAGTTCATCACAGGACAATGCAATCTCCACCCCCCCCTTCACACCATGGGGGGCTTCAATCACACTCTAAAAGGCATTTAGGTAAGCTAACCATGTAGACCGGTCGGCACCGTATCTTCAATAGGGTTCAATTAACCTTGAATAATAACACAGACATCTAGTTGAATAAGTTATCTATACAGCTTTATCACACAATGGCAGTGAGAGTGGGTGCAATCCACACCTTCAGATTTCAATAGCCTATTATACAAAAGGTATGACTCACTGACTGGCTGACCTGGTCATGTCATCATGAACTCCTTGTGATATCTCAGTCCTGAAATATGAAGTATTATTAATGTCCCATCACATGTAATATATGAATTATGATTCACTATTAGCCACCCTACACCCAAAAGGGCACAGGGTGGGTTTTGACCCAAGAGTTATTGTTGCTGCTGAAAACAGTGGAAAAATACTGCGCAGGTCTAATGTAAACCAAAAGATTAGTCGGTAACAAGACCGAACAATCTTAAGAATGAAATAAAAAAGGGGGTGCTGCTGCAGCAAAAATGTCAGATAAACAAATGTATAGCAATAAATATGGTATGCTGCGCTGCTAAAGGTTAATACATCAATATTCATAAGTGATATGCATGATGAGAAATACACATTAGTGCAAAAAATAAATAATAATAGATAAGAAAACCAACACCAAGTGATCCAATGTATGTCAATAAAACATAAAAAGAAGCAATATATTATGAATAGCAGTGTTGGTAAATTCATATGGTATCAATATTCAAACTCCAAAGAAAGTTCCAACTTCAGTGAGTTTAAGGGGAAAATCCCAGATGAGAATTGTGATTCCACAGGACAGAAGAGAGCCTCCACCTCCACCTCTTAATACGAATCTGCTTACCAGATAGAATATAATCATGAGCATCAAACAGCATGTCTGGCTAGGTTGCTTAGGCAGATATTCAAGTGGATTCCTGTGTGAACCTCCAGTATCAGTCTCAAAGGAAGCCATAACTCCCAATATGTAGCCCAGGGATAAAAGAAAAAAAGGGATGCCAACATAGAGTAGTAACGTTTATGTAGATTTTAATAAAAAAAATTGTTTGCACTTACAAAATGTCGAATCGTTAGGAGCATAAAAATAGTTAGCCGGCCGGCTCTCACAATCCGCCCGTCCTTCCGGATGGTCGTGAGGGTAAAAACAATAGTGACGTCAGCACGCCGTTCCTCCCTACGTCGTTTCGTCCAATAGCAGACTTCCTCCAAGGCCCCCGTCAGTAGTTCCTGTCCTCCAATGTTGGTATCCATACTGTACCCCAAATAAATGGCTCCAAACTGAGCATTACTCACCCCGCCAACCTCTGCCTCTCTCAGAGAACACGCCTGCCGCTGGGGAGAAGGCAGGGTAGCTGGGCTCAGTCCATCATGCTGTTGGGGGTCTGGGCCAACTGCCCCCCCTTCCTGGGGTATACCAGTGGAGACTGAAGTCTCATCCACTGGTGCTTGTTGAAAACCCCCCGGTGCTTGCAAAGCAAAGCTGACATCCTCCTGTCCCAGTCCTGTACCATTTTCTGGGGTTGTGCCAGTGGAGACTGAAGTCCCATCCACTACCCCAGGAACCCCCTCTTCTGTTAGTGAGGAGCAGAGGCCTATGACACTCTGCTCTGTTGCCAGCTCTTCCGCTGGGTTGCTGTGAGTGGAGACCACAGTCCCATCCACTACCACAGGGTCCCCCTCTTCTGTTAATGAGGAGCAGAGGCCTATGACACTCTTCTCTGTTGCCAGCTCTTCTGCTGGGTTGCTGTGAGTGGAGACCACAGTCCCATCCACCACCACAGGGTCCCCCTCTTCCGTTAGTGGAGAGCAGAGGTCCGTGACCCTCTGTTCTGTTGCCAGCTCTTCCGCTGGGTTGCTGTGAGTGGAGACCACAGTCCCATCCACTACCACAGGGTCCCCCTCTTTTGCTAGTTGGGAGCAGAGGCTTGGCGCACCCTGCTCTGTTGCCAGTGATTCAGCTGGGGGTAAAAGCTTTACCACCTCAGCTTGTTGCTGGAGAGAGAGGCCAACCGCCCCGGCTCTCTGGAACTCCACCCCATCCTGTCACGTACCTGGTTATGGAGCCCAATGTGCAGGGAACGGCCTCTCGTAAGCCTCTGACTCAGGAACCCCTGGTAGAGGAGACAGGGGGTACGGAGTCTGGAGGGACACAAGCGCCTGGTGGGAAGCTGGAGATGGACCGGAAGAGGAAGTGAACAGGTGTTGATGAGGTCCTAGCAGAAATCCAGCAAACACAGGAACGGTGTTGTAGCGCTTGTGAATAGGAGCCAAGGGATTGTCAGACACTGGATCAGGCACCAATCAGGAGACGGAGACAGGTCCGAGGGTTGAATCAGGTTCAGACCGGGTCGGTGAATCAGGTAAGCAGACAGCAAGGCGGGTTTAAGCAAAGTCGGTAGTCGGATCAGGCCGGGGTCAGAGGCAGGCTGCAGGCAGAGAAGGGTCAACAGAAGCCGGGTCAGGTGTTCGGTAATCAGGCAGACAGGTAACAGATTCAGATTCAGTCAGGGATTGCTGCAGACTGGTCAGCAAGATACAGTGGGATCAGATGGTTTAAATAGCAGTTCTTGGCGCCGAAATGACGTCAGCGCGCGCGCGCGCTCCCGCCGCGCGCGCCGCGTGCACGCTCGCGCCGCGCACATCACGCGCGTGCACCCGCGCGCCCCCGCGCATGCGCTGAAACAGACTTCTCCTGGCGCTGTCAGTATTGGTAAGATTCCTGTATCTCTTATCATGACATTGCCCCCCCCCTACGGGCAGCCTCCGGATGCCCAACTGGGCCAACCTACTTGGGTGTGCCCTTTTATAGGCCCGGACCAGTCTCTGAGCGTGAATGTTGGCCTCTGGTTCCCAGGAGTTTTCTTCTGGGCCGTAGCCTTTCCATTTCACCAGGTATTGAACCTGGTTACGTCTCTTCCGACAATCCAGGATGGATTCCACCTCGAACTCCTCCTCGCCGTCGATAAGTACCGGTGTGGGCGGACCAGCATTCCGGTTGGGAAAAGGATCCGGGACTGTGGGTTTGAGCAGTGCCACATGAAAGACTGGATGAATCCTAAAAGAAGCAGGTAATTTCAATTTGTAGGCCACTTCATTAACCCTTCTGAGTACCTGGAAGGGACCAACAAACTTAGGACCAAGTTTCTTGGTTGGGCAAGCTAGTTTTAAGTTCAAAGTGGATAAATAAACTTGATCCCCTGGTACCAAATTAAGTTGTCCTCTCCTATTTCTGTCAAAGACCTCCTTATTATACTCCTGGGTTCTTGCCATTGTTTCCTGGAGTATTTTGTTATTGGTGGAAAAAAAATCCAAGGTTTCCTGAACGGCTGGTACTGAGCATTCCGGATAATGGTTGGATAAGAACAGAGGATGAAAGCCGTAGTTGGCAAAGAATGGGGACTGTTGGGTAGCTGAATGGATTGAGTTGTTGTAGGCAAACTCTGCAAGGGGCAACAGAGAAGCCCAATCATCCTGTGAAAAACTGGAGAAACAGCGCAGGTATTGCTCGAGCGTCTGGTTGGTGCGCTCGGTCTGGCCGTTGGTCTGTGGGTGGTACGCAGATGAAAAGGAAAGTTCAATCTTCAGCGCCCCACATAACGCTTTCCAGAACCTCGAGGTGAATTGCACCCCACGGTCAGATACAATATTAGCAGGTATACCATGGAGTCTCACTACTTCTTTAATAAAAATTTTTGCTGTTTCGGCAGCAGAATGTGTCCCTACCATCGGTAGGAAGTGCGCCATTTTTGAAAGTCTGTCCACCACTACAAAGATGGTAGTATAGTTTTCAGAAGGAGGTAACTCAACAATAAAATCAATTGAAATCATTCTCCAAGGTTTCTCTGGAACAGGCAGTGGTTTAAGTAACCCCCACACTTTGGTTCTGCTACCCTTGTGTTGGATACAGGTGGCACAGGATTCCACATAGCTTTTGCAATCTTGTAATAATTGAGGCCACCAGAAGGTACGCTGGATGAGTTCAGCTGTCTTGTGGATTCCGAAATGTCCGGCTAGCTCGTGGTCATGGCAGGACTTGAGAATTGTCAATCGTAGTTGTTGAGGCACAAAAATCTTGTTTTTGTTCCATAGCATGCCGTCTCTTAACTGCAGAGTAAGGTCTGGAGATGAGGGAATTGATGAAGAGGCCTGCTTAATTTGAGACAGAAGATCTCCCTGTAACATAAGAAAATTGCCAGGGGCGAGGATGGTGTCCGGGGAGGAAGGAGCTTCAGGCCCATTGAACATCCGGGTTAGCGCGTCGGGTTTAGTGTTTTTTGATCCGGGTCGGTAGGTTATATGGAAGGAAAACCGAGTAAAGAACAATGCCCACCTGGCCTGCCGTGGCCTCAGTCTCTTAGCAACCTTTAAGTATTCCAAGTTCTTGTGATCTGTATAGATCAAGATGGGGTGAGCTGCACCCTCCAGGAGATAACGCCATTCCTCGAGAGCTGCCTTGATTGCTAAAAGTTCCCTGTCCCCAACGTCATAGTTTCTTTCAGCTTCGGAGAGTTTGCGGGAGAAGAACGCAACTGGATGCAGAAGGGATTTGGGTCCTTGTCTCTGGGAAAGCACTGCTCCGACCGCCACCTCAGAGGCGTCCACTTCCAGGATGAAAGGTAGAACTGGATCAGGATGTTTTAGGATGGATGCTGAAATGAAAAGGTTTTTCAGGGTAGAAAAAGCCGCTTGAGCCTCTGGGGACCACTGGAACCGGATACCCTGTTTGGTCAGACCTGTGATGGGAGCAATTATGGAAGAGAAATTTTTGATACATTTTCGATAAAAATTTGCAAATCCCACGAAACGCTGGACTGATTTCTTATCGGTGGGAGCGGGCCAATCTGTAATGGCGGTGACCTTCTGAGGGTCCATCTTGACACCATCTATTGAAATGATGAGACCTAGGAACTGGATGCTCTCTCTTTCAAACTCACATTTCTCCGCTTTAGCATACAGACTGTGTTGACGGAGCCGGGCTAGGACCTTTTGGACATGTCTTTGATGATCTGACAGGGAGGAAGAGAAGATCAGGATGTCATCTAGGTAAACAATAACGAATAAGTCAAGATAGTCTCTGAAAATGTCATTTACAAAATGCTGGAATGTGGCTGGGGCATTGCAAAGGCCGAAGGGCATCACCAGGTATTCAAAATGCCCAAAACGAGTACGAAATGCGGTTTTCCACTCGTCGCCATCCCTTATGCGGACGAGGTTGTAGGCCCCACGGAGGTCAAGTTTAGTAAAGATGGTGGCTGCTCCGAGTCTCTGAAATAGTTCAGGAACAAGAGGGAGAGGATACCTGTTCTTAATCGTGATTTTATTTAAGTCCCTGTAGTCTACGCAGGGGCGTAGAGAGTGATCCTTCTTTTCCACGAAGAATATACCGGCCCCCGCAGGGGATGTGGAAGGGCGGATGAACCCCTTCTCGAGATTCTCATCAATATAAGACTTGAGAGTGACCAACTCTAGCCCAGTCAAAGGAAATATTCTTCCAAACGGAATTTCTGCTCCAGGTAAAAGTTCAATAGGGCAGTCGTAGGACCGGTGTGGAGGTAACGTCTCTGCTCCTCTTTTGCTGAACACATCTAAGAAACTATGATAGGCTTCTGGGATTAATTGACGGTTCTCCTCTTCGGATTCTAAACACATCAAAGAAGGAGGGGAACTGGCAGGCTTCTGAAGGCAGTGTTGTCGACAGTAAGAGGAAGAAAAGTGGATTGTTCCAGATTCCCAGTCAATCTGGGGATTATGGGCTTTCAGCCAAGGCATACCCAGAATGACCGGAAACATTGGGGATTCAATAATGTCCAGACAGAGTAGTTCCCGGTGGTCCTTGGAGGTGAGTGCGTATAGGGGAATTGTCTCTTGGGTAACCGGGCCGGATTTGATAGCCGATCCGTCGGCTAAATGGACGGTAAGTTTCTGGTGTCGTGGTCGTAGAGGGACTCCATGTCGAAAGGCAAAGGAGGCGTCCATAAAACCGCTGCAAGCACCAGAGTCAATAATTGCGGGGACTTGGAGGTTCCTTCCTGGAAGCTGTAGAGAGATTGAAACAGCCAGGTGAGTATTATTATTACGTAAGACAGAGAAGAGAGCCGGTGAGGGGACTGAACACTTACGGAACTTGACGGGGCAGGTGTTTACATAGTGCCCGGATCCTCCACAGTACATGCAAAGGTTATTGGATCGACGCCTTTGACGCTCCTCCGGAGTCAGGGATGGCCGAAGTAGGCCTATTTGCATTGGTTCTGGATGATCGATGGGGTTTGGTCTGGGACCTGAAGGAGGCAGATGCGGTGGGCCAGGTACACGTGGCATCATCCATATGGGACGTGTGGGGCCGGATGTGCGTTCAGCACGCCATTCCCTCAACCGTCTGTCGATCTGAACAGAGAGGAGGATGAGGGCTTCAAGTGTTGCGGGGATGCCCACTCGGGCTAATTCGTCTTTTAGAGATTCTGAAAGTCCCATACGAAATTGGTGACGCAGGGCAGCATCATTCCAGTTGGTATCGGAACTCCACTGCCTGAATTCAGCTACATATTCCTCCACTGCTCTGCGTCCCTGCTGTAAGGCACATAATGCTGCTTCAGTGGTAGCTGCTAGTTGGGAATCCTCATAGATAAGGTCCATGGCTTGGAAGAAAGTGCTGAGTAGGTTAAGACTTTCTTCCTTGCGTTCTAGAAGACGATGCACCCAGGTCTGAGGTTCGCCAGACAATATCGAGATAACGAAACCTACTTTTGTGGCCTCAAGTGAAAAGGTCCTGGGTTGTAAAGCAAAAAAAGTTCACAGGCGTTGCGGAAAGCTCTATATTTGTGCGATCTCCAGAAAATCTCTCCGGGGTGGGAACTCTGGGTTCCGGTGGTAGCATCACTACGGAAGGGGCATCTGCGGTTCCAGACGCTGCAGGTGCTGTTGTGGCCAGAGTTTGGACACGTCCTTCCAGGCGGGTATATCCTTCTTGTAAAGTCCGTACGGCCGCGGTGAGGCCATCTAGATGGCGGCATAAGTCCTCCATGGGAGACGCCCCCTGCGTGGGCTCGGACATGGCTGACCAGTACTGTCACATACCTGGTTATGGAGCCCAATGTGCAGGGAACGGCCTCTCGTAAGCCTCTGACTCAGGAACCCCTGGTAGAGCAGACAGGGGGTACGGAGTCTGGAGGGACACAAGCGCCTGGTGGGAAGCTGGAGATGGACCGGAAGAGGAAGTGAACAGGTGTTGACGAGGTCCTAGCAGAAATCCAGCAAACACAGGAACGGTGTTGTAGCGCTTGTGAATAGGAGCCAAGGGATTGTCAGACACTGGATCAGGCACCAATCAGGAGACGGAGACAGGTCCGAGGGTTGAATCAGGTTCAGACCGGGTCGGTGAATCAGGTAAGCAGACAGCAAGGCGGGTTTAAGCAGAGTCGGTAGTCGGATCAGGCCGGGGTCAGAGGCAGGCTGCAGGCAGAGAAGGGTCAACAGAAGCCGGGTCAGGTATTCGGTAATCAGGCAGACAGGTAACAGATTCAGATTCAGTCAGGGATTGCTGCAGACTGGTCAGCAAGATACAGTGGGATCAGATGGTTTAAATAGCAGTTCTTGGCGCCGAAATGACGTCAGCGCGCGCGCGCGCTCCCGCCGTGCACGCTCGCGCCACGCACATCACGCGCGTGCACCCGCGCGCCCCCGTGCATGCGCTGAAACAGACTTCTCCTGGCGCTGTCAGTATTGGTAAGATTCCTGTATCTCTTATCATGACACATCCGCTTCGGCTTTAGGGATGAAAATCTCCATATTTTCCATTGCCGATTCATCAGCCATGATTTCACAGTTATCTGACCTTTCCTCATAGTCCCAGGCAATGGGAGCCCCACCCTGCTGCTGAGCCGAGTCTAGCAGCTGTCTGTAGGCAACCTCCAGCTCCCATTCTTGAATGGCCAGAAATTCTAAATCTTCCTGTGACCAGTGGCCTCCCGAGATATTAAATTTTTCCTCTCTGTGCTCCATTATGTCCTCCAAGCGCCACTCCCGATCATCCCCAAAGTCGGGATCACTGGACATCCTCCAATACAACAATCCCAGGCCATCATAGTCATAGCCTTCTGTGGGGCTGTCATCCGCTGACCATGGGCACTCTTGGGCTACATACCACCGGAGGGCTCTGTAGCTCTCGTCCAGCTGCATCTCTGCCCTGATCAGCCTGCTTAACTCTGCTATCCACTCCTGCTTCGGTTGTTCCCCCAACAACGGCTTTCGTACGTCATACTGCGGCCAGTACCTTGCATAGATGGAGGGCAGGACCTTTCCTTGGTGTTGCTGCTCCAGAGCTAGCGCTTCCTTCCAGAGTTGGCACCGAATAACATCCGACCATCCCAACAGGACCTCCTCTGATACTGGTCCTCTATGCTGTATCCGCATCTCTTGTAACCTCCTTTGGAATTCCTCTTCCATGGAGACTGGTATCTGCACCTCTCCTCTCTCTTCAGCTGCTGCAGCACTTCTTCGCTGTCGCAAGGTGGCATCCACAGCCGCTATAACCCGGTCTATGATCTCCGGCGGAGGATTAGGACCATATTGTGCCAGTCCATGTTTAACAGCCCGATCAAAAAATTCTTCCTCGGGTGTCCTGTCTGTTACGCTGGGCCTCTTAGCTCTATTCATTTCGACAAGTTCTGCGATAATGTCCCTTTTCTTACGGTTGCTGGCTGGTCTGCCCCGACTCTCCAGTAAGTCCATGAGGGAAGAGAGCTTCATCCGTTCATACACCGTCTCCATTGTCCTGTGCCCTTGTAGCTGTCCTTCTGATGATGGAATCATCCCACTGCTGTGCCAACAAATGTAACGGTCACCACCGCTTACGACCTTCCATCCACCCACGACAAGCTTATCTGACACACTGCGACCATATTGCATACACGATTCAAATCCATTCCCATAAACAAGACGAGACTCAAGCTCTGCACTTGCTTCCAAGATATGACAATTTATTAGTATTTTCTCAGCTTCTTATATCCAGTACAGCATAATACAGTTCATCACAGGACAATGCAATCTCCACCCCCCCCTTCACACCATGGGGGGCTTCAATCACACTCTAAAAGGCATTTAGGTAAGCTAACCATGTAGACCGGTCGGCACCGTATCTTCAATAGGGTTCAATTAACCTTGAATAATAACACAGACATCTAGTTGAATAAGTTATCTATACAGCTTTATCACACAATGGCAGTGATAGTGGGTGCAATCCACACCTTCAGATTTCAATAGCCTATTATACAAAAGGTATGACTCACTGACTGGCTGACCTGGTCATGTCATCATGAACTCCTTGTGATATCTCAGTCCTGAAATATGAAGTATTATTAATGTCCCATCACATGTAATATATGAATTATGATTCACTATTAGCCACCCTACACCCAAAAGGGCACAGGGTGGGTTTCGACCCAAGAGTTATTGTTGCTGCTGGCACAGGAGTATCTCTCATCCTTCCAACGTCTCTGGGTGTCACGGGCCATTCTGTTACAGACAGAAGAACTCACATAGTGTAAAACCTGATGACTTTTATTAAAAGAGGATAAAATAAGTTACACTGTTTGTGAGTGCAACTTATTTTATCCTCTTTTAATAAAAGTATTTACACTACACATTGTGCCCTTCATATGGTCACAGCCTCATATTTAGCGCGATTCCAGCTCCTTCTTTCTACAGAATTGCCAGATTCCCACGCACCGTGGGGGCCATTGATTGCACACATGTGGCACTCCAGCCCCCCATGAGACAGAGCACATATACCGCAATCGTAAGCATTGGCATTCCATCAACGTACAGGTGATAGTCGATGCCCAAGGCCTCATATGGCACGTCCGTGCCAAACACAACGGATCCAGCCATGACAGCTACATATACAATCAGAGCCCCATCCGAATGGAATTCAAACAGAACGTGTATGGGGACACCTGGCTGGTTGGTGAGTGACATGGGTGGCAGGCATGACTGTCCCCCCCCATGATGCACACATCACAAGGGGCACATGCATGACTAACATCCTCCTGTCTTTTCCCTTACAGGTGACTCTGCATATGCACTGGGACCCCATCTCATGACTCCTATCCAGAACCCCCAAACCCCAGGAGAGGAAAGATACAATGAAGCCCACGCCCAAACAAGTGCAGTGGTGGAGCGCACCTTTGGCCTCCTGAAGTCACGGTTCCGATGCCTGGATAAGTCTGGGGGGACCCTGTTGTATTCCCCAAACTTTGTGTGCCAGATCATCGGTGCATGTTGCCTGCTGCACAACTTTTCAGTGAGAAAGGGCCTGCAGATTGACCTACGTGATGACCTGACCCCTGAACCAGACAATCCCCCCCTAACCGAGGTTACCCCGTCTTCTGAGGGAAGAGCAGCCAGGAGACAGCTCACATTAGGCATCTTTGCACGTTAAACGCACACATTAATCATGGCACAATGAGAATGCATGCATGCACACCACTGTGGTCCCTAGCACAGACACATCACATCCTCATCTAATTGGATCAGCACAAGCCCACCATGCTGGACTTGTGAGCAGCAACGCCACGCCACGGCTCCAATTATGTCACTGTACATTCATACACCATTCACACGGACCTGGGAATCACTTCTCCCTGGTCCTGGGGAACCCTTCTCCACCAAAACTGAGGGTGACACCCCTTTGCCGGCAGGAATATCACCCCCACATTCCAAAAACATTCACATCACAAAAAAAAAAATGTCCAGCAAAAAAAAAAATTCCAGCAAAAAAGAAAAAAAAAGGGGGAAAACAAATTAATGCCATTGGCGTGAGCCACGCCTGGGGCGCCCACGGCCACGACCCCTTCTCCTCAGGGGAGACTCATGGGGAGGGGGGGGGTAATCCGGGGAAGGAGGAGCAGCCCCTGGTCTCTGCCCACCTGGTGGCCTGCCCTCCAAGGCCACAGCAATTCTGTTCAGGCCAGCACCTAGTGTTGCCGTGTTGGCCTGGATAGCCTGGGTGAGGGCCCTCACATCCTGCCCACCGTCTGCTGTTGTAGTCTGCAGTACATTTAGGCAGTTTGTAAGAGCCCAGGAGTGGCAGTCCAGGTCCCCAAGCGTATCCTTTATGGAGGACAGGCTCTCCTCCATCCGCCCCAAAGTCTGGCTGACATGTCCCAGATGGCGGGTCTGAAGGACCTGGTCCCTTTGAAGGACCTGGTCCCTTCTCAGATTGGCGGGCAGAAGCTCGGCCACCCCCTGGTCTTCTGGGATGACTTCCTGCCTCCAGCTGAGGCTTGTGGCCGGGGGGAGGGGAGGTCCTTGGGAGAGGAGCCCTGTTGGGGGAGGAGTGGGAGGGGCTAGCCCTTAGGGAGGGCTGGCTGCTGCCAGCCAGAGAGGAAGACTCCTCCAAAAACAGCAATCCACTGGCTGACATGACATCCGCCTCCTCCTCAAACTCCTTCTCCTCAATCTCCTCCTCTTCAACCTCCTCCGAGGACTCCGGCCTTGTCGGGGGGTCCTCATCAGGCTGGGATGGTGCGGTCAGCCCAGATGGCCCAGCACCCTCCTGCTCATCTGTGGATGACACAAAACATTCACAGGTTGGAGGATCCACACGCTTGCCACATATTCCCTTTCACCCCTCCCCCACACATGCTACACACCTGATAGGGCAAAAAAAAACTTACCTGGCATCACGCCTTCATGACTTGAGTCATAGCCGGGCAGGCCCTCCACCTGTTGTCTATAAAAGGTCTTAGCCACCGCACGCTCCTCCGCTGTCAGCCTAACAGGGCATGGTGGGCCCCCTCCTGTGGCCCTGGCATGGGCTACCATTTTGGCCAGCTTCTTTTTGACCAGACGCCGGAGAACATTGATCTTCTTTTCAATCCCTGACCGTGTCCGGGTCTCCCCCCCAATGCATTCACCTCGTCAGTAATGTTCTGCAAGATATCCCGCCTCCTGGCCGGGGTGGTGTTGGCACTCTCCGGGCCTTGGAGGAAACGCCCATATTGGGAAATGGCCCGGGCAAGAATTTGTTTCTCCCCCAAAGTAAAATTGAACTTCCTCTTCCTCTCAGTCAAACTCATACAAAAACTCTCTCCCAAACAATCAGAAAAAATCACTCACAAAAACAAGCAGGAAAAATCAAGCAACAAAACAAACAAACAAACAAACCAAAATCTATCAACCAAAAAGTCTCACAAGCAGTCACCAAAAAACACTTTCAAATATCTTCTACAAAACACTAGATCACACAGTCCACAAATATAACAAAGACAAATCACAACGCAACTAACAACAGAACAAAAGCACCTTGCTGTATAGGGAGGGATACAAAGGGATGTACTTTTGCAAAGGAAGTGCATTTGTGTCTGTCTATTTATGCTGTCTGCGTAGTTCACTAATTTGCCCTAGTCCACTTCCAATTTCACTAATTGCGCCGTTCCTGTGTTGTGAGCATGCGCACAGAGGTGCTGACTATGGTCTGCTTCAAGCACGCATGCGCGAGCCGGCCGGCCCTTCATTTGCATGGGGTCACGGCTCATTTCAATCTAACACGCCCACATCCTTCCCAATTTGAATTACTCCGCCTTGCGCCTCTGAAATAATGTTGTGCAGGCGCAAATTTCTGCGCAAAACCAACGAGAATAGGGTGATTGCGCCGCTACATTGCGCCAGTCTAACGTAAAGGCGGTGCGCTACGTCGGTCCAATAATGTGCAGATGTACGTGAATCTGGCCCATAATTCATAATTCCAGTTTTCTTGTAATAGATATATGTACACAGTCTGAAACCATTTGAAACTATCTTTAGTAGGATTTCACAGGAAAATAACCATGGAATCATACAAAATCCATGTAAAAAAAAACAATATCTTGAAACTGTGTAATATTTGGTGTTCATATTTTTGTGGGCAATGATAATTATTAGGATATTTGTGCAATGCAAAGCATTTGCATAATATGTAGACATGTGCACACTGAAATATTTTGTTTGAGAATTTTGTTTTTGTCCGAAAAATAAATGTATTTAGTTACTCCCAAAATTAGTTGTTTATTTATTTTGTTTAATTAAGAAAATCTGAATTAAGATCAAATCTGTCACTGAAGGCTTATGGTGTGTCGAATGTTCTAAGAAGATTCGACAGAGCAGCTAAACATTACTACGTCGCAATAGTACATTTCCGGTCAAATGTTCCACCTACAAGCTATAGAAAAATTCTAATCTTGTATTACACTAATAATAATTATATTTATAAATTATTATTACCAGTCAGCCAACATTGAAATTCTTTTATAGCCTATGGGCGGAGCATTTGACCGGAAATGTACAATTGTGGCGTTGTACAGTTTAGCGCTTGTCGAATCGTCTTAGAACTTTCGACAGACACCATAAGCCTTTAATGACATATTCAACGTCTGTATGTTTTTCGCTGCTTTGTCAAATCTTCGTTGTTCATGTCAAATGGTCTACCTCAACACTGTCTCTATAATGTTGAATCTTTCCTTTCTATGTAGAAAAATCTTGGACTAATAGAGTTAAGGTTAAGCACATTTGACCACAGGTTCGATAGACACAGATCGCTATTGTCAGCATCATGGTGAATCTCCGATCGATATCGAACTGTTGTCGCAACAAAAACTAAAATAAAGCATTTTTTTAAGTCAGACCTTTTGTTTTCATTTGTTAACCACTTGCTTACTGGGCACATAAACCCCCCTCCTGACCAGGTGAAATTTCAGCTTCCGGCACTGCGTCGCTTTACCTGACAATTGCGCAGTCATGTAATGTGGCTCCCAAACAAAATTGACATTCTTTTTTCCCCATAAATAGAGTTTTATTTTGGTGGTATTTGATCACCTCTGCGGTTTTTATTTTTTGCGCTATAAACAAAAGAAGAGCGACAATTTTGAAAAAAAAAATCAATATGTTTTACTTGTTGCTATAATAGCTCATTTTTTTTCTCAGTTTAGGCCGATACGTATTCTTCTTCTACATATTTTTGGTAAAAAAAAAAAAAAAAAAATCGCAATAAGCAAAAGTTACAAAATAGGGGACAGAATTATTATTATTCTTTATTATTATTTTTTTTACTAGTAATGGCGATGATCTGCAATTTTTATTGGGACTGCGACATTATGGCAGACACATGGGACACTTTTGACACATTTTTGGCACCATTCACATTTATACAGCGACCAGTGCTATAAATATGCACTAATTACTGTATAAATGTGACTGGCATTGAAGGGGTTAACACTAGGCGGTGAGGGAGGGGATAAATGTGTACCCTGCATTGTGTTCTAACTGTGGGGGGAGGGACACAGATCGGTCTCCTCTCTCTCTGACAGGACATGGATCTCTGTGTTTACACACAGAGATTCATGTCCTTGTCTCTGTAACCGCCGATCGCGAGTGCCTGGCAGACATCGTGACTAAAAGAGTCACTAAATAAGTACTAGCAATGTTAACTGATTGAAACTGAAAAGTACTGAACTATGGAAATTGTGCCAAAATATTTTTCACAAAAAAATCCACCCTGCTACATTAATTTGCAACCGCTAAGATTTATTCAACACTTTTTACAAAGAACATTTCTTAAAAAGTGATAATTACGTTTTCATTTTGTCATGATTAATGGAAAACAAAGTTGACGAAACTTAAAAAGAATATTGTGCAGTAAAATGCTTGAGTATGTTTGACTGAGATTAAAATGTGTAAGGTAATGAACCCTTTCACATTTTGCAGAGGCATCAAGATATGCAGAACATTATTTTTTGACACATCTCATGTGTCAACAAGGATTTGTAATAACCTTATGAAACTGCACAATATCACTCACTTTGTTTGTGATGAATGTTCATTTTAATGAAGAGCATACTTTTCAACATCTCAGTTGACAATTTAAATCAAAATCTTTTTTGTAGCATATTACTTCCAACAAAGCCACAGTAGGTCATACTTTATTGGGTATTGTGTTGCTCCATATTCAGAAGTGTCTAGTAAAAAATGATAATTGAAAAATAATACATTTTAATTCCTTATTTAGAGTTGTGCAATAAACTGAATGACAAGGGGTGCAACTAAATATAGGTACAGACTTAATTCAAAATCACCCATAGTGGCAGAAAACTGAACACCAAAATGGACAACAAGAGTAAAACATATGACATCCTTTAAAAAAAACTGTGTGACCAAGGTATATCCATCTACCCTTCTACTGTCTAGTCATAAGTGGTCTTCATGGAAGATTTGCAGCCACAAAGCCATGCCTCCCACATGGAAATAAGTGACTCAACTATGCACAGAGGAAGTTCCTTGCAAGTCTGAGGCTGCATTTATGCAAGTGGAGCTGGAGATTTTGTCTGGATAAATGGTGTCCTTAATTCTGAGAAACACATGCAGATGTCTATCCATCATGCCTTCGCATCAGGGAGGCAACAACCTACCTTCTGAGTTCCTTCAAAAACTGTGTGCAAGTGTACCTAGTTTGCACAGTAGTGTATAATAATAATAAAAAAAATGCTCCTCCCTTGTCCGTTCTACACAAAGAAGAAAGATTTCATTAGCATCTAAAAAAATCGAACTCTAGCTATACTAAAGAAAAAAATATTTTATCCTCTGTCCTAAATGTCCCCACAAAGGACCCTAAGATAAAGGATAACCTGGTCTCAGGTAGTGCTTTCTGACAGCAGAATGGATCTCACTATACCCGAGGCCGGGTCCACACTAGCTGCAAAGCTTGCAGCAGGGGGTACAGAACAGGATTCTTTTCCAGTGCAGGCTGTGGTTGTCCTGTCATGCGAATTGGGAAACCCGCATCCAATTTGCATAAGTGTGAAGCCAGCCTAATAGTTTCTCTGTGAGCTTTTGTTTATATATTTATAAAGGATATATTCATTGTATAACATCCCAGTTTATGCCAGCACTACATCCTCTTTGTTCTTTATTGCCAAGAATAGTAAGGATAGTTATGGAGGTGCAATTTTAGGTTGAAAATATTTTTATTAAAGCAAAGACAATAAATTATGCAAAAAAAAAAAAAATGTTCCTCTCAGTATTTATTGTAAATAAGTATTTTTTTCTCCTTCACTGATGTGCACTGATGAGGTGGGTGGAACTTATGGGCACTGATTAGGTAGCACTGATGAGAAGGCACTAATATGCCACACTGATGGGCACTGATAGGTGGCACTGATATGTGATACTGATGAGCACTAATAGTCGGCACTGGTGGGCACTGATAGGTGGCACTGATAGGCGGAACAGATAGGCAGCACTGATGGTTGGCACTGATGGGAGGCATTGATGGGCAGCACCGATGAGCAGGCACTGAACGGTAGCACTGACTGGTATCACTAACTGGCATTGATTTGTGTCATTGATGGGCACTGCTGGGGCTTTACTCTAATTACCTGCCCTGGTCTCCCCTGCAAGGACATTCCGCTGATCAGCTCTCCTAGCCACACACTCTGTCAGTGTGAGCCAAGGAGTGTCGATTACCAGCACTCCCGCACTTTCATGTGACCGACTGTGATTGGACACAGCCGATCACATGGTTAAAGAGCCACATCATGGGCTCTTTACAGAGATCTGGGTCATGTCCAGGGGGGATTGGGAGATTAACCGCTTCAGCCCTGGAAGTTTTGGCTGCCCAATGACTGGGTAATTTTTGGCGATATGGCACTGCGTTGCTTTAACTGACAATTGCGCGGTTGTGCGATGTTGTACCTAAACAAAATTGACGTCCTTTTTTTGCTACAACTAGAGTTTTCTTTTGGTGGTATTTGATGACCTAAGCAGTTTTTATAAATTAGAATATGTCTCAATGAAACATTAACAGCGCTGAAAGAATAAAAAAAAAAATCTGAACTAAAAGTTCATAATCTGCTATAATATATGATCAGGAGTATTGGTCACAACCCCATTCATATGATTCCCCTAAGAGAATCTGCAAAAAGTCTTATTGGAAATGCAGCAAATGTGTAGCAACTTGTGCAGTTCACTTCACTGATGTCTGTGCTGGATGATAATAAAATCCATTCCAGGTGTAACCACTGAATCCCGTCACTGGTGTGCCCCTTAGGATATTCTACTCACCAGACCCACAGATAAATATAGCCTTGCACTCTCCTCTTATCCAGGGATCATCAAAGACTTCTCCTCAGACTCCATTATGCCGCGTACACACGATCGGTTAAACCGATGAAAACGGTCTGATGGACTGTTTTCCTTGGTCCAAACCGATTGTGTGTGGGCGCCATCGGTTATTTAACAATAGGTTAAAAAAAAGCCAACTTGTTTTAAATTTAACCGATGGATACCTAACCGATAGCAAAAAACAGAACGTTTGTAGGAACGACCATCGGTTAAAAATTCACGCATGCTCAGAATCAAGTTGGCGCATGCTTGGAAGCATGCTTGGAAGCTTGAACACTCTGACACGATCGTATTTTAACCGATGGTGTGTAGGCACGACGGACCATCAATCAGCTTCATCAGTTAACCAACGAAAACGGTCCATCAGACCGTTCTCATCGGATGGACCGATCCGGTACACGGCATGAGAGTCTAATGGAGACATGAGAAGTGCTTCTCTATTCACTTACATGACTGCTGTTGACGCATGCATGTACCCACCGGTTACTATCAGTATACACCTGGAGGAGAGCCAGGAGGAGAGTGACTGATGATGCCTGGATAAGAGGAGAGTGCAAGGCTATATATATCTGTGGGTCTGGTGAGTAGAATATCCTAAGGGGCACACCAGTGACGGGATTCAGTGGTTACATCTGGAATGGATTTTATTATCATCCAGCACAGACATCAGTGAAGTGAACTGCACAAGTTGCTACACATTTGTTGCTGCATTTCCAATAAGACTTTTGCAGATTCTCTTAGGGGAATCATATGAATGGGGTTGTGACCAATACTCCTGATCATATATTATAGCAGATTATGAACTTTTAGTTCAGATGATTTTTTTTTTCTTTCAGCGCTGTTAATGTTTCAGTGAGACATATTCTAGTTTATTTACACACATTGGGCCAGATTCACAAAGACTTACGTCGGCGTATCTCCAGATACGCCGGCGTAATTTCAAATGTGTGCCGTTGCATCTTTGCGCCGATTCACAAAGCGAGATACGCCGAAAAACATGGCTTCAGCCATCCGACGTAACTTGCCTGTGCCGGCGTATCATGGCCGCATAGTTACGCTGGATGCATTCGGCGTTCCCATTAAAAATATACAAATGAGCAAGATACACCGATTCACGAACGTACGTACGCCCGACGCAGTAATCTACGCCATTTACGTAAGGCGTTTTTCCAGCGTAAAGATAAACCACCAAAAAGGTGGCGCATCCCATGCAAAGGTATGGACGTCGGAACAGCCGTCGTTTTTACGTCATTTACGTGAGTCGTACGTGAATGGGGCTGTGCATAAGTTACATTCACGTCATAGGCATTTACGCCAACGTATCTTAGGGAGTTTATGCAACGTGATTCTGAGCATGCGCGCGCATGCCCAGTTCGACCGGCCATTCATTAGCATGGGGTCATGCTTAATTTAAATAGATGCCGCCCACCTCCTTCCTACTTTGAATTAGGCGGGCTTACGCCGCCCGATTTACGCTACGCCGCCGCAACTTACGGAGCAAGTGCTTTGTGAATACAGCACTTGCCTTTCTAAGTTGCGGCGGCGTAATGTATATTCGATACGCTACGCCCGCACAAAGATACACTACGCTACCTGAATCCGGCCCTATATTTATAATAGCTGCTATTCTGATTCAAATTGTTCTCTCCATAGAGCGCTAGGATCAGAATTTTCTTTGGAATCTTTCTGATATTTTACATGCAGTTTTTATATTTTGCACTAAGAGAGTGGCGATTAAAAAAAAAAAAACACAAGGGCCCAGATTCACGTACATCGGCGCATTATCGGTCCGGCGTAGCGCACCGCCATTACGTTAGACTTGCGCCATCTAGCCGCGTAATCCCCCGATTCACGTAGCTTTTGCGCAGGAAATTGCGCAAGCGTAAGGTTTTTTTCAGAGGCGTAAGGAGGAGTAATACAAATTGGGAGGGACGTGGGCGTGTTAAATTGAAATGAGCCGTGACCCAATGCAAATGAAGGGCCGGCCGGCTCGCGCATGCGCGCGTGAAGGAGACCATGTCAGCTCCGCTGTGCGCATGCTCACAACTCGGGAGCGGCGCAATCAGTGAAATTGGAAATGGACTAGGGCAACGTTGTGAACTACGCAGACAGCATAAATAGACAGAGACAAACGCACTTGCATTGCAAAAGTACATCCCTTTGTGTCCCTTCCCATTTAACCAAGTGCTTTTGTTCCTGTTGTTCGTTGCAGTGTGTCTTGTAGTTGTCAGATTAGTGTTCTGTGTGATCAAGTGCTTGTTGGTATATTTGTGAAAGTGTATTTTGATAAGTGTTTGAGAGACTGTTTGTTTGATTGATATATTTTTGTTCGTTTGTTTTCTTGTTTTATTTTTTATTTTTGTTTTTTTGTGACTGTTTCTTGCTGAGTGCTAGTGTGATTTTTGGGTGTTCGTTTTCTCTTTGTGTGTGTTCTTGCCTGATTGGTTGTGCTTGTATTTGTGACTGATTTTTGGTGACTGGTAGTGAGTTTGTTTGGAAGTATGACTGAGAGAAAAAGAAAGCTTAATTTTACTGTGGGGGAAAAAAGAATTCTTGCCCGGGCCATTAGCGAGTATGGGCGTTTTCTCCACGGCCCGCAGAGTGCCACCACCACCCCGGCCAGGAGGAGGGAGATATTGGATCGGATCACGGAGCAGGTGAATTCATCGGAGGAGGGGGAGACACGGACCCGGTCTGGGATCGACAAAAAAATAAATGATCTCCGGCATCTGGTGAAAAAAAAACTGGCCGCAATGCATGCCCATGCCAGGGGCACAGGAGGGGGCCCACCATGCCGTATTAGGCTTACAGCGACGGAGCATGTGGTGGCCCTGACCTTTCACCGGCATGAAGTGGAGGGCCTGCCAGGCTTTGACACAAGTCCGGTCCCCGCGGTGCCAGGTAAGGTTTTTTTTTCTATCAGGTGTGTAGCATGTGTGGGGGAGGGGGTGAAAGGGAATATCTGGCAAGTGTGTGGATCCTCCAACCTGTGAATGGTTTGTGTCATCCACAGATGTGCAGGAGGGTGCAGGGCCATCTGGCCTGACCGCTCCAACACCAGGACAGCAGCCTAATGAGGCCCCCCCAACAAGGCCGGAGTCCGCGGAGGAGGTCCGAGAGGAGGAGGACGATCATGAGGAGGAGGACGATCAGGAGGAGGACGATCATGAGGAGGAGGAGTCAGGCACTGGACGAGTGGTTTGTGCGGACTCTTCCCCTCTCGCTGGCAGAAGCCTGCCCTCCCTAAGGGGGAGCCCCCCCCCCCCTCCTCCCCCAACATGGCTCCCCTCACAAGGGCCTCCCCTTCTCCCCGCCCACAACCATCACCTGGAGGCAGGATGTCATCCCAGAGCACCAGGGGGGCGCCCAATCTCCTGCCCGCCAGTCTGCGAAGGGACCAGGCCCTCCAGACCCGCCATCTGGGACAGCTCTGCCAGACTTTTGGGCGGGTGGAGGAGAGCCTGTCCTCCATGAAGGATACGCTGGGTAACCTGGACTCCCACTCCCGGGCTTTCACAACCTGCCTAAATGAACTGCAGACTACAGCAGCAGGCGTTGGGCAGGATGTGAGGGCCCTTACCCAGGCTATCGAGGCCAACACGGCAACACTTGGTGCTTCCCTGGAAAGAATTGCCGTGGCCTTGGAGGGCAGGCCGCCAGGTGGGCAGATATCAGGGGCTGCTCCTCCTTCCCCGGGTTTGCCCCTCCCCCATGAGTCTCCCCTGAGGGGCCGGGGCCGTGGCCGGGGGCGCCCCAGGCGTGGCTCACGCAGAGGGCACTAATTTCTTTTTTCCCCCTTCTTTTTTTTTTGGCTGACATTTTTTGCATTTTTTTTTTTTTTTGCTGACATTTTTTTTAAATTTTGGGTTGTGCATGCTGTTTGAATGTGGGGGTGACATTCCTGCTGGAAAAGGGGTGTCATCCTCAATTTTGGTGGAGAAGGGTTCCCCAGGACCAGGGAGAAGTGATTCCCAGGTCCGTGTGAATGGTGTATGAATGTACAGTGACATAATTGGAGCCTTGACGTGGCGTTACTGCTCACCAGTCCTGCATGGTGGACTGGTGCCAATCCAATTTGATGAGGATGTGGGGTGTGTGTGCTAGGGACCATAGTGGTGTGCATGCATGCATTCTCATTGTGCCATGATTAATGTGTGTGTTTAACGTGCAAAGATGCCCAATATGAGCTGCCTCCTGACTGCTCTTCCCTCAGAAGACGGGGTATCCTTGGTTAGGGGTTGATTGTCTGGTTGGGGGGTCAGGTCATCACGTAGCTCAACCTGCAGGCCCTTCCTCACTGCGAGATTGTGCAGCATGCAACATGCAACGATGATATGGCACACGAAGTTTGGGGAATACAACAGTGTACCCCCAGACTTATCCAGGCATCGGAAACGTGACTTCAGGAGGCCAAAGGTGCGCTCCACCACTGCTCGGGTTTTGATGTGTGCTTGATTGTATCTTTCCTCCCCTGGGGTTTGGGGGTTCCGGATAGGAGTCATGAGATGGGGTCCCAGTGCATATGCAGAGTCACCTGGAAGGGAAAAGACAGGAGAATGTTAGTCATGCATGTGCCACTTGTGAGGTGTGCATCACGGGAGGGGATAGTCATGCCTGACTCCCATGTCACTCACCAACCAGCCAGGTGTTCCCATACACGTTCTGATCAAATTCCATTCGGATGTGGCATTGATTGTATATGTAGCTGTCATGGGTGGATCCTGGGTGTTTGGCACGGACGTGTATCACCTGTACGTTGATGGAGTGCCAATTCTTCCGATTGCGGTACATGTGCTCTGTCTCATGGGGGGGCTGGAGTGCCACATGTGTGCAATCAATGGCCCGATGGTGCGTGGGAATCTGGCAATTCTGTAGAAATCTGTCATTGCCTTCAGCCGCAGGTCCTCAGTAGTGGGTTTGATGATTTGGTTGGCCAAGCGTGTGAGGATTGCAGGGACAACCTGGTGCACACATCTGCTCATGGAGGATTGTGACATCCCAGCCACCACTCCACTTGTACGCTGAAAAGAGCCACTGGCAAGCACATGGAGTGTTGCCAGTACCTTGACCAGTGGCTGCACTGCTTGTGAGCGGTGTGTTGGGCTGGTGATGTCCTCCTGCAGGGTTGTGGTTAATTCCAGGATGGCATGAGGGGTGAATCTGAAGATGCGATACACCTCAGAATCACTCATGCCAAAGAGGTCTATGCGTGTGCGGTATACCCTCTCCCGTGCCATCCTCCGTGCCCTCCTCCTTCTTTGGTCATCTAAATTCACTAGTGCAGCTATGAGCGACGATGCCCCTGGCATGTTGGCAGTCAAATTGTAGTGCAACACGTGTGTGTGGTCTGCTCCTCAGTAACGGTGTTGCTTTATGTGAGATGTAGACGTTTTTTCAAAATTTAGACCAGCTTTTAGGTGCTCTAACTTTAGACAGGACATTTTGCTGTTGCGCACATCGCGTAGCCTGCGCAGCAACTGCGTTTTTTTGTGGATCCCCGCAACTCCCTCATTAGCATATTTGACTAGCAAATCAATGGTGTGTCTAGCGCATTTTTGCGCGGACGGATGCGTCTGTCTAACGAAATTACGCCGGACAAAAAAAAGTAGATTTCTGGCGTAATTCGTTTTCTGAATCGCGCGCATCTAAACGCACGCGCACATTTAGACTTACGCACGCGCAACACCAGTTGCACAGGCGTAATCGCTCTGTGAATCTGGGCCATTATCTTTTACTTTTTGCTATAGTAAATATCCCAATTTAAAAAAAAAAAAAAACTTTTTAGTTATAGCGTCTACAAAAGATGGGAAAGATTTATGGCATTTATATGGCTTTTTTTTTTACTAGTAATGGCAATGATCTATGATTTTTTTGCACTATTGCGATGTTGCGACAGACAGATCAAAATGTTTTACACATTTTTGGGACCATTGACATATACAGAGCGATCAGTGCTATAAATATGCACTGATTACTATGTAAATGTCCCTGGCAGGGAAGAGGGTGATCAAGGGGTTAACTGTTCCCTATTTTGTGTTCTAACTGTGGGGGGATGAGGACTGTTTATAGGAGATGACTAATCACTTTTCCTACTTTGTAGAAAGACATGATCTGTCTTGTCTCCTCAGACAGCACAGGGATTTGTGCACACGATCATGTGTGGCCAGCAGTGATCGTGCCTGTGGGCAACATGCATCGGGTTCCCTGCCTTACACCTCCAGCAGCGCTTGCGCGCCCTCTGGTGGCTCTCCTGGACCAACCTATATATATATATATATATATATACACAGGATTCCGCCAAGGAATGCCATTCTGCCGCAGTATATCTGCGTGAATCGGTCAGGAACCAGTTAAGGTATAGTCTATCCTACTGTAGGAGGTGTGGGCAGTTGAGAAGTAGAAGTAGTCTCTCCTGGTAGGGTGCAACATCTGGCATACATCTGTCAAGGTCAGTTGGTGGAGGTTAGAACAGATTTTGGTAAGTACAGTAGGTGATATGGAGGACTTACCCGTTGAGTCTAATCTCTGGACCAATGATGTATCTCCTCCTAAGATCAGGTTGCCAGCACCAAAAGACTCCTAAAAAGCTGTTACGGGAGAGAGGAACAGTAGTTGTTCCTGATTGGGAGAATAAACATTAGCTAAGGTAAACACGGTTTGCATTTATTTTAACTTCAAACAAACATATCTAATGGGTCTATGTATGAGCCAAACAGCTCTGGATTGAAGGAAAGGTGGAACACCATGGATACTCTCTTAGATCTGGCTGAAGGATTGGTGCTATGTAGGGATGAGCCGAACATACCCGCGTTCGGTTCGCACCAGAACGTTCGAACAGACCGCGGGTTCGCGCAAACATTTAGAACCCCATTTAAGTCTATGGGACTCGAATGTTCGAATTCAAAAACGATAATTTTACAGACCAATATTCAATTGAATGTTGGAAAACGTCTTTCAGAACCCGGGTCTTGCCCCAGGGAACATGTATCAATGGAAAAAAAAGTTTTAAAAATGGTCATTTTTTCTGGAGCAGCGATTTTAATGATGCTTAAAGTAAAAAAAAAAATTCCTTTAAATATCATACCTGCTGGGTGTCTATAGTAGGGGCACGTGTTTATAAATGTCCCTGCACAACATGAGATTACTATAAGAAAAAAGAAATGTAATACTGCTTGCGGCTTTAATGTAATGTTTGGTCCCTGCAATATGGATACAAATCATGGAAAAAAATAGCATGAGTTCCCCCCCCACCACTCCCCCCAGGTCATTACAAGACCCAGTGCCAATCCTGACCTCCCTGGGGCCCTAAGCAAAATGACATGGCACATTAAAAATGAGAAGCGGGGGGCGCTGACGACAGTGACATGTGACATGTGACAGCTAATGTGTTTAGGTGCTATCAAACAGCAAACGTGCAGTTACACCAACGTGCAGTTACACCAACTGCGTTTAGGTGCTATTAAACAGCAAACGTGCAGTAACAACTAATGTGTTTAGGTGCTATTAAACAGCAAACATGCAGTAACAGCAAATGTGTTTAGGTGCTATCAAACAGCAAAGGTGCAGTTACACAACTGTGTTTAGGTGCTATTAAACAGAAAACGTGCAGTAACAGCTAATGCGTTTAGGTGCTATTAAACAGAACACGTGCAGTAACAGCTAATGCGTTTAGGTGCTATTAAACAGCAAACGTGCAGTAACAGCTAATGCGTTTAGGTGCTATTAAACAGCACACATGCAGTTACAGCAAATGCGTTTAGGTGCTATTAAACAGCACACGTGCAGTTACAGCAAATGCGTTTAGGTGCTATTACACAGCACACGCACAGTTACAGCAAATGCGTTTAGTTGCTATTAAACAGCACACGTGCAGTTACAACAAATGCATTTAGGTGCTATTAAACAGCACACGCGCAGTTACAGCAAATGCGTTTAGTTTCTATTAAACAGCAAATGTGCACTAACAGCAACTGCGTTTATGGGAAAAAACACAGTAAACGTGCACTAACAGCGACTGCGTTTATGGCCAAAAACACAGCAAACGTGCAGTAAGAGCGACTGCGTTTATAGGCTAAAAAACAGCACACGTGCAGTAAGAGCGGCTGCGTTTATGTGCAATTAAATAGCCCACGTGCATTAAAAGTGACTGTGTTTATGTGCAAATAAATAGCACACGTGCAGTAACAGCTAATGTGTGTATGTGCAATTAAATAGCACACGTCCACTAACACTGGGTACTATGTTGAGGTGTAAACTAAACACTATGCAGGCAATACAACACATTAGAGCACTGCATCTAGCACAATCTACTGCCTAACAATAGGAATAGCTGATCTAGCTAAACTATACAGTGTATAAATATATGTACAACTCCTAGGGATGTATATATATTCTCTACACACTGTAAATTGAACTAAACTGACTAGCCTTCCTGCTCTATCTATCTATCTATCTATCTATCTATCTATCTATCTATCTATCTATCTATCTATCTATCTATCTATCTATCTATTTATCTGGTAGAAAAGACACTGTGGCCCAGATTCAGGTACATCTGCGCATTATTGGACCGGCGTAGCGCACCGCCTTTACGTTAGACTTGCGCAATTTTGCGGCATAATCCCCCTATTCTCGTAGCTTTTGCGCAGGAAATTGCGCATGCGTAACGTTTTTCCCGAGGCGTAAGGAGGAGTAATACAAATTGGGAAGGACATGGGCGTGTTACATTGAAATGAGCCGTGACCCCATGCAAATGAAGGGCCGGCCGGCTCGCGCATGCGCGCTTGAAGGAGACCATGGTCAGCTCCGCTGTGCGCATGCTCACAACTCGGGAGCGGCGCAATCAGTGAAATTGGAAATGGACTAGGGCAACGTTGTGAACTACGCAAACAGCATAAATAGACACACACAAACGCACTTGCATTGCAAAAGTACATCCCTTTGTCCCTTCCCATTTAACCAAGTGCTTTTGTCCTGTTGTTCGTTGTGGTGTGTTTTGTAGTTGTCAGATTAGTGTTCTGTGTGATCAAGTGTTTGTTAGTAGATCTTTGAAAGTGTTTTTTGATAAGTGTTTGAGAGACTGTTTGATTGATATATTTCTGTTCGTTTGTTTTCCTGCTGTATTTTTTTTTTGTGACTGTTTCTTGCTGAGTAGTTTTCTCTTTGTGTGTGTTCTTGCTTGATTGGTTGTGCTTGTTTGTGTGAGTGAATTTTGCTGACTGGGAGTGAGTTTTTTGGGAAGTATGACAGAGAGAAAGAGAAAGCTAAATTTTACAGTTGGGGAAAAACAAATTCTTGCCCGGGCCATTAGCGAGTATGGGCGTTTCCTCCACGGCCCAGACAGTGCCAACACCACCCCGGCCAGGAGGAGGGAGATTTTCGATAGGATCACTGAGCAGGTCAATTCAGCGGGGCAGGGGGAGACACGGACCCGGTCTGGGATTGACAAAAAAATCAATGACCTCCGGCGTCTGGTCAAACAGAAGCTGGCCAGAATGCATGCCCATGCCAGGGGCACAGGAGGGGGCCCACCATGCAGTATTAGGCTGACAGCGGAGGAGCGTGCGGTGGCCCTAAGCTTTCATCGGCATGAAGTTGAGGGCCTGCCCGGCTTTGACTCAAGTCCGGAGCCCGTGGTGCCAGGTAAGTATTTTTTTTAATATCAGGTGTGTAGCATGTGTGGGGGAGGGGGTGAAAGGGAATATGTGGCAAGTGTGTGGATCCTCCAACCTGTGAATGTTTTGTGTCATCCACAGATGTGCAGGAGGGTGCAGGGCCATCTGGCCTGACTGCACCAACCCCAGGACAGCAGCCTAATGAGGCCCCCCCAACAAGGCCGGAGTCCGCGGAGGAAGTTCAAGAGGAGGAGGAGAATCATGAGGAGGAGGAGAATCATGAGGAGGAGGAGTCCATGTCAGGCACTGGACGTTTGGTTTTTGAGGACTCTTCCCCTCTGGCTGGCAGCAGGCAGCCCTCCCTAAGGGGGACCCCCCCTCCTCCCCCAACATGGCTCCCCTCACAAGGGCCTCCCCTTCTCCCCGGCCACAAGCATCAGCTGGAGGCAGAATTTTATCCCAGAACACCAGGGGGGTGGCCGATCTCCTGCCCGCCACTCTGAGAAGGGACCAGTTCCTCCAGACCCGCCATCTGGGACAGGTCAGCCAGACATTGGTGCGGATGGAGGAGAGCCTGTCCTCCATCAAGGATACGCTGGGGAACCTGGACTCCCACTCCCGGGCTTTCACAACCTGCCTAAACGAACTGCAGACGACATCAGCAGGCGTTGGGCAGGATGTGAGGGCCCTTACCCAGGCTATCCAGGCCAACACGGCAACACTTGGTGCTGCCCTGGACAGAATAGCCGTGGCCTTGGAGGGCAGGCCGCCAGGTGGGCAGAGATCAGGGGCTGCTCCTCCTTCCCCGGTTTTACCCCTCCCCATGAGTCTCCCCTGAGAAGCCGGGGCCGTGGCCGGGGGCGCCCCAGGCGTGGCTCACGCAAGGGGCAATAATTTGTTTTTTCCCCTTTTTTATTTTTTATTTTTTTGCTGGAAAATTTTTGCTTTTGCAGGTAATTTTTTTTTTTTGGGTTGTGAATGCTGTTTGAATGTGGGGGTGACATTCCTGCCGGAAAAGGGGTGTCACCCTCAATTTTGGTGGAGTAGGGTTCCCCAGGACCAGGGAGAAGTGATCCCCAGGTCCGTGTGAATGGTGTATGAATGTACAGTGACATAATTGGAGCCTTGGCATGGCGTTGCTGCTCACAAGTCCAGCATGGTGGACTGGTGCCAATCCAATTTGATGTGGATGTGATGTGTCTGTGCTAGGGACCACAGTGGTGTGCATGCATGCATTCTCATTGTGCCATGATTAATGTGTGTGTTTAACGTGCAAAGATGCCCAATGTGAGCTGTCCCCTGGCTGCTCTTCCCTCGGAAGACGGGGTAGCCTCGGTTAAGGGGGGATTGTCTGGTTCAGGGGTCAAGTCATCACGTAGGGCAATCTGCAGGCCCTTTCTTACTGCGAAGTTGTGCAGCATGCAACATGCACCGATGATCTGGCACACAAAGTTTGGGGAATACAAGAGGGTACCCCCAGACTTATCCAGGCATCGGAAACGTGACTTTAGTAGGCCAAAGGTGCGCTCCACCACTGCTCGTGTTTGGGCATGTGCTTGATTGTATCTTTCCTCTCCTAGGGTTTGGGGGTTCCGGATAGGAGTCATGAGATGGGGTCCCAGTGGATATGCAGAGTCACCTGTAAGGGAAAAGACAGAAGGATGTTAGTCATGCATGTGCCACTTGTGATGTGTGCATCATGGGAGGGGATAGTCATGCCTGACTCCCATGTCACTCACCAACCAGCCAGGTGTCCTCATACACGTTCTGTTCGAATTCCATTCGGATGTGGCATTGATTGTATATGTAGCTGTCATGGCTGGACCCTGGGTGTTTGGCACGGACGTGCCATATGAGGCCTTGGGCATTGACTATCACCTGTACATTGATGGAATGCCAATGCTTCCGATTGCGGTACATGTGCTCTGTCTCCTGGGGGGGCTGGAGTGCCACATGTGTGCAATCAATGGCCCCCACAGTGCGTGGGAATCTGGCAATTCTGTAGAAATCTGTCATTGCCTTCAGCCGCAGGTCCTCAGTGGTGGGTTTGATGATTTGGTTGGCCATGCATCTGAGGATTGCAGGGACAACCTGGTGCACACATCTGCTCATGGAGGATTGTGACATCCCAGCCACCACTCCACTTGTTCTTTGAAAAGAGCCACTGGCAAGGACATGGAGTGTTGCCATGACCTTGACCAGTGGCTGCACTGCATGTGAGCGTTGTGTTCGGCTGTTGATGTCCTCCTGCAGGGTTGTGGTTAATTCCAGGATGACATGAGGGGTGAATCTGAAGATGCGAAACACCTCAGAATCACTCATGCCAAACAGGTCGATGCGGGTGCGGTATATCCTCTCCCGTGCCATCCTCCGTGCCATCCTCCGTGCCCTCATCCTTCTTTGTTCATCTAAAGTCAGTAGTATAGCTATGCGCGACGATGCCCCTGGCATGTTGGCATACAGATTGCTGTGCAACACGTGTGACTGCTGAGCTCCTCACTAACAGTGTTGCTTTATCTAACAAGTAGACTTTTTTCTCTTTTTAGACCAGCTTTTATATGGTCTAATTTTAGACAGGACATTTTGCTGTTGCGCACACTGCGTCGCCTGCGCTGCCCCAGCGTTCTTTTGTGGATCCCCGTAAGTCCCTCATTAGCATATTTGACTAGCAAATCAATGGTCTGTCTAGCGCACTTTTGCGCGGACGGATGCGCCAGTCTAACGAAATTACGCGGGACAAAAAAAAGTAGATTTTTTGCGTATCTCGTTCTGGGGATGCCGTGCATCGAAACGCACGCGCACATTTCGACTTACGCACGCGCATCTCCTGTTGCGCAGGCGTAATCGCTCTGTGAATCTGGGCCTGTGTCTCTATCTCTCTCTCTCTAACTGTCTGAATGATCTTCTCTTTAACAAAGCCGGAACACACTACACGAGGCCGCCTTACAGGCTGCCTTTTATAGTGTGGGGCGTGTACTAAACCCCCTGAGTCATAATTGGCCAAAGCCACCCTGGCTTTGGGCAATTATTGTTCTTCGTTTTTTGCGCGTCGTGATTGGCCAAGCATGCAGGGTCATGGTGCATGCTTGACCAATCATCAGCGCGCTTGATGTTCGAAATTCGTCAAATGTACGAACAGACGATGTTTGAGTCGAACATACGTTCATATCGAATGTGGAGCTCATCCCTAGTGCTATGATATCAGTTTGTGAAATATTTATTCTGTAAGGGTGGGACCATATCAGACTGAAAATGTGTCATCTGAAGTAATATGATTTAGGTTCTGTTTTTGTAAAAATGATAATGAATTTGCTTCCTCTTTTTGGGAATGTTAACCCACCTACATTTGAGGGAGGATACCTACAAAGCTAAGGAGGATGCCATAATGAAAGTTTAAAAGGAAGGTAGGTATCAATATTCTGGAAAACATTGTGTCCACAAGCAGAGAGAAAAGGAAGCTGAGAAATGGAGGATGGGTCTGAGAAAGGAAAGGAAAGAAAAGAAGGAAAACAATAAAAAAAAAAATGAAAGAAGACCATCAAGCCTAGCATTATTATTGTGGTCAGGGGCAACCGAGTGGCATCAGCGAGTAGTACACCTTGTATCACACAGATGCGTGAAACCACATTTTGCGAAAGTAAAAGCCAAAACAACTACAAGGAAATCATGGAGAAAGGGATTCCTATTTGCCTGAAAAGGGCCTGAAAAATTTAACTATTACAAATACAAAAAACAGAGTCAGTGAGGGCACTGTAAACCCTATGTGGGGAACATGGATAGCACATAGAGTGACCTGCCCTGACCAAACGTAAAAAAAAAAAACCTTATGAGCCAGTGATTGTGTGACCAACAAAATAAAATGCTATCTGAGTGAACTGGGGAGAACCCCCCTCCTTCAAACAGCTCTGCTGCCAAGGGCACCACCAAAGAAATAAACAATAGACATGTGCATTCGTTTTAGTCCGAATACATTTTTGTCCAAATTTTTAGTATTTTCGTTATCATTTTAACAAACGAAAACAAATGCACAGAATCTAAAATCCAATAGATCCGACAAAAAAATGCTTTATTTTCATTTTCGTTGCTACAACAGTTCAATATAGATAGAAGATTCGACATGACGCTGACAATAGCAATCTGTGTCTATAGAATCTGCGGTTGAATGTGCCTAACCTTAACTCTATTAGTCCAAGATTAGTCGACATAGAGAGAAAAGATTTGACATTATAGAGACAGTGTTGGGGTAGACCATTCGGCATGAACGACGAAGATTCGACGAAGCAGCGAAAAACATACAAATGTTGAATCTGTCATTGAAGGCTTATGGTGCCTGTAGAAAGTTCTAAGAAGATTCGACAAACAGCTAAACTGTACGACGCCGCAATCATACATTTCCGGTCAAATGCGCTGCCCCCATAGGCTATAGAAGAATTTGAATGTTGGTTGATTAGTAATAATAATTTATAAATATAAATATTACTAGTGTCATACAACATTACAACTTTTAGGTGGATCATTCGACCGGAAACGTACAATTGCGCGTCGTACAGTTTAGCTGCTCTGTTGAATGTTCTTAGAACATTCGACAGACTACATAAGCCTTCAATGACAGATTTGACCTTAATTAATGAAAACTAATACTAAATTCCGAAACAAAATATTTCAGTGTGCACATGTCTTGTTTCAATGGGCTCAATACCAACAGCACATAAAACAGTGGGTAAAGAAGAACAGTAACATGAATAAGTAACATAGTCAGTGAGAATCTACCATAATTAAGGGGCAATAAAAGCCAGGGGTGTAAACACCAACAGCAAAATAAGCACCGTGAAAAAAGAAGGTAGGTCAACCTAAGGGAATACAGTTAACCCCTTGATCTCTGCCAGTGACATTTATACAGTAATCAGTGGTCCCAAAAATGTGTTAAAAGTGTCAGACCTGTCCGCCGCAATATCGCAGTCTTGATAAAAATCGCTGATCACAGCCATTATTAGGAAAAAAAGAATAATAATAAAGATGCAATAACTTTTTGCTATAATAAAAGAAGGATGTCAATTTTGTTTTGGTACAGTGTCGCACATCAGTTAAAGCGACACAGTTCCGTATCGCAAAAAATGGCCTGGGCAATGAGCAGCCAAATCTTTGAGGACAGAACTGGTTAATATAGGTCTCATAAGTCCCATACCTCTCTAAAGCCCCGTGAGGCTAGAGAAGGGCTGCTAGAACGGCGTTCTGAGTCTTGTGGGGAGCCGGTGCGGTGCCTGGTGCTCACCTAAGAGGTGGCACAGTGGCTGGAGGAGCGAGATGGTGCCATCTTGGGAACTAGAGAGTTCCTGGTATCCGAGCTGGAATGGGTGAAAAAAAATGTAGATATCACCCCTATTTTGGGTGCCGCTGAGATGGCAGCCTTCCCGGCTGCTACATTTGTCCATAGCTGCTGCTCTGGTGAGCGAGGTAAGTGGTAATAGCCATGAAAAGCCTGGTCAGAGCAGGAGTTGAGAGATCCTCTCCATGCTCCAAGCCACGCCCACATGTAGGTGGAATTTTACTGCTTTATAGGCATTACAACAGTGAAAATGTTCAGTAGAATTTCTTAGATGCTATTTCTCTTCATATCTGTTGATTTAAAAATATATATATATATTCAATTGCCTAGAGCATCAGGAAGATTGTTTTCCCTTGTTTTCAAAGTTTATTTTTTTGCTTCCCTTTGAATCCAGTATATGCAGGTTTTTCATGTATGTATTCATTTTTTTATTAATTATAATCGATGTATTGGTGTCTTTTTTCCGGCCTGACAAATGAGGTAATGACCAATGCATAATATATGCATTGTATTTTGCATACCTTTATAATGACACAATAATACTTTTGCACCATATACATTTAAGATGTACTATCTTGTTTTGTAAAATATTTAATCCTTCTAATACTATTGTGAAAGGAAGCTATGACCATTATCATAAAGCGAAAAACAAACTTTGAATTGTATGGCCAGCCTCATCTGCTGTAAGTGCATAATGTATTCATGTCATATAAAAAGTTTTCAATTATTCCCGTAGTAAGTGCATTCCTAATAATTTGCACTTAGAAATTTGAAGATGATTTTTTCTGATATTCACACTCAGCTTCTCTTTGTAATTTATAATGACAACCAAAATTATGAATAATATTTCCATTAGGCATTGAAATCTAAGTGTCTATATTAAGGCTTTCAGGCACTTCATCCTGAAATTTGAAAATTAATTATACAAGTTTTTGAATCAATATAAAACTGAAAATGCTTCAGAGCTAAAACAATTTAATAGAACTCTATTTGCTGAAGTTGTTTTTTAATATGGTCTCATCAATCATAATTTTATTATCAGTTTAAATTTTTTTTTTTTTCGACTTTGAGCATTTAAATCTCTATTATTGTATCTGTTATTTATCAAAATAGTTTTAAAGTGTAAAAATTGTAAAGGAGTATTGAGACAAAATCAGTGCACTCAAAAGAATTATTGTTTACCACCTTCCAATGCTCAACAATTTTACCACTGCGCCACCAATTTCTATGTGAACAAAATAAAATAAAAACTATTCCCCTTACATTGACTGCTGCAACTTTAAGCTTAGAATTACAATCTCAAGTGTACCTATTCCAATAGAATAAAATAAAGTACAATGGCACTGTCATGAAATATAGAAATATAAACATAAAAAGTTCCAATCGCAAATAGTATTTAAAAAAATAATCAAAATTAAAGTCGACCCAGTGCCCACTCGTGAAAAAAAAGCAATATCCAACTTCCACAGTAAATTAAATGATAATACAGTATACTTCTCAATATTCATGAGTTCACCACACCACACCTCATGTTCGGTGTCACCAGCTCCATCATAGCTCCATTTGCTTCTACCCACTATCTCCCAACATTTGGAAGCTCACAGTCACCCCCAGTGAACCGCCAGATCTATCACTGTATTCACAATGCGAAACCATGCTGTACATAGTTACCAACAAACTACCTACACACTGCGGTCCTCCTACAAAGGGAACACCTACTTTTTGGAACAATATGATACAGTAGTGCTGACTATTAAAAAGTTTCGCCCTTTGGACATTTCTCCCTATTCTAAAAGTGAGAAAATTACAGTGTAAATTAATGTTTGTTTCTGTATCTGCCTGTAGTCTATGCCATTAAGACTCCCTGGCGATTTCAGACTGATCAGTGAGGACAGACGTCCAATGTGTATATGTACTAGTCATAATTAAGTCTAACAACACTAAGGTTTTCCTGTTGTCTCATTGCAACCTGACCCCCAACACTGACCAATGCTGCATGATAAGTAAATTTAAGGGGTGGATGTCAGATATCTATTTGAGAGCAGACATCAACAGTGTATCTGTACAGCCATATCTAGGCTAACAACACTGAGATTTCATGCTATCTCACTAGAACTGAACCCCCACACACTTATCTATATCTATTTACAGTATTGCCTGCACTTCATTATAATTCACAATTGTGGTCTGCATGTGAACCAGTGTGTGTGCTTTTTACCGCAACCTGTATTGCGCATTACTGTATCTGTCCAAATTTGGTATATTTTTTTTTAAGTGTATTTTTGTGCGTGAACTCAAGAGAGAGGAGCCGGACTGCAGGAGTTGGGAGTAGGCAGACACTCCCCCCGGAGGCAATCGCCATCCTTCTCCATGCCCCTGGTGGCAATGGCGGGTGTGAAGGGGGGCCTCCCACTCACCCCGCCCTACCTGCTCCACTTGGAAGCCCAACTGGGGCCCAACGGGACTCCAATGGGGCAGAGGGACTCCCCCTATGAGGGAGTGAGGGGGCCTAGCCCACCCAGCCAGCCCCGTAGGTCCTTCACCTCTCTTTATTTTAGGAGACCGCATGGCCAAAGTGCGTGTGTTTTAAACCAATTTCGTGTGCGTGCAAGTGTGGTGGTTTTTGTGGGGGGGGTGGGCGTACAAAGCACAGGCGTACCTTGCATAGCACACCCACCAGGAGCCGGGCTGAGACCACCAAACTCAATTCACATGTAGCCGAGACCGGGATCCGAACCCTTGGCTGCAGAGGTGAACGGCTTGTCAGCGCAGTGCCAATCACGTTGAGCCACCACAGCTCCCTCAAATTTGGTATATAATAAAGTTCATAACTATAGGTAAGACCACTGTTCACTTTATTCCCCTCCTCCCTGTTGATATCCTCTGGGTATCTTTCCCACTCTGTATCTTCATGATATATAGCATACTGCTTTTTCAGTGATAGTTGGCCATTTCCATGTTGTACAATACCCAGTTGATCCTGTCTGTTCCTATGTTCCCCTGTGTGTACTGCCTATACTGCTGATCCATGATAGAGTGGTCAGATTACATGTCCCCATCATCTTGCTCTCTCCTCAGCATCTGCATCTCCACCACTCCCCCTCCCTCTCGCCCTGTCTCTTCCGTAGTTTGCATGCAAACTGTGAAGCCGATCTCCTCCCTTCCCCTCCCCTCCTGCCTTGAGTAATACTATTCTCTGCAGCAGGTCCAGTGCTTGTAAAGAAACTTCTATTATTACTTTGATCCTTTCTGTCTTAGGTCCATGTTGAGTGTGTTACCTTAAAATTAGAGAGGATCAAGGGGGCGTGGTCTGCGGTGAAGCCGGATGGACGCATAGAGCAAGAGCTCCGGTCTTCATGATCGAAAAATGGCACTAATCACCCTATCTAACAGCCGTTACAACCGGTTCCTCAGGCGGGTGACTTGCCCTGTGCTCCGGGAACAGCGATGACCAACAAGCGGCGGGGATCCGCCAAGCCACAGCGTCTCATGGACCTGTTCACTTTCGCCCATTACGATCTCGGAGATTCACAAAAGTATTGACACTCTCCCTGCCAACAAGTCTCCAGGTCCAGACGGTTTCGTTGGGGAATACTATAGGTTGTTTAAATTAGAAATATCACCCTTTCTTTGTAGAATCTTTAACAAAGCGGCTGCCTCCTCGCTCTTCCCCTCAGATATGTTGGATATGTTTAGGGGTTAAATTACCGACCACAACAAAGAACATATTTTCCATTAACTATTTACCATTCTTGTCCTCCTTACCGGCTACACTCCAGAATCTAGCGCGTCAGGAAATGTCTTGGTTGGGTAGATTAGCCGCATTTAAAATGATGATCCTCCCACAGATGACATATCTATTTAGAACACTCACCGTCCCAGTCCCTAACTCATTTTTTGCAGGGGCTCAAGCAATACTTAATAAATACCTATGGAAAGGCAAGAAGGCTAGGTGGGCTTTTAGAAACTCTGTTGCAGCCAAGGGAGCCGGGGGCGTGGGCAATGTAGTTCTGAAGGATTACCATACGGCTGCTACATTAGCACAACTGAGGATTTGGTTCCCAGATACACCCTACACTAGATGGCAAGAATTGGAGGAAAGTCAATACCCTTTTGGCTCTTTATACGAGTCTCTGATGACTTCTGTGATATCCTCCACTGTCCCTAGTAAGCTCTCCCCAATGATGGTAGCATCACTTCAAGTTTGGAAACTGTTACTGAAAATGTCTCAGTCACACCATCCGACGACACCATTCCCAATCAAGTTGTCCTCCCTACCTGGCATCTTGCCGGACCTGAGTGTGTCTGACTGGATAGCAAAGGGGATTGATAATATCCCAGACCTGCTGATTGGGCCTAGCTGCAGAACCTTCAGATCGCTGCAGGTGGACTTTGACCTGGCAGAGACTGAACGCTTTACTTTTTTAAGAATAGTACATTTCTTCAAAACTAACCCACCCCTATTATTTCATCTACCCTGGAGGGTGGCTTTGTATCTCACCAAACCCACCACAAACATAAAGGGCATTTCGCTTTTTTACAATCTCTTAAGTGATAAACTGATCTTTAGGAAATCCTCTAATATAATAGCATGGGAGGCAGACATGGAGATCTCATTCCCCTCCGAACAATGGCAATTAGCGTTGCGATATACTTACTCATCCACCAAATGTGTTACCCTTTGGGAATTACATCAAAAGTTATTAATGCGCTGGTACCTGACACCATATAGACTGTCAAAATTTGGCCATCAAACTTCTCCTCTCTGTTGGAGGGGATGTGGACAGGTGGGTACTCTGTTCCACATTATGTGGGGCTGTCCCTCGGTTCGCAAGATTTGGGGGGAGGTGTTCACACTGGCCACGCAGGTCGTAGGTACATTGGTCCCCGAATCCACAGGGTTGGCCATCCTATCACTGGGAATAGATATGATTCCGGGGGTGGGTAGGCCCATCGTCTCACACATTTTACTGGCCACTAGGCTAGCCCTCACACGTCACTGGAGGCAAACAGCTGTCCCTGACCTTGCTGAGATTATCGCCATGGTCGCGAACACCGTAGGATATGAAACGATGTTTGCGGCGTCCCAGGGGAGATATGTCTCGGCTCTGGCACGCTGGAAACCGTGGACTGACTGGCACAGGCTTAAGCAACAATAAGATTGTTATATGTTGATTAGTATGACATGTTTTTGCTAATGGAAAACCAGAACCTGAACTTCTTAATGATCCATTTTGTTTTATTCTGTTTTATTATGTTTTATTTTATTTTATTTTGTTTTACTACGTCTTATTTTTTTTTATTTTTGAGAATCCTTTGTAACGAATCTGACTTTACCTTGATAGTCCTGGGCTGAATTAGCTGAACCTCTCCTGGGGACGTGGGCGCTGGGGGACTCCTCCTAATGAGCACTCAGTATGGTCCCAATGGGGGAGTGTGGGGGTGGGTTCCCTGGGGGTCCATCTCTGGGGGAGTGACTATGCATGCATTGTCTCCGCGACAATGTGGACTCTACGGGTTGTGGATAATTGTTAGACCTAGGACCTCAGATTCTCTATTGCTTTTGTTATCTATGGATTAGAATACTATGTACGCGGTCAGACTCTTTTAAATACCGCCTCTTATTTGCTATTTTGTATGTTGACTGTTGTTTACTGTCACCATGTTTAATTTGCTTATTTTGAATTTAATAAAAAAAAAAATATTGGAAGTAAAATTAGAGAGGATCAAAGTATTTAATATATGTGACTTTACATCCATTTTAAATAAAGGGTGTTTTTAATGATACTGCACTATCAGGAGTTATTTTTCTTTTTCCTATGAGAAAATCATTGTTGTCCATGAATAATCTGATGTTGAGAGTGGTGGAGTGGAATATTTAAAGAAAAAGCTTGGTATGCCGAGTGTGAAAATGAGAGGCATTTAAACTTGGTGAGTGAGCGTCCTGCAGGACATGATGAGGTGAACATGAGGTGTGATGTGGTGAACTCTTTTTTTTTCATGAGACACTAGGTGGGCTTTAATTTTTGATCAATATGTTTTTAGAATCAGTGGCCTACATTAAAAACTGGTTAGCAAATGTTTTACAATAAACAAGTATGGTTTTATGTAGTACATTAAATACTATTTTGCTTAAGGTGGCGTACACACGACCGAGGTTCTCGCTAGAAACCAGCGAGAACCTCGCTGGAAGCTGCATTCCAGCGAGAACCTCGGCCGTGTGTACGCTCTCGGCGAGCATCCCGTCGGGAATGCCGTCGATCAGAAATAGAGAGCATGATCTCTATTTGCTCGACGGCCCGCCTGGATGAATGGCTGGTTGCCATTCCCGACGTGCGGGTCGCCGAATCTGACGGCCGGCAGAGAACCTCGACGGGCGGAACGAAGTGTTCTGCCCGTCGAGGTTCTCTGCCGTGTGTACGCGGCTTAAGTGTTATTTAACCACTTAACGTACGTATGTACGTTGTTTCGTGCATGAGTTACAGTAAGAGGCAGAACGGGGATCTGCCAATGTAAACAAACAGATCCCCGTTCTGTCAGGGGAATACAGTGTGATCGTCTGTTCCTAGTCATCAGGAACAGCGATCGCTCTGTACCCCCAGTCAGTACACTCTTCCCACAGTTAGAAACACCTCCCTATTTTTAAGTCTGATCTGTCAGGGCTGGGCTCAGCCCTTCCTTCTCTGAGCTGGTCGCTCAGCTGTCGGCTAATTGCCAGCTCCTATCTCTCCACAGTGACTCACCTGTTGATCTTCTCTGCCTTCACCTTGCTCACATCTCTAGAGACCCTCTCCTGTGTTTCAGTTAAAGACTTGCTTGGCTGACATTCCTTCTGGCTCCAGATCCTGCTTGCTGTTGTCCTACGCTGATCTCTGGCTCCCTGACATTTTGACTTGTCTGACTATCTGTTCCAGTTCCTGAACTCTGGCTATGTTTTGACTAGGTTTACTCTGTTTACCTTTTTTTATTATTATTAAACAAGTGTGATTTAACTGTACTTCTGTCTCAGTCCGATTCATGGTTTCTGACATGATCACTGTAAAGCCGCGTACACACGATCAGACCGGTCCGATGAGAATGGTCCGACGGACCGTTTTCATCGGGTCACCGATGAAGTGGCCTGATGGTCTGATGTGTGTACACACCATCAGTCCAAAATCCGATCGGGTCAGAACGCGGTGACGTAGAACACAACGACGTGCTGAAAAAAATAATTTCAATGCTTCCAAGCATGCGTCGACTCGATTCTGAGCATGCGTGAGTTTTTGGTCCGATGCTTTTGCGTACTAACCATCGTTTTGGTCCGATGGACAAGTTTTAAAACTTTGGTCCGATGGACAACGGTCCGATGGGCCTAATGATGTCCCTGGTCCCAAAAAAGTGTCATAAGAGTGAGATCTGTCAGCTGCAATGTCACAGTCCTGCTAAAAAATCACTGATCACCGCCATTACTAGTAAATCTATCCCCTATTTTGTAGACGCTATGGCCCAGATTCACAGAGCGATTACGCCTGCGCAACAGGAGATGCGCGTGCGTAAGTCTAAATGTGCGCGTGCGTTTCGATGCACGGCATCCCCAAAACGAGATACGCAAGAAATCTACTTTTTTTTGTCCAGCGTAATTTCGTTAGACAGGCGCATCCGTCCGCGCAAAAGTGCGCTAGACAGACCATTGATTTGCTAGTCAAATATGCTAATGAGGGACTTACGGGGATCCACAAAAGAACGTTGGGGCAGCGCAGGCTACGCAGTGTGCGCAACAGCAAAATGTCCTGTCTAAAATTAGACCATATAAAAGCTGGTCTAAAAAGAGAAAAATCGTCTACATGTCAGATAAAGCAACACTGTTAGTGAGGAGCTCAGCAGTCACACGTGTTGCCCAACAAACTGTATGCCAACATGCCAGTGGCATCCATGCTCATAGCTATACTACTGACTTTAGATGAGCAAAGAAGGAGGAGGGCACTGAGGAGGGCACTAAGCAGGGCACGGGAGATGTTTTTTTTGTTTTTATTTTTTATTTGCTTATATAAACGTTACAATTTATTCTAATCTAATACAATATTCTTATCTGATACAAGCCCCTCACTCTTCACTTGATATATCACACATGCATAGACATCTTTGGCATGAGTGATTCTGAGGTGTCTCGCATCTTCAGATTCACCCCTCATGCCATCATGGAATTAACCACAACCTTGCAGGAGGACATTAGCAGCCCAACACATGGCACTACCCATGACACCCATGACAGCTACATATACTGTACAATCATAGCCCCATCCCCACAGATTTCGAACAGAACATGTATGGGGACAGCTGGCTGGTTGGTGAGTGACATTGGTGGCAGGCATGACTGTCCCCCCCATGATGCACACATCACAAGGGGCACATGCACTACTAACATCCTCCTGTCTTTTCCCTTCAAGGTGACTCTGCATATGCACTGGGACCCCATCTCATGACCCCATCTCATGCCAGCTCACATATGCATCTTTGCACGTTAAACACACACATTAATCATGGCACAATGAGAATGCATGCATGCACACCACTGTGGTCCCTAGCACAGACACATCACATCCTCATCACATTGGATTGGCACAAGCCCACCATGCAGGACTTGTGAGCAGCAACGCCATGCCACGGCTCCAATTATGTCACTGTACATTCATACGCCATTCACACAGACCTGGGTTTCACTTCTCCACCACAAATGAGGGTGACACCCCTTTTCCCGCAGGAATATCACCCCCACATTCCAAAATCATACACAAACAGAACCAAAAAAATAAAATAAATGACGAGCAAAAATAAAAAATGCCCAGCAAAAATATAATTTAAACAAAATAACAACAAAGAAAACACATAAAAGACAAAAATCACTCTGCAAAACAGTCCCAAATATCTTAAAGACACGTCACAAACAAACAAACAAACGCTAATAAACAAAAGCACCTTGCTGTATAGGGAGGGATACAAAGGGATGTACTTTTGCAAAGGAAGTGCATTTGTGTCTGTCTATTTATGCTGTCTGCGTAGTTCACTAAGTTGCCCTAGTCCACTTTCAATTTCACTGATTGCGCCATTCCCGAGTTGTGAGCATGCGCACAGAGGTGCTGACCATGGTCTGCTTCAAGCGCGCATGCGCGAGCCGGCCGGCCCTTCATTTGCATGGGGTCACGGCTCATTTCAATGTAACACGCCCACGTCCTTCCCAATTTGTAATACTCCGCATTACGCCTCTGAAATAACGTTACGCATGCGCAATTTTCTGCGCAAAAGCTACGAGAATAGGGTGATTACGCGGCTACATTGCGCAAGTCTAACGTAAAGGCGGTGCGCTACGCCGGACCAATAATGCGCAGATGTACCTGAATCTGGCCCTATAACTTTTACACAAACCAATCAAAATACACTTATTGCATTTTTTTTACCAAAAATATGTAGAAGAATACATATTGGTCTAAATATTTTTGGGGATATTTTTGGGATATTTATTATATCAAAAAGTAAATAAGTAGAGTCTTTTTTTTTGTTTAGAGCGCAAAACATGAAAACCACTAAGGTGATCAAATACCTTCCGGTCTTTAAATGGTTAAAATATGCAAATCACATTTTTCATCCAATTTTTTTCTAGCTTTTCGTGTTTTGGCTTTTTCATTGTCCTTCAGTGACCCACTGATTATATACTGCTAAGAAAAAAAAATCTTCAGAATGACAGGAAAAAGTTGTAGATAGATTTGGACTGGGTTTAAGTTAGTTAAAGGAGTTGTAAATACATTTTATTTATTTTTTTGCTGAAATGACTGTTTACAGGGTATAGAGACATAAAACGGATTCCTTTTAAAAACGATTAAAAATAGATAAAAATCAATCATATAATGTTCTTGTAGTTTCTAGTTTTGTTTTTGCATGTTTCCTGCTTCTCTGCTGTACAGAGCCACAGAGCCAATACAGGGCAGTGATGGTTTGGAAAACAAAACTGATTGGTGCTGTGGGGTTTAAGACACACAGTAATCACACCTCCTTGATTAATGACCACAGAGAGAAAGCTCCCAGTACTGTGGTTATCAGGAAATGTGGAGATCAGACAGATCTTCACAGAAAAAGTGGAGATCATAGAAGATTTACAGCAACTTGAGAGCAAAACCGAACAATGAGGACATGAAAACAGCACTGCATTAAGGTAAAGGAAGCTATTAAGATAAAACAAATCCTTTGCAAACCCTTTAAGATCAGCTCATTCATTATGAAAACGAATGGGCAGCACGCTGGCTTAGTGTTTAGCACTTCTGTTTTGCAACACTGGGGTCATTGGTTTGGTCACTGACCAGGACACCACTTGAATGGAGTTCTCTCTGTATTTGCATGGGTTTCCCTTACTCTCCAAAGGCAGGTCATGTGGTAATGCAATCATGTAAGATAGGGTGTTAAATTGTAAGCTCCTTAAATGATATGAATGTAAACCAGGACCGGAGTGGGACTCATTTTCAGCCCTGGAGTTTCATGCCTTAGACCAGCCCACTTTAGTTCAGGACTATTAAAATAATGTAATAACGTACCTGGAGGTGGTAGTTCAATAGATGGAGATGTTGAACAGACCGTCACCCTGGGCTTGGCATGTGAAGACCACCATATATCTTTCTCTTAATTTAACACAACTATAGAATGATGAAATGAAATGGAATCAGTACATACACACACTCAGACTGCTCCGCATTGCCCAGCACACACACACACAGAGAGTGCTCCACATTGCCCTGCACACACACACTGCTCCGCATTGCCCTGCACATACACACACTGCTCCGCATTGCCCTGCACACACACACACACTGCTCCACAGTGAGAGAGGGCAGGAGAGAGTCAAGAGAGAGAGGGGCAGGAGAGAGAGAAACATAGGAGGCAGGAGAGAGGCAAGAGAGAGAGGGAGGGGGCAGGAGAGAGAGAGAAACAGAGAGGGCAGGAGAGAGGGGCATGAGAGAGAGAGGGTGGCAGGAGAGAGGCAAGAGAGAGAGGGTGGCAGGAGAGAGGCAAGAGAGAGGGGGGCAAGAGAGAGGCAAGATAGAGGGGGGCAGGAGAGTGGCAGGGGAGAGAAAGAGAGGGGCAGGGGAGAGAGAGAGAGGGGCAGGGGAGAGAGAGGGGCAGGGGAGAGAGAGAGGGGCAGGGGAGAGAGAGAGGAGCTGGAGAGAGAGAGGGGGGCAGGAGATAGAGAGAGAGGGGGGCAGGAGAGAGAGAGAGGGGGCAGGAGAGAGAGAGAGGGGGCAGGAGAGAGAAACAGAGAGGGGGCAGGAGAGAGAGAGAGGGGGGGAAGGAAAGAGAGAGAGAGAGAGTGAGAGAAGGGGCAGGAGAGAGAGGGAGGGAGCAGGAGAGAGAGAGGGCAGGAGAGAAAGAGGGGGGCAGGAGAGAGAGGGGGGCAGGAGAGAAAGAGGGAGTGGGCAGGAGAGATAGAGGGAGGGGGCAGGAGAGATAGAGGGATGGGGGCAGGAGAGAGAGAGAGGGGCAGGAGAGAGAGAGGGCAGGAGAGAGAGGGAGGAGGAAGGAGATGATTTGTGGTCTAGCGCCCTCTATCTCTTTCCTTCACTTTTAACACAGACTAAATTATATACACTGATTTGGGTATTTTATTGTATTTTGTACCAAAGAAGTGTAGCAGAATGCAGTTTGGCCAACATTTTTGAAGAAAGATTATTTATTTGCAAAATTTTATAACAGAAACAAAGAAAATCATATTTATTTTTTGCAAACGATTTGTCATTTTTTTTGTTAAAAAATTAATAAATAAATAAACCCAGTGATTATTAAATACTACCAAAAGAAAGCTGTTTCTGTCCAAACAAATGGTAAAAAATACATTTGGGTATAATGTTGTATGACTAAGCAATTACCATTCAAAGTATGACAGCACTGAAAACTGTCCTGGGCAGGAAGGGGGTTGAAGTTTCCAGCATTTAAATGGTAAAAGAAGGAACATTGTTTTAGATAATCTATAAAAATATGAATTTTACCCACAGAAAAAGTATCCTTTATCCCATTAGAGGTTTTGTGGCATAGATGTACTCCCTAATCTGCAGTGCCTGTATTAAGCAGTATATCGATGCTTAAGGTTTAATTCCATGTGTATGAATACCTCAGGACCGCTCATACTTGTGCAATCATGTTATACAGATAAATGTTCATACATATGGGCACGTCCATTTCTACAGCAAACTTTCCATGACCAAGATGATATCAACAATCATCCAATCATCCATTAATGTGAAACACAAATTCCTGTTTAATTTATCTGCACATGATTGGATGTCCCCCCTCCTGAACCGTACCAGACCACATGCCCTCAACATGGGGAGAATGTCCCCATGTTGATGGGGACAAGGGCCTCCTCCCCACAACCCTTGCCCGGTGGTTGTGGGGGTCTGTGGGCGGGGGGCTTATCGGAATCCCCAGATCCCGCCCCCTATGTGAATTGGTAATGGGACACATTGTTCCCCTTCCATTTCACCCAAAAAAGTGACAGAAATGGTTAAAAAAACACACACGGTTTGGGACAAGTCTTTTAATAAAAAAAAAAAAAAATCCAGCAAGTATTTCTTCCACGACCCGATGATACACGCCGCCGTGATCGATTCCACCTCCATGGGAGATGCCCAACGAATGATGCGAGACTCGCTGTGACAGCTCTAAAATAGCTGAGGGCGGGTGCCATCCGTGACATGCACGTGTGACCCCATCCCCCTCTGACGCAATATGATGCAATGGCATCATATTCCATGTTACAGACATCAACAAAAAACAGCCCTTTTGCACACCTTAGTGTCATCTGCAAAAAGACATACCATACCCTCCAAACCTTAGGTACACTATATATCTATATAGGTACACTACTAGTGACTGGTTTCTGTTGCTAATGTACGCCATTTACAACCATACTCTGATATCTAACCTTTATCCTACTGCATATTGACTGAACAATGCAGGTTAAGTCGTTAAGAGATCCACTCCCCTAGGAGTGCTTAAAAAACTAGTAGGTGATAAACCTGATGATAAGAAATAAGTACATTAATCAGTAAAAAATATTGAATAATGAAATTAATATAACCAATAGTCCAGAACACATACAGTAACATGTGTGAAAAAAATTATATTTAGCAATAAGCAGTCCATGCAATATTGCTTTAAGTTGTCCAGAAGCAGGTAAGTTGCATTAAAAAATGCACAAAATTACCAACAAAAATTGCAATGTGAATAGTTCTCATTGTAGCAGATTTAGCAGGTGACTTTTGTGCTTCCCCTCTTAGAGCCGGTTCATACTGGGGCGGCACGACTTCGGGGGCGACTCGGCAAGGCGTCCTGAAGACGACTTTAGAGGCGACTTGCAAAATGTCTTCTGTATAGAAGTCAATGCAAGTTGCCCCGAGTCGCCCCCAAAGTCATACAAGAAACTTTTTCTAAGTCAGAGCGACTTGCGTCGCTCCTATTAGAACGGTTCTATTGAAAAGAATGGGAGGCGACTTGTCAGGCGGCTGAGTCGCCTGACAAGTCGCCCCAGTGTGAACCGGCTCTTAGGTTTCCACTCACCAGCTCCTTTAACCCCTGGGGAATTTCGCATATAGGCCCAGGTTGACAAAGCCTTTACGCCAATGTAAATCACTTCACGCCGACGTAGTGCAAATGTACGCCCAGCGTATGTGTGTGCCAGACCCACAAAACCAACATACGTCTAAAAACAGGCCATTCTACCCCGATGTATCTTGCTTATGCCGGCGTAGTGTGGGTGCAAATATGGTTTGGACGCATGTTGCTTCTCCCATTGATTAGGCATTCAAATATGCAAATGAGGTAAATACAGCGATTCACGAACGTACGTGCGCCCGACGCAGGCTTTGTGCGGTGCGCGTAAGTGTACGTCCGGCGTAAAGTTATTCCTCATAAAGGAGGTGTAACTCAGCAACAGACATGCTCAGGTCTGCACTAGGGAACACAAGCCGGCGTAACTTACGTTGGACGTGTGTCTGGCTGGACGTAGGTTACGTTAACGGCGTACACTGTGATCCGGCGTATCTTAGGCAGTTGTTCCGATGTGGTTGTGAGCATGCGCGGTGCATGCACAGCTCGTTATACGTACTTGTCTGGCGCTCGGCTCATCATTTGCATGGGGTCATGCCTTATTTGTATGGATCACGCCCACTTACGCTGGCCTGCGTCTTCGTAAATACGCTACGCTGGCACATCTTGGAGAGCAATGGCTTGCTGAATGCAGTGCTTTCCCTCTTTCCGTGCCGGCATAGCGTACTGTGTGTGCGCTACGCCGGCGTAAATGTGCACCCACTCTCTGTGAATTCGGGCCATAGACTCAGATCCTGATGGCTTTGAACAATTGATCCTCCAAATCGCAGCGTCTACAGGCTCTTGGATGTTACTTGATTTTCAGGTATTTAGGCAATTGTAGATACACTCTTGTATGCTCCTCATAATAAAAAAAAAAAGTATGGTCATGCGAGGCTCATCATTCACATCATTCATTTACCTGTGAATGAATGTAATACAAATATCATTGGTCGTTACAGCAGACAGCTTGCAGTTAATATTGAACATGGTTCATTGATTTTTCCTGCAGTTAAGTAATTGGCTGCCAATACAGGAGGCACAGGTAGACAGCTAACTGAGAATCTGAAGGATCCTGGCATTGCACCCACATCTGTTGTGCATTTATTATTATTATTATTATTATTATTATTTTATAGGTGAATGTATACTTTACTTTTTTTTTTCTTCTGCAGTTACTTATACTCTATGTACATTCTTTAAACATTGTTTATTTTTTGCTAAATAAACAAAAAAAAAAATATTAGTTTTTGTCAGAACATTTTGTAAAGAAGTACTTTTTTCTCCTTCTCTGATGTTTACTGAAGAGGCTGTACTGATGGGCACTGATAGGCTGCACTGATGGCCACTGATGGGGTGGCACTGATGAGGAGGCACTAATATGCAGCACTGATAGGTACTGAGAGGTGGCGCTGATATGCAGCACTGATGAGCACTGATAGGTGGCATTGGTGGGCACTGATAGGTGGCAATAATGGGCACTGATAGGTTTCACTAATGGGCACTGATAGGCGGCAATTATGGGCACTGATGAGCAGCATGGATAGACGGCACTGATGGGCAGCACTGATGAGCACTGATGGGTGGCACTGATGGGCAGTACTGATTGGCATCACTGATGGGCACAAACTGGTGTCACTGATAGGTACAGAGTGATGTCATAGATGGGCCATTTTAGAGCCATTAGAGTGCCCTGATTACCTATACACATACCCCTTGTGATGAAATGCTGCTGATATTCACCTCACACTCTGTCAGTGTGAGGTGAGAAGAGCTGATAAATTGCATCTCCTTCTTTTCATGTGACTGGCTGTGATTAAACACGGCCGATCACACGGGTAAAGAGCCGCGGGTGCACGATTGCGGCTAAACTGGATGCCATCATATGATGGCGGGCGGGATGCGACTACTCTGCCTTTATGCTTGCCAGCAGGAGTAAAATGATTTGGAGCTTACAAAGGGATAAAATAAAGGCATATACACCTACTACTTCTGGCCATGGAGGAGTTTGCGGAACTCACACTAATTCCTACCATATTCAGTTACCAACCCCTGTCATGTGGGGAAGCTTACAAAGGTTTTATTTCTCTCCCCCCATTGGTGTATTTAGAGTTCATGGGTTCAACGTGTAGATATGTATTAGCAGCAGTGGGGACCAGTGTTACAATCAACTTTTTGCTGAGCTTGGTAGCTCAAGCTCAAATTTAAAAATACAACTCAAGGTGGAGAGGTGACTTCTCTTCTTCTACCCCTGAGTCCTTAACTGCTCTAATCAGAAAAGTCTGTATAAACTAGAAATTGAGTCTAAAAGAAAATGACTTCTGCTGCTCTCTAGAAAAACAAAATGCTTTGTTAATCATGTGTAAATATTTGTTGCATGCTGTATTAAATGTTTATTTGGTAAATATTGTATTTATTGGCGTATAACACTCACAGGGTAAACTGTGCCTGTGTGTTATAGCAGGGGGCTGTGGAAAGTTTTTTTACCTGAAACTTCCCTCTAAGGCCTCGTACACACGAGGCAATCTATTTGTTCATATCGGTCGGACCGACCGATTTGAACAAATCTGTCTGATAGGATTTTGGTTTGCTCGCGTGTACACACGAGCAAACCAAAATCCCCGCCAGCAGACGGCGCGCTGACGTGTCGGTGACGTGGCGGTGACGTTGACGCCGCCACGTCACCGCACCAGGAAGTAAAACACTTCCACGCATGCGCCGAATCCATTCGGCGGCGGTGCGGGACGACATGTCTGCTGGTAAGTGTACTAACCAGCAGACATGTCGGGCGGACTGATTCCCACCCGATAGATTTCAAAGCATGCTTTGAAATCTGTCGGGTGGCCAAATCCGTCGGCTCGGCCGTACACACGATCGAATCTGTCTGCTGGGACGGTCTAGCAGACCGTTTCCAGCAGACAGATTCCATCGTGTGTACGAGGCCTTAGGCCTCGTACACACGATCAAATCTGTCTGCTGGAAACGGTCTGCTAGACCGTTTCAGCAGACAGATTCCATCGTGTGTACGGGCTAACAGACGGATTTGGCCACCCGACAGATTTCAAAGCATGCTTTGAAATCTGTCTGCTGGGAACTCGTCCGCCCGACATGTCTGCTGGTTAGTATGCTAACCAGCAGACATGTCTTCTCGCACACGCGTCGAATGGTTTTGACGCATGCGCGGAAGTGTTTTACTTCCTGGTGCGGTGACGTGGCGGCGTCAACGTCACCGCCATGTCACCGACACGTCAGAGCGCTGTCTTCTGGCGGGGATTTTGGTTTGCTTGTGTGTACACGTGAGCAAACCAAAATCCCAGCAGACAGATTTGTTCAAATCTGTCGGACAGACAGATTTGAACAAATCTGTCTGCTCGTGTGTACGAGGCCTTAAAGTTAGGGTGCGTGTTATACACCTGTGCGTGTTATACGCCGATAAATACGGGAACGATAAACGGTAACGCCGATAAATATGGTAACGAGTGCAAAATAAAGTTTGTTTAACCACTTGATACCCGCCCGCCGTCAAACTCTCTGTTCCTGACTGCACGTCATATGACGTCATGTTATTTAAATTGGCTAGGGGCGCGCGCGCGCCGCCGGGGGGCGCACACGCACTCCGGTCGCATCACTTAGAAGCCTGTGCGTGTGCCCGGCGCCCGCGATGGCCGCTGGGCACATGCGATTGCCGACAATTGAGCTGGGACATGGAGCTCTGTGTATAAACACAGAGCTGCACGTCAAAATTGTGTGGAGAAAAACCGGGACGGCCGCACTCCAAAAAATATTCCTTTATAATAAAACAGATCACAACATCAACATGTCACAGCAAAAAACAGAAAAGAGCTGACGCGTTTCACACCAAAATACAGTGCTTATTCATAGCTATTGTGTCCCTTGTACATAGGGACACAATCGGTCACCTCCCCCAGTCACCCCCCCTCCCCCTACAGTTAGAACACACCTAGGATATACATTTAACCCCTTCCCCGCCCCTAGTGGTTAACCCCTTTCCTGCCAGTTACATTTATACAGTTATCAATGCATATTAATAGCATTGTTCACTGTATAAATGTAAATGGTCCCAAAAATGTGTCAAAAGTGTCCGATGTATCGGCTATAATGTCCCAGTCCTGAAAAAAAAAATCGCAGATCGCCGCTATTCCTAGTAAAAAATAAATAAAAAATAAATCATAATTATGTCCCCTATTTTGTAGGCAATATAACTTTTGCGCAAACCAGTCACTATACGGTTATTGCGATTTTTTTTTACCAAAAATATGTAGAAGAATACGTATGTGCCTAAACTGAGATAAAAAATGTTTATTTTTTTAAAAAAATTGGATATTTATTATAGCAACAAGCAAAAAATATTGTGTCTTTTTTAAAAATTGTCGCTCTTTTTTTATTTATAGCGCAAATAAAAAAGTGATCAAATACCACCAAAAGAAAGCTCTATTTGTGGGGAAAAAAAGGACGTCAATTTTGTTTGGGAACCACATCGCACGACCGCGCAATTGTCAGTTAAAGCGACGCAGTGCCGGAAGCTTAATACCTGTCTGGGCAGGAAGGGGGTGTAGGTGCACAGTAGGCAAGTGGTTAAATATAAGTTTAAAATGATAAGAATAAAATGAACCAAAAACATTACAGTTTTCTTTTAAAATGAAAAACCAATAACCATTATGTTTTATGTATTTTCTTCTGCTGTTTCAGCGTGACATTAAAAATATCAAGGCAAATCATACTCTATAACAAAATTAACCCTTTGTTTAAAATATATATTTTTCACTGAGATTTGTTATAAGTTAAAATACTGTAACTTCAACTTTAAAAGCATTTTAATGGCTTAATACATTTATTAGAATGCTTTCTGTCTGCATTTTTGGCTTAGTGTGCTAAAGATGAGTGTATTTGTGAGCTCTTACGCTTTATCCATGGATTTACATTTTTAGCTCCTAAATGTTTTTAACACATAAAAAAAAAATGGTCATCACTTGATTTCTTTCATTTTATTAAGCTGTGTTTTTTTTCAGCAAATCACATGTCAAGGTTAGCAGGCAATTTTATGTTTATAAACTTCATCATTACTATTAACACTTTAGTAGCATTTTTACTATTTTCATGGATAGCCATTTTTCATTGGTATTTATTGTTTTGCCATTTCGTTTGCGTATTTATTGGCGTATAGCACGCACAGGCGTATAACACACACTCTAACTTTAAGAGGGAAGTTTCAGGAAAAAAAACTTTCCACAACCCCTGCGTTTAACCTCCAGGCACAGTTTACCCTCTATTTTCAGGGTAAAAAAGTGAGTGTTATACGCCAATAAATACAGTAATTAGAACACAATAATACACTAGCCAGTAAAAGACATCAAGCACAGACAAATCACAAAATTCTGAGGTTGACAGTATTGTTGCTATTTTTAAGAGACCATTAATTTTAACAACAATCTTCTCATAAGATTATTAGTGAATTTAATGCTATTTGTGCATGCTATTTACTTGTAAAAGCCTGCCTTGTGTAGACATCCAATAGTCTTAAACTGCTGCTGGACACCACCATTTTGCTGTTAGGACAGCAGCCCCGGCAGGCTCAGACCTGTAGGTCAAGTTATTTTTCCCCAGCAGCTACATAAAATTTATGTAGGGAGGTAATGGAAAGGGCAGAGATGCTGTCCCAGGATAGGGAGCTATTAGACACCCTAAACGTGGAGAGGGAAATGACATGCAAGAAGAAAGGGGGCTGTACTTTGAACTGACTCTTCTCACAATTTCAAAGGTACTGTATTTATTGGCGTATAACACTTTTTTACACTAATTACACTGTAAATAGAGGGTAAACTGTGCCTGCGTGTTATACGCAGGGGGCTGTAGAATTTTTTTTCCCTGAAACTTCCCTCTTAGGCCGCATACACACCACTAAATTAATCCGATCAAATCGGTCTGACAGACCGTTTTGATCGGATTTGTCTGCTGGGATATATTGGTCTGATCGTGTACACACGATCAAACCAAAATCCCCACTGGCAGACAGCGCGGTGACGTGGCGGTGACGTTGATGCCGCCACGTCACCGAACCTGGAAGTAAAATACTTTCACGCATGCTTCGAATCCATTCAACGCATGTGCGGACAGATATGTCCGCTGGTTAGTGTACTAACCAGCAGACATGTCGGACGGACGGGTTCCCAGCAGACAGATTTTAAAGCATGCTTTAAAATTTGTCTGCTGGAAAAACCTGTCTGCTCGCCCGTACACACAATCGAATTTGTCTGCTGAAACGGTCCGTCTGACCATTTCCAGCAGATAAATTCGATCGTGTGTATGCGGCCTTAAAGTTAGGGTGCGTGCTATACGTCTGTGCGTGTTATACGCCGATAAATAGGGTACATTACAAGTGTATTTTTTTTTTGGATGGAAAAGCAAACAATACAAGAGGCACTGTTCCAGGTGGTGTCCAGGAGTAAAAACGAAGCCCTAAGTGAAAGTTATAAGACTAATTTCTAACACAGGACTTTAGACTAACCATAGACTAAACAAAATAATATATTAAGCAATAGTCAACATGGATACAAAAGACTGAAATTGTCAAAGAAATCAAATCTCTTTTTATGAGCTAAGCAAAAAGGCTGCAAATATAGTGTACTTGGATCTTGCAAAAGCATTTGGCACAGTTCCTCACACATGACTAATGTGTAAGTAAAAATCTAAAAGCTTCAGTTTCAGTTTGTAAATGAATAGAAAACTGATTAAAAGACAGAGTTGTGATTAATTATGCATACTCTGAATGGCCTAAGGTTATTGATGGTGCACCTCAAGGTTTAGTGTTAGCAACCTTACTTTTTAATTTATTTATAAATTATACACAGTTTGGGATTAAAAGTACAGTTTCAGTGTTTGCAGATAACAACAAGCTATGCAGTACATTGACATCCTTACAGCATATCTTCAATTTACAAACCAACCCCAATGCACTATTTAATTGGGAAACTATGTTGCAAATGACGTTTGCATAGAAACAAAGAATCGTGATGGCAGGAAATAGACCAAGTGGTCCATTGAGTCTGTACCCTTTTTTGAATACTTTTTTTAAAAACATTTTTGTCTTAATATAGATTCAAGTTTGTTTATTCTAAAATTTGTATTCACACACTTGATGTATTTAAAGATTTCAATCATGTCTCCCTGTGACAGGAAGTCAGGTAAATCTGTGGGTGTTGTCACAAACGGGAGATACATTTCTGCCTTGTTTAGACAATTGACCAATTACTATCAGGTGTCGGCTGCAGAGGTAGCCAGAAAGGTTTAAGGATGTTGGATAGCTTCAGTCATTCAAAATGAGGCAATTAAGGCCTCTATAAGTTATCCAGAGAATAACTACTGATTGCTGCATCCTTAGGCTTTTTGAGTTAAGGAGAGCAGTGAGCTGAGAAAGACATCCAAAGGTGAGGTGGTGTTGATTTTTCTGTGTGATAAAAAAATCAAAAAGACTATTGTTTTTCTGCTGTATGACCAGCAGTAGGTTGTGCCAGACTCCATAGGTATGTTCCTGTGTTGTGAAGGTAGACACCCCAAGTGGCCAGGGTTTATTTTATGTGTTGTTTTGTTTATGCTGTTTATGCTGTTTGGATGCTTGCACTTGTTTCCAGCAATATGGAAGAATAAACCATAACCTTTTTTTTCAACCATCCTTGGCTGCCTCTCTGTATAGTTCAGTGTGTAGTGAACCCACCCAGGGGGTCACACACACCCGCTACCGTGCTAACCCCTTACACATGGTGGAGTGCTGCAGGCAGTTAAAGTAAACCCAAAATGGAGGAGATACTGAAACAGCTGGCTATAGCAAATGCAAATCAACAGCAGAAAAATGACTGCAGATGATGACCCTGAGATGTTTCTCACCACGTTTGAGAGAACAGCAGAAAAAGGGAGTTGACCTAAAGAACATTGGGCTGGACTAGTGGCCCCTCTATTATCTGGAGAAGCCCAAAAGGCATATTTTGATTTAGAGCTTGCAGATGCAAAAAAACTATGATCGGTTAAAAGAGGAAATATTGGCATGTTTTGGTGTAACCCTGGCTGTTCGTGCTCAGCGGGTCCACAATTGGAGTTATCAGTTGAGGAAGCCACCTTGGTCACAGATGTATGACCTCCATTTGGCCAGGGAATGGCTGCAGCCAGAAACTCTGTCCGGACCAAAAATTTTGGAGCGAGTAGTCATGGACAAATTTCTTAGATCTCTTTCTAAGACTCTGCAGAAATGGGTGAGCCATGGTGGTCCGGAAACCGCAGACAAAAGGTACCTAACAACAGAGAATTTGTCCTCCTCCCCCAGAGACGCACAGACTTTCCACCCCAAGACCAGACCCGCCCCACCTATAGGTAAGGCTGCATCAAGGGATGGGGGTGGAGAGAGGGACCAAAGAGCAACTAGAAGTATTATAGGGACTACTGCTAATGTTTGGCGAGAGCGACCTGGATGACCCATCTCACAGGAGAGGACCAAAAGGTAGATTTGTTACTGTTGCCGGGAAGAGGGACATGTAGCAGCGGTTTGCCCAGTGATTGAACCCATGAAGTGTAACTTTCTGACAGAGAGACGACAGTCTCTTTTTGCAACCACATGCACTGCAGTAAAGGGGAATGAGAAACCTTTATGTAGAATGTGCTTAGATGGTAAAGATGTTGTGGTATTGTTGGATTCAGGTAGCCTGGTCACCTTAGTTTAAAGTGATCTAGTGGTGCAAAAAACCTTACATCCTAGGAAAATGGCTGTAGTTTGTGTACATGGGGACACTCGAGAATATCCGGTGACTACGGTTTCCTTTGAAACCTCCCTCGGTAACTTGTGTCACCAGGTGGGTTTAGTTCCCCAACTGCCACATGACGCCATTGTGGGAAGGGACTTCCCAAAGTTCTGGGAACCCTGGGATTGCCCAAATTCCCCAGTAAGTGTTTTTTTCTGAGCCTGAAACATCTACTCCAGAATCCTCTAACTGTGAGGATTCTCCTGAGTTTCCGTTCTCAGTTTTAGCAGGGGAAACACCAGTCCCTAGGAAGGAGCCTGCTACCTCAGAAGTGGAACAGCGGCTTATAGGGTTTGATGACCTTGAGGTGCACAGAGAAAATGTTATCACTGAACAATTGAGGGACCCCACATTGCTAAGAGCCCGGAAGAATGTAGTGAAGATAGATGGGGAGTTAGTTAACCCTGACGAGAGGGTTGCCCTCCCTTACTTCATTATTGAAAGGGGCCTGTTATATTGAGTGTCACAGAGGATAGAGGACACCATTGAGCAACTGGTAGTGCCTATGGGAGCAGAAAAAACCTTGGAGAGAATCACCCAATGGTTTTATTGGCCTGGGATCACTAAGGAAGTGGAAGTGTACTGCTCTTCCTGTCCAGTGTGTCAGATTACTGCACCCATGCCACATTTCCGCAGTCCGTTGGTACCCCTGCCCATTATTGAGGTCCCTTTTGAGAGGATCGCCGTGGACTTGGTTGGCCCCTTACTGAAGTCCACTAGAGGGCACCAGCACATCTTGGTAATAATGAACTATGCCACCGTTACCCAGAAGCGATTCCTCTCCGAAACACCTCTGCTAAAACCATTGCCAAAGAGTTATTTCAGGTTTTCAGCCGTGTGGGTCTTCCTAAGGAGGATAAAGACGGAAATAATTGGGATTATCTGCTCCCTTATCTGATGTTTGCCATAAGAGAGGTTCCCCAATTGTCCACAGGGTTCTCTCCATTTGAGCTACTGTATGGGAGGCACCCCTGGGGCCTACTGGATATTGCCAGGAAAACATGGGAGAGTGAGAGTTCCCCTCATCGAAGTGTGATTGCACAAATGCAAGATAGAATTGCCCAAGTGATGCAGATTGTGAAGGTACATTTAGCCCAAGCCCAGTTGGCTCAACAAAGGATTTACAATTGTGGGGCCCAGGTCCGTTCCTTTGCACTTGGTGATAGGGTGTTGGTGCTGGTCCCCACAGTTGAAAGTAAATTCCTAGCCAAATGGCAGGGTCCCTATGAAGTGTTGGAGAAAATGGGGTGGTGAATTATAAAATTAACCACCCGGGAAGACGAAAACCTGAGCAGCTCTATCACGTGAACCATGGAAGGATAGAGAGTCCTTGGTCGCTAAGACTACCCGATTTTCTGCTCCGTTTAACCTGGCTGTCCCTGAAGTTGGTATAGCGGAGACTCTGTCCAAAACTCAGCAACAGGAGGCTAAAGAATTTGTGCTCCGTAATAGGGAGAAGTTTTCAGACTTGCCAGGTTGGGTCTCCGGAGTTGAACATGACATTATCACCACACCAGGGGATAAGGTCAAGTTGAAGCCTCATAGAATTCCAGAAGCCCGGCGAGAGGCAATTCGCCAGGAAGTAAAAAAAAATGCTTGAGCTGGGGGTGATAGAAGAGTCAAATAGTGATTGGTCCAGTCCCATTGTCTTAGTGCCCAAACCAGATGGAAGTTGGCGGTTTTGTAATGACTTTTGCCGCCTGAATAAAATCACTAAGATTGACACCTATCCTATGCCCCGCATACTGTAGATGAACTGATTGATCGCCTAGGCACTGCCCGGTACATGACGATGTTAGACCTGACCAAGGGTTATTGGAAAATTTCTCTCTCAGAGTCACCAGGGAAAAAACAGCATTTTTAACTCCAGAAGAATCTTTCCAATATCGGAGGATGCCTTTTGGGCTACAGAATGCTCCCGCCACATTTCAACGCACCATGGATAAGACCCTTCGGCCTCATCGAGCCTATGCTGCTGCATACCTCGATGACGTTGTCATTCACAATGAGGATTGGGACTCACACTTACCAAAAGTTCAGGCTTTGTTGGATTCCATCTGGAAAGCTGGGTTTACAGCAAATCCAAAAAAATGCACCCTTGGGCTAGAAGAGGCGAAGTATCTGGGGTATACCATTGGAAGAGGTCTAATCAAGCCCCAAATAAACAAAGTTGAGGCTATTCAGTATTGGCCACGTCCCACCAACAAGAAACAGGTTTCTGCATTTTTAGGAATCACGGGATATTATCGTTGCTTTATCCCCCATTTTGCCTCACAGGCTGCTCCCCTGACCAATTTGACCAAAGGGAAGGAGTCTGTCATGACCAAATGAACTCCCGAAGCAGAAACAGCTTTTCAGGCTTTAAAACAGGCCTTATGTAGTCAGCCAGTTTTAAATTTGCCTGATTTTTCACGCGACATTGTGGTTCAGACAGATGCGTCAAATGTGGGGTTAGGAGCTGTACTGTCCCTGATTATCAAGGGGGAGGAACACCATGTTATTTACCTCAGCCGAAAGTTGAAGGCCCATGAGGAAAATTCTCTCCGGTACTACCTCGTGGGTAGACAGATTGAACTGGTGACGGGTCATGCCCCATTGAAGTGGATGGCACAGAACAAGGAGACCAATAGGAGAATAAATAGGTGGTTCCTGGCCCTTCAGAAATTTAGTTTTGTGGTAACGCATCGCCCCGGTGTTAAAATGGGGAATGCAGATGGTTTGTCCCAAGTCCATGCATGCCTGGCAACCTGTGTCCCAACCAAAGGGTTGAAACAAGAGGGGGGGTATGTGACAGGAAGTCAGGTAAATCTGGGGGTGCTGTCACAGATGGGAGATACATGTCTGCCTTGTTTAAACAATTCACCAATTACTATCAGGTGTCGGCTGCAGAGGTAGCCAGAAAGGATTAAGGACATTGGATAGCTTCAGCTGTTCAGAATGAGGCAATTAAGGCCTCTATAAGTTATCCAGAGGATTACTACTGATTGCTGCATCCTGAGGCTTTTTGAGTTAAGGAGAGAAGTGAGCTGAGAAAGACTTCTGAAGGTGAGGTGGTGTTGATTTTTCTGTGTGATAAAAAAATCAAAAAGACTATTGTTTTTCTGCTGTATGACCAGCAGTGTCTGCCCAGCAGTAAAAACAAGCAAACTCCTGCGCACGGGTGGATTGTCCAAAACTTATTCAAGGATCTTCATAAAAAGTCATACAATTGTCAAGAATGGTAATAGCAGAGGCCTTGCTGCCCTTCGTGGATGGGGAAGTCCTGGCAGAAACAGAGAAAGAAAAGAAAGGCGCACCAGCCTAGTGTATTACCGCTTGACAATTTATTAAATAATAGCAATATTAAAAACTACTCACAAAAGTCATAACAAACAGGCTTGTCAACAGGTAATGAGGTGTGTACCCCTCGGACCGCACTCCACAATGGGGGGATTGGAAGTATGTTGCTGCTGGCTGACGCGTTTCGAGGCGTCTGGGGCCCCTTCATCAGAGCTCAGCAGTCAGCGACTCTGGTTTTAATGTTGATGAATGTAAAGTTATGCCCTTGGGGGCTAAAAAACATGCATGCATCATACAAGGAGAACAGCTGGGGACATCAATGGTTGAGAAGGATCTTGGTATTCTGGTAGATTATAAACCTAAAGTGTAAGTTGACCTTTACAGAAAAATCTGTAAGGTTACCTTACACAGGACCCCCTCCTTACCCCCCCAGTCCCGCTGACCTGCAGCGCGGCAATCTCCCATTCTGAGCCCTGGTTTGGCCACCTCACTGCTCCAGGGCTTAGAAACCCCCGAAGCTTAATCTCCTAAACGTACCCCGTCAGGAGGACGTTTAGGATCATTATAGAATGTGGCAAAGTACAGTATATAGCACAGTATATACATTCACCGCGCTACTAAAATGACACACAATAATGGCAGCCAACACAACTAAATATGATCAATTTAGCAAATAAACAAACAAAGAAAAAATGTGTAGCGCTAAAATTAGTGATAAAAAAATGTGAAAAGTAATGAAATCTCAACACCAAAAAAGGAAAAAGAAAATAAACAAAAATTGCCACCAATAGTGTCCTTGAATGGAGTCTCTGAAGATTCCAACCAGATCAATTAAAACGTGACTTTGTGCTGAAGAATCCAGATAAATGCTCCACCACCAGTGATAATGATGAAAGGCTAACCAGATAGTAGCGACCAAAATAAGTGTACACTTATTAGGTCAAACACGTTTATAAGACATCAATACTGGCTTCCAGATATACTCCAGTGTTGGGACAGGGTAGTGACTCCTCAAGATGCATTAGTAGAAGACCAGATGGAAAATGTAGTTACCACATCAATAAGCCACTAATGTAGTGGATGGCTCAGAAGACCTCCTCTCCTGCACGGTCTACCTGCACCCGGGTTCTCAAAGACGTTTTCCAACAATAACTTGAATATTGGGCTTTAAAATAAGCACTTTTGAATTCGAACGTTCGAGTCCCATAGACTTCAATGGGGTTCTAAATGTTCACGCGAAAGGCCGGTCTGTTCGAACGTTCTGGTGCGAACCAAGCGCGGGGGTGTTCGGCTCATCCCTAGTAAGTACTATTAGCCTTGATACAATATATTGAGTGAAAGTGTAATTGTTGGCACTTTCTTACATTACTTTATAAATATTACTACATAATTATACTACAGATAAGGATCAAATCATAAGCATCATATATCAAGATAACTATATTACAGATAAGGATCAAATCACCCAATTGTAAACCTTCCGTGATGAAGGAAAACTATATATCAATGTGAATTTTCGAAACATGTCAAGATATATGCTGTAAATCTATCTGATTGACCTCAGCTTGACTTGGGCAGTTGATTGTGAGCTTTGGGTATATATATTTACCTTGTATACAATTGACTCATTGATGTATTTTTAATTTTTTAAAGAGAATTTTGTATTCATATATATCTATCATTATTTTTCTACAACTAATAAAGTTGGCATTTATATCTCCTGCTCTTCTTACTTTTCTGCCTAATAAGGTCCAAGGGGCGACCCCCTATGCACTTGCATATTTTTCTCCATTTCATTTGTTTAACCACTTCAATACAGGGCTTTTATACCACCTCAATACGGGAGTATTCTGCCACTTCTCTCCTACATGTATAAATTGTCATTCTTTTGCTAGAAAATTACTCCCAAACATTATATATGATTCCCTAGGGAATAAAATGACATTGCAACTTTTTATCTTGCACGGTATTTGCGCACAGTAAAGTTAGCCCGATTTTCTTGTAAAATGTGAAAGATGATGTTACGCTGAGTAAATACCTAACATGTCACGCTTTAAAATTGCGCACACTCATGGAATGGCGCCAAACTTCAGTACTTAAAAATCCCCATAGGCAACCCTTTGAAAATGTTTACAGGTTACCAGTTTACAGTTACAGAGAAGGTTTAGTGCTAGAATTTTTGCACACGCTCTAACGCATGCAGCAATACCTCACATATGTAGTTTGAATGGTGTTTACATACATGGGCGGGACTGATGTGTGCGTACGCTTCTGAGCACAAGCTCCCGGGGCGTTTTAAAAAATATATATATATATATTTTTTTTTACCTTTTTTGACACATTTTTTTTACATTTCTATTTTTTTGATCACTTTTATTCCTATTACAAGAAATGTAAACATCCCTTGTAATAGGAATGGTGTGTGACAGGTCCTCTGTATGGAGAGATGTGGGGTCAATAAGACCCAATATCTCTCCTCCAGGCTGGAAAGCATTAGATTGTGATAAAAAAATTCACCGATCTCATGATTACTAGCCGCAATCGTGTTTTTTTTTTACATCTGGGAACCCGGGTGTGATGTCATCACCTGGCGCCCGGGCCTCCGACAGTCATAGAGATGCCTGGTGACCATCTGGTCACCAGGCATCTCTATGCTTCCCATCTGGCACCAGAGGATTCTTTCTTCGGGCCCCCAATGGCACGCAAACGCCCGGAGAAGCAGCAGATGGCAGGGAAGGGGGAGTGTCTCCTTCCGTCACCTATAAGAACAATCATATCATTCTTTTGGTGCACAGAATTGCCGCCAATCAATAATGATATCTGAACGATGCCTCTAGCTGTAGGCACTCACAAAGCCCAGGACGTCATATGACGTCCACCCAGGATGGGAGATCCCATCTGTGGACATCATATGACTATGGGCCGGTATTTAAGTGGTTAAGGATGTTGGCAGTACTATATACATTTACAATTCACCCCCTTATAATCCTTTTCTTTTTTTTTCCAGTTGTGTTGTAACCAGTGATTACACAAGTAAACAGATCAGACTAACAATAATAAAGATGGGAAAGAAGCTTCAAGCTGATTGATGGCATATTAGATAGGTTACTTCTCCTGTGGTTTAATCTAAATTTTTAGATAGATCATTGAAATTGAAGATCCCTTTTAAAGAAAGCAGTGGACAAATATATTGGATATGTAAACAAGAAACTGCAAAATCCCATGGAAATAACATTTAAATCTAGCTGAGAATGCAAAAACCTATACATACATTACACATACAGGTTTTGAAAAGGTTGCCTCAGGCAAATAATTATGCTTGAAGTTATGGTCATAGAGTACTAATAACATATGTTTATAAAAAATGGATGAGTTTCAACGTACTTCATTAGCTTGAAGTGTAGGTCTTAGAATTTGAATACAGAAACACAGTTAAGACATTGACACAAAGTGCTTAAAACATTATTTTGATATAAGAAAGAAAATTAATGTGAACAAGAAGAGCTAATAAAACTTGCAAATCATGTCTAAGGACTTGCTTGTGAAATGGTTCATTACTATTTTTAATAAATCTGCCACTAATGTAAAATATCCTAAAGCATATTTTATATGATTTACGTTTCCAAAATAGCCATTATTCTTTTAACATATTGCATGCTGTTAAAAAAGTGTTATACTATATTAAAAGGATATTATATGCATTCTGTTGTATTGTATCCTATTGCATGGTGTTGCAATACATTTGCCCAGACTCCCAGGTATTGATGTTTTATTTCTCCGTTGGAGTTCCACACAGACGATCAGAATTTTCGATTGGATTTTTTTTCCATCGGAAAAAAATAAAACATGTTCTATTTCTAAAAATTCTGATGGGGCCCACACATGGTCCCAATTTCCGATGGAAAAATTCCGTCTGACTTTTTTCATCGGAAATTCCATTAGTGTCTTACATACTCATTATATTTCTGTCTCTTAATAGTGCAACAAATATAGATGAATGCAACAGATTCATGTACTCACAAAAATAGCCAGCACACCATCAAAACAGAAAAATTATCAAAATGCTATACGGGTCATATAGAAAAAAAAGGATAAGCAGGCACATACTGTAGCTTCCACCAATGTTTCAGGGTCACAAAGGACCCATTACACACATAATTGTGAAGTGGAAGAAAAATGGAAAAAAAAATGTCTTTACAAATAAATATCTGAAAAGTGTGGCATGCATTTATTTATCTCCATTTACTCTGATACCCCTAACTAAAATCTAGTGAAAATAATTGCCTTCAAAAGTCACCTAATTGACACATAGGGCCAGATTCACAGAGCGATTACGCCGGCGTAACAGGAGATGCGCGGCGTAAGTCTAATTGTGCGCGTGCGTTTCGATGCACGGCATCCCCAAAACGACATACGCAAGAAATCAAATTTTTTTTGTCCAGCGTAATTTCATTAGACAGGCGCATCCGTCCGCGCAAAACTGCGCTAGACAAACCATTAATTTGCTAGTCAAATATGCTAATGAGGGACTTACGGGGATCCACAAAAGAACGTTGGGGCAGCGCAGGCAACGCGGTGTGCGCAACAGCAAAATGTCCTGTCTAAAATTAGACCATATAAAAGCTGGTCTAAAAAGAGAAAAATCGTCTACGTGTCAGATAAAGCAACACTGTTAGTGAGGAGCTCAGCAGTCACACGTGTTGCACAACAATCTGTATGCCAACATGCCAGGGGCATTGTCACGCATAGCTATACTACTGACTTTAGATGAGCAAAGAAGGAGGAGGGCACGGAGGATGGCACGGGAGAGGATATACCGCACACGCATAGACCTGTTTGGCATGAGTGATTGTGAGGTGTATCGCATCTTCAGATTCACCCCTCATGCCATCCTGGAATTAACCACAACCCTGCAGGAGGACATCACCAGCCCAACACAACGCTCACATGCAGTGCAGCCACTGGTCAAGGTCTTGGCAACACTCCATTTCCTTGCCAGTGGCTCTTTTCAGCGTACAAGTGGAATGGTGGCTGCGATGGCACAATCCTCCGTGAGCAGATGTGTGCACCAGGTTGTCCCTGCAATCCTCAGACGCATGGCCAACCAAATCATCAAACCAACCACTGAGGACCTGCGGCTGAAGGCAATGACAGATTTCTACAGAATTGCCAGTTTTCCACGCATCGTGGGGGCCATTGATTGCACACATGTGGCACTCCAGCCCCCCCAGGAGACAGAGCACATGTACCGCAATCGGAAGCATTGGCATTCCATCAACGTACAGGTGATAGTCGATGCCCAAGGCCTCATATGGCACGTCCGTGCCAAATACCCAGGGTCCAGCCATGACAGCTACATATACAATCAGAGCCCCATCCGAATGGAATTCGATCAGAACATGTATGGGGACACCTGGCTGGTTGGTGAGTGACATGGGTGGCAGGCATGACTGTACCCCCCCATGATGCACACATCACAAGGGGCACATGCATGACTAACATCCTCCTGTCTTTTCCCTTACAGGTGACTCTGCATATCCACTGGGACCCCATCTCATGACTCCTATCCGGAACCCCCAAACCCCAGGAGAAGAAAGATACAATCAAGCCCACGCCCAAACACGAGCAGTGGTGGAGCGCACCTTTGGCCTCCTGAAGTCACGTTTCCGATGCCTGGATAAGTCTGGGGGGACCCTGTTGTATTCCCCAAACTTTGTGTGCCATATCATCGGTGCCTGTTGCCTGCTGCACAACTTCGCAGTGAGAAAGGGCCTGCAGATTGACCTACGTGATGACCTGACCCCTGAACCAGACAATCCCCCCCTAACCGAGGTTACCCCGTATTCTGAGGGAAGAGCAGCCAGGAGCCAGCTCACATTAGGCATCTTTGCACGTTAAACACACACATTAATCATGGCACAATGAGAATGCATGCATGCACACCACTGTGGTCCCTAGCACACACACCCCACATCCTCATCAAATTGGATTGGCACCAGTCCACCATGCAAGACTTGTGAGCAGCAACGCCACGCCAAGGCTCCAATTATGTCACTGTACATTCATACACCATTCACACGGACCTGGGGATCACTTCTCCCTGGTCCTGGGGAACCCTTCTCCACCAAAATTGAGGGTAACACCCCTTTTCCAGCAGGAATGTCACCCCACATTCAAACAGCATTCACAACCCAAAAAAAAATACCAAAAAAAAAAATTACCAGCAAAATCAAAAAATTTCCAGGAAATAAAAAAAAGGCCCAAAAAAAGGGGAAAATAAATTAGTGCCCTTGACGTGAGCCACACCTGGGGTGCCCCCGGCCACGGCCCCGGCTCCTCTGGGGAGACTCATGGGGGAGGGGGCTATTCTGTCCAGGGCAGCACCTAGTGTTGCCGTGTTGGCCTGGATAGCCTGGGTAAGGGCCCTCACATCCTGCCCAACGCCTGCTGATGTAGTCTGCAGGTCGTTAAGGCAGTTTCTGAAAGCCCGGGAGTGGCAGTCCAGGTTCCCAAGCGTATCCTTGATGGAGGACAGGCTCTTCTCCATCCGCACCAATGTCTGGCTGACCTGTCCCAGATGGCGGGCCTGGAGGAACTAGTCCCTTCTCAGAGTGGCGGGCAGGAGATCGGCCACCCCCTGGTCTTCTGGGTCGCCTTCCTGCCTCCAGCTGATGCTTGTGGCCGGGGAGAAGGGGAGGCCCTTGGGAGGGGAGCCATGTTGGGGGAGGAGGGGGGGGCTCCCCCTTAGGGAGGGCTGGCTGCTGCCAGCCAGAGGTGAAGAGTCATCCAAAAACAATAGTCCAGTGCCTGACATGGACTCCTCCTCCTCCTCAAACTCCTCCTCGTCAACCTCCTCCTCCTCCTCCTCTTCAACCTCCTCTGCAGACTCTGGCCTTGTTGGGGGGGCCTCATTAGGCTGCTGTCCTGGGGATGGTGCGGTCAGGCCAGATGGCCCTGCACCCTCCTGCACATCTGTGGATGACACAAAACATTCACAGGTTGGAGGATCCACACACTTGCCACATATTCCCTTTCACCCCCTCCCCCACACATGCTACACACCTGATAGAAAAAAAAACCTTACCTGGCATCACGCCTTCATGACTTGAGTCATAGCCGGGCAGGCCCTCCACTTCTTGTCGATGAAAGGTCTGGGCCACCGCACGCTCCTCCGCTGTCAGCCTAACAGGGCATGGTGGGCCCCCTCCTGTGGCCCTGGCATGGGCAAGCATTTTGGCCAGCTTCTTTTTGACCAGACGCCTGAGGTCATTTATCTTTTTCTCAATCCCAGACCAGTTCCGTGTCTCCCCCTCCCCTGCTGAATTCACCTGGTCAGTGATCATGTCCAAAATCTCTCTCCTCCTGGCCGGGGTGGTGTTGGCACTGTCCAGGCCGTGGAGGAAACGCCCATAGTCGGAAATGGCCTGGGCAAGAATTTGTTTCTCCCTCAAAGAAAAATGTAATTTCCTCTTCCTCTCTGTCATACTCTGACCAAAAATCACTCCCAGTCAACAAAAATCACTCACAAAAACAAGCACGACCAATCAAGCAAGAAAACAAACAAACAGAAAACTATCAAACAAAAACTCTCACAAACACTCAGCAAAAAGCAGTCACAAAAACAAACAGGAACAATCAAGCAGGAAAAAAAACAAACAGAAAAAGATCAAACAAAAAGTCTCACAAACACTTAGCAAAAATCACTTACAAATATCTTCTAACAAACACTAGATCACACAGTACACAAATCTGACAAATACAAATCACAACGCAACTAACAACGGAACAAAAGCTCTTTGCTATATGGGAAGGGAAACAAAGGGATGTACTTTTGCAATGGAAGTGCGTTTGTGTGTGTCTATTTATGCTGTCTGCGTAGTTCTCAAATTTGCCCTAGTCCATTTCCAATTTCACTGATTGCGCCGTTCCCGAGTTGTGAGCATGCGCAGAGAGGTGCTGACATGGTCTGCTTCAAGCACGCATGCGTGAGCCTGCCGGCCCTTCATTTGCATGGGGTCACGGCTCATTTCAATGTAACACGCCCACGTCCTTCCCAATTTGTATTACTCCGCCTTACGCCTCTGAAATAACGTTACGCATGCGCAATTTTTTGCGTAAAAGCGACGAGAATAGGGTGATTGCGCGGCTACATTGCGCAAGTCTAACGTAAAGGCGGTGCGCTACGCCGGTCCAATAATGCGCAGATGTACCTGAATCTGGCCCATATAGTCCACCTGTGTGTAATTTAATCTCAGTATAAATACAGCTGTTCTGTGAAGATTTCAGAGTTTTTTTTGAGAGAGAACCTAATGGCCCGTACACACGATCCGAATATCGTACAACTTTTTTTGCTTAAGTAAAATGAAATAGGTTATTAAAGTCACGAAAATTATCGTTTGACAGAAAACAAAAATCGTAAGTGATGTCATGTGTTGTAATGTATTTGTATTGTATTGTCGGACGACAACTATACTGACTAAACGAAAATCGTACGATCTAACAATAATATCGGATGAACGGTCGTGATCGTTTCTCGAAAGTAGTGTACACACGATCCGAAAATCGTACGATCCATCATCGTACGATGGTTTTCGTCCGATATTCGGATCGTGTGTATGGGCCATTAGTGAACAAACGGCATCAGGAAGGCCAAGGAACACACCAGACACGTCAGGGATAATGTTGTGGAGAAGTTTAAAGCAGGGTTAGGTTATAAAAAAATATCCCAAGCTTTGAACATCTTATGGAGAACTTTTCAATCCATCATCTGAAAATGGACAGAGTATGGCACAACTGCAAACCTACCAAGACATGGCGGTCCACCTAAACTGACAGGCCGGGCAAGGAGAGCATTATTCAGAGAAGCAGCCAAGAGGTAACTCTGGAGGAGCTGCAGAGATCCACATCTCAGGTGGGAAAATCTGTCCACAGGACAACTATTAGTTGTGCACTCCACAAATCTGGCCTTTAAGGAAGATTGGCAAGAAGAAAGAAATTGTTGAAAGAAAGCCAAAAGAAGTCCTGTATACAGTTTTTCGAGAAACCACATGGGAGACACATCAAACATGTCAAGTGAGACCAAAATCAAATTTGTTGGCCTAAAAGCAAAACAGGGAAGCTGGTCAGAGATGAGAGGAAAATAGATGGAGCCAAATGAAGGGCAATCTTAGAAAAAAACCTGTTAGGCGGCGTACACACGACCGAGGTTCTCGCTGGAAACCAGCGAGAACCTCGCTGGAAGCTGCATTCCAGCGAGGACCTCGGCCGTGTGTACGCTTCTGGCTCGCCCCGCCCGTCGGGAATCCCGTCGAGCGAAAAGAGAGCACGCTCTCTTTTTGCTCGACAGCCCGCCTGGATGAATGGCTGGTTGCCATTCCCGACGGGCGGGTCACCGATTTCGACGGCCGGCAGAGAACCTCGACGGGCGGAACGATGTGTTCTGCCCGTCGAGGTTCTCTGCCGTGTGTACACGGCCTTAGAGTCTGCAAAAGACTTCAGACTGGAGCGGAGGTTGATCTTTCAGCAGGACAACGACCCTAAACATACAGCCAAAGCTATAATGGAATATCTTAGATCAAAGCATATTCATGTGTTAGAATGGCCCAGTCCAGGCCTAAATCCAATTGAGAATCTGTGGCAAGACTTGAAAATTGCTGTTCACAGATGCTCTCCATCCAGTCTGACAGAGCTTAAGCTATTTTTCAAAGAAGAATGGGCAAAAATGTCACTCTCTAGATGTGCAAAGCTGGTAGATACATACCCAAAAAGACTTGCAGCTCTAATTACAGCAAAAGGTGGTTCTATAAAGTATTGCCTCAAGGGGGCTGAATATAAATGCCCGCCACACTTTTCACATATGTATTTGTAAAAAAATGTTAAAAACCATTTATTATTTTCCTTTCATTTCACAGTTATGTGCCACTTTGGGTCACATAAAATCCCAATAAAATCCATTTACGTTTTTTGTTGTAACATGACATAATGTGGAAAATGTCAAGGGGTATGAATACTTTTTCATGGCACTGCATGTATTTCAACTATGTATTTAGCTCTTTGCTATGTGTTCTACTTTAATATCACTGGGCTAAATAGGCTTTGCTTTTTCCCTGTAGGCTAATAAGCATTAATAGTTACAACAACAAAATGTGGATTGAAATTATTTTAATATCTATTTAAAATATAAAATTGTTTATGAAAGTACACATTTAGAAAGAAATATACTTTATTTCTGTATCCTAAATTTAAGTAGAGTTGTCTTAATATGCTTTTAAAATATTAATATGCAACACTCCATGTATAATGTAAGCCTTTCTCTAAGGTATAATGTACGTTTTCTCTCTGAGATAATTAGTTATTTAATTAACCCATAGGAATTTTTCCTTCTAGCTAAGCCTGTCTTTAAAAATACTAAAATACTATAAAAATGAATTTTGATTCCATGAGTAGAAAATAAAAATTTTAAAACTACCAAAGAACGCTGAAGAGCATAAACAACTTCAAAGATATTACATGGTAAAAAAAAAAGTATATTTTTAAATGAAATATAAGGTTAATATTTTCTTCACAATGTTAAGCCTATTGTTGCAATGTAGATAAGCCAAAATGCTCATCTACAGTGTCATGCAAAAGTATTCACCCCCCTTGGTTTTTTACCTGTTTTGTTACTTTACAGCCTTTAGTTCAATGTTTTTTTTTTTAATCTGAATTATATGTGATGGATCAGAACGCCATAGTCTAAGTTGGTGAAGTAAAATTAGAAACATGTATACATACAACTATTTTTCTGAAATAAAAAAAAATTATAGTTGGCATGTGCGTATGTATTCACCCCCCTTTGTTACGAAGCCCATAAAAATCTCTTGTGCAACCAATTACTTTTAGAAGTCACATAATTAGTGAAATTATGTCCACCTGTTTGCAATCTAAGTATCACGTGGTCTGTCATTACATATACACGCCTTTTTGAAAGGCCCCAGAGGTTGTAATACCTAAGCAAGAGGCACCACTAACCAAACACTGCCATGAAGACCAAGGAACTCTCCAAACAAGTAAGGAACAATGTTGTTGAGAAGTACAAGTCAGGGTTAGCTTATAAAAAAATATCCACATCTTTGATGATCACTAGGAGCACAATCAAATCTATCATAATCAAGTGCAAAGAACACGGCACAACAGCAAACTTGCCAAGAGAGGGCCTCACGCCAAAACTCACGGACCCGGCAATGAGGGCATTAATCAGAGAGGCAGCACAGAGACCTAAGTTAACCCTGGAGGTGCTGCAGAGTTCCACAGCAGAGAATGGGGTATCTGTACACAGTACGACAATAAGCCGTACGCTTTATAGAGTTGGGCTTTATGGAGTGGCCAGAAGAAAGACATCACTTTCAGAAAAAAACAAAATAGCAAGTTTTTAGTTTGCGAACAGGCACGTGGGAGACTCCCAAAATGTATGGAGTAAGGTGCTCTGGCCTGATGAGACTAAACTTGAACTGTTTAGCCATCAAAGAAAACGCTATGTCTGGTGCAAACCCAACACATCACATCACCCAAAGAACACCATCCCCAGTGAAACATGGTGGGGGCAGCATCATGCTGTGGGGATGTTTTTAAGTCGTCGGGACTGTGAAACTGGTCAGAGTTGAGGAAAAGATGGATGGTGCTAAATACAGGGATATTCTTAAGCAAAACCTGCACTCTGTGTGTGGTCTGAGGCTGGGATGGAGGTTCACCTTCCAGTAGGACAATGACCAGAAACACACTGCTAAAGCAACACTTGCGTGGTTTAAGGGGAAACATGTAAATGTGTGGAAATGGCCTAGTCAAAGCCCAGACCTCAATTCTACTATTCAGACTTAAAGATTGCCATTCACAAGCACCAACCATACAACTTTAAGGAGCTGAAGCAGTTTTCCAAGTAGAAATGGGCAAAAATCCCAGTGGTAAAATGTGGCAAGCTCATAGAGACTTAGCCAAAGTGACTTGGAGCTGTGATAGCCACAAAAGGTGGCTCTACAAAGTATTGACTTTAGGGGGGTGAATAGTTATGCACATTGACTTTTTCTGTTAATTTGTCCTACTTGTTATGTGCTTCACAATTAAAAAAAAACATCTTCAAAGTTGTGGACATGTTCTGTATATTTAATGATGCAAATCCTTAAACAATCCATGGTAATTCCAGGTTGTAAGGCAACAAAACACTAAAAATGCCAAGGGGGTGAATACTTTTGCAAGGCACTGTACAATGCACACATGGTACATTGGATATATGGTCGGTTTATCAAAGTCTTATATTTCCAGTGCCCATGAACTGAATCAATCACCAATGATAGTTCTGTGAGAAGATTTTGCAGGCGCGAGAACCTGCTCTGGAAGATGCAAAGAACAAGTCACCCTGGCCTTGATAATTCGCTTTCTGTTTTGTTATGATTAAAATGCAGCATACATACTGTTAGGCCGCGTACACACGATCAAATTTATCTGCTGAAACAGGTCAGACGGACCGTTTCAGCAGACAAATTTGATCGTGTGTACGGGCTTTAGTACACTAACCAGCGGACATATCTGTCCGCACATGCGTCGAATGGATTTGATGCATGCGTGAAAGTATTTTACTTCCTGGTTCGGTGACGTGTCGGCGTCAACGTCACCGCCACGTCACTGCGCTGTCTGCCGGCGGGGATTTTGGTTCGATCGTGTGTACACGATCAAACCAATATATCCCAGCAGACAAATCCGATCAAAACGGTCTGTCAGACCGATTTGATCGGATTTATTTAGTGGTGTGTACGCGGCCTGACTGTTCCTATTTTGGGGCAAAGCTTGACATTTTTACTGAAATAACTAGTCATTGGTGATTAGAAACAACTGAATTCACCAATAATAATTGAAATAAAAGATTTGGGTTCACCAACCCTATTAAAAAAGATACAGGGATTGATTTACTAAAGACAAATGTTCAATTTACAAGGGAAGCTGAACTTTGCAAGGACATTTTCCCCAGAGCTTAGCGAACCAAGGGAAGCTCTGCTGACTTCCATTATCCAATCATGTACAAGCAAAAACATGTTTTTTTTTTTGCATGTGATTGGGTATTCTTTGCAAAGTGCATCACATTCACCCAACTATTGGGATAATTCCCAAGCACAGTGTAGCTTCCCTTGCAATGTAATCAGCCTATTTGCCTTTATCAAGTAAACCCCAGTACCACCTTGCTCACTTAGGACAACGTGTCTGCATCTTTGTAAAGAGCCTTTCCCAAACCATTGATCCCTTGCCAGCACTCCCTCACCTCTTCTGTCTCTTTTGTATGATCTCTTCTCATGCAACATTGGTTGGGCCAGCAATGGCAGCCTTCATATATGGAATGGTTTACTATAATTATTGTGAAAATGCCCCCATTTATTTTAGTTTTGGGAAAATGGGGAAAAATTAGGCTCTTCTTGCTGTAGTTACTTTTAGTTGCTGACTATCCAAAAAGTATTTGGTAATCTCTCCAACAGGTGCACAGAATGGAATTAGAATTGAAAATGTTTTTGTTGGTAGTATAAACAGTGTAACAGTGACATGGCTCATATATTAAATAAAGTAAAGTGGCAGCGAGTGGGCCAAATTACTATTACCTACAGCGGTGCTCGCTCCTTAAATCATTATAGGGATGAATACACATTATATCAAACAATGAATAATCAAGGGAGAGAAAGAAAAGAAAAATAAAGATAGGGAAAGAAACAATTGGGAGAGAAGGAGGGAAGGAGGGGGAAGGAGAAATGGAGTTTGCTGGGAAACCATGGAATAGAAAGGACAGTAACTTGACTAATGAGGACCATCATCATACATGGAGAAGAAATCATGGCAGAGGTTGAGCTGAGCTCGGAGGCACCACAGACCACAAAACTTTATGTTTATCATGGGTATTATTGTCAAGCGTTAGCATCTCCTCCATTCTCATGACATCGTTCACTGTGGAACGATGGGGGAGTAGTAGTGGTTTTCCAGAAAAGCAGGATAAGTTGCCTGGGGCCGCACACAAAAAGAAACAGAGGAGACATCGTTTCTGGGAGGTTACCGAGCCTGGCAACACAGAGAGAAGGGCGATCTCTGGGGTATGTTGTAAAGATTCCTCATAGATAACATTATACACCTGAAATACCTGGTTCACAGAATGGAATTAAATCCTAAAAATAATTCCCACCCCTTAAGCCCTGTACACACGATCGGATATCTGATGGAATCTAATCCGATGGATTTTTTCATCGGATATCCGATGAAGCTGACTTTCATCAGTCTTGCCTACACACCATCGGTTAAAAATCCGATTGTGTCCAACGCGGTGACATAAAACAGTACGACGTGCTGAGAAAAATTAAGTTCAATGCTTCCGAGCATGCGTCGACTTGATTCTGAGCATGTGTGGATTTTTGACCAATGGATTTCCCCACAGACGATCGTTTTTTTTCTATCGTTTTTTAACCCTAAGAAAAATTTAAATCAGGTTCTATTTTTTTTCACCGATTGGAGCCCACACATGATTGGTTCGTCTGATGAAAACAATCCATCGGTCCGTTTTCATCAGACGAACCGATTGTGTGTACTGGGCTTTAGGCCTTTAAAACTGAAAAATGTACCCTTTGATGTAATTAATATAGTATTTTTGTTTCAATGCAAAGTCTTACTAAAAAACACATACAATATTTAGCATGCATGTTATCGGGGCAATGTAATTAAAATTAAATTAAGAGCCTGGTCCCTGTACCTCAATGAGTTTAGAAGTCAGGTTAAGAAGCAATGGCATGTAGTTAAAGTTTTAACAAATAATGCATGTTGAAGAATAATAGAGCCACAGCTGCAGCAGTAGATATGAACTATAAGCTCAGTGCAACAGGAGGTAGAAATAAAATTAACCCAGACTACAGATCAGCTCCTCTGCACACTGCATACAAAGACAGTCCTACTGCTTCAAATAGAAAATCCAACTAACTTTCCCTCTGTTAAATGACTACAATGATTACAGTAATCTAGGCATTAAGCCAAGGCAAGACAATTTATGAATGTTGTTGACAGTCATTGTTGGGTTCATTTTATCCCAGAATGACACAGATGTTTAGCAGGAATATAGCCAATGCAATATCTACATTAGAAGCAGAGTGGAAATTTGCAGACTTTTTTTCAACTGGTTCTTCATTGTAAAGCAGTATGATTCTGTTATAGGATTCCATACCCTTTTATATAACAGCTGGCTTCATTATCATATTCATGAGGTATGCTTATGTGCTGAGACATTGCTCCTATTTTGCTACAGATAGGAAAACAATAAATCTGGAAAATAGTGTTAACTAAGCTGTTTGCCAGAGTCACTAAGTAACACAAACACTGAACTAAAATAAATGGAAACAGTGTTAGGTAATTGTAAGGGGTTGAATGCAGACTAGCAAAATCACAGGCTATATTTTATATAAACAGTTATTGTACCAGTAAAAAAATATAAGAAAACAAAATACTTACTTGTTTCATTCAAAATGTATAACGTGATCCAGATCTACACACTGAATGGCTTAACATTAAAGGCCAAGTTCACCTTTTTTTTAATCAAATTTCCAGCTCCCCTATGTATCAATATAGCATTAATGTACTTCTTTTGCAAAAATAAAACAGCTTTCCATTTATTCTACACACCCTTACCTCACTGTCTTCAAGGTTGTTTAAAACACAGAATTTTAAGTATTAAACATATCTAAGATTATACATTTTCTTTATTAATTTGTTGAGACTGGTTTTATGCTGGTTTTATATACTTGCTGAACACCTTAACCACTTAAGGACCGCCTCCTGCACATATACATCGGCAGAATGGCACGGCTGGGCACAGGCACGTACATGTATGTTGCCTTTAAGGGGCCCAGCCATGGGTCACGCGCCCACGACCCAGTCCGAAGCACCGTGACCGTGGGACCCGCGGACCCGATCCCTGCCGGTGTCCAGCGATCAGTCACAGGGGCTGAAAAATGGGGAGAGGTGTGTGTAAACACACCTTCTCCATTCTTTACAGTGGCAGTGTCACTGATCGTCTGTTCCCTGATATAGGGAAAGACGATCAATGACAAGTCCAGCCTGACCCCCCTACAGTTAGAAACACATATGAGGTCACACATAACCCCTACAGCGCCCCCTAGTAGTTAACTCCTAAACTGCAATTGTCATTTTCACAGTAATCAATACATATTTTTAGCACTTTTTGCTGTGAAAATGACAATGATCCCAAAAATGTGTCAAAATTGTCCGATGTGTCCGCCATAATGTTGCAGTCACAAAAAAATCGCTAATCGCCACCATTACTAGTAAAAAAATGTTTTTTAATAAAAATGCCATAAAACTATCCCCTATTTTGTAAACGCTGTAAATTCTGGGCAAACCAATCGTTAAACGCTTATTGCGATTTTTTTTACCCAAAATAGGTAGAAGAATACGTATCGGCCTAAACTGAGGGAAAAAAACGTTTTTTTATATATTTTTGGGGGATATTTATTATAGCAAAAAATATAGATTTTTTTTTTCAAAAATGTCGCTCTATTTTTGTTTATAGCGCAAAAAATAAAAACCGCAGAGGTGATCAAATACCACCAAAAGAAAGCTCTATTTGTGGGAAAAAAAGGACGCCAATTTTGTTTGGGAGCCATGTCGCATGACTGCGCAATCATCAGTTAAAGCGACGCAGTGCCGAATCGCAAAAAGGGGCAAGGTCCATTAACTGCATAATGGTCTGGGTCTTAAGTGGTTAAAGGAACACACATCCTTTTTATCAGCAGCAGTCTATATGAGGCACAAAACACATTGGAGGACGGGGATCACCTTATTTTAAAAACACTTATACATTACTTCTGCCTTACTTCCTGGACAGACATTGGGTCATGACACAGGTAGGAGTTGAGTGGAGTTCATTTCTGCCAGCCAGGATTTGAATGTGAGGTGAAGTTTCTGCAACCATTTTCAAACTATCACTTTCCTTGCACAGAAGAGAGTTTCATATAAAAATGGTTTTATCAGGGTCAGGGAAAAGGCCTAGCAAGCATTTTTTAGAGTGTAAGGGCAACAGAGAACACATTTGGGCATGTAGGAATTGGACCACTTGAATCCAAAATTACTGAATTACTGGGCAAGCTCATAGTAAATGATACTGTATAAGGTACCAGGAAAAATACCTGGTACTACCAGGGTTTAGTAAAACAACTGCATCCACTTGATGAAGTTAGGGCTGAAACCAAAACATTTTAGACATTTCCAGAGATAACCAAACTCCACAAATTCAAACGCCTTGACTGCATCCAGTACCACCACCACTATTGTACCAATATGATTGTAACAGGCTTAAAGGTTCATAAATGACTGCCATATGTTAATTCCAGTGTTGCTACCAGACATAAAGCCAGTCTGGTCCAGGTGGATTAATGACAAAATTACCTGGCTAAGGCATGTGGTGAGCACTTTTGCTAGGATTTTGATGTCCTTCTGGAGCAAGGAGATTGATCTAAGTGATTCTGGGAGCAGTGGGTTTAATATTATATTTTACTGATATAATAATTTAAATTATAAGGGCCTCTCTCAGAGAAGCTGCAGAGACAGTGGATTCAAACATATTGTTAAATAGGTTTAACAATTTGGGGAGTAACGTATCAGAATGAGTTGCATAAAATTTAAGGGGCTTTGGTGGAGGCAAGTTGGGATAAAGCTCTAGCAATCTTATCAGTAGGAAACCCTTATATTCTATACCTAGGTTAGCTAACTTGCAATGTTTACGTATTTTTACTTAACAAGGAGTTTTAACATTTTTTGAGATTCAATGTGTTGCTGCATCATCAAGAGTCCTGTCAGGTTTTTTTGGAGAAGGGGCCAGTTGCCTGTCTGATAATAATATTCCATTCTCTGTAATAGGCTAAACCTTTTGCAGAGCTAAAAGGTCAACCAGATCTGATCCATGTGATTTCTGTTTGAAATGGTTGAAATGGTGTAAAAGCTACTTTTTTGACTAAATACCACCAACACTATATTTAACTTTTATTACAGTATATGGAGATGAACATTGTATTAAAAAAAAAAAAAAAACTGTTTGCGGTGTATTCCCTACTGTACACAGTTAAAATTTATATTTTTAAAATGGGGATAGTGAGTAGGGATGAGCTTCGTGTTCGATGCGAACACATGTTCGCATCGAACATTGGCCGTCCGATCGTTCGTCGAAAAAGAACAAATCGGGTCGTTCGCGCCAAATTAGAATGACCCATAATTCACTGCGGCGTTGCACGCTGATGATTGGCCAAGCATGCACCATGACCCCGCATGCTTGGCCAATCACAGCGCCCAAAAAACGAAGAGACCTAGTTGGCCAAAGCCTGGGTGCTTTGGCCAATTAGGGCTCAGGGCTTTAGTACACGCCCCATACTATAAAAGGCCGCCTCCCGGGCGGCCTCGTGTAGTGTGTTCCGGCTTGCTTTGCAGTCAGACAGACAGACAGAGAGAGAGAGAGAGAGAGAGATAGAGACACAGTGTCTTTTCACATAGATAGATAGATAGATAGATAGATAGATAGATAGATAGATAGATAGATAGATAGATAGATAGATAGATAGATAGATAGATAGATAGATCAGGGAGGCTACTAGTTAGTATAGTTAAATTTACAGTTTGTAGAGAATATATTGACATCCCTAGGAGTTGTCAATATATTTATAAACTGTATAGCTTAGCTAGTTCTGCTATTAGTATCTGTCAGGCAGGAGATTGTGCTTGATGCTCTAACGTGTTAGTCAACGTGTGCTAGTTAATTGCACATAGACGCATTACCTGTTACTGCAAGTGTGCTATTTATTTGCACAGAAAGGCAGTTGATGTTAATGCAAGTGGGCTATTGAATTGCACAGAAACACAGTCGCTCTGACTGTGCGTGTGATTTTAATACCACCTTAGCGCATTTGGTGTCACCGCACGTCTGCTGTTACATACCACCTGAGCGCATTTGGTGTCAACGCACGTGTGCTGTTACATACCACCTGAGCGCATTTGGTGTCACAGCACGTGTGCTGTTACATACCACCTGAGCGCATTTGGTGTCACAGCACGTGTGCTATTACATACCACCTTAGCGCATTTGGTGTCACCGCACGTGTGCTATTACATACCACCTTAGTGCATTTGGTGTCACTGCACGTGTGCTGTTACATTCCACCTGAGCACATTTGGTGTCACCGCACGTGTGCTGTTACATACCACCTGAGCGCATTTGGTGTCACCGCACGTGTGCTGTTACATACCACCTGAGCACATTTGGTGTCACTGCACGTGTGCTGTTACATACCACCTTAGCGCATTTGGTGTCACCGCACAAGTGCTGTTACATACCACCTTAGCGCATTTGGTGTCACCGCACGTGTGCTGTTACATATCACCTGAGCGCATTTGGTGTCACCGCACGTGTGCTGTTACATATCACCTGAGTGCATTTGGTGTCACCGCACGTGTGCTGTTACATACCACCTGAGCGCATTTGGTGTCACCGCACGTGTGCTGTTACATACCACCTGAGCGCATTTGGTGTCACCGCACGTGTGCTGTTACATACCACCTTAGCGCATTTGGTATCACCGCACGTGTGCTGTTACATACCACCTTAGCGCATTTGGTGTCACCGCACGTGTGCTGTTACATATCACCTTAGCGCAGTTAGTGTCACCGCACCTGTGCTGTTATATACCACCTGAGCGCAGTTAGTGTCACTGTACGTGTGCTGTTACATACCACCTGAGCGCAGGCTCCTTGTTGCGCTCCAATTGGAGTTATGGGGTGGGGTTGCAGTGTTGTGTTGTGCCCAAGGCACAATTTTTCAGCCCCTGTTTAACAGGAGCACCTAATAACAATTTTTGATGCAATACTTTGCACGTGGCTCCTTGTTGCGCTCCAATTACAGTATGTTTGAGGGGTTCCCTTTTTTCTAAAACATTTCTTTCACAAAACAATAATGGCCCCCCACCACCGCTAAAATATTCGACATAATGTTGCCACACAGAACTTGCGCAAGTAGTATTAATTACTTTTTTTTTTATAGTCCTCTCATGTTGTGTAGGGACATTTCTAAACACGTGCCACTACTATAGACACCCAGCAGGTGTGATATTTAAAGGATTTTTTTTTTTCACTTTAACCACTTTAGCCCCGGGCCTGTTTTTCAGATTCGGTGTTTACGAGACTAAAATATTTTTTTTTGCTATAAAATTACTTAAAACCCCCAAACATTATATATATTTTTTTCTAACACTCTAGAGAATAAAATGGCAGTCATTGCAATACTTTTTGTTACACCGTATTTGCGCAGCGGTCTTACAAGCGCACTTTTTTTGGAAAAAATTCACTTTTTTAAATAAAAAAATAAGACAACAATAAATTTGGCCCAATTTTTTTACATATTGTGAAAGATAATGTTACGCCGAGTAAAATGATACCCAACATGTCACGCTTAAAAATTGCGCCCGCTCGTGGCATGGCGTCAAACTTTTACCCTTAAAAATCTCGATAGGCGATGTTTAAAAAATTCTACAGGTTGCATTTTTTGAGATACAGAGGAGGTCTAGGGCTAGAATTATTGCTCTCGCTCTAACGATCGCGGCGATACCTCACTTGTGTGGTTTGAACACCGTTTTCATATGCGGGCGCTACTCGCGTATGCGTTCGCTTCTGCGCGCGAGCTCGTCGGGACGGGGCGATTTAAAAATTTTTTTTTTTTGTTTTCGTATTTATTTGGATTAATTTTACCAATTTTTAACACTAAAATAAAAAAAATAAAAAAAATTATCACTTTTATTCCTATTACAAGGAATGTAAACATCCCTTGTAATAGAAAAAAGCATGACAGGTCCTCTTAAATATGAGATCTGGGGTCAAAAAGACCTCAGATCTCATATTTAGGCTAAAATGCAAAAAAAAAAAAAAAATTTTTAAATGTCATTTTTCAAATGACATTTAAAAAAAAATGTCTCTTTAAGAGGCTGGGCGGAACTGACGTTTGACGTCACTTCCGCCCAGCAGAGCTACGGGGATGGACGAGGGAAATTTTTTCCCTCACTCGCATCCCCGCTGACCAGACGAGCGCACCCGATCGCCTCCGCCGCTACCGACGGCTCCGGTAAGCGGCGGAGAGCGCGGGAGCGCAGCGGGAGGGGGGGGGAACGCTCGTCCGCCACCGATAACGGCGATCTCGCGGCGATTCCGCCGCGGAGACCGCCATTATCGTTTACCCGACCGCCCACAGAAGAGATGGATATCTCGGTTGTGGCAGCAGCTGCTGCCGTTACCGAGATATCCATCTCTAAAGTGCCGACGTATACCTGCGGTGGGCGGTCGGGAAGTGGTTAAGCATCATTAAAATGGCTGCTCCAGAAAAAACGGCTGTTTTTAAACAACTTTTTTTTTTCCATTGATACATGTTCCCTGGGGCAAGACCCGGGTTCTGAACGACGTTTTCCAACATTTAATTGAATTTTGGTCTTTAAAACGATCGTTTTTTAATTAGAACGTTCGGGTCCCATAGACTTCAATGGGGTTCGAAATATTTAGCAAGCACTGGTTTTAACGTATACTATAGTATATGTGGATAATCATTGTTAAATACAAAACAGCTGTTTGTGGTGTGTTGACTCCCTAATATGCATGTTATATAAATTCAGTTCCCTGTTTAGTGAAAAATAATGTACATATTTTTGCAGGAAAAAAAAAGAGCATTTAAAATTGTTTCACTAAGGAGCCTAGAAATCATTGCATCCATGATCAGTGGATAAGGAGTGCAATGCCAGACTCCTGCAGATAAGCCCTGCAGCTTTCAGCCTGAATCCCCAATACAGTCTGACTGTATACAAACTGTAGTGTTGTGAAGGAATTACAAGACTGCTCATCAGTGACCTTGCAGTCTTTTCAGAACTACAAGCCGTCAGTTGCAATGCGCTTTGAGGACTAGCTTCTTCCCCAGGGCTTTGAGGAAGAGGCTAGTCCTCGAAATATGTTAGCCTATTGGATCTTCACCTTTTCCTTCCACATGATATGATGCAGAGTGGACCTAATAACACTGTACCATATGATGTGCTTGTTACATTTGTCATCTTGTGAGTATAATACTTACCATTTATTACATTAATAAAGAAATTGTTTTAGGATAGGTTTTTGTGGTTTCCGTTGTTTCAGACTTCCCCCATTTTAAGAGGGCAGCAAGATGAAGTGCATCTATACAAACCGGGTCTGAGATATAGCCTGTATACATTGTATCTGTCCAATACCAGGCACAGGATTGGATTGCACAGGATTCATCAGCTGCAATGGATGAAGGTAGTTGTAGTTTGTACATTCACAGGAAACTGTGAATGTATGATGAGGCCGTGTAGAGAGAGTGGGCACAAGAAAAAAAAAAAAGGAAAGACTTGCAGCTGCTGGAATAGGTTACATGTTTCACCCTAAATATGGGTGGAACATGTAACATATTCCAAAAGGTGAACTTATCCTTTAGGTAAATGTGGATAAAGATAATTACTGCGCTTAACCCTAAACACAAAGGGTCCGATTCAGATACCTTTTGCGTATCTGTCCGGTGGCGTAGCGTATGGTGTTTACACTACGCCGCCGCAAATATTATGGGCAAGTGCCTTATTCAGAAAGCACTTGTTCCATACTATGCGGCGGCGTAGTGTAAACTGCACGGCGTAAGGCCGCGCAATTCAAATGAATGGAGTGGGGGCGTGATTCATGTAAATCAAGGATCTCCAAACTACGGCCCTCCAGCTGTTTCGGAACTACATTTCCCATGAGGCATTGTAAAACTCTGACATTCACAGACACGACTAAGCATTATGGGAATTGTAGTTCCTGAACAACTGGAGGGCCATAGTTTGGAGACCCCTGATGTAAATGAATCATGACCCCACGTCATTCACGTTTTCTTTGGACGGCGCATGCACCGTCCGTGGACGTTCCCAGTGCGCATGCGCGAAATCACGTTGATTTTTATCAATGTAAATGACGTGAACGTCGAGCCCCATTCCCGAACGAGTTACGCAAACGATGTAGCCGACGGCAAATTCGACGCGGTCCTGACGTCCATACTTAACATTGGCTGCACCTGCTATAGCAGGGGTAACCTTACGCCGTCTAACGCTTACGTAAAAAACGACGCAAGTCCGCTCGTGAATCGCTGTGTCTTCCTCATTTGCATAGGCAAATGAGAAATCGACGTAAACGCCACCTAGCGGCCAGTGTAATAATGCAACTAAGATACGACGGTGTAAGCGAATTACGCCGCTCGTATCTTAGAAGAAAGCCGGCGTATCTTCTTTTCCGAATAGCAAAAAAAGATACGGCAGCTATTCTTAGTATTTACGCAGCGTATCTATAGATATGCTGCGTAAATAGCTTTCTGAATATGGCCCAAAATAATTAAATAAACTGCTACACAAGAATGTGACTAAAATTCTAAAGTGACTGGAAATAAAGGTGTGGTGCTAAATAAGAAAACAACTATAGTGAAATATCTCTATATCACTAAGTGATGTATACCCAACAGGGTATAGAGTGAAAAAAATATATATTATTGTCAAAGTGATAAGTCCACAGACACAATACATGTGAAAATGTCCATCACAATGAAGTAAAGAGTAACGGTGAAGATAACGTATAGCCGTGTAGATCATCACATGGAAATTCCTTTCAGGTAGGTATGATAAGACTAAATACACTTACCGGAACCAGTGGATCCGACTGTCAAAGACAACGTGTCAATCGAGCATGAATAATCCCATCGGCAAGTAGACCCAGCTTGTCTGAAGAATCTGGATGATATCAGCTACAAACATAACCCATGGACACAGCAGTCTAACTACCTACGTACTAGGTAGTTTGAAAAGCTTTGGAGACTGCACAGTGCTGGAGGTAGTCTGAGCTTTCCCATTTTTTTTTGAGCTTCTCCATTGTGCCTTCCACTCACCCCCAAGGGGTTCACCCATTGGAATCTGCCTAATACCATCTGAAAACAGCGCAGACCTCTTGGAGTTCAGTCTCCTCTATACATCCAGGATACCACCTATAGAGGGATCCCCAACCTTAGACTGCTGTGTCCATGGGTTATGTTCATAGCTGAAATCATCCAGATTCTTCAGACATGCTGAGTCTACTTTCCGATGGGATTATTCATGCTCAATTAATCCGTTGTCTTTGACAGTCAGATCCACTGGTTCTAGTAAGCGTATTTAGTCTTATCTTACCTACCTGAAAGGAATTTCCATTTGATGATCTACATGGCTATACGTTATCTTCACCGTTATGCCGCGTACACACGATCATTTTTTGTGATGAAAAAAAACTACGTTTTCTGTGAAGTAAAAAATGACGTTTTTGAAACATCACTTTTCAAAGACGATGTTGTATACACATCATCGTTTTTTTTCACAAAAAGCGAGGTTACGTTCACCACTCTTTTCCATTGAAGCTCGCTTCATAACTAGCTCCGCTCCACCGCGGCCTGTCAGCGCTCCCTATGGCGGAATGAGCGCCCCCACAGCTCTCTTACCGGGTCCATATCGTAGGGGAAGCCCCCCGGTTCCCGTGGATGTCAGCACCGCCGCCAGGAAGAACCTTACGGGTCGGATGGCGCAGTCTCCTGGCCCCCTCAGCTATGCCAAGATGGCGGCTCCACGAGGCCTGCATGAAGCGGACCAGCCTGGGACCTCTATTGCTGACCAGGATCTTCCCCCCCCGCAGTCACCAGGTACTGATTACCCCCCCCTGGCTGCAGCAGCCTCCCCTGCCTCTACAGAATCCCTGCTGAACAGGATGGGAGCTGGATTCCCCACTACACCCATGATAGAATCACACACAGGCATGTTGCTCTCTGTGTGTGAGGCTCAGGAGGAGACCCCTGTCCCCACAGACTTTCCCTCTATGATGGCAGCCTTCTCACAAATGCTTTCTAAAAGCCTGGCTTTAAACGCAGCACAGATCACTTCATCCATACATGCGGATCTGCTGCATCTGGGGATGAGAATTGACACTATGGAGCAAAAGGCAGACCAGGCAGTAGCACGGATTAACCAGAACTCTAACAGACTACAAGAAATGCAGGACCAATTGGAGACTGCGTTCGCCAAGATCGACGACCTGGAGAACAGATCGAGACGCTATAACTTTAGGGTAAGGGGGGTCCCGGGATCGGACAAAGAGGTGCAAGGGGCAGTTAAATCACTCATTAGAAGCCTCATCCCTGATATAGCGGAGCATCGTCTGGAACTGGACAGAGCACACAGAGCCCTACAACCCCCCCGATCGGATGGTTTACCCAGGGACATCATTGTAAAACCACACTTCTATGCTGTCAAAGAGGAGGTTATGAAAAGGGCTAGGCGCTCGGACAATCTCAATTTAAACGGCCACAAAATTCAGATCTTTGCTGACCTGTCTCCTTATACAGTGCAGAAGAGGCGCGCTCTCAAACCACTGTTGCAAGTTCTTTTGGAAAAATAAATCACCTACAGGTGGTCGTTCCCGCTGCGTGTACATTTTTCCTACAGAACATTTCCAGAAGGGGAACGCCTGCTGACTCAGCTGGGTCTGATCATCCTAGAACCTCCGTCCCCACAGAACAGCAGGGGGACTCCCGGCTCCACGAAGAGGCCTCCGCCAGCAAGCCCGCTGCAGCAAACCTGGCTGAGGCAGAACCACAAGCGCTCTAAAGAGAACTATCTAACTTGAGAATCGTTCCTGAATTCCTTTTTGTTTGACTGGGATCCTGACTCCTGGAGTTCTACCCCTGCCCACACAGGGTCGGGGTTCTCGTTCTCCCTCCGGTAACAGGGACTGCCTTAACGAGTCCGATTTGCCTTTATCGCAGCCCGTTAGTCTCTCTGAGGCCTTGCGGGACTATTTTTACCTTTTTACTTATTTTTTGATGTTGCTGTTACACATTTTTTTTTCTCTCTTCTTTTTGGACTTGGGGCGATTGACTGGGACTCGTGGGGGGGGGGGGGTCGGAGCACCGGTGCTCCAGGGGTTCCAGATTTTTCTTTAGTTTCTGGTTTGCATATATAGACAAGTTACTCAGCCCTTACTGGAAGATGGGGGGGTTGTTTAAAGTTGTTCACAAGTTTCTATGGATGTGGGGACAGGGGGCTCTATCTTTGTTCTCCTTGTCCAGTGTTCCTGTTCCCCCAGGAGGGGTGTACAGGTCCCTTGGGGCTTTAGACTTGAGGGGGGGTGGGAGTAGTTAACATATGGGGACCACATTCCCTCTTTCCACCTAGCTCCCTCCTCCTGTTCCCTTTTTTTTTCTTTTTTTTATGGTTAGTTTCCCCCGGGGGATTATCCCTATTTTCTTGGGGCGTTCAGTTACTGGAGAGAATGGGTTCTAGGTTAGCCCTCAGTTCTGAGTTACTGGTGACATGGCCGTGGTGGGCTTAGTGCACCTCCATTGGATTAGGAGCACCACTGGTGTAGCCAGATCCGTTTCCGGTTTCCTGGCTCTAGGGACTTACCGGCTACCTAGGGTTAGTGGGATGGGGGCAGGCTTGTCTCTTTCATCCCAGGGTGGGGAGGGGTCGGGGGACCCCGTGTTACAGTTGATGCACGGTTTATCTAATGTATGCTCTGATTTGCCTTGCAGCAGCTATATAATGTTATTGATTTTTCTTTTCCCTTCTTCCTCTTTTTCATCTCTCCTCTTTCTGCTCTCTCTTCGTCCTCCTTGGAGTGTCCCCGGGTATCGTGAGGGGTTCTGGTACTTCATCCCAGGCGTATGGTCCACACTGCTCCGGCTGTCCGTCCTTCGCAGGGCTCTTTTTCTACGGGACACAGGTAAGCCACGTTTGTCTGGTATAGCTCTCACACCTCTGGTCCATGGCTAGCACACAACCCTCCCCGCCAACCCTCAAGCTTGTCTCCCATAATACCCAGGGCCTCAATTCTCCCGTGAAACGTAGGAAGCTCCTACAATTATACCATTCTACACATGCGGACGTCCTTCTACTTCAGGAGACGCATTTCCCCTCCTCTTACAGGCCCACGTTCCTCCACCACCGATATCCCCAATTTTTTCTCTCGTCGGCAGATAACAAAACTAAGGGAGTAGCCATCTGTTTTGCTAGACACATTAACCACTCCCTGGTAGAATTAATAATTGACCCTCAGGGTCGCTATGCCCTCGTATCGGGTCACATAGATGGGGAACTGTACACCTTTGTCTCTTACTACACTCCTAATAGGGGACAAAGACTCTTCTTTGAATCATTACTACGCAAACTGCAACCTCACTTCAGGGGCTCGGTATTCATGGGGGGAGACTCCAACACAGCGTTTGACTTCTCGCTTGACAAGTCGGCTGACGGCACTTCTAGACCCAAACGCCCCTCCAGACAGAGCTGCAAAATTGCCAAGCTTCTACATTCGGTAGGACTGATAGACATTTGGCGTGAGGCCAACCCTCGCACGAAGGACTACACCCATTTTTCTGCACCACACAACTCATATGCCAGGATTGACCACATATTCACCCATGCTACATCAGTTCCCCTGCTGTGTAACTCCAGGATCATTGATTCCCCCCTGTCAGACCACTCAATGGTGACTCTGCTTATCCGGAGGCCAACGGGTTCTAGGAGTCCGCCCCGCTGGGGCCTGAGGGAATCCCTTTTGAGCGACCCGATATAATGCTCCCTACTATAGGAGGCCATTAAGGAATACTTTCTGATTAATACCACGAGAGAGGTGTCCCCTGCCACGGTCTGGGCAGCGCACAAGACGGTTATCAGGGGAAAACTGATCCAATTAGCTGCCGCACTTAAAAGGGCTCACAGGGCTGAAACTCTTAAACTCATGGAGGAATTCCGTTTATTGAAAAAGGCCCACAAACGCCAGCCTACGCCCGACTCACTTGCCCGACTGGACGAAACTCGTGCCCTTCTTAACCTTTCCCTGACGACTGCGGCCGAGCAGCACCTCCGGTGGTCTGGGGCCAGGTTCTACTCCCAAACTGACAGGCTAGGCTCCCGTTTGGCCACTAAATTAAGCCTCAAACAAAGGGCACTAGCCTTCCCTAAAATCCGGGGACCCACAGGAGATCTGACACAGGACCCGTTGAAAATAATGGAATCCTTTTCTCAGTTCTACTCGGACCTGTACGGCCCTGCCAGCGTACCTCCCAACCCAAGAGGGGGGGAATTCCTAGATGATCTCCCTCTACCGTCGCTATCTAGGGAACATAGGGATATCATGGAATCCCCTTTTACACAGGAGGAGGTATTGTCCACTAGTAAGGCCCTCAAACTGGGCTCCTCCCCGGGTCCGGATGGCTTCTCTACCGGTTACTACAAAAAATTTGGAACGTGTCTAGCGCCTCACCTGACGCGACTGTTCAACTCTCTCAGGGATGGAGCCCGTTTGGGAGCTGACTTAAACTCTGCTTATATCTCGGTCATTCCGAAGCCGGATAAGGACCCTAGCGAGGTGTGTAATTACCGCCCCATTTCCCTGATCAACAACGACATTAAAATAATGACAAAAATCTTAACAAACAGAATGTCCAGCTTCATATCTTCATATATTCACAAAGATCAGGTGGGCTTCATCCCTGGGAGACAGGGAACGGATCAGATCAGACGGGCTATTGATGTCATCTCCCTACTTAGATCACATTGGGATGGGGACTCGCCACAGGAGGGCTTCTTACTATCCATAGACCTACACAAGGCTTTTGATTCCATAGACTGGGGATACTTGGCGGGAATCCTAGGAAGATGGGGATTTGGCCCTAGTTTCCTTAACCTCATCGGGTCGCTTTACTCAGCTCCCTCCGCACAGGTCCGTTTACTGGGCAGGTACTCGGACTCCTTCCCTATAGGCAGGGGAACTAGACAGGGGTGTCCGCTCTCCCCTCTCCTATTTGCAGTAGCAATCGAGACATTGGCAGTAGCTCTGAGGTCGAATCCTGACATTAAGTGGGTAACTTGTGGTCCAGGGGAGCATAAATGTGCTCTCTATGCTGACGACCTCTTGCTCTTCGTCACTTCCCCTCCTCTTTCACACCTCTCTTGGTGAGCTTCTCTGTTGTTAGGTTTACTACAGTGTTATGTCTTGGGTGCTAAACGTAGCTGACTTCCCCTGAACAGACGAAAGCCTTTCCGTAAGGAGGATAAACGATGTTGATTTAGGGCGGGCGGGAGGGCTGGGGGCCCGGCTCTCGGGGCGCAGCGTGATCCCTTTTAGGGGCGCCCGGGGAGCGGGGGTTCGCGGTTTCTCCGCGGCGATATCATATTCGAGGGATCGCCTTTGGAGTGTCAGTAGGGCTGACTTAGCCCTGACTGACTGATTAGTTCAGGGGAGTGGACTTCAATGAGCTGTTTTGCTATGTGGGAATGGTACACCCGACACTATTAGATTGGATGTTTCTGTTATAGTTCGTATACTTTAATGTAACTCTGCATTTGATTTATTTTTTGTAACCTGAAAAAGCCTTAATAAAATCCTTAAATGTGAAAAACGACACAAAAAATTCAAGCATGTTGGAATTTTTTTTTGATCGTTTTTTTGAAGACAAAGAACAACGTTTTGCCCACACACGATCAATTTAAATGACGTTTTAAAAAACAAGGTTTTTTTTCATCGCAAAAAACGACCGTGTGTACGCGGCATTACTCTTCACTTCATTGTGATGGTAATTTTGTCATGTATTGTGTCTGTGGACTTATAACTTAAACAATAATATTTTTTTTCACTCTATACCCTGTAGGATACACATCACTTAGTGATATAGAGATATTTCACTATAGTTTTTACTTTTTAGCGCCACACCTTTCCAGGAACTTCTCCTTTAAACTGAGGATGATGGGGAAAGGAAGACTTTTTCCAATTGTGGGGAAGGCACTGGGCATTATTAATGTACTAAGGACTGAAGATGATAAAGATTAACAGGCATAATTGTAGGCAGCAACATCTGCCAGAGGAACTTAGATATGTAGGCATGCTATTCCTTCTGCAATTGTTTAAAATGTAAGGTAGAACCCCTCTTAATTGGCACAGCTCCTCCAAAATGGTTTGAGGGTAGAAAAACAAGATCTAAGAGGCATACACTTTAAAAAAAAAGTCCAATGCGTGATGCACATTAATGCATCATCCCTCAGCTCAATCCAGTTTATTAAATGTGAAATGGTATGTAACCATGCTGTACCACCCTAATCGTATATACAATCTTATATTAAAAAATTAAACTGATCAATAAATCAATACGTAAAGCAAAGATAGTAAAAACAACAGCAGCGCTAATTATCACTCCACTCAGTGTGACCAATCTTTACTTATAATAGTTCATAAGAAGTATGGGACAGAGGGAATATGTCCAGGTGAACCCACAAGTGCTTAATGTTGGCCTACAAGGTGCTCTTCACTCCAAACAGCTTCCACCGTGTGTCACACACCCTTTCAGGTATATACTCACCAAAAGGTTGACTTTAGTAGGCACTAAACATGCAGTATATTCAATCCTCTCCCTTATGCGTATTAGAATCAATCTCCCAAACAGGCTCTTTCTATCTCCTCAGATGCCCCAGGTTTATAAATGGAAGAAAGACTCACAATAGTGTAATCCCGTTTCTCTTGTTTTATTTATAAATCCTTCATGACAGCCATACAATCGACACAGTACCAAGCTTAGATTAAAGCAGGAATTATTTACACAGATGCACCGTCCATAGCATCCAGTAAGGTTTGTGAGCATGTAAATGCTGGCCGCGTCCACCGCAAACCACCACAGCGCTACTTCCTTGTTGCTGGAACGCACCTGGAACGCACAGCGTCACTACGTCACTTCCTAATGCCGCAAGGTCAACCCTGACGTTTCGTCCTTACGACTTCCTATGAGGGCTTGACCTCACGGTATTGGAGATTTTATAGGAGGAATCCAGAGACAGCGCCTTAACCCCTCCAGTAACTGCCGATGCTCCCCACACACCCGGGAAATATAAAGCTGCAATTTCACTGGGGTAGCACAATACTCACACTCCATTACTCCTATTGTACATTTAATCTACTCATATTTCAAGAAGCAAACATGAATACCATAACTATTAAGTATATAATCACTGCATTTAGCAACTGATTAGTTGAACGGTAACATTACTATGTATCCCACTAGGACTACACGTTAAAATTTAATAACAGCGATATATATAAAACACCCTGCCAAATATTCAAAAAAGACTACAGTTTAAGAAAATACATGATTAGTGACAGATCCCTTAAATATCTCAAAATTATTAAATACAATTTTAAAATATAAATATAAATAAAAAAATATTATTAAAAATGATTAATAGAATCACTCATAAATATGATACTCTCATTAGGGACAATCAAATTTGTACAATTAAAATCACTCCATAATATGATACCCTCTTTGAAAGTAGTATCAATACTTATACTATCTCCTTATAAACGTTGTTACTGCTCTACACTGTAGCTTATGTGATTAGATAATTATATACCATAAAAATTATATACCATAACAATTACATGGGGGCATGGCTTGGCGCGTGGCTTGGATGGCAGCACACTAGAGGACCTCCGGTAACACACAGCCTACTAACCTGATTCCCGACCACCACAGCACCGGTGCCGGGCAAGAAAGTGCATTTCACACCCCAGGTACGATCCCGACGTGGAAAATCGACCGCCGCGGCCCGGAGTATACCCGAACATTTCGCCCTGAAACAGGCCGCACAGCACGGGGGAGCTGATCCCAAGATGGCGAGGCTGCGCCAAGAGGAGGACTTCAGCTGCGAATCTGACTCAGTGGCCGAGGAGGCAGGTAGGAGCGCATCACGCTCTAACAAGCCCCTGACATACGCTGACATGTCGGGCTTCACTGCGGACATAAAATCCGCGCTTTCGGATGCTATCACGGACCTGAAAACCAACTTGGTCATTCTCACTGAGAAACTGGCTGCATCAGAACATGCAGGGAAGCAGAGGGACAAGGCCATACACAGGTTGGAGGGTATTGCAGTCGCTCACGCGGACCATTTCATAGAAATGAACAGCCACTTAGAGGACCTTGACAACAGAGGTCATTAGGATGAGAGGCATCCCTGAAACTGTGGAACCTGATCACATTGTCCCTGCCTTACAGAGACTGTTTAATAGCGTGCTTGAGAGACAAGAGGACACGGTGATAGAGTTTGTACGCGCACATAGAGCCCTCAGGCCTAGGGGATCTGATGATGCACCACCGAGGGACATTATTTGCTGCCTCCAGAACTTTCAACTAAAAGAGGAGATTATGAGAAAAGCCAGAAGAAGCGACCGAGTTGTCTTTAATGGGGAATCAATAATGTTGTTCCAGGATCTCTCCCGGATCACTTTAAAGAATCGCAGGGCTCTGCGTCCTCTGTTAGAGGCCTTGAGGGAGAAGGAGATCAAATACACGTGGCGCTTCCCCTTTGCATTTATTGTCTCAGGTAACGGTCACCAACACGTGCTGAGAGTCCCGGCTGACCTGCCATATTTTTGTGAGGGCCTGGGTCTGGACTTTATCGCTCTCCCAGATTGGTATGCTGACTTTGCTCTGCCATCATGTAACCGGAGCCCCCCCCCCCACTCCCCGCTCTCTTCGCCAGAAAAGAGACAGACAAAAAAGCTGAAAAACGCTAAGGGCGGAGGGGGCAGGAATGGCACCCCGGGTCGGAGGCGTGCACAAGAGCAGGATCGCGTGGATGGTTTCTAACAGTGTGGATCAGACATTTCCCCCCACCGTTGTGGAGGCTTGGATACCCTCAGACAGTTTGCAAAGTCCCAGGCATTTCGCTGAGAATACCCTTCATTGTGCAGTTGCTTGACTATCCTCTGAGATGACTACTGATCCCCCTAGGGGGAGGGGCCCTTCCTTTCGATCCTCATACACATCCCTATCCCTCTTCCCCTGTGCTATGTTTTTTTTTTTTTTTATCTTCTATGGCTCATAATTCGAGACTTTTTACCACAGCGAGAGGACCTGCCATGAACGATTGTCTGTCATTTGTGGGAAATAGCCCCTCTACAGATGACTGCTAGCATGCAATTTATACGTATCAGGGGGGGACCTCTGCTATTCATGGTTGGCTTATAATGATCAGGTGGCCCCCTGACTTTGCCCTGCACTGCAGAGTTGTATTATGGTCCCCTGTGAAGTCCTTAGACCCCCCAAGAGGGCCGATTCCCCGTTCCAACGTCACCTGCTACCCCTACCCCCTCCCCCTTCCCCTTCCCCTGGCTTTATTGGTGGTGTATACCCTAAGACATTCCTCTAAAGAGGGGGGTTAAGTTTTGGGATGGGCAACTGTCATGCATTGTGGGTAGTTCTGCTACACTTAGGTTCTTGACTTCAACCTACCGCATTTTGGGATACCACAGTTTGCTGGGCCCTTGTTGCTGTTTTTTGTGTCTGGGGTCCTTTTTGATACACATACGTTTCACCCTTTCCCCTCCCATACCTGTCTTTTTTTTGGGTGGGTGCGAGTGGATTGGGTGACGGTATGCCCCAGTTTAATCCTGGAGCATATCTCATCATCGGTTGGTCGGGTTGATTAATTATTTGTTTGTCACGCAAAAAGATTTGTCGCTGTTGGCAGACGCGAGAATAGGTATAGGTTCAATCTCAGACCATGCCCCTATTGCCTTGACTCTTAAGAAGCAGACAAAGTCGCAGACCTGGAGATTAAATTCCTCTCTGCTCACTGACCCATTGCTGCTGGACGACATATGGCTGTCTATCAAGCAATTTTTTGAGCGTAACAACACACCAAACATGGACCCCCTGAAAATTTGGGAGCCGCATAAATGCACGATTAGAGGCGAGTTAATCAAAATGGGAGCGAGGGCATGCGCGGCGGACTCCGGAATGGACGCCTGATCCAGGAGCTCCCCACTGCCGTGACCGATCGAGCCGTTTAGCAGGGGACACGGAGCGAGACAGCACTTGCTATCAGCATCGGTGATCGGCACTGAGCTCTAGGTCCCACCCGATGTCTTCTGGTCTGGCTCGCAGAGACCTGGGACCGCAATTCGACCTGGAAGTCCCGCGGCCTGAATCCAAGATGGTGGGCGCGACACCGCAGCACTCGTCTCATCAGGAGGGAATGCTCAGCTCTCGGCAACCACTGGCTCCAGCTACTCTGATTTACTCCCCGGCGACCCCAGTGAGTATTCCCATGGTTGGGGCACATTCTCCTGCATCAACTGAGTCATTGTTGGAGCAGACTATGGAGGAACTATTAGAATCTCCTATGGGGCCTGGCTCAGTACAAGCCTCAGACAGGCCTGTGTCTATATCTGCGCCTCAGTCTCAGGTCCTCACAGTCCCTGATCTTCTCTCTCATTTCACTGCTTTGTTGGATAAAGGCCTTACACACACTGCTGCCCAGATAACGGGGGACATCAGAAAGGACTTTCAAATGCTGGGGGCAAGGATGGAGAATATTGAGAGCAAACTTGATATGACAGTTTCCAGAACCGTTCAAAATTCTGATCACATCCAGGCCCTTCAGGACCAATTGGACCTAGCACTGTCCAAAATAGATGACCTCGAGAACAGGTCCAGAAGGGAAAATTTTCGTATCAGAGGCATTCCTGAGTCGGTCAAAGATTCTGTCTCGGTCGTTCAGGACTTTCTCAAGCACTTAATTCCGAATATTCCCCCTCACAAATTGGAGATTGACAGAGCGCATAGGTCCCTGGGTCCTCTGAGGAAGGATGGCCTCCCTAGGGACATTGTAGTGAAACCTCACGTTTTTTCTGTCAAAGAGGAAGTGATGAAGCTGAGTCGCTCCCAATCAGCTATCACATGCCGTGGCTATGATGTTCAGGTGTTTGCTGACCTTTCCCCTTTAACAATACAAAGGAGAAGGTCCCTTAAGCCCCTACTTGCCATCCTGACTCAACGAGAAATTAAATACAAGTGGGCCTTCCCTTTTGCCCTGAAATTTGACTTCAAAGGCAAAACGTACTCTTTCCGCAATTTCCAGGAGGGTGAACGCCTTTTGCTTGATCTGCACCTCATTTCAAAAGAAGCAAGGATGGATTTCGCTAACTCCAATTCTGCTCCGACTAAGCGCCCTTCGCCTGTAAGCCCTCTCTCCAGTATCTGGAACAAACCCAAACCTAAGAGGTCCAAGGACATTCAACCACCTTGACTGCGCTTGGTTCTGAAGATCTTTGTTTCCTCTTCCCCCCCCCTTTTTTTTCTCTTTCAGGGTCCACAGAGTCAGTTGCTTTTTTCCTCTTATTATGCTCTTTTTTTTTCCATGTCCTGTCCGGGTTCTTCTGTATCATGGTTATTTTTCTCCCCCTTTTTGACGATTTTTTGAAATTTTATTTTATTTTTTATTTATTTTTTCATGTATCTGGAACTGTCTGTTAATATGCTGTTCTACTGTTATCATGTAAGGTGCTCTAGTTCCCCATTTTTCAATTAAAAATTTTAGCTGCCTTCTTTTTTTATTTTCGGCGGCTTGTAGTCACGGTAGCTACGCTGTGCCTCCACCTATTCCATGGTCTGGGTTTTTCTTTCTCGATGGAATAGGTTGCTACCCCTATTTCAGAGTGTGGTGTTGTTTTGTTTTTTTACGAGCACCAGGTTTTTTTCTCCCTGGGGCTCTCTCAGGACTATGACGGTCCTGGGATATCTTTTGACTTCCCTCTTTCCTATATTCTTTCTCAGCTTTTTTTCTCTTGCAGTCCTCCGCCGGTCTCCGATCTTGAGATTCCTCCTCCGGGGTTTGTATTTCTTTCCTGTGGCTCGGTCTCCTGGCATATCATTTGACCCCCAGAAGGTAAGTGGCGATTCTTTGTTGATGGTTCTAGCTCCTGGGCTCCATGGCTCAGTGCTCTGATCGGGCCACCCCCTTGAGAGTGGCTACCCACAATGCTCAAGGTTTAAATTCACCCAGTAAACGCAGAAAAGTCCTTGATTTCATGAATTCCCGCAAAATTGATGTTCTTTTTCTCCAAGAAACTCATTTTCCGGTTAGCTATAAACCCCCATTTATCCATGCCCAATTTCCTTTATTTTTTCTCTCTAATGCTGAGAATAAATCTAAGGGGGTGGCTGTTCTCTTTTCAAAACTTTGTAGATTCTTCCTGAAGGCTGAATTTGGTGATGAGGAGAGTAGATTTCTTCTTGTGAAGGGAACAATAGATGGTGCTCTATATTCATTTGTGTCCTATTATGCCCCTAATTCAGGTCAGTCTAAATTTTTCCAGAATCTCTTCCGGATCCTTGACCCCCATATAGAGGGTACGGTTGTCTTTGGTGGAGATTCTAATCTCGCCTTTGATCGCAGTTTGGATAAGTCTAGGCCCCTACGTGCTCAATCTGTCCGCCCAGCCAGGATTAGCTCTAAGGTTGCTAAAATGATCTTTCAGCAGGGTCTTATAGATGTTTGGAGGGAATTGAACCCCTCTAAAGTTGATTATTCACATTTTTCCCATGCTCACCAATCCTATGCTAGGATTGACCATCTCTTGGCCCCTAGCACGCTAATCCCCAGGGTTCTTAAAGCATATATAACTGACACAGTTTGGTCAGATCACTCAATAGTAATTATGTCTGTTGACAAGTTGTCCGCAAGCCTCAATGTACCTTATCAATGGAAACTCAATGAGGCCATCCTTTCTGATTTCACCGTTAAGTCTGAGGTCGAGGAAGCTATTTCTGAGTACTTCACTCTTAATGATACAGAGGGCATCTCTGCGGAGTCGTTGTGGGCGGCACATAAGGTCACAATTAGAGGAAAAACTTATCCAAATTTCTTCCCGACTTAAAAGAGCCAGAAGACGGGAGGTGGAGAGACTGGAGGAATCCTTTCTCTCCCTTCAAAAAGCACATAAGAAAGATCCTTCCCAGGTACCGACTGCCCTATTAGATGAGGCCCGCTTAGACTTGAACCTTGCACTAACTGCTTCCGCGGAAAAGAGTATTCGATGGAGCGGAGCTAGATATTATCATCAGAGGGACAAGGTGGGTTCGCTTCTTGCCTCTAAACTTACTCCTAGACATAAGTCACGTGTTTTCCCTAAAATTAGGATAGGAGGTAGACATTTGTCTGCTAACCCTATTAAAATAATGAAGGAATTTCATAGTTTCTATGAAGATTTGTACAGCTCTCATGAAGTAACGCGTTCTTCTGTGACGGGTTCTTTCCTAGATTCTATCCCTATCCCCAATCTGTCGCAAGAACATAGGGACAGGCTTGAGGCCTCTTTCTCCACGGAGGAGGTATTAGAAGTGATCAAACATTTGAAGTCTAATTCGGCCCCGGGTCCGGATGGGTTCTCGGTGGCCTATTACAAAACTTTTGGGGCCACAGTAGCTCCCTATTTGACTAGGTTTTTTAATCACGCTTCTAGAGGTTCCCCCCTAGATGGTCAGTTAAACTCTGCGTTTATTACCGTCATCCCTAAACCCGATAAAGATCCGGCTGAAGTGAGTAATTATAGACCGATTTCCCTGATCAATAATGATCTGAAGATCATGACCAAAGTGATGGCTAACCGTCTGGCTTCCTTCATAAGCACTTATATTCATAGAGACCAAGTGGGATGGCGGTAATAAACAGGCAGGCATGTTACTGTCCCTCGACTTACAAAAGGCCTTTGATTCCGTTTCGTGGTCATATTTATTTTCTCTTATGGGTCTCATTAGGTCCCTTTATTCATTCCCGGTGGCTAGAATTCGTTTGCAGGGCCTTTATTCGGACCCCATTACAATAGCTAGAGGCACCCGCCAAGGTTGTCCATTATCACCGCTAATTTTTGCTATAGCAATAGAATCCTTAGCAATAGCCATCCGCTCCAACCCTGATATTGCTGGGGTTAAGTGTGGCCCTAATATACACAAGTGTGGTCTTTTTGCAGATGACCTCCTTTTATTTATCACATCCCCCATCACAACTCTCCCTGTTGTTTGTAATTTGTTGGAGGACTTCTATAAGTTATCTGGCCTAAAGGTCAATTATTCTAAATCACAGGCCCTAAACGTTTCCCTCCATCCTTCTGTAGTGGCTCAGTTGAGGGAATCGTTCAGTTTCAAATGGTCTGACACTTTCATTAGATACTTGGGAATAAATCTCACTCCCTCCTATGAAAAACTTTATGCAGCTAATTACCCTCCATAAAACCGGAAATTGCAGGCGGATTTAAAGACCTGGTCCGGCTCTGAGCTATCCTGGCTGGGGAGAATAAATTCAATTAAGATGACCCTGCTCCCTAGGTTACTTTATTTGTTTAGGTCTCTGCCTATTTCAATTAGAAAGGATCATTTAAATTCCCTCCAAAGTCATATTATTAAGTTTGTTTGGGGCAATAAAGGGTACAGGTTTTCTAAACATATATTGTTTCGCCAGAGGAAAGCCGGTGGTCTTGGATTGCCAAACCTTTTCTGGTACTTTCAGGCTGCCCGACTCGCGCAACTTTCCACGGTCTATTTGAAGCGGGGCAGGCCTGACTGGGTGGAAATGGAGAGACAGTCTGTTCCATCGTTTACACTAGACTTTTTGCCCTGGTGCCCCCCTAAATCACGCCCTCCAATTTTATCGCCTTCACTCTCGCATACTTTAGCCTTCTGGGATAAACTCAAACAGCCTCCCTCTTTAGTTTCTTCTAGCAAGCCCCTAGCTCATTTGTTCCACATCCCGGATTTTCCTCCGGGGATGGAGATTAAGGCCTTTACCTGGTGGTTGAATAAGGGACTGTTTCGCATAGGTCATTTTTTTCACGTCGACAGGTCCGATTACTCTAGCCACGTGTATCCAAAAACTAGATCTCCCAGATTCTGAACACTTTAGATTTTCTCAAATTTCTCATTTTCTGCACTCAATCTGGAACACTAAGCCCTGCCCACCCCGATTTTCCCCATACGAGCTATGGTGTGGTCAAGCCACGGAGCAGAGGGGCGGGATATCAATAATTTACTCATCACTTGCCCATTCTGATGCAAAGCTTAGTTACATGACTGCCTGGGAGAACGAGTTACAGGAAAGTTGGGACATAGATACTCGGCATACCGCCTTTTTTCGTTCTTACAAGGGTATCCTTAACGTTTCGTTATCTGAAGCCTGTCTTAAGATTTTAACAAGATGGTATATGACACCATCCAGACTTTCCAGGATCTTCCCTTCTTCATCTTCCTTGTGTTTTAGAGGGTGTCAGCTGGAAGGAACCATGCTCCACGTCTGGTGGGAATGTCCTAGGATTAGAGATTTTTGGAATAACATTTTTCACATGATCCTTAAGGTTACGAGTGTCAGGGTTCCGAAGTCTCCTTCAATCGCTCTTTTGAATTTTCGAATCCCCAAAATTTCCAAATTCACCCAGAAACTCATATTTTTTATATTTCTGGGGGTCAAACTCACAATTGCAAAGTCTTGGAAAATTCCCAAAGTCTCTCTTCGCGCTGCGAAACAAACAATTTCTTGGATAATGTCACAAGAAAAATTGGTGAGTGTCCTTTTAGATACATCTCAACAATTTGAGGAGACTTGGGAGCCCTGGGTCACCTATGTTCATGGCTGAATCCCTCGGAGGAATTTCTTCTGTTGTTTTTACTTTATTTTATCTTTTATCATTTACTTTTTATTAGGATTGAGGGTTCGGCGGAGGTTCTCGTTCTATGATTCTCCTTTATTCTCTCTCACCTTTCTATATGTACTTTATTCTCCTTTTCTCTTCTTTTCCTATCTATTCTCTCTCTCTCTTATTGCGGCTTATTTCAGGTTGCTTCTTCCTACTAGTTTGTTAGAGCTCAGAGTAATCTTTGGGTTTCTCATTATTTCTTTGATATTGCCCTCTGATCGTCCACACAGTCTGATCCCTATTGGGGTGTGGATATTGGAGAGTTCTTGAAAATGTGTTTTTCTTTGTTTTTATCTTTTTACATTTTTATGTGGTATTAGGGCTCATTTGTGTCTAGTATGTTGCTTTCTGAATTCAGCTCTGTATACGGCTGTCAACATTTGTCCTCGATCTAGCATGACCTTTATTCAGGCCTTTCTCGATTCTAGACTGTAATTTTTCTGTTCTTTATGCTTTGGAAGATTTTGTTCATATATTTTACATATAAAATAAAATACTTTGAAAGCAAAATGGGAGCGAGGCGTAAGAGGGCGAGGGAGGAGGAGATTAGGATACTCTCTGATCGGATTCACAGACTGGAAACACTTCATAAACAATCCCTCTCCTATATACAGCCTCGGAGCTCTTAGAGGCTAGGAAGGCTCTACAACAAATTTTTGATAACAGGGCCAAGCGCTTCTTGTTCTTCAAAAAGAAAATCTATTATGATTTGGGCAACAAAACAGGGAAATACCTGGCAAAGGCACTGAGAGAACATATCCATATCATGGGGATTAGGGGCCCAGGGAGGCAAATTGGACGTGTCCACTGAGGAAATTGCAAAACATTTTCAATCTTACTACACAGGCCTTTACAATCTGCCGCAACAGCACAGGCCCCTGTCAGAAGATAGGTCGAGCATCATAAGGGATTTCTTAGTTGGGAGTCATCTGCCTAAACTCGACAGCCTCGAGACGGGCGCACTGGAGGGGCCTATATCCCCCAGCGAAATTCAAGATGTCATTAAACAATTAAAGTTGGGCAAGAGCCCAGGCCCTGATGGCTTCATGGTTATTTATTACAAATCCCTGGTTGATCTTGTTTCAGACCCTCTGGCGAAAGCTCTGAACTCATTGGCTACTCCCAGAGAGGTGAAACCCGACTGGCTCTCGGCCTTCATCACAGTGATCCCTAAGCCTGACAAGGACCCCTCGGAGTGCACCAGTTACAGACCTATATCCCTACTTAATTTAGATGTAAAAAAAAATCCCAAATAATTGCCAACAGGCTAACACTATTACTACAGAAGTTGATGGGCCCCGAGCAGGTGGGTTTTATGCCAGGCAAAGAAGCGAGGGACAACATTTTCAAAGCCCTGCTCTTGATACAGGCGGCGGTCCCGCTGGATATCGGGGGCCTTCTGTCCACCAACACGGAGAAGGCCTTCGATCGCGTGGCATGGGACTATATGCTGGCGACCTGTGAGCATGTTGGTCTGGGGACCAGGATGCTGACCTGGATAGCTTTACTGTACCAAAACCCAACGGCCAGGCTAAAAACTGAACTCTCTCTGGGAAAGTCCATATCTCAAACGGTACGAGACAGGGCTGCCCGCTGCCCTTTATTCGAACCATAAACTTGGAGGGTTCAGTAAATGGCTTCACAGTCAGGGGTAGGGAGTTTAAGGTTGCCGCTTTTGCGGACGATTTATTATTTTTCCTCACTAAACCTCACACTACCATCCCCAACTTAATAAAGCATTTCATGCAATTTGGCTATATCTCCAATTTAAAAATAAATTTTGCGAAATCGGAGGCTATGAATATCAACCTCTCGGAACGGGATTTAACACGCGCCAAAGCGGCCTCCACCTTTCGGTGGACTGCCAAAAGCCTGAAGTATCTAGGAATCAGTCTGACACCACGACTGTCCTCAATTTTCAATGGGGCTATCAAAAGAGACCTAGAAAGATGGCATAAGGGATTTTTCACGTGGTTCGGACGTGCCGCGATTATTAAAATGACCATTCTCCCGAGATATTTATATTTAACCAGAGCCTTACCGATACACCTACCGCCCAGTTTTTTCACAGCCCTCCATAGGATTATTCGCAGATTCCTATGGGCCCATAGGAAACCCAGGATAAAGTATGATTTACTAATTAAAATGAAAGAGCAGGGGGGCTAGGACTACCCAATTTCAGACACTATTATTTGGCGGCCCATTTAACAAGGGTCATCGATTGGCATTGCCATCAGGACTCTAAAGACTGGGTGGGTCTGGAGTGTAAACTGAAGGCTGTCCTCTTTACTTCCACAGGCCCTTTAACCCCAATTAGTTACAATCCTGATTTTATTCCGGGTGTAGACAACCCTCATTTCCATCCATCTGAGGGTAAAGATCACATTCTTGCAGGAGATTGCTTTTCACAAGACATTGTAAAAGACTGGAACACACTGAGATCAGACAATAACCTTACTAATCTCCCCTTTTGGGCTTACCTACAGCTCCGTAGCTATCTCTGTAGCCTGGCAAATCGAATACACTGTGCAGACCCCTGACAGAATTTGAGTCGGTGTGTTATACAGGTGAGCGTTTTCCCGGGCAACGTCGATGGCATATGCTTGGCTGCAGAGGGCTGGGCGCGTCCCAGACGACCGACTCCGGGTAACCATAACACCTGCTCAGTGGAAGAAGGCTTGTATCTTAACACATAAGTGCTCGATTAGCACGAAGTTACAGGAGACAGCATACAAATTGTTGACGCGTTGGTATCTGACACCGGCTAAATTACATAGCTGGAACTCTTCAAAGAGTGATAAATGTTGGAGATGCAATGCTAAAAAAGGCTCTTTGTTCCACATTTGGTGGAGCTGCCCTTTGATACAGACATACTGGGCGAAAGTTACAGACCTGATCCAAAAAATCACTGAGACCACGCTGTCGCTCAATGCTGCCTGCTGTCTCCTACACATTTCTGATTGGTCCCTCAAAAAATATAAGAACTCGCTCACGAAACATCTGCTTGATTCCAGCTCTCTGGAACACAACCAAAACGCCCTCGGTGACGGATTGGCTTTATAGAGTCGCGGAGGTTTATGAAATGGAGGACACACTAGCCCAGTTCAAAGAATTGAACAAAGGTTTTCATGACACCTGGCGTCCCTGGATCGTGTTCCGATACTCTGATGCCTTCACTGAAGTGTCGGGCACACAAAACCTAGTTATTGCAGTTAACGCCTAATGGGTAACCTCTTTACGAACACACCGATGTCTGTCCGTGTGTTCGTCTGCTCCCTCGCTGAAACTTACTATCCATGGTCTCCACCTAGAGGTACATACCTCTGGTCCCAGAATCGATCCACATATGAATGCTTTTCCTTTTTCCTTGAACTCTCCCTTCGCTCCTGTTTCTCCCCCATCCTAGTCTTCTTCCCACTTCCTCTCTCTCTCTTGATCTCTCCTACGCTCATTAATAACATATCAAATCAACAATATTAGAGTTCAATACATGACGCAAGTCCAACTTGCTGAGCTAAATTGATTAGAGATTTGTTGTCTCGTTCCCTCTTTTTATTAGGGTTACTAGCTCTCATGTACCATTTTCTGCCATATTGGTGTGACCTTTAGTATTAATTATTGCTATTCTTGGCTTTGACACACGATAATACGTTATGTAGAACCAAAATTTCAATTTGTTTTTGTCTTTGTCCCGGCTGTTCTGATGTGTATTGTGATATCCTTTTATATTCAATAAACTTTAAATGTAAAAAAAAAAAAAAAACAATTATATAGCCACTAGATAGAAAGATATAGGCCCAGATTCACGTACATCTGTGCATTATTGGACCGGCGTAGCGCACCGCCTTTACGTTAGACTTGCGCAATTTTGCCGCGTAATCACCCTATTCTCGTAGCTTTTGCGCAGAAAATTGCGCATGCGTAACGTTTTTTCATAGGCGTAAGGCGGAGTAATACAAATTGGGAAGGACGTGGGCGTGTTACATTGAAATGAGCCGTGACCCCATGCAAATAAAGGGCCGGCCGGCTCGCGCATGCGCGCTTGAAGGAGACCATGGTCAGCTCCGCTGTGCGCATACTCACAACTCGGGAGCGGCGCAATCAGTGAAATTGGAAATGGACTAGGGCAACGTTGTGTACTACGCAAACAGCATAAATAGACAGAGACAAACGCACTTGCATTGCAAAAGTACATCCCTTTGTCCCTTCCCATTTAACCAAGTGCTTTTGTCCTGTTGTTCGTTGCGTTGTGTTTTGTAGTTGTCAGATTAGTGTTCTGTGTGATCAAGTGTTTGTTAGTAGATCTTTGAAAGTGTTTTTTGATAAGTGTTTGAGAGACTGTTTGATTGATATATTTCTGTTCGTTTGTTTTCTTGCTGTTTTTTTGCTGTTTGTTTTTGTGACTGTTTCTTGCTGAGTGCTAGTGTGATTTTTTGGGTGTTAGATTTGTGTGTGTTCTTGCTTGATTGGTTGTGCTTGTTTTTGTGAGTGATTTTTGCTGACTGGGAGTGAGTTTTTTTGGGAAGTATGACAGAGAGAAAGAGAAAGCTCAATTTTACTGTGGGGGAAAAAATAATTCTTGCCCGGGCCATTAGCGATTATGGGCGTTTCCTCCACGGCCCAGACAGTGCCAACACCAACCCGGCCAGGAGGAGGGAGATTTTGGATATGATCACTGAGCAGGTCAATTCAGCGGGGGAGGGGGAGACACGGACCCGGTCTGGGATTGACAAAAAAATCAATGACCTCCGGCGTCTGGTCAAACAGAAGCTGGCCAGAATGCATGCCCATGCCAGGGGCACAGGAGGGGGCCCACCATGCCCTATTAGGCTGACAGCGGAGGAGCGTGCGGTGGCCCTGACCTTTCATCGGCATGAAGTTGAGGGCCTGCCCGGCTTTGACTCAAGTCCGGAGCCCGTGGTGCCAGGTAAGTTTTTTTTTTTAATATCAGGTGTGTAGCATGTGTGGGGGAGGGGGTGAAAGGGAATATGTGGCAAGTGTGTGGATCCTCCAACCTGTGAATGTTTTGTGTCATCCACAGATGTGCAGGAGGGTGCAGGGCCATCTGGCCTGACCGCACCATCCCCAGGACAGCAGCCTAATGAGGCCCCCCCAACAAGGCCGGAGTCCGCGGAGGAGGTTCAAGAGGAGGAGGAGGTTCAAGAGGAGGAGGAGAATCATGAGGAGGAGGAGTCCATGTCAGGCACTGGACGTTTGGTTTTTGAGGACTCTTCCCCTCTGGCTGGCAGCAGGCAGCCCTCCCTAACGGGGAGCCCCCCCCCTCCCCCAACATGGCTCCCCTCCCAAGGGCCTCCCCTTCTCCCCAGCCGCAAGCATCAGCTGGAGGCAGGATTTCATCCCAGAACACCAGGGGGTTGGCCGATCTCCTGCCCGCCACTTGGTGCGGATGGAGGAGAGCCTGTCCTCCATCAAGGATAGGCTGGGGAACCTAGACTCCCACTCCCGTAAAGGGCAATAATTTTTTTTTCCCCTCTTTTTTTTTGCTGGAAATTTTTTGATTTTTGCTGGGTATTTTTTATTTATTTTTTGGGTTGTGAATGCTGTTTGAATGTGGGGGTGACATTCCTGCCGGAAAAGGGGTGTCACCCTCAATTTTGGTGGAGAAGGGTTCCCCAGGACCAGGGAGAAGTGATCCCCAGGTCCGTGTGAATGGTGTATGAATGTACAGTGACATAATTGGAGCCTTGGCGTGGCGTTGCTGCTCACAAGTCCAGCATGGTGGACTGGTGCCAATCCAATTTGATGTGGATGTGGGGTGTGTGTGCTAGGGACCACAGTGGTGTGCATGCATGCATTCTCATTGTGCCATGATTTATGTGTGTGTTTAACGTGCAAAGATGCCCAATGTGAGCTGTCTCCTGGCTGCTCTTCCCTCAGAAGACGGGGGACCCTCGGTTAGGGGGGGATTGTCTGGTTCAGGGGTCAGGTCATCACGTAGGTCAATCTGCAGGCCCTTTCTTTCTGCGAAGTTGTGCAGCATGCAACATGCACCGATGATCTGGCACACAAAGTTTGGGGAATACAAGAGGGTACCCCCAGACTTATCCAGGCATCGGAAACGTGAATTTAGGAGGCCAAAGGTGCGCTCCACCACTGCTCGTGTTTGGGCATATGCTTGATTGTATCTTTCCTCTCCTGGGGTTTGGGGGTTTCGGATAGGAGTCATGAGATGGGGTCCCAGTGGATATGCAGAGTCACCTGTAAGGGAAAAGACAGGAGGATGTTAGTCATGCATGTGCCCCTTGTGATGTGTGCATCATGGGAGGGGATAGTCATGCCTGCCACCCATGTCACTCACCAACCAGTCAGGTGTCCCCATACACGTTCTGATTGAATTCCATTCGGATGTGGCTTTGATTGTATATGTAGCTGTCATGGCTGGACCCTGGGTGTTTGGCACGGACGTGCCATATGAGGCCTTGGGCATCGACTATCACCTGTACGTTGATGGAATGCCAATGCCATGTGCTCTGTCTCATGGGGGGGCTGGAGTGCCACATGTGTGCAATCAATGGCCCCCACGGTGCGTGGGAATCTGGCAATTCTGTAGAAATCTGTCATTGCCTTCAGCCGCAGGTCCTCAGTGGTGGGTTTGATGATTTGGTTGGCCATGCATCTGAGGATTGCAGGGACAACCTGGTGCACACATCTGCTCATGGAGGATTTTGACATCCCAGCCACCACTCCACTTGTACGCTGAAAAGAGCCACTGGCAAGGAAATGGAGTGTTGCCATGACCTTGACCAGTGGCTGCACTGCATGTGAGCGGTGTGTTGGGCTGGTGATGTCCTCCTGCAGGGTTGTGGTTAATTCCAGGATGACATGAGGGGTGAATCTGAAGATGCGAAACACCTCAGAATCACTCATGCCAAACAGGTCTATGCGGGTGCGGTATATCCTCTCCCGTGCCATCCTCCGTGCCATCCTCCGTGCCCTCATCCTTCTTTGTTCATCTAAAGTCAGTAGTATAGCTATGTGCGACAATGCCCCTGGCATGTTGGCATACAGATTGTTGTGCAACACGTGTGACTGCTGAGCTCCTCACTAACAGTGTTGCTTTATCTAACAAGTAGACTTTTTTTCTCTTTTTAGACCAGCTTTTATATGCTCTAATTTTAGACAGGACATTTTGCTGTTGCGCACACTGCGTCGCCTGCGCTGCCCCAACGTTCTTTTGTGGATCCCCGTAAGTCCCTCATTAGCATATTTGACTAGCAAATCAATGGTCTGTCTAGCGCACTTTTGCGCGGACGGATGCGCCAGTCTAACGAAATTACGCGGGACAAAAAAAAGTAGATTTTTTGCGTATCTCGTTCTGGGGATGCCGTGCATCGAAACGCACGCGCACATTTCGACTTACGCCGCGCATCTCCTGTGAATCTGGGCCATAGTCCTCATTACATTAGTAATCACTAATGAAGCAATTTATATCAAGCTCGACATTTAACCCCTTAGGGGTGAGTGTATCTAATAGATAGATCCAAAGAGTTTCACGTTTTGATAGTTCCCTCACCATATTACATCCCCTCCATGCTCGCTTGATATGGTCCACACCTCAAAACTTCAGATCAGTGGGGTCCTGGTCATGATAAAATTTAAAATGGAGTGAGACGTTGTGGTCCTGATGTTTTTGATGTGTTCCTCTATTCTCGCTTTTAAACATCTCTTTGTTCAGCCTATGTACATCAGCCCACATGGACATAGTAAAACATACACCACATGTGTAATATTGCACGTTATAAACTCCTTGATGGAAAATTCCTTTTTATTCACAGTGGATATAAAACTATCAGTTCCCCTTACTGGTTCTGACACCTCTCTACAAGCTTTATACTTTCTACAGGCGAAAAAAACATTCTTATCCCAAAAGCATGATGGTCTTGTGGGAGGGTCAAGAACCTTCCTTACTACCTTATCTCCCACATGTGGTGCCTTACGGTAGATACATTTTGGAGCTTCAGGGAGTACTGGTTTTAAAGTTTTGTCCAAGCATATTATATGCCAATGATTTTTAAGAACAGCTTCCACCTCTTTGTATTGTGTATGAAAAGATGAAATGAAACTTCATTCATGGTTCCCAGTAGTACCGACTTTTAGTACATCTTTCAGCACTTCTTCCCGTGGTATCACTTTTATCTTTTCAGAGATTCTATCCAACTGCTGGGCATCGTATCCCTTCTCTCTGAATGGTTCTTTCAATATATCCGACTGGGATTCATAATTTTCAACTGTAGAGCAATTCCTTTTCACAAGCATTAACTGTCCTTTCGGAATGTTTTTAAGCCAGGCCGGGTGATGGCCACTTTGTATAGGTAAAAAAATATTTTGATCGGTAGATTTAAAGAATACTTTTGTTTCTAATTTCTATTGACACTCACGTCCAAGAAATCAATCTGCCCTGGACACCATTGGCTTGTGAGTTTAATGTTGTTTGAATTATTTAAAAAAATCACATAAGGAGGATTCTGATCCTTCCCGTAAAAACATCACGTCATCAATAAAATGCCTATAAAAAAGTAATTCTCTCCTTCTGTTTGCAAACACATACTTATCCTCCCATCCTCCCATAAAAAGGTTGGCAAAGTTTCTGAGTGAATAAAAATGAAACAAAATTCAACAAATTATATATTCTATATTGCATTAAAATGATATCTATGTAAAAAAAAAAAAAATCATCAAAAATGATCAATGAATACCTGACACTGATCCAGACGGTGATGAACAGCAGTAAGAGATCAGGATTCTCACCTTATGATACCTACCTTATTCCGCCTTGGATGTAATCCAATGTCTACCAGATTAGGTCACCAGCTCTGACACTGCTGACCATTTAGTCCGGTGATGCTTTGTTCCCCTTGTGAAGCTGGAAGCTATATATAGTTGATGTTCTGTAATTGATGCATATGTTATTTATATTATTATCATATCCTCTGATGTGTTTTTATGAATTTTTGTACAATAAATTGATATTTTAGATGAATTTGCTCTTTTGTGCTTACCTCAGTGCAAACATCACATCCTTTAAAGTCCTCTTGTTTTTTTCGGGGAAAGTATATCTTTACCCACCCTTCTGTTTTCACAGTAACAAGTACAAAAATGTATAAATAATTAATTCACATGTTAACTTCTATATGTGCTAATGAAAATAAGTATATAACCATAAACAAGTCCAAAAAACATGCAATGAATCAAAAATGTATATTGACTGCAAAAAACTGTGCAGTACAAAAAACTCCTTATAAAAAAAGTGCTGTAGTGCAAAAACAGCTCCGAAGTGCTTTCCATATTCTCCAATGATCACCATGTGACCTCTACCATAGCAAACTACATATGCTCCCATAACATACCACAAACTCACCAAATAAAAAACAATCAATTAAAGAATCAGTTCATGTGGTAAATATGTCTCTTTAGCTTTAAAAAGCCTCTCCAGCACATAAAGGGTTAATCTTTATTATCCACACGCATCACATTCTCTTACATATATATGTGTATATATATATATATATATATATATATATATATATATATATATATATATATATATATATATAGAGAGAGAGAGAGAGAGAGAGAGAGAAAGAGAGGCATCCAATGTGTAAAAAATATTTTACAATCATTAGGCATCAAATGTCTACATACTCTAAGGAGATATAGGCATTAGCAGCTTCTTAGGGTGTGTGGACATATTTAACTTAATTTTTCACTTAATAGCAGCAGCTGGAGGGTGTGTGACCTGTCTATTCTAACAGATTTATGAGCGCTGAAGGAAAGTGGCTGTTTGCTGTTTAGCGATTACTGTATTTATTGGCATTTAACACTCACTTTTCTACACTGAAATAGAGGGTAAACTGTGCCTGCGTGTTATACCCCGCTACTGGTGCCACCCAAACACACTGTAGCAGGCACTCACATGGTCTTGGCCATCTCTGGACCCAAACTGCGCATGTGCAGTTCCGAACCAAGGTTAGTCTCAGACATATTTTTTACTGTCAACCTTTTCCTGTAACTGGCATTAAAAATAATGATGGTTGGTAGGGATGAGCTTCGTGTTCGAGTAGAACTCATGTTCGACTCGAACATTGCCTGTTCGCCGAACAGCGAACTATTTGGGGTGTTCGCGGCAAGTTCGTGTGAACTTTAGAACCCTGTTAAAGTCTATGGGACTCGAACATTTGAAATCTAAAGTCCTAATTTGAAAGGCTAATATACAAGTTATTGTAATAAAAAGTGTTTGGGGACCTGTATCCTGCCCCAGGGGACATGTATCAATGCAAAAAAAGTTTTAAAAACTGCATTTTTTTTGGCAGCAGTGATTTTAATAATTCCTTTAAGTGAAACAATAAAAATGAAATATTCATTTAAAATTCGTACCTGGGGGGGGGGGTGTATAGTATGCCTGTAAAGTAGCACTTGTTTCCCATGCTTAGAACTGTCCCTGCACAAATTGTCATTTCTGAAGGAAAAAAGTAATTTAAAATCACTCGTGGCTATAATGAATTGTCGGCTCCCGGCAATACAGAGAAAAGTCATTTATAAAAAAAAAATGTGTGGGGGTCCACGGCATTTAAAAAAAAAATGTGTGGGGGAACCACACATATATTTTTTCAATTTGACGCAGGGTTCCCTTTAATATCCATACCAGACCCTAAGGTGAGTGATTTAAAATGACTTTTTTCCTTCAGAAATTACATTTTGTGCAGGGACAGTTCTAAGCACAGGAAACAAGCGCTACTTTACAGGCATACTATACACCCCCCTAGATACGAAATTTAAAGGAATATTTAAATTTTATTGTTTCACTTTAAACATTATTAAAATCACTACTCCTGAAAAAAATGCCAGTTTTTTAAAACTTTTTTTGCATTGATACATGTCCCCTGGGTCCCCAAACACTTTTTAGGACAATAACTTGCATATTAGCCTTTAAAATTAGTACTTTAGATTGCAAACATTCGAGTCCCATAGACTTTAACAGGGTTCTAAAGTTCACACAAACTTTTGGTCTGTTCGCAGGTTCTGGTGCAAACCGAACCCAGGGGTGTTCGGCTCATCCCTAATGGTTGGCAACACTGAGGAAGACACAGAACAGAATGAGCCAAGATCGCAATACTGTACAGCGGTACTGTGCAATACCATTGTACAGAGCAGGTAAGTATAAATCTGTTTATTATTTTTATAAAAAAATTTACTTTACAATCACTTTATAGGGAGTACATTTTTTATTTGTTTGTTTATTTATTCTTTTTGGGGCTAAAAATACAGTGTTATTTTTTATTTAGGTACTGTAACTAATAAAGGTTTTTCTTTATCTGTTTTTAAGCCAGGAAGATAAAAGTTGGTCTGTTTAATATTTTAACCACTTCCCAAGGGTATCATTTGAGGGGGGGGGGGGGGTATTTGTACTGTCCTGGCATTTTAGGGCCCCAACAAATGAGATAGGCAGATGGTACATAAGGACTGATCAATTTTCACTTCATACTCTAACCTATACCCAGTGACCATTGACTGCACCATAAATATTAAAAATTATTCATAGTAAACATTTTAAAGCCAAATTACTATACCATGAAGACAAGAGACACCATTTGCAAAAAAAAATGCATTAACATACACTATTTTGCTACCTGAATCTTTTCATCATCACATTTCTGAACAATTCACGCTACTGACAATGTATTCCTCGAACAGTGATTTGCCTTGATGAGAATAGTTCTGTACTAGATTATATATAAAGTGAGCACAAGACAACTTTATTTTACAGTATAATAAAATGCTTCCCAGTGTAAATGTCCTAAGGGAAATTATAAAATAATGTTACCTACATAACTAATTTTCTCTCTCTGAAATCATGATTCCCACAACACACTTACAGCTATTGAAAATATTGTTCAACATCATCATTTCCATCTTAATATCTTTGTAAATCATAGAAATGTTATACTTTGTCAGAAAAACATGTCATACCTAAGGGACTGTGTACTGCATTTATTTTCCCTTGAATTAGGAGGGGATAAAAATGAGTATCTTTTATGCATTTCTGCTTGGAATTTTACCTTCAAAAGCCAGGTTTTTACTTTGTTTAATCCTGTAAGGAAAGTATGTGTATGATATTAAACAGTATAGCTTTTGCTTATTTTACAAGATGGTAAAAGGGAAAAAACAGTTTGCAACTCGCAGGATCTTTGAAATGTTTAAAAATATGGGCTCTGATTTATTAATATTTGAAGTTAGTTGAAGTGAAGATGAACAAGAGATTAATTTCTAATAAAAAAATGCCTTAACACCACTCAACCTGGGCTGTTAATAACACACATCACCCGGTGTGGATTAGATCTCTCAATATCACTGCAATCAGCATGCTCTCTCTCTCTCTCTCTCTCTCTCTCTCTCTCTACCTCAGTGAAACTTCAAGAGTTATTAGCTTCAGATCTCAAACCAAAAAATCCCTCAATTGACCAGTAACACACTCTGACAATTATTGCCATCAACATACATATAATAAACCACATATAAAAAAAAATCCACATTACAAAACATATGTTACACTTAAAGCGGAGGTTTACCCAAATATCAACTTTCTGACATTAGATCCAGCATACTGCTAACATCTGCAGTATGCTGTTTTTTTTTTTGTACTTATCGTTTTATGAGCCGTTGTTATCCGACTCCGAACTGGGAATCCTGCGGGGAATGTGCGTTCTTAAGCCAAGAGGAGTTGATTGACGGGCTGCTAAGGCATGTCACGCCTTCCGAAAATACCCGAAGTGACACTCCTTGACAGACTCCTTGCTGAGACCCACTACCAGCTCGGCCTGGCCTACCAGTACAGCACCAAGCATGATAGTGCCATATCCCACTTCACCCAGTCCACTGAGGCCATAGAGAAGAGAATGGCTCTGCTCACAGAACAGTTGGAGAAAGCTGCAGGCGAAGCCACCAAGGAACTTAAGAAGGAGATGGAGGAACTGAAGGAACTTTTTCCCGATATCAAGGAGAAGATTGAAGACTCCAAAGAAGTGCAGAAAACTGCAGACGCAACAGAAAAGGCACTTAAAGAGACTTTGAGCGGAGCGTCCTCAGGCTTCTCTCAGGAGAACGGAAGTGCTTCATCTTCATCTTCATCAGCAGCACCAGCTGTATCTTCTTCATCTATATCTTCATCATCTGCTCCAGCGGGGAAGAATGGGGACAGCACTGTACCTTCCAACTGCGTGTCTGACATCTGCCATCTTGTGAGAAAGAAGATGAAACCGGAGGAAGATAGTCCCCTGAAGGAGGCCAAGAAACCGAAGGCGGAGCCTGTAGAGAACGGAGCTAAGAATGGGTCAGGGAACGGAGATGCTGTGGTGCCCACAAATGAGGAAGCAGAGAAGGCAGAAGAGGCAGAGAAGCAGACCCCAATGGAGACCACAGCCGTGGAGAGTACTGCATGATGCATACACCCTAAAGGGACTTTTTGTATTTAAATTTTATTTTTTCCACTTTTGTTCAAAGCATCTTTTTGTAAAACAAAATAAAGGTTAAACAAAAAAAAAACAAAAAAATGGCATTTTATACTGTAGGCTTGTAATTCTTAGGAATAACTCACCTAAATCTGTCCAAACCAGAGTCTAGTAGACATCCCGGTTATGATAAAGTTTGAATCACAAAATCATAAAATTATAATATAATAAATAACTATTAATAATTATAACAAATGATAATGTAATTATAATAAAAATTATTCAATAATGTAATTAAATCAAAATCACTGAAATTTGCTCAGTTGCAGAATTGTCGCTTTCATTACTTTTATTTTTTTATGGCGGATTTCCCCACAAATCGCTAACACTCAATTCTGCAAGTGATTATAATTTATTGTCGCTGTTTTCTAGCTGCTCTAAAACCATTTTTGACATAAAGGGACACTTTTGGTTGCTATGGACAATCTACAGTTAGCAGGCACAAAAAAAATGTTTTTTATTATATAAAAGTACATGTAGGGCACTGGGCAGGGAGGTGTGTATTTTTTACATACAGTACTGTAATCTATAAGATTACAGTATACTGTATGTAAAGTGTTTGTTTACTTTTTTGAATTTGGCGCCGGTCTCCGCCCCCGTGCATCGTAACGTCACAGGGAACTGTAACGATACGCCATATTCAATTCAGGTCTATGGATAGCAACTGCGGAGACTACTCAGGCTCGAACCCAGGTTTCACTCTTAACTCTGTTAAGAGTTTGGGTTCTATCATCACAGTCTCAGTAAAGTAAAATGTAAGTAAATAGCGCTTATTCCAGCATAAGCAACAAGTAAAGTAAATAGTAATGGTATAGACCAGGTATAAGGATAAATCTAGCTGCAGTACTGGGACTACACAATAGGGGTGTTCTATAGTACTCAGTCGTTTTTCAGTGCAATTAGGCATGGAAGCAAACGTCAGGTAAGTAAAGCAATGCAAGTAATTGATATCTTATAGCAGTGAGCAATTATGTGAGCTGCAGTTCAGACTTGAGTGAAACTCCTTAGTACTTCAGCAATGAACACAGACTTAAAAAGGAGACGAGCATGGAGAGGAAAGCATAGTAGTTGATATCTATAGCAATGAACTTTAACAGGGAAACTGTAGTTTGAGACTTTAGCAGAACTCCTTAGTAATTGATAGAATAGCAGTGAATGAATGAATGAATGAATGAAAAACTTATATAGCGCAGGACATGCGAACTAAATCGCCTCTGGGCGCTTTTTGTTCTTGTCTCCTTTGGTATCAGAGTCTTGATCTTTCTCCTGAATGCTAAGTGGTTCTCTTCCAACCGAATACTGGCTGGCAAAGCGTTCCATAGTCTGGGACCCTGGACAGCAAATCTTCTATCTCCTTTGGACCTGTAGTTGGCTTTCGGTATCTGGAGTAGATTTTGATTGGTGGATCGCAGAACGCGATTGGGATTATAAGCCTTTATTTTTTCACATAAATAATGGGGAGCATTCCCATGAATACATCTATGCGTTAGACAGAGAGCTTTAAAAGTAATTCTGTCTTTTACTGGTAACCAGTGAAGGGATCTCTGTGAAGGTGAGATGGATTCCCAAGGTTTTTTCCCAGTCACAAGTCTAGCGGCCGTATTCTGAACGACCTGCAGACGAGCGATTTGGTACTTGGGGAGTCCGAGGTAAAGGGCATTTGCATAGTCCAATCTTGAGTTTACAATTGCTCCCACCACGACCGCTATGTCTTCTTTGGGAATAAAAAGGGCGAGTCTGCGTAGTAAGCGCAGCAGATGGTGAGATCCGCTGACAACTGACCCTATTTGTGCGTCCATTGTCATGTAGGAGTCAAAGATGACCCCAAGACTTTTGACTTTGGCGCTAGGGGTGATGATTTTCCCTAGGATGGGTGGGGGACTCCAAATTGTTACAGGTAGATTCGTACGCTTGGCGTGAAACAGGAGAAGTTCTGTTTTCGCTCCGTTTAAGATAACTCTTTGTCATCCAGTCCTCTATCAAAGAGAGGCATGTCTCTAGATTGAGGTGGTGATCCTTTTTATTGCAAATGCGGAAATACAGTTGCGTATCGTCTGCATATGAGTGATAGAGCAGTTATTGACTGCTAATGATTTCAAAAAGAGGACGAAGATAAATATTGAACAACACCGGTGACAAAGGGGATCCTTGAGGGACTCCGCATGAGACCGTGCGTTTGTCAGAAGTGAAAGGTCCTAACTTCACTATTTGCGAACGGTTTTCCAAAAAAGAGGAGAACCAAGATAAATCGCCTTCTGCGACTCTGGCTACTTCAGCTAGCCGGGTCAATAAAAGCTTATGGTTTACTGTGTCGAAAGTTGCGCTTAGGTCCAACAGAACCAGAAGACAAGATTCTCCTTCGTCTGCGGCCTCAAGAGCGTCGTCCCATATCTTGAGCAATGCTGTTTCCGTCCCGTGTCCGGGGCGGAATCCCGATTGAAATGGATCCAGTAGGTTGTGGGTATCTAGATGCTGTTGCAGCTGTTGTACCACTACTTTCTCCATTACCTTAGAGAGAGCGTGTAGGGCTGTTATGGGGTGGCGGTGGAGTGGATCCTAGGGTCCAGGGTAGGTTTCTTCAGGATGGGTCTAATTACGCCCTCCTTCAACTGGGAGGGCACTATGCCCTCCACAAAAGATTGGTTAACCACTTAAGGACCGCCTACTGCACATTTACGTCGGCAGAATGGCACGGCTGGGCACATCAACGTATATATACGTTGATATTAGTACCCAGCCGTGGGTCGCAGGCGATTCGTGGACCCGATCGCCGCTGCAGTGCGGCGATCCGTCCCTGGAGCGGAAGAACGGGGAGAGCCGTGTGTAAACATATAAATTTTGCGAAAACCAACCGATAAACGCTTATTGCGATTTTTTTTTACCAAAAATAGGTAGAAGAATACGTATCGGCCTAAACTGAGGAAAAACAATGTTTTTTTATATATTTTTGGGGGATATTTATTATAGCAAAAAGTAAAAAAATATTGCATTTTTTTTTAAATTGTCGCTCTATTTTTGTTTATAGCGCAAAAAATAAAAACCGCAGAGGTGATCAAATACCACCAAAAGAAAGCTCTATTTGTGGGGAAAAAAGGACGCCAATTTTGTTTGGGAGCCACGTCGCACGACCGCGCAATTGTCAGTTAAAACGACGCAGTGCCGAATCGCAAAAAGGGGCAAGGTCCTTTACCTGCATTTTGGTCCGGGTCTTAAGTGGTTAATAAGCTGCGTGATAGGAGGTGCCAGTATGTCGGCGCATTCCTTCAGCAGCTTAGTGGGGATATAGTTTGGCGCAGTGCTGTTACGCAGAGTGCCGATTATATTTTTAGTGGCTTGGGTAGAGATGGGTTCCAGCGTGAATTTACCTGGTTGAGGTGAATTACTACAGGTGTTGTGTAAATAATTACGGGGGGGGCTACAGGGGGAGTTGTTTTGCTGAATGCTTTGCCTGATTCCCTCGATTTTATTGATGAAGTAATCCGACAATTCATTGCAAAATTCTTGTGTGTCGGAATTGGGGGCTTCAAGACATCCTGGATTCAAGGTCTGAGTGACCAGCTTGAAGAGTTTGCGGGGGCGATTCAGGGCGCTATTGATAGCCTTAGAAAAATAATTTTTCTTGGCTTTGAAGATTTCTTTATGATATGTCTTTGTTATTGCCTTGTAGATGGAAAGATTCTCATCTGATGAGTTTCTTTTCCAGGCGGCTTCTGCCCTTCTGCGCTCTTGTTTCAATAACGCCAGTTGGTTGTTGAAACAGCTGGATTTTTTTTTCGGATGTGGGTTTTACATTTCGGCGCTATTAAGTCAGCTGACTGTAATAGGGCTGTGTTTATGGCCTCCAGTGTTTCTTCAGCCGGTTGATGCGGCTGAATTGTTTCTATTTTTTCCCTTAATGTGGCTTTGAAGAATTCCGAGTGGAGCTTCTTCTGACATCTAGTCCAGTGTGTTGTTACTGGATTTGATGTTTTTGTTAGGGGGGGGGAAATTGGGGATAATGAATTTGATTGCATGGTGATCTGTCCATGGCAACGGTTCATTTCCCAAGATTTCTATTTCCAGATCTTGTCTGAAAATGAGATCGAGTGTGTGACCTGAAGCATGTGTGGGCCCACATACTAGTTGTTGTAGCCCTAGACCTTCCAGGTGGTCAATGCAGGCGTCGGCAACCGTGGTCTTGTGGGGAGTTGGCCCAGAGGTTGAAATCCCCTAGCAGCAAGAGATGTTTGCTGTTCAGGGTATAGGTGGAGATAAAATCCGTCAATGAAGGGAGAAGCTGCGATTTTGGGCCGGGTGGCCTGTAGCAGAGTAGAATCCGGACGGTCTCCTGGGAGTTTACTTGCAGTTGCAGAGTAAGGGTTTCCATGAATGGAAGAGGGTTTTGAAGTACTGGTTTTGTGATCGCAATATGAGTCTTATGGATCACAGCCAGTCCTCCTCCTCTTTGCCCTATTCTATTTTCCGTTATGATACGATAGCTTTCTGGCACCAATTCTCCTAGAATGGTGTTACAGTCGGCTGTGAGCCAGCTCTCTGTAATAAAGAGGCACTCTAAATCGTATTGTAGGAGAAAATCATGGATTTCTAGTCGGTGCTTTACTGCCGATCTTGTGTTGATCAAAGCACATGATATGTTCTTAGGCTGGGGTAAACGGCTGCAATTTTTTTTTTTTTTCAAATAGTTTTTATTGAGAGAGAACATTTTATAAACAGGGTACAATACAAAAACGAGATTAAGGAGACCAAGTGGGTCAACTGTACAGCAGTTCTCCACACGGGAACCATAACTACAAAGGTACAAACACAGCTCAAGACAGTAGAATTAAATCCCTGCAGGGAGCCATAAATGAGATACAAACTGGTCAACTTAAAAAACGGGGAGAAAGGAGGGAGGGGATGGGGAAGGAGAAGAGAAGGGAAGGGAGGGGGGGAGGGGAAGGTCTGTCTATCGTTTAATCAGTAATCATACTAAAAATAACATACGGCAGATAATACAAACATATATATAAAAGGCATGCCTAAGGTACGTTCTGGAAGTGCCGAGTCCATACCTGCCAAATAGCGTCAAACCTCTGCCTGTTACCCCTCCTATTTGCTATTAAGGACTCGTATACATAGTGCGACCGCGTGATCTCCAAAGCATCTGACGCATTGGGGGCTCTATCTGCTTTCCAATGCCTCGCAATGAGGGTCCTAGCCGCTAGCAGAATATGTGTGACCACTACTCTGAGGTCAGGTGGAAACTTCTCAATGTCTACATGGAGTACTGCCAAGGCAGGGGTCGGGCGAGTCAGAAATCCAGTAATCCTGGAGATGTAGGAAAATATGGAGTTCCAGAAGCTTGTCAAGTGTTTACATGACCAAAACATATGTAACAAGTTACCCGATTCTCCACAGTTCCTCCAGCATAGCGGGGATCCAAGATGTACAAACTTAGAGAGCCTATAGGGAGTCATATACCACTTAAGGGCAATTTTTTGGGCTAGTTCCCAGGGGTTAACACAACTAGATGCCTTGTATATCGATCGGAACGCTTGTTGCCATCGTTCCTCCGATATAGTTTCTCCCAAGTCCTCCTCCCACTTTTTAAAAGGTTGAGATTTTATGAAATGCATATTGTGTTGGAAAAAATTGTAGAAAAATGAGATGCCTTTGGATGGGGCTGGGTAGGAGGTGTAGAAATTCCAAACCTCTTTGTGGAAGCGCATGTGGTGGGAGGGCAGAGATCCGAGAAAGTGAGCAACTCTGAGGTATGTATAATAATCCGTGGTGGGTAGGGCAAATTTACTTTGGAGTGAGGCGAACGGGAGGAGGGTATCCCTGTGATATAGATCATCAACAGTCAGAATCCCCCTGTCCCGCCAGCCAGACATTGAGAGGTTCGGGATAGCCAGGGTGAGAATCTCTACAGGGGCGGGAATCATTATATACCCAGAGGGAAGGGGGGGTGCATCACGCAACTCCCTCCAAGCCTCAAGGGAGGCCTGAAGTGTGAGCGGCAAGGTGCGTATGGGAAGCGGTTTCCAGGCGTCTAGCAAAAGAAAGAGCCTAAGGTTGTTGGTCGGGCAGAGGGACGCTTCAATGTCAGCCCAGATAGAGTCCGAGTCTGTGCCTGTTGATGTAGTCAGCCAAGTTCTCAATTGCGTCAGAACAGACGCACGAAAATAATCTCGGACATCTACCAGTCCCATTCCTCCCGCCGTTCTGTGTCTGACTAGCAGAGCTCTTGCACATCGTGGCCTTTTTGCTTTCCATATAAATTTGGAGAGTATCATACTAAATGCTCTGAGGTGTGTTTTGGGTATGGGAATTGGAAGCGTTCTAAAAATATAAAGCATCTGAGGTAGAATCATCATTTTAAACGTGGCGAGACGTCCAGTCCATGACAACTCTGTGTTAGAGAGTCTTTTAGTGTCGGTGGTCAGTTTGTTGATGAGTGGCAAGTAATTGGCGTCCGCAAGCTTGCTCGCATCCGCCAAAACCTTGATTCCTAAATAGGTAATGGAGGACTTGCTCCAGGTGTAGGGGAAAGCTTTCTGGAGATGGGCCTTCATAGGTAGTGGAATGCCCAGGTCAAGAATAATTGACTTTGAGAAGTTCACCTTATAGTAGGATATGTTGCTGAATGCTGTTAGCGTATCGTGAGCATGCGCAAGGGAGACCGAGGGGGAAGAGAGAAATATTATAATGTTGTCTGCAAATAAGTTAATAGTATGAGACCTGCCCTGAATAGGGAAGCCTGCAATGTGCGGATGGGATCTACTCCTCTCCGCTAGGGGTTCTATCAGGAGGTTAAAAATTGAAGGGGACAGAGGGCACCCCTGCCTTGTGCCATTAGAGATAGAAAAAGCGTTCGACAACAGATTAGATGTATATACCTGGGCACAGGGGGAGGAATACAAAGCCAGTATGGCCGATAGGATGGGCCCCACAAAGCCAAATGTATGTAAAGTGTGTCTCATGTACCCCCAGTGAATTCTGTCGAACGCCTTCTCCGCGTTCAAGGACAATAGCAGAGAAGGCGTCCGACAGGATTTAGCCCACTGCACAACCCCAAGCACCCGCCTGGTGGCGTCCGACGCCTGCCTCCCCGGGGTGAAACCAGACTGGTCAGAGCTGATAAGAGTCGGGAGAACAGGCAGAAGTCTGTGAGCTAGAATTTTTGCATATAACTTAACGTCAGTGTTGAGCAATGATATTGGTCTGAAGTTAGCTGGAGTAGAGGGGTCCTTCCCCGGCTTGGGGATCGTGACCACATATGCCTTAAGCATTTCAGAGGGGAACGAGGCGGAGGACACAGCATTGGCAAAAACGGCCTGCAGGGTGGGCGTTAGGTTGTCGTGAAGAGCCTTATAATAATCATTTGGCAAACCGTCAGGTCCCGGGGACTTGCCCTGTGGGAGAGTTTTGATAAGTCTCCTAATCTCAGACTCCTCAATAGGTGCATTTAAAGACTGGAGTTGGTCCCCCGAAAGGGAGGGGAGATTGATTTTGGCAAAAAAGGCCTGAATGTCGGCCTCTGAGGGCTGGGGGGTGTTGGGATCAGTGTTGAGGTTATACAAAGAGGAGTAATACTCCGCGAAAGAGTTCGCTATTTCCTTTGGGTTAATGATTTTAGAATTATTAGACGGGTGAAGCAGGAAGGGGATTTTAGATTTGACCCTTGCCGCTTTAAGCCTCTGGGCCAGGAATTTACCCGCTCGGTTGCCCGAGGAATAGTGGGACAATTTCAGGTTCTGGAGATGTTTGTCATAACGTTCCAGAAGCAGGAGTCTGAGATCAGACCGATATTGAGAAAGTTTTTGCGCTAGTTGGGCGGTGGCTCTGAGTTTGTTTTGAGTTTCTAAAATTGTAATGTTTTTAAGGAGGTTGTCTACTTTTTGTGTCCTCTGCCTTTTCTCCCTCGCACAGATCTGTAAAATAACACCTCTAACAAAAGCCTTATGGGCACACCACAGCATTGCAGGATCTGAGACCGAGCCTGTATTCTCGGCAAAGAAATTAGACAGACTTTTAGCTAGCAAAGCCACATGGGAAGGTGACTGAAACACTCGGGAATTAGCCCGCCACACATACGCAGGACTAGGGGTGTGCCCCTCCACCACCGTTATCGAGACAGGGGCGTGATCAGACCACGAAATGTCGTGGATGGTGGAGGAGGACACCGCCTGCAGGAGCATTTTATCAACCAAAATGAGATCGATCCTTGAGTAGGAATTGTGTCTAGCAGAATGAAAAGTATAATCACGCTCATTTGCATGCTGACACCTCCACACATCAAAAATGTCTTCAGCATGTATTAAGCTCTGGAGCTGAGGCGGCGGGCGCCTCACCCCAGAAGAGGAGTCCAAAGAGTGATCCACTGTCAAATTATGATCTCCACAGATTATCAAAGATCCACGCCTAAGGGAAGCTATCTTACGATACAGTCTCTTCAAGAAACAAAATTGGTGGGAGTTTGGAGCGTACAGGTTGACAATTGTAAAGGGTTTGTTGTTGAGTTCACCGAGCAAGACAAGATAGCGTCCTTCGGGGTCAGCATGGGACTCTATTAACTTGAAGGCAACAGTGTCTCTAATTGCAATTAGGACCCCTTTTTGCTTAGTGGAAGCTAATGCTGAGAAGATATGTGGGAAGTTCCTGTGTTGAAAACGAGGCGGCTCCAGAGCCAGAAAGTGCGTCTCCTGAATGCAAAGAACGTCGGTCTGGAGCTTGAGCGCCTCCCTCCAGACCGAGGCCCGTTTGGCCGGGTGGTTGAGACCATTTACATTGAAAGATACTACTTTAAGCGCCATAGGCATAGTGTGGGTGCAGATGATAACAGTACCTTGTTCTCAAAGACGTAAAAACTTCCAGGCTTGCGGCGTCGAAAGCAGGCAGGGAGGCGCCGACCAATCCATTCCAGAGCTGTGCAGGGAGGACGACACCATCGCAGAGCAGACCGATCCAAGGGGAAGGAGGGGAGGTAGGGAGCAAAAACAGGGAAAAAGAAAAGAAAAATGGGTAATGCAATAAAAAATAAGACTTGTCCAATCAAGAACCAGAGGGCAGAATCTCTACCCATAACTGAAGGGGTAGACAAAAAAAACAACTTGCGTACAAGTATACCAGGCCATGGCGGGAACCTTGAGGAGTGTATTGAGCTTTAAAGAGGCAGTCTAAGAATTGCGTTTTTTACCACTTTTTTTCTTTGTCACCTTTTGCCATTCAAATTGAGCTCTGAGCTTCTCAGGAGGTGAGGGTCCAGCCTGTGTCTGGTCTGGGAGAATATCCATAGCTCTAAGCAGTGCAAGACCTTCTTCTATATCTGTCACTACCGAGTTTTTCCCATCATGCGTGACCGTGAGTTTAACCGGGAAACCCCAGCGGTATGGGATATTGTGGTTCCGCAAAGCTTTGGTCACTGGGATCAGAGATTTACGCTTTTGCATCGTGAATTGGGACAAATCCGCAAAGAGTTGGATGCGCTCAAATTGCTCTGGGATTTGTTGCATTTTACGGAATGTCATCATGAGCTGGTCTTTAACATGATAAAAATGCACACGCATCAGGACATCTCGGGGTATGTTGTCGGGCAGGTGGGCCGGCTTAGGGAGCCTGTGTATGCGGTCTATTTGCAATTCTGACTCTGGAACAGATGGGAGGATTTGCTGAATTAAGTCCCGGGCATATTGGTGCAGTTGTGCTGGGAGCACCGTTTCAGGGACCCCCCTAATTTTTACATTATTCCTCCTTGACCTGTCTTCGAGGTCAGCCACCTTTGCCCTAAGCCAGGCCAGTTCCTCTGAGTGTTCGAAGTGAGCATCAATGAGGGTATTATGAGAGCTGGCAAACTCCCCCATTTTTTCCTCAACATGTGTGACCCGCTCCTATTTCAGCTTTAAAGTTGCGCATACAATGCATCATGTCAGCATGCATGGAACTGCGCAGGGAGACCAACATGTCCTTCAGAGTGGTGTCCGAGACTGCCTTACCTGATGTGGGGCATGCAGTGAACGGATCCACCTGCTCCCTCGTGTCTTCCATGGACTCCTGCCCAGCGCTCCCTTTCCCGGCGCCTTCCTCCAAGCGTGGTCTGGACTTCGCCGGGCTTCTGGAGAGGGGGGTGGATGCCGCTGGAGAGTGCCGCGGCTGGTCTGTCTGAGCTCCCGGGCTGGAAGCTCCGGATCCCGAGCCACCTGAGGAGGAGGGGGAGACAGTCTCCCTTCCGGCGCCATCTTGGCCTAGGCCGCGACCCTTCGGCGGGTAAAACTCCTCTAACTTCCTTGGCGCCGTCGTTTCTTTCCGCTTGCGGGTCATGCCGCGGGTGTCTAGGGACCAGTATGCGGCGTTGTGGGTGGTTCACGGGTGGTGATCGTGCCTCTAGCTTCGGCGGTTCCCTTGCCTGGAGCGGAGCTGTGGATTCACACGTCCATACAGCTTCGCGCGGTAGCCACGCCCAGCACGGCTGCAATTTTTGATAGTCGATCGACGATCGATTCTCAAAAGTTGCTCAGTTCGAAGGGCTTTTTTGGTGATGGCTGGTAGTATTGCGGCAAATCGCCTCAGACCCCAAATGGTCTCTGCCGAGTATTGCCGATTAATCATGGTTGCCAACACAGGGGGGGGGGGGGTTTTTAAGGATTAAACTGAATCCTCTGTCCTGGCTTGGTCCAGAGGAAGGCAAAAAAAAACCTCACCGTGCTACGCCAATATGCTGCGGCAGGGAAAAAAAATCCTTCCTGACCCCTTGAAAGGCGATCGGGTGAACCCTGGATCAAGTAGTAATGGTGTTGAGAAAGGGGAGATTAGGGCTGGGTGTAGTAAGATGGCCACTGATCCAGCAGCAGGATCCAGACTGGTGAGCTCCCAGATTAGGTGGATTGGTGCTGCTGTTGGGGCCAGGATCGGTGGACAGGGGGTGGGAAGTACTTTCCAGGGGTGTGGGGGGGTTTCTGGGCCGTTTTGGGTGTTAGGTGACAGCTGCCGGGCGTAAGAAGCGGCGCGCCGCTAGGCCGCGGGTGAAGCCGCGGCCTTTCCTAGTTGCGGCTGCCGCGAATGCTTCCAGGCCGGCGCGGAGCAATGGAAAAACGCCCTAAAAGGCGTAAAATGGTGTCGGATGGGTGGCGGATGGGTTACTAGAGTGGGGGAGATGGTGTGGGGGTACAGGAAGGGAGTTATGGAGTGGGGGAGAGCCAGGGAATTGAGCAGGTAGCAGCGGCTTGTCCTGACAAGGACGTCCGCCTGCACCTACAGTGGATGGCTTACCATGGGTTCTGAGTTCTGGATCTTGGGTCCTGGAGGAAAGAAAACACCTGCCTGCCTGCCTAGCTGTCTGCTGCAAGGAGGATGAGTCGCTGGAGGTCAGGTGAGAGGAGCTCTTAGGCACACGTCCGTCTGCTAGACCAATGTGCCTACTGACTGTCTACAGGACTCCCAGCAGTAGTAGGACATTGCATCTACCATTAGTGCAGCTTTATCTATCAGTGTCCCTGAACATGAACATGAACTTAAAGGAAGCGGCAAGTATAGAGGTCAGTGCGTAGTAATTGGTTTCTATAGCAGAGTATTTGCGGTTTGCAGATAGCTGGGCATGGATGAGCGTCCTGGAAGCCTGGACCTGGTTGCTGTGAGCTGTAGCGAAGAAGGAGTCCTGGATGTCCAGTTCAGGAAGCTGGAGCTAAGATCAGGTGAATCTGGAAGCCCAGCTGACAGTGGCGTTATGTCAGCAATAGAGGAACACCTTTCCTGTTAGTGCTGGGAGTTTAAAAAGGCCGCCCAGGAGCTAAGCAGGAAGTGTGAGGCTATTCAGAAGGAAGGATGAGAGTTGACTGGAAGGAAGTACCAAGTAAGAGGCTCTTCAGGAAGAAGGATGAGAGTAACTGGGAAAGAAGTAACTATAATTGTACTTAGTGCAAAGTTATAGGTGAGACGTTACATAGCCCCCCCTCAAGGGAGCACCTCCGGGTGCTCCAACTACCAGATGGCCAAAGACTTTTTCTTTTTCCTTTTGGACTTTGTTGTTTTTGAAGTTCTGGTAGGGGGTGCACTCATTGCTTGTAAAGCTTGTTTAAACACTACTAGATCCTGCTTACAGACCATAGTACCATTCGAGGCATATGTACATTCAGGTGGAAGAACTTAACTTGGGGACACCGGAGCTGGAACTTCAACTGGGGACACCGGAGACACAGGAATTGGGGACACCGGGGACACTGGAGACACAGGAACCGGGGACACCAGAGACACAGGAACTTCAACTGGAGACACAGGAACTGGAGACACTGGAGTTGGAACTTCAACTGGAGACACAAGAACTTCAACTGGAGACACCAGAACTTCAACTGGAGACACAGGAACTTCAACTGGAGACACAGGAACTTCAACTGGAGACACAGGAACTTCAACTGGAGACACAGGAACTGGAGACACTGGAGTTGGAACTTCAACTGGGAAGGTAGGTACAGCAAGCTGAAGAACAGGTGCATCGTACTGGACAGTAGTCACCGGAATGTCAGACTGGGGCAAAGGAACTTCAAGCTGCATAGCAGGCAAAGATTCTGGGGTAGCAACAAATCTCCCAATAGTACCCACCTGAAGAACCTTTGGCCGAGGTGGGCGAGTTGGGCAGAGAGATATAAAGTGCCCGCTTACACCACAGTAGAAACAAAGTCCATAGGCTCTCCTTCTTTGTTTCTCCTTAGGGAATAGGATCTCGGCCTTGGTCTTGCTGAAGACATCTGCAAAGTCCTGCAGATGGACTGGAAGATCTGGAAGATCAGTTGAGTGAGGCTCAGCTACAAGGATGGGAAAGGTAGGATAGCAAGGGTCTTTACGAATATGTGATATATTACGTTCAGACTACTTTGCAAGAAGTGGGTAGCAGGAAACTGAATGGTTAGAGCCAGCACAGTATAAGCAGAGGTTTTGATCTCTCCTTCTTTGTTTCTCCTTAGGGGATAGGGGCCCCCTGATTGACCCTTAGTCCATGGGTACCCCTTTAGGAGGTGATCTAGCTCTTTTAGAAGTTGGAGGTATAGATGAGTTAGCACGTTCGGCTTTTCTTTCTCTGAGGCGGCGATCTATAGCAACTGCAAGATGCATGAGATCCTGTAAAGATGCAGGTATTTCAGTGCGTGCAAGCTCATCTTTCATGGCCTCTGATAGGCCCAAACGGAATTGGTTCCGGAGGGTGATGTCGTTCCACTGGGAATCTCGACACCAGGCCTTGAATTCGGAAATGTAATCCTCTACAGGTCTCTTGCCCTGTTTAAGAGTCCTGAGGGTATTTTCAGCGGTAAGCTGCTTGCTAGCGTCCTCATAGAGGAGGGACATTTCCCCTAGGAAAGTTTTAATAGAACCCAAGAGTTCCCCATGTTCTTCTACATAATTGTCTGCCCATGCTCTGGGATCTTCTTTGAGGTAAGAAATGAGAGTGAGAATTTTTATCCTGTCTGAGTAGTAAGTGCGCGGCTGTAGTTCAAACATTAACTGACAGGAACTGACAAATTGACAAAATAAGCACCTATCACCAGAGAAGGGTTCAGGTGGGCAGACCTTGGGTTCGGGACGATCCCTGTGAGGAGGAACATCTTGGTTAAGACGGTTACGGAGAGTGTCATTCTCGAACCGTACTTCACGCAATGAGGCAGTGAGGGTATCAACCCGTTGTGAGAGACCTACGAGATGATTGGTTAGTTCCGCTGGATCCATCTTGATATGGGTTCCTCTATTATGTAACGATACGCCAAATTCGATTCAGGTCTATGGATCGCAACTGCAGAGACTACTCAGGCTCGAAACCAGGTTTCACTCTTAACTCTGTTAAGAGTTTGGGTTCTATCATCACAGTCTCAGTAAAGTAATTTGTAAGTAAATAGTGCTTATTCCAGCATAAGCAACAAGTAAAGTAAATAGTATTAATGGTATAGAACAGGTATAAGGATAAATCTAGCTGCAACTGGGACTACACACTAGGGGTGTTCTATAGTACTCAGTAGTTTACCAGTGCAATTAGGCATGGAAGCAAACGTCAGGTAAGTAAAGCAATGCAGGTAATTGATATCTTATAGCAGTGAGCAATTATGTGAGCTGCAGTTCAGACTTGAGTGAAACTCCTTAGTACTTCAGCAATGAACACAGACTTGAAAGCAAGGCGACGAGTTGATATCTATAGCAATGAACTTTAACAGGAAAACTGTAGTTTGAGACTTTAGCAGAACTCCTTAGTAATTGATAGCATAGCAGTGAACATGAACTTGAAGCAAGCGGCAAGTATGGAGGTCAGTGCATAGTAATTGGTTTCTATAGCAGAGTATTTGCGGTTTGCAGATAGCTGGGCATGGATGAGCGTCCTGGAAGCCTGAACCTGGTTGTTGTGAGCTGTAGCGAAGAAGGAGTCCTGGATGTCCAGTTCAGGAAGCTGGAGCTAAGATCAGGTGAGTCTGGAAGCCCAGCTGACAGTAGCGTTATGTTAGCAATAGAGGAACACCTTCCTGTTAGTGCTGGGAGTTTAAATACTAGGCCGCCTAGGAGCTAAGCAGGAAGTGTGAGGCTATTCAGAAGGAAGGATGAGAGTTGACTGGAAGGAAGTACCAAGTGAGAGGCTCTTCAGGATAAAGGATGAGAGTAACTGGGAAAGAAGTAACTATAATTGTACTTAGTGCAAAGTTATAGGTGAGACATTACAGGAACGGAGAACGGTGGCACGCAGGCACTGTGTGAATCGAATGGAGGACGCCACTCGCTCACACAGCGGGGATGCATCGCTGGATCCAGGGACAAGGTAAGTACAGTAACCTGCCTGGAAAAGGTAAGCCAGCACGCGCTGCACACTCTGCACATCTACCCCGAGCGTGACTCTGGGTTACCGATTTTTGCATAGAAAATCCACCCAGAGTCACGCTCGGGTTTACCGCTAAGGGGGTTAAGGGTATGGTAGATTCTCTCTGAAATTTTAAGCATCTCCATTCCATCTAAAACCTGTGACCATAGTATAGTGCAGTGATGGCGAACCTTGGCACCCCAGATGTTTTGTAACTACATTTCCCATGATGCTCCTGCACTCTGCAGTGGAGTTGAGCATCATGGGAAATGTATTTTTTTTTATTCAATTATAGATTTTTATTGTCAAATTTCACATGAAACAGAGTAAGGCATACATTTAACATTTAACAAGCAGCTGAGACATTGCACAATATAAAGATAGTATGCAACAATATTTAAAATAAAGGGTGCCACTTTTAACAGTAGTGCAGCAACATCTACACAACTACAATTCAAATAACATTGTAAACGGTTAAAATAGTGGAGGTTATATGAAGACGCATCATGTTGCGTACAATACTTGAGGGTATGGGAGGAGCAGAGCCAACCGAGCACCCCTCAAGGGGTGCAAGACTGTGCCCGGGTGAGCCGCTCCACTGATCCTCGTTCGGGGGTTACCAGGTGAGCATCCAGACATAGGAGTCGATAAGACAATCATCAACATTAAAGGTTAAACATTTTGACAAAAGGAGGGGACGTCGTACAGTCCTTCCATTGTTGCCACAATTGGGAATGCTTTAGTTTATTTCCTTGTCTCAGAGCCAGGGTCATGGGAAATGTAGTTTGAAAACATCTGGGGTGCCAAGGTTCGCCATCACTGGTATAGTGTCAGATATCCAATTGAGTTGCTATCATCCATTGTATGGAGCTACAAAGAGAGTGGAATAATCTGGTGCAAGGGGGGCGGGGGGGGACAACCCGGGATTTTGGCATACAAAATACATATCTGGGGGGTGAGTGTGAATTTATGTTTTGAGGAGCTCTTAAATCTGTTTGTTGCTGCTTCCCAAAGATGGTCAAGATGTGGGCAGCTCCAAAATGTGTGCAAAAGGGTGCCCTCTACCAGACAACCTCTAAAACAGTTAGGGCATACAGAGGGATAGTAGGAGTGAATTTTGGAAGGGGTAAGATAGGCCAGAGATATCATGAAACGTGTCCAATTCCTTAAGGACAGGGATGGACATAGGGGTTCTGTGAGAAAAACCAGTGCATCGTCAGCATATAAGCTAATTTTAAATTCAAGGTGATCCTTATTATATCCCTTAATATCAGAATTGTTTCTATCTGCGAGCACTAGGGTTTCGATGGCCAGTGCAAATAGGAGTGGGGATAAAGGACAACCCTGTCTTGTTCTCCTACCTAGAGGGAAAAATTCAGAGTTGTAACCTGGGATCCTAATGCGAGTCTGGGGGGATTGATAAATAGCATTAAAACCCTGTAAAAATTTACCAGAGATCCCAAACCTGGGGAGAAGAGTATTCAAATAGGTCCAACTGACACTGTCGAACGCCTTGTGGATGTCTAGGCTGAGAAGGCAGGCCTGATGTGAGTGCAGGTTAGCGTCTTGAATAATATTGGTAACCAGCCTAATGTTGTCCGTAATTTGCCTGCCTGGTATAAAACCAGATTGGTCGTTGTGGATTAGGGGAGATATCATCCTTGCGAGTCTATCTGCAAGGATCCTACCGAAGATCTTAAGGTCATTATTCAAAACCGATATAGGGCGGGAATTTTGGGGAAGCGCATGATCTTTGTTGGGTTTGGGGATCAAGGAGAGATTAGCTAGAAGCTAGAAGTTGTAACCTTCTAATATGTGGTTGAATAGTGACATAAGGTTGGGGGCCAGGAGGGGGGCACATTTTTTATAGTAGGAGGACGTGTAACCGCCAGGGCCAGGGGCCGTAGAGGTTTTAAGGGATTTAATGATTTAATGATAAGGGAGATTTCTTCAACAGTGCAGGGGGAGTTAAGGGAGTCCATATGCGATTGATCTATAGAGGGGAGTTGGAGACCATCCAGCCAGGATTTAGAGGATGGTCTTGGTAGGTCGTTAGGGCAGGACATAAGGTCCTAATAGAAGGAAGTGAAAATCTTCAAAACTTCCTGGGGGGTGTGTTATTAGGTTGCCGCCACTATTCCTAAGCTTGTATATATGGATGGGTTTGCTATCTTGATTCAGCTTCCTGGCAAACATTGCCGAGGGGGAATTGCTGTGAAGTAAGAACTTAGCCCTGGAAAACCTGAGAGATCTCTCTGTGTTGGCTGACAGAATGAGGTCCAGGGCCTGGCGTTTGACTTGAATCTGTTGGGTAATATCTTGAGTAGGGGAATGCTGTAGCTTGTTGTATAGATGATGCAAGTCATTGGTGAGACCCTTTATATCAGCCAATTTCTCCCTATTTTTACTTGCAGCTAGATTAATGATGTGGCCACACAGGACCGCCTTATGGGCCACCCAGATAGATGTAGGTGTGGTGTCATTATTTGTGTTCTCCAGAAAGTAGTTTTCTATGTGAGTGGAGATAGCGATTTTGTTTATGGGGTCCGTCAAAAGGGAATCATTGAGACACCAGTTGTATGTTGAAGGGGAGAGACCTATGTAAGAAGTGTCAAATGAAGTAATATTGTGGTCAGACCAGGGGCATGGATGGATATGTGCCTGTGAGGAGTTAGCCAATAGTATTGGGGTACAGAATATATAGTCCAATCTGGCATAGCAATCGTGGGGGTGGGAGTAGTGGGTATAGGCCTTAATACCAGTATTATGGGCCCTCCATGAGTCTATCAATTGTAGTTTATTGATGCAGCGGTTGATAGATTTTGAGAAGGCCTTGGAGGATGGGGAAACTCTGCTTCTGTCTAAAGCAGGGTGGGCGGAAAGGTTAAAATCACCACCCACCACTATATGGAGTGAAATCTGTCAAGTGTCTCAAAGAATTTTGTAAAAAATGTAGATTGGGAGTCATTTGGGGCATACACCAAAGCGATTGTAATCACACGATTGTTTATAGTGCCTTTCAGAATAATAAAACGGCTGTCAGGATCTTTAAAGATGTTGTGTATGTCAAATATTATTGAGTTGCGGATAAATATCGCAACTCCCCTAGTTTTGTTGGAGAAGATAGTATAATGGACCTGGTTGTAGGATCTGTTAAAGTAATTTGGATGGTTAGAGGAAGCAAAATGGGTTTCTCGAAGCAGTATAATATCTTCGCCAAGTCTCTTGTAGTGTTGGAATGCTTTTTTACATTTGTGGGGTGAGTTAAATCCCTGGGTGTTGTGTGAGATAATTTTAAGACCCATTTAATAAAATAACACGTGGGATCAACAGAATAAAGTCAGACATCACATTAATGAAAGAGTGTGCAAAGGCCATCAAACTTTAACCATATTCACGGTCTGCAACCCAGGTTGCTGTGAATGAAAACATGGCCAGAGGGCCGGTACAAAATAAATCACGTGCATGACACATACATTTCCTGAGAAGTAAGTAACAAAAAACTGAGTAGTATAAATACTCCAGAACGATAGGAGATTGGAAAAACCGTGACCATTAAGGCTGCATTCACACCTGAGTGTTTTGTCGCCTGAAGCATGAAGCTCCAAAACGCTAGAGGGGAAAAAATACATTATTCTCAATGGAGATGGTTCACATCTCCACTCCAAAAAACGCCTGACACCGAACGCCTGAAACTCAAACAAGTTCTGGACCCTTTTTTGTCACTCGAATTGAACGTATTTTGTCGTTTTTCTGTTTTTAACATTGGTGACCCTAGACCTGTCCAAATTCGCCACAAAACGTGGTAAAAAACACAGCAAAAATCGTGGCAAATTGCTGTAAAAAAACGCCGCAAATATGGCGACAAAACGCTACCCTCAGGTGTGAATGCAGCCTTAATGATATGCATTACAAATATAAGGCCAAAAGGGCCATGGTAACTATTATATCAAAAGTGCAGATAAAAATTAGAAACATAGGGACAAGGGGTAACCTGTCAAACAGAGGACAAAAAGTGTCTTGCAACCAGATCAGGTGATACATCATCGGGGAACGGTGCAGCAGTCGACCTTGATCACAAGTGTGGGGTCAATCTAGCGGCGGCGGATGCTACAGGTCACCAGGAAGAGAAACAAACAAATTCTTGCTTGAATGTGCATGGGGTTATAAAAAATGTATTCCCAAAAGGGAATACTTGTAGAGAAAAAAAAAGAAACATCAAAAAATGAATTGGAAAAACACAGCAGCTAAAGTCTCGTACTGTGAGGTATATGTTGCCAACTGACAGGCAGTCAAGAAGTTATCAATGGGGTTAAATCTAGTCCTCTGAGTATAGTGAAAAGTCAGGGACCTCTGGAAAATGGGGGTGAAGCCAGAAGATGTATATGGTTGCAGGGGAGTATTAGTGTGAGAGGAATGAGTTAATCCTCGGTCCGAAAACCATCAGGGGGATTAGAGACATGCCACTTCCAGTCCGAGTGAGATGAGCATCACGAGTCAGGGGTCGAAGAGACACACAAGTGCAAAGTGGAAGGGGTAGACCAAATTGGTGATGATCTGGGTGTAGTTAGAGGGGAGGACGTGGGGGTATTGAGCCAAAAGACCCAGTTTCACCAGGAGCTCCTTGCCCTCAATCACGTTGTACACTGTATAAGTAAAGCCATTATGTGGGATTGTGAGCTTAAAGGGGAATCACCAACAATATTTTATTCTGGCTGATTGAAGTATGTTGGTGACTTCTTTCATCCTGCGTCTTCTGTCCAGGACGGCGGTGAGATATCTGGATATATCTGTATTTTTTTTCCGTTAAGAGTAATATTAGGGGTATTTTTTGATGCATGCATGATATCTTCTTTTACCAGAAAATTCTTCATGCACATAATGATGTCCCTGGGGGGATTCTCAGGGGCGGGTTTCGGTCACAGGGCTCTGTGAATCCTATCACAGATGAATGCTGCTAACGGCTTATCTGGCAGAAGGTCATGGAAGAACTTTGAGACCGCAGGCATCAGTTCTGTGACTGACTCAGGGACCCCTCGCAACCTGATGTTATGGCGGAGGTTTCTATTGTCCAGGTCTTCGACCTGCGCCCGCATAAAGGCCAAGTTATCGGCCAGATTTTCATAGTCCTTTCTTAAGTCATTGTGGGCTAGGGAAAGCTTGTCATGTTTAGTCTCTAGGAGGTCTGTGCGGCTGCCTATGCTGGCTATCTCATGTGAGAGGGCCGCGGTGGAGTTGTGAACCTCCTTTTCTATTTTCTCTACTAATTTGACATAGATGGGCGTGAGACTCTCATCCAGATCTGCCTTGGAGAGAGGGAGATTGTACTCACGAATAGTAGTATCTTCATCGTAGATTCCGTGTATATCAAAAAAACTGAACAAAAACAAAAGAACAAAAAACAACATAGTCAATTGAGAAACGGTAAGAATTAGATCCAAAAACAGACCCTCGTGCAGACGTAGCTGCTAATGAAATGAGAAGGGTAAATAAGAGATATGAACTAAAACTCTTTCTTCCGGAGAATCTTAATAACAATGGAATGTCAATGTTAGGCGCTACTACTGTGTTTCTTCTTGGTGGAGCGTTTATGCGAAACCAGTTGCCAGTCATTATCCATAGGATGCGGGTCAGGGTGATGTGGATGTAGGGCAGATTGATCTGGCATAATACCCCATTGTTTCAAGACCTTTAGACCCTCTTCCATCTTAGAGATGGATACTGTGGAGCCATTGTGGGTAATGACCAGCGTAGCAGGGTACTTCCAATCCTCCATCTTAGAGTCCGGTTGCCACGCCCCCGAGATACCTCTTTATTTTAATAGAAAAATATGTCAATATAGCCTTATGCTCCTTCTGTTCAGTATTATATCATAGGACGACACATATAAAAGAGTCTAAAACAGCTGCACACCCCAATTGAAATGTTTGAAAAATAAAAGTTTTATTAACAAAGAACAATTAGATCTGAATTATATACAAAAGTAAAAAAAATATGAGCTCTGCTACATTCAAGCGAGACTGTTATTGACAAAAAAAAAAGAGTATACATCAAGAGGTATTTCGCTGTTAAATTTGGTGTTTACACCATCCGATGCATGAAAAATGCCCCAATGCATTTCGACCTGTTAGGGTTTGGGTCTTCTTCAGGGGATTCTTATATTTCTATAAATACATCAAGAGATGACAGGTTTAAGTATCCTCCATATCATAATCTACAATATCCACTACAGTCATATTTTCTGAATGCACATTGTCATGCGTTATATTTCATAATTGCTGTATATTTACCCTTTCTATCGGAGGAGGCTCACTTAGCCAGAGACTTTCATTAAAAAAACAAAACCAAAAGATCCCCTCTAAACGATCCCGGATCTCGCTGATGACAATTCCACTCCCCCAGACCCAACAGGGCAACCTCAGTTTGTGGGGCTTACAAGTGGTCACACAATAGTGGGCCCCTCTTGGAGGGAATGCATGGGCAAGAGCACCTGAAATGTATAATTGTATATATTATTAACACATCAGAAAGTGAGGGCAGGCTTTTAAGGACACTCCAGGAGGAAAAGCCCCTCTCTGTTCTGCTGGGTGCTAAAGATCTCCCATTATGTTAATGCTCTATTTATACTCATTCTCAGTGCTGGGACCAGCAAACTCATATCCGGTCCCATGCACATGGGGACTGTCCAATTGGTGTATTATAGATTCTTATTTAATTTTTATATTTTCGCAATGCTCTTGCCCAATGCGTTCCCTCCAAGAACAGCCCACCATTGTGTGACCACTTGTAAGCCCCACAGACTGAGGTTGTCCTCCTGGGGCTGGGGCAGTGGAATCATCATCAGCGAGATCCGGGATCGTTTTTGAGGGGATTTTTTGGTTTTGGTTTTTAATGAAAGTCTCTGGCTAAGCAAGCCTCCTCTGACAGAAAGGGTAAATATACAGCAATTATGAAATATAACGCATGACAATGTGCATTCATGAAATGACTGTAGTGGATATTGTAGATTATAATATGGAGGATACTTAAACCTGTCATCTCTTGATGTATTTATAGAAATGTAAGAACCAGGTCGAAATGCATTGGGGCATTTCCATGCATTGGATGGTATAAACACCAAATTTAACAGTGAAATACTTTTATTTGTCAATAACAGTCTCTCTTGTACATACCAGAGCTAATTTTTTAACGTTTGTATATAATTCAGATCTAATTGTTCTTTATTAATAAAACCAGTGATATTTTACAAAATCTTTAATTATTTTTTTGCTGCTAAAAATCCCCGTGGGGAAATCTCCACTTCTGTTTAGTATTAAGCTATATTGGTTTAAATAGGTATACAACAAATATTCTAATTTATTTTTAAATTCATTTTTTTAAATAAGTTGCCTATTAGATCCAAGTGGGTGAGATGTGTGGTAATTAGAGCATGTCACCTCCACTTTACTTTTCCATTTACGTCCCCCATGTTTATCTAACATTTAGTTATATTATTTTCCCTACTCTTTTCAAAATTACCGAAAAATTTACTTTATGAACATCAGTCTCTGATGTGTTCTAACATCCTTCCACACACCTGTCCCAACAATAATAATAATACCACAAGTATATATATAATAGCAATGACAGAAACCACAACACTACTACTATTACTACTACAACTACTACTACTACTAATAAAAATATTAATAAAAACATTTATAATAATTGATATTACTATTATTATATTACATTTCCTTTCAGATATATATCTACTCAAGTCTCCCACCAATGCAATTACATCTTTTTCATGTTAATCTGAAATCTTTTCATTCTCTGAGCAATTATATGGTCTACTTTATTTCCAAAGATTCTGGTTGCACAATTGAATTAATATTTTGTCTGTCTGTATTCTTTGTTGAAGTAAATGCTCTGTGAAATTAGATCATGTACAGAAAATGGAAAATGTGTGCATTTTCTGTAAGTGTCAAGATTTTCTGAGCAAACATGCTGTAATTTGGTTCAGTGTCTTATAACCTTACTTACATGCATTTTGCAGAGAATGGAAATATCAACAAAAGAAATAAACTGAATTGAAAAATGGAATGATTGAAGAAATTCAAACTTGTACCTTAAATTTCAGAGATGACTGCTTTACAGCTGAGCCATAAAAGATGCATCAGGCATTTTTTGTTTTGTTTTGTACTGTGTGTGTGTTTTTTTTTTTCATCTACAATACCAACAAAACAACTATTAAGGCAAACAAAATCATTTAAATAACTGTGACAGTTCCACCAATGACATATATGGATATTATTGGCGTAATAACGTCAGACCTACTTGGTATCAGAAATAAAGACATAGAGAAAAACAATAGAAAAATAATGCTTTTTTTTGACAATTTATTGAGTAAACTGCCTCAGTTAAAAGCCATCTTGCAAAAGAAGATACTAAGATAGAATAATACTAAGGTGTTGCAGCAAGCTTTGACCCCTGTCTTGGATTTCTTGTAACGCTACAACATCTGATATATTCCACTGCATGCTGTGATTTCACCTGTTACCACATCACTACAGAATACAGTAGTGGTATAGCAGTTGGGGGCACAGGCATACAATGATCCCAAAAGTGTGTTAGATGCTGAATGCTCTTTGGCCATCATAGATCTGCAAAAGGGCCCACCTCCTCTGGGACAGGTAAGTTTTAGGTGTTTATCGTTTCCTATAATGTTTATAATGTATACATTCTAATATTTTTTTAGCAATCCTGCAATCTCATATTGAAAGTTCTAGAAAACTGAAAGCACATTTAACTTGCTAATTGATTAGTATTCTCGAAATCGTTAAGCCAGATGTCTATTGTTGAAAACATCAATTAACCTAAAGAATGTGGTGATACTTCCACTCACAACAATTTACCATCTGGCTTTTACCTACTTTTCACCTACTTTCTGCCAATCAGTTCATCAGGCTATACATTCTTTAAGCCTACTTAATTTGAATTCCCCACATCACATCTACAATCTTTAATTCCCCTAGCAGTTCCTCCCTGCAGGATTGGTGGGTGACACATTCTTTCTGCTGCTTTTTCCCCCACACACAGTATGTCAACTAATTGGGAAGCAGTTCCTAGCCTATGCTCAGGATATCATATCATATCATATCATACTTACCTGCTCTGTGCAATGGCAGATACAAAACACAGACAGATAAAGAGAATTGCTAACAGGACCATAATAATGAGCCTCCAGGGTATAATTGACCTATTTAAAAAGATATCTTAAACAACCATATAGAAAAATAAAACAGCCTTTTTTAATTATAAAAAAACACATTCCATCACCTAAAAAAGGACAACATTGTCAAAAAAAGAAAAAAAAGTGTGTCTAGACACCAAACTCACATTTTGTACAGTCCTTTCAAACAAATCATATTGTATATACAAACAAATCTAAGTTATCTTTTGCAATAGGTCAATTATACCCCGAAGGCTCATTATTATGGTCTTGTTGGCAGTTCTCTTTATCTGCCTTTGTTTTGTATCTGTTCTGTGCAAAACCATTGTAGGTAAGTATAATATTTATATATTGCAATTTGTTTTGTATATGCTTTGTATTGGTCATAGAGACCCACTCTAAAGCAGTGAGTGGGTAAGTGACAGGGTTTTTTTTCTAGGTTCCCCTATTTATACCCTTTTCCTTTTGCACAGAGCAGCCCATATCCTCCACTTCCTAGGTTCCCTGCTGACATTTCTGTCTCCTTCCCCCACCAAGTGCACACCATAGCAAGCCGTTTGTTATGGCAGCACTTGTGTGAGCTCACTCTCGAGCTGCCTCTGCTTGTTCACAGAAACACAGAGTGACACGGAATCACCCCCCTCTCCCCACTCACTGGCTGTGACTTACAGCCTCACTGCACGTAGAAACTGTTTTACCTTAATGCAGAGAATGCATTAAGGTAAAAAACTTTTAGCCTTTAGAACCACTTTAACGATTAGGGCCCAGTGCATGTCCTTGGAGGTTTTAAAATATCCCAATATCCTAGGTGTTGTAATGCATAAATGGAGTACTTAAATTTTCTATATGAAACTGGTGAGGATGATACTAGCATTTGCAAAGTGTCCAAGCTTTTAATTTTGCCAAAAAGTCAACTTGCAAACCTTCACTGCTATTTTGCTTAGATACATTCAGAAAATAAAAGTATTGAATCCTGTAGTTATCCATCATTTTAAAGCAATTTCTAAAATACTATACTCTGGACCGAGAGTATGTGGACTAGTAAATATTGTTTTTTGCCATCCCATGCAGATTTGTTATTAAACGTTGTTCTGTTTTTTTTTTTTGTTTAGGGCATTTGAAGTTCTGGTTTATAAAATGCAAAAGGCATAATATAGCTAAGTTACATCTAAAGGAGCCCCAGGGAAGCACTGCTCCTAGACTATGTGACATCCAAAAGGGGCCCTAGGGATGTGCTGTTTCTATACTCACACATCTAAAGGAGCACATGGAATGTACTGTTTTCTAGGCTCTGTCTATAGCTAGGAGTGAGTTGAGCTTTGCTTGAGACCAGAGAATAGGAAGGAAGCAGGGATCTGAGCACTGAGCCTAGTGAATTCTGTCGCTGTCACCATTACCTCAGGTAGAGTGCAATAGCCATCTTTAATGGCTAACAACAATCTCAGAGTAGGTTGTCAGTGTCACCAGCAGTCACCATTACAACAAGGTGTAGTTGGTGGTCATTTATTGAAGGGAGTGTTATATTATATTTCTGTTTATACCCCTCAGTAATTTAAGGCACAGACAATTGTTGTGACTTATTAGTGTGTCAAGGCAAATTTTGCCAATTATCACTAACAGTCTCTACATCTCAGTACAGAGCTGGTTGTCTCTCATCATATCTCACACATCAGGTCAGTCTATCTGAAGTTTAAGCTATTAAGCAGAAATTGATCACTTCACTATCAAGACCAGCGGACAGGGATTGTTTTTAATTGTGTTTAAATTACAGAAACAAACATTTGTTGCTCTCATGTCCTAGGGCAGGGGTCTCCAAACTTTCTAAGCAAAGGGCCAGTTTACTGTCCTTCAGACTTGTACAGGGCTGGACTAGGGCCAATGGAAAATGTCCAGTGGGAGTAAACAATACCATATTTTTGGTGTCAGTGGGAGGACTAGTGCCTCGTTGTTGGTGCCAATAGAAGGAATTGTACCCTTTTGATAGTGTTAGTTGGATGAATAGAGCCCCATTGGTGATTTAAGCAACAAGAATTATTCCCTATTGTTGGTGTCAGTGGATGGAATAGTGCCCCAAGGGCCGGATAAATGCAAGCAAAGGGCCGCATCCAGCCCAGGGCCACAGTTTGGAGACCCCTGTCCTAGGGCATTCAATAAAAATAGAATTCTTCCTTCCCCCTGGAGAATGTTGGAAACTATCTTTATCTATTAGTGCTTCCTGTTGTTTTCTAAAGTATCACATTACAAACACCTCTAACGGATTGACAGACCTAACCAAGATTCACCACTTATCCACTATCAAAGAAGGGCCCCAATTAAGCTAGAAAAAAGAAAAAAACACAAAAGGAAAAGAAAAAGTACAGTTTGGGGACAATCTCCTCTTGTTTTAATTAATTATTAGCACTTTTCTCACTATTTATTTTATCATCGTTAAGATTATTTAATTTTTTTATATCAAAGCCCTGCAGGCAAGTTCAAGTTAGCAGGACCACTTTTGAGTCTCAGAGGTAGATTAGCTCCCTGAATTTTTGTATTTATTTTTTCCATAAGTTTTTTTATTAAAAGAGAATAAGTCATACAAAGATATAACATTTTGCAAATGTTGTCAAAATTACATCATGAAATAACAAGTAGTACATATAAAGATATGAACTTTTAAGTTTCCACAACTAGCATATAGAGCCAAAATAATGAAACCGGACAGCCATTTTGATGATAATTCATCATCTAGTATTTCTTACCATATGCAGATTTAGTTTAACTGATTTCGTTTTTTATACTTATTTTTATTTTATGTTGGGTTTTATGTTGTTTTTATTTGTTGCTTATTTATTTTTTGGCGATATTGTAGATTGTACTTGTAGGTGTAGAATGTAGCGCAAAAAATGGTATATAGGTAGGGAGATGGGTCAGGGGGGTATGGAGGGAAGAAAGTGAAAAAGGAAAGTAGTTCCAGACTCCCCTCTCTCTCAAGCTACGCTGATATAGATCAATAAAGAATTTGTTTGGGTTAAGAGCATAGGAAGTGGGTATGTTGGTCCCGTTTGTCCTAGAGGATCACGAATTGGGACCAGGATTGATAGCAGCAGGTAGAGTGCTAATACTTACTAGTACTATTTTCAGCAAAGGTATTGAGGTGAGAGGACCTCAGCCATTGTTCACTTGATATGCCTCTGTTGTTTTAAAGTGTTGCCAACTCTACCATGTTGACGTAAATTTGGGTATCTCTTCGTGTGAGATAATGAGTTCTTATTTTTTTTCTATATTGTTAATTCTACGATACCACTCCTCTTTCATTGGGGCAGTTGGAGGTTGCCAATGGCATGGGATCGTTCCCCCTTTTCCTGACCTGCATGCTCGGATAAGGGTCTGGTATGGATTTGGTAGGGGGGGCCATGACGTTTTTTTAAATGGCATTTTAAATGCCATTTTTCTTTTATAAATTTCAGTTTTGCTGCAGCAGGTCCTATAGACGGTACAGATGTGCTACTTTGCAGGCAGACTAAAGCCCTGTAAACACACGATCGGTTTGTCTGATGTGTGGGCCCCATCGTTTTTTGTACCCTAAAATAGTCAGGTGCAGCTGCTGCCTATACCGGTAAGGGAACCCAGCAGTGTAGCATTTTGTCTTTTGCACTTTTTCTATATATATTTGCTATTGGGATTTTTTATGAATTATCTCCAGTGCTGGCTTGCATAGTTTAGGTTCTAGTTTAATAATTTATTTTCCAGCACTGAATATCTTTTTCACTTTAGCATTTTGGCTTCACAGCCGGTTCCCTAATGCGCAAAGCGTGCTGTGTTTTCTAATTGGCACAGCAACAGAGAAAGGAGGAGGGGGGCCGAGCTTTGCCGTGGCACCGTCTCTGAAAGTGGGGAAGGAGACCTGTCAAAAACAGGTCCCCCTCCCCCTATAAACCAAAAAGTTGTTCCCACAGTAGTAGTGAAGAACTGAATGACTACATGAGCAACACCGCATACAGTGTATTTATTGAATGATTAATGTTCATATAACATCCTCCACTGGAGGTAATAGGATAAGCAAAAATGAATGATGTAAATCCAGTGGCTACTGCGCTACATAGTCAATGGATAGGACAACACACACCTCTAATGACACAAACTAAAAACAGTAACTCACAAAACATGTATACATACATGTCCGGATGCCAGATAATCTATGCACAAATGGTCATGGCACAATACAAGTTGAATTACCGTATATGGCTTGACCACCTGCGCAGAGGTCCCTGTGGGGCTCAAGCCACTGAAGGATATATTAGTGATGGTATAGGAAGGATGAGGAGAAAAAGGCTACATGTAAAATAGCTGTTAGTGAGAATAATGATGTCCTCAGAGTAGCAATGTGGATATACAGCAATTAATGAAGGATGATGTTCATCAACAAATTGAATACTGTATGCACTATCACTAATAAGCTCTTAAACTTCTGTGGTATACATCAATAGTCCTGTTCAAAAAATCTGAGAGAGACTGTAGGGTATCCAACATATAGGCAAATGAAATGTAAGAGCTGAGGGGAGAGAGTAGAAGGCCATAGATCGCTGAGCAATTATTCTCATCAAAGCAGTTCAAGCTATCATTTTCTGTCAGCATGCCAGTTATACAGCAAGAAACAACCTACAGTCCACATTCAACATAGGGTATTAGATGGTTAGGGTAGGTAACCTTTTCACTCCACCATATATTGCATATATATGTGTTGTCCCTGTGTAGGTCAACACCTGTTACAAATGCCGGATATACAATACCTTTCCAGGACAGTGCCCTCCTCAGTTGATAGCCTGAGATGGTAAACTCCTCTACAATTCCTGCGTTTACTTTATGTAAGTCCTTCAGATGTCATCAGGTATAAGTGCTGGATAGCGCATTTATCCTCCAATCTTCCAGTCCTCAGTCTCGTATCTCACTTGATACCACTCAGCTTGATTTTAGCCTTCTTGGCTCAGAAAGATGTCCTTTCTGGGACGTGGTGGAAAGAGGCATCACATGACGCTAGTGACGTCAACATGTTTCACAAATGGATCACGTAACTTCATCTGAAAGGTGCCAAATGTGGCACCGGAGGAGGGGAGGAGACAAATAAGCAGAAGTTCCACTTTTGGGAGGAATTCTGCTTTAATAGCTGTGCTGCCAATCTATATACTGTACTTTAGACACTTAAACTGAATTGTATACACAGACCATCACCAAACCTTTCCCTTTGGCACTGCCAAATCAATACATTACTACAAGGTTGGCCTCTGACCAAGCAGAACACCATCATAAAACTCTGCCAAATGTTAATGTACCAGAGGTAGAAAAAACATGAATTGTGCACCAAATCTTTGCATCAGTCGGTGTACTGTAGAAAAATGTGTACTTCACCCAGGGTCAACCTGTGATATGTTTTATACAAATAAACTTACTTGTAGATCAAAGAATGAATTTGGAGGAACAATTTGCATAAGAAATGCAAGGGACAGCAACAGAGATCAGTACAAGGTTAACAGAATATACCCACATAGCAGACGGACTCTGTGATAGACAATAATGTGGGAAAGTATGAGTAAGTGATATTATTTACATAATCTTAACAAGAAATAAAGGAGTTTTAAAACAAGCCAGTTCTGACCTCTCTAGCTATTTATACTGTGAAGTAATTAATCCTCAAAGATCACAACAAATACTCTAAAGTTGGGTTTCAGTCTGTTTCTAATAGCTCAAGCTGGGTATGCACTGGCCAAAATTATCTGGTTCAGCAGGAATTGGCAAAGTTTTACTTTGTGTGTTGTTGTAATTATGAAGATTCGGAAATAATACATTTCACAAACTTCTGGTGGAGATGTTAAAGTAAGTTAGCCCTAGATGCGTTGGAAAACAGGCTACGCAGAAATAACGTGAGAGTGGTAGGCCTACCTGAAGGAAGCGAGGGCCCAAACCCTGTCGCCTTCATGGAAAGTTGGTGCAGGGATATTTTTGGCCCTGAGGCTCTCTCACCATTCTTTTCCATTGAGAGGGCCCACCGGGTCCCCTTTAAAATCCACCTGCAGGGGAAGCACCCCAGACCGGTCTTACTTAAACTCCTTAATTATACTGATAAGGTGACCCTGCTCCAAAAGGCTAGAGAGCTTGGAGACATCACATATAAGGGAGCAAGGGTGTCATTTTACCCTGATTTTTCACCTGACTTGCAGAAACGGAGAGCTGAGTTCATACCCGCTAAAAAATCCTTACAGAAACATAAAATTACCTATGCGCTCCTGTACCCAGCCCGTCTCAGAGTGGCTGCTCTGGGTAGGACTTTCTTCTTCACTGATCCAGGCGAAGTAGCTAACTGGCTGGAAGAAAATAAAACAGCCCTAAAGCCCCCTAGACCGCAGTATGGTCGACGAAAACAAAGCCAACGAATAAATGGGACTGGAGGGACCACACAAAAATAATTTTTATCTGATAAGGTCCTTTAATTACATTTTTTTTTTTTTTGTTTCCTACCAAGGATGCCCTTTTTTCCAAGGGGGGGACTTATGCTCCCAGAGACTCTGGCAATTAAGTATATCCTCGGGGCCCCTATGAGCATTTCTGTCTTCATTGCTTATGGTAGCATTTACATGTCTCTGGACATTGGCAAGCAAAAAATGTATTGAGGACAATTTACAATTTTGATTAGTATTTTTCTTCCCTTTTTTTTTTTTTTTTCTCTTTTTAGGCAATTAAGTGCACTCTATAGGTCCTTCAGGACATAACTGTATTCTCTTATGATAGTATTTACATGGTTAAGCATTTGTGTATGCAAAGAATGAATTGACTTATAATTCCTTTTCCTCGACACAACACACACACATTCACTAGGTTTTGTCGATATATCTCTTATACCCTTATAAGGGCACTGATAATCACCTGCCTTAGCACTTGATCACTCACTTATCCTACTTAGGCTATTGCCATATCGTGTATACGTAGTAATTTTCTTTCTTTTTTTTTTTTTTGTAACACAAACACGGTTAAGCAATTTTTTGTATGTAAAGAAAGTACTGACCCAAAACCTTTTTTCCCTTCCCCTCTTTTTTCTTTTTTTTTTTCTTTTTTTCTTCTTTTTTTTTTTTTTTTTTACCTCTTTTACACTATTACAAGTGCAGTGTCAATCACTTTGCTTAAGCACTCGATCACTCACCCCTTGAATCTAGGACCTTGTCATACTATGTACACCTACCAATCCACAATCACAAGGACATAATTTGTCTCGAGAACCCATAACTACATCGCCAGTTGCACGAGAAAGTAAAGCTATCCCTTTTTGCCCCAGTGTCCCCCTCTTCTCCTTTGCTCAACTTTTAAACTACATGGCACCCCTATTTGAGGAAATTCTATGTTACTTCATTTTTTTTTTTTTTTTGTGTCTCCCCTCCTGACTTTTGGCTCCAACTGGGTCCCCCAGGGGGGGCGGGCATGAGCAAGAGGGATACGTATTGGGATGTACTGGGGGATGAGTGTTAGCAAGAGTAGAGCGGCCACTATGGGGAGCCCTGCAGGGCAGGGAGGGAGGGTTAGGGGGGGGAGGGATGGGGGGGGAAGGGTGGTTCACGGGGAAGGGGTTCGAGAGCATACACCTCGGTTACTACAAGCCATATTGCTACTAGCAGGTGCAAGCGGCGCCAAGAAAGCAGGCTGGCTAGCTACCGATCAAACTCTACGAGGGCCACTAGCAACTGCCTTAGCTCTTAGTTGCTTGACCAATGCCGAACACTTGACTACTATATCAACCTTGGTAGATGCAGGATAAATTAATGGCTATTACTTCCTGGAATGTACGAGGCATGGGTGATCCAGCTAAAAGAACTGCAGTTATGACATTCCTGGAAGACGGAATGCCGGGAATAATATGCCTCCAAGAGACACACCTGACCAAAGAGTCAGTTCCGCTTTTGAACAGCCGCAAATTTCAAGCCCAATTCCATTCGGTTCACTCCTCCTACTCAAGAGGTGTGAGCACAATGATTGGAAGAGGAATGACCTTCTCCTGCTCCAAATCTTGGGTAGACGAACATGGTCGGTTTATATTTTTGTTTTGCCTTATTGAAAATAGACCTTATGTTTTGGCCAACATATATATCCCGCCACCTTTTAAGCTCGATGTCCTATACAACCTTGTTGATTTCACTCTGGATAAACCAAATATACCTATCATAGCCATTGGTGATTACAATGAGGTTCTGGATAGAACTATTGACAGATTCCCCCCGGGGACCGGTCCTAAGGGGGGGCGGCTGGGTCGCTTTCTGGGGGAAACAGGGATGAGGGATATTTGGAGAACAGTCTACCCACAGACCCGTCAATATTCGTGTTACTCCTCCTCCTATCACACTCTATCCAGGATAGATATGGACCTGTGCAGCGATGACGTAATGCCCCTGGTGAAAAAGATGCACTATGGTCCAAGGGGGGTCTCAGACCACTCTCCGCTGACTTTAACAATTAGGATAGGTAGTAGGACCTCGCGCAAAGAATGGCAGTTAAACCCCGGTTAGCTGGAACTGATTGAGCAACCCCTAATGGTGGAGTCACAGATAGCCGAGTTTATGCTTATCAATGAAGGAACGGCGCCGCCGGGAGTGGTCTGGCATTCCCTGAAAGCCTTTGTGAGAGGCCTTTTGATCCAGCAGGCTGCTAGGATTAAAAAAGCAGGCAGAGTGGAAGAGAGCAGGTTGGCTGGCGAGTCTACCCAGGCGGAAATTAGATACATTGAGAACCCCACTCCACCCTTGCGGTCTGCATGGCTAGCTAAACAAGAAGAGTACAGAAGGTCTACTTTAAAAATAGCAGAGAACAAGAGAATATTACAGAAGCAGCTCCAGTTTGGCGAGGGCGAGAAGGTAGGGCGTATGCTAGCCCTCCTGACTCGAACTAACTTCCCCCCGTCAAACGTCCCTGCAATACGGACAAATACTGGTGAAACTTCGACAGACGGCCAGATTATACTAAAAACATTTCACACATATTATAAAGAACTTTACAAAACCAAAGGGGGGTCGGAGACAGAAGCAATGGAAACATTTTTCCAGAGGATAGTAGTCCCCACGCTGTCAGATAAAGACAGACAGGAGTTGGACGCACCAATTACCTTAAAAGAAATCCAGCAAGCGGTATTAGACATGCCAAATCAGAAATCCCCGGGCCCAGATGGGCTGCCTATCGAGGTGTACAAGAAGTTTGGCGAGATTTTGCTCCCAGAGTTGTTGAAGTCATTGGAGTGGGCTGCAAGATTGGGGACACTACCCTGCTCAATGACTGAAGCAACGATTATAGTCATACTCAAGGAGGGGAAGGACCAGTTGGAACCCTTATCTTATCGTCCAATCTCCCTCTTAACTTCTGATGTAAAGATCTTAGCCAAAATTCTTGCGACACGCTTAAATAAATTTATTAGCTACCTTATTCACCCAGACCAGTCCGGCTTCATTCCAGGCAGGGCAACAAGTAATAACATCAGAAGAGCCTTCTTAAACATATGTACACCAACAGATAGTGTAGGTTCCAGAGCAGTGCTGTCTCTTGATGCCGCCAAGGCTTTTGATAGCCTTGAGTGGGCCTATCTGTGGAGGGTACTCGATGGTTTTGGTTTTGGCCCTCTCTACGTCAATTGGATCAAATTGTTATATGAAGAACCAAGAGCCAAGGTCAGAATCAACAACGAGACCTCCGAGATATTTCAGCTGGAGAGAGGCACTAGACAGGGGTGTCCTCTATCCCCCCTTCTGTTTGCCCTTGCTATGGAACCCCTGGCAATTATGGCCAGGGCAAGGTCGGACATAACAGGGTTTAGAAGACACCATGGAGAAGAAAAGATAGCTCTCTTCGCAGATGACGTCCTGTTCTTCCTGGGGGACGTTGAAAGCACACTGGACAAAGCGATCCAACTGGTGGAGGAATTTGGCCGGTTCTCAGGTCTTACCATTAATTGGACAAAGTCAGCTTTGCTGCCGCTGGATCAGGTAGACCTACAACGGTCGGCAGGTGCCTCCCAAATAATGGTAAGCACTGAACTTAAGTATCTAGGGATCTGGATTTCAAAGGATCCCACCCAATATATTAACTTAAACCTGGCTCCACTATTAGTGAAGTGGAAAAACAAAAGTGAAATCTGGAAAAGACTTCCTCTGTCTGTTGCAGGCCGCTGCAATTTAATTAAAATGATCTGGCAGCCGCAGCTATTATATATCCTACATAATTCCCCGGTATGGATAGGTCACAAGTGGTATAAAAAGATAGACTCTCTATTAAGAGGACTGATATGGAGGGGTGGCCTAGCCAGAATAAGCCTACAAACCTTACAACTCCCTGTAAAAGAGGGGGGAATGGCGGTTCCACACCCAAGGCTATACTTTTTAGCAGCACAACTGCAACACCTGGCAGGATGTGGAACCGTCGAAGGAGACGGCTCTAATACTCGACTTTTGCTGACAGACAATCCCCACAAACAACTAGTGGAAGCCTTAGAGGCAAACTTTTTTTGCCATAATCACTTGATTACAAAACTAGTGATTAAAACATGGCACACAGCAAAAAAAGTATTGGGATACGCTGGTCCGACAGAATTCTCCCCTCTTTGGAACAACAACAACCTACAAGAGACACTAAGCATTGGGGTATCGCCCGAATGGACGAGTAAAGGCATAAGCCGCCTTAAACACCTGTTCGAAGGGAACACTATGAAACTATTCCAAGACCTAGTAAAAGAATTTAGAATCTCCAATAAAACCTTTTTTAAATTCTTACAGGTTCGCCATGCTATACAGACACAATTCGGCTCTCAGACGGTCGAATGGGATAAGATTCCTGCTCTGCTTGCCGTAGTTGGGGCAACAGCAGCCAAGGGTTTAATATCAGGGATGTATAGCTGCCTGGGCGCCAGGGCATTAAGTAAAGCAGGCCCGTGCAAGAGTAGAGAGGCATGGGAGCAAGACCTGGGATCAATACCTCCACAACAGTGGGCTAGGATTCTCCAACAGGGCGCCTTGGTGTCCATTGCCCCGGCCCAAAGATTGTCCCACCTATTTCTTCTTTATAGAGTTTACCATACCCCACATAAAATGTTTAAGCTAGGTTGGAGACAAGACAACCACTGCCCTCGATGCAATAACAAAGGGGATTTATTACATATGGTCTGGAAGTGCCCAAAACTATATAGCTACTGGGTGGGAGTTATAAAACGGATCAATGAGACATACGGCTCTCTACTAGATCCCACAGCCAGGGTATGCCTCTTGGGATCCATAGATAACAGCTGGGTACTGCAGGGAACACTCGAGGCTATACTAAGGAGCCTATTCCAGGCTCGCAAGATCATTGCCCAAAAATGGCAGGCACAGGCTCCCCCGACCATAGAACATTGGACAGCAGCTATGAAACAGACAATTTCAAACGAAAGAGTTTATTTTACCAAGCAGGGGAAACTGCCTAAATTTGTCAAACTGTGGGGCTTTTGGCAGTAGAGCGCTGAGTAAGCTACTTAGCGCTACACAAAGCTACATTCGCCTAGCCCTTGAGACTTTGGCTACCAAGGACAACTTCAGCTGCGACCTTGGTGGCTTTCTCGCTGGTGGACGCCCCTTGGCCGGCCCCGATTGATTCCCGGACCACAAATGGCATGACCTGTGACTTACTCGTGCTAGCTAACTTCGAGGTTGTATGCTCTCGAACGGCACAGGGAAGGGCGGGAGGGAGAGGGGGGGAGGGTAATACTCATAGCCACTACACATCCAACAAGACTTAGTCGCTTTTAATCGGTTACATGAAATTCCAAATTAGCTATGAATTAATATGCTCCGCTTTGATTTATACCGTATGCAAAATGCTTGTACACTTGCTTGTTGGATTGTAAAATGGTTTTAAAACATCAATAAAAAGGAAATGAATTAAAAGTAAGTTAGCCCTCAAGATAGGTGAACTAAAGGTCACCATGACTTCATATATTTTCTAACTTTCAATGGATAAACTATTCTAAAATTATACAACCAAGCTAATTGCGAAACAGAAACCAAAAGATATTTACCTGTCTTTTTTGGGTAAATATAGAGAGACCCAACACCGCCATAAAAGGATACACAGATACTTAACTGGATTGTTCTCACAGAGAAATCACCCATATCTTATGGAACCCATTGTTTAGACCAGTGGTCATCATCCCTGTCCTCAGGGCCCACTAACAGGCCAGGTTTGCAACATAACTGAAATAAATCACAGGTCGTATAATTTGCTGCTCAGTGATTGCAGTATTCTACATCTCCCCAAGGTAATACATAAAACCTGGCCTGTAAGTGGGCCCTGAGGACAGGATTGATGATCACTGGTTTAGACTCTAGGAATAGTTTATACAGCTAAACGTTATCTAAATATTCATTGAGTCTATCCAAAGTTAATTTCAAACACTTTAGGAAGACATTTGAATTCTGTCTACTCAGTGATATTTTAAAATATCTATGATTTGTTTATAAATCATTCAAATTATATATTAGATTCCAGGTCATAGATACAATTATGGTTTTAGTGACTACTGACCTAATTCTGTCCTATGGTTAAAATATAAGATTTTGATGTAGAACTAATTAGAAGTAAGAATTGTTTTAAGATACCAATGGCTGTAGCGCTGATCCGTGTACTCTGTAGGGGGAGCCCCTGCTGTTAGAATACAATAGCACAGTGGGAGAACTGCTTTAGAAATGCCTGCTGTGTATTTACATTAGAGGCTGGACCACTACCAATATTCTGCTCTCCACAGAAATTAGCTGAGATTTCTGTGTTTTTCTTGTGCATTTTCAAGATGTCAGTAATATATATTCTGCATATCTAAGCAAACTTTGGCTATGGCTGAGCTGCTATAACCTAGGTTCTGTTTTTACTATGTAAGATTTTATTCAGATGTTATTCAGCTTTATTTCTGACAGTTTAAATATTATGCCTCTAGCAACTATATATTCAAACATTCAAACTTTATAATATTACCTTTTTTTTTTCTTTCCAATTTGTTTATTTCATATTGTTTGTTTTGATCTGTTTCTCTTTTTTTTTATATATATTATATCCCAAGGCTATGAAAGATAATTGTATATATGGTATGTAACACAATTTCAAAAGAACAAAAAATTCTCTCCATGCTATTTTTCTGACAGTAAAATATTTATTTTAAAATGAACAACATCATTCCTCATCAAGTGTTAGTATTGTTTTGTTCTTGTTTATACTGTTGTTAGAACATTGATAGGCAATAATGGTTCCTGATACAATAAGATTTGGTGTTTTTCTGCAAAACTGTTTGCATAGCTTCTTACGGTATAGACTTCCATATAAATGTAACAGCAAAGCCACATTCTCTATTTACATTTCACTGGTGAGATATATGTCAAATACCAATCACCACATTCCGACAATGTAAAATATCAACATCTGTCCCTGAAAACAGCACAGAGGTATATGGAATGTTTAAGGTGTATCATCTCTCAAAGTATCAACATGCTTGGAATGTGTTAAAATCCAAAGTTTATTGTCACAACTCAACCAAACAAAAAAATAATTAAAAACATAAATGATATTAAATCTTTATGAACAGAATTCCATCCAAAGCCTAACATAGATAACATTTATCCAGTCTGTAAACTTCCATAGTCTTATGCCGCGTACACATGTTCATTTTTCGGCATGAAAAAAAAACGAAGGGCCAGATTCACAGAGCGATTACGCTGGCGTAACAGGAGATGCACGGCGTAAGTCTAAATGTGCGCATGTGTTTCGATGCTCCGCATCCCCAAAATGAGATACGCAAGAAATCTACTTTTTTTTTGTCCGACGTAATTTCGATAGACAGGCGCATCCGTCCGCTCAAAACTGCGCTAGACACACCATTGATTTGCTATTCAAATATGCTAATGAGGGAGTTACGGGGATCCACAAAAGAACGTTGGTTCAGCGCAGGCTACGCGCTGTGCGCAACAGCTGCACGGCCTGTCTAAAATTAGACCATATAAAAGGTGGTATAAAATTGGACAATTCGTCTACATGTCAGAGAAAGCAACACTGTTAGTGAGGAGCTGAGCAGTCACATATGTTGCACAACAATCTGTATGCCAACATGCCAGTGGCATCCATGCTCATAACTATACTACTGACTTTAGATGAGCAAAGAAGGAGGAGAGCACGGAGGAGGGCACGTAGGAGGGCACGGGAGAGGAATTTTTTTTTTTTTCCCCAAAAAAAATTTCTTTACTTTTATAAACATTTTGAGCAGAAATATACATACATATATACATCAATACATAACATACATACAAATTACAAACACGGTCTCACTATCTTTTAATAGCCCTTTAAAACCTTGATGGATATAATAATCTAATCTGATACAAGCCCCTCACTCTTCACTTGATATATCACACACGCATAGACATTTTTGGCATGAGAGATTCTGAGGTGTCTCGCATCTTCAGATTCACCCCTCATGCCATCCTGGAATTAATCACAACCCTGCAGGAGCCCAACACCAGCCTGCAGGAAAGGGCCTGCAGATTGACATAAGTGATAACCTGACCCCTGAACCAGACAATCCCCCCCTAACCGAGGCTTCTGAGGGAAGAGCAGTCAGGAGACAGCTCACATTAGGCATCTTTGCACGTTAAACACACACATTAATCATGGCACAATGAGAATGCATACATGCACACCATTGTGGTCCCTAGCACAGACACATCACATCCTCATCTAATTGGATTAGCACAAGCCCACCATGCTGGACTTGTGAGCAGCAACGCCACGCCACGGCTCCAATTATGTCACTGTACATTCATACACCATTCACACGGACCTGGGGATCACTTCTCCCTGGTCCTGGGGAAGCCTTCTCCACCAAAACTGAGGGTGACACCCCTTTTCTGGCAGGAATATCACCCCCACATTCCAAAAACATTCACAACACAAAAAAAAAATGTCCAGCAAAAAAAAAAAAAATTCCAGGAAAAAAAAAACATAAAAAATAAGGGGGGAAGCAAATGAATGCCGCTGGCGTGAGCCATGCCTGGGGCGCCCATGGCCATGGCCCCGGCTCCTCAGGGGAGATTCATGGGGAGGGGGGTAATCCGGGGAAGGAGGAGCAGCCCCTGGTCTCTGCCCACCTGGCGGCCTGCCCTCCAAGGCCACGGCAATTCTGTTCAGGCCAGCACCTAGTGTTGCCGTGTTGGCCTGGATAGCCTGGGTGAGGACCCTCACATCCTGCCCAACGTCTGCTGTTGTAGTCTGCAGTACGTTTAGGCAGTTTGTAAGAGCCCGGGAGTGGCAGTCCAGGTCCCCAAGCGTATCCTTTATGGAGGAAAGGCTCTTTTCCATCCGCCCCAAAGTCTGGCTGACCTGTCCCAGATGGCCGGTCTGAAGGGCCTGGGCCCTTCTCAGATTGGTGGGCAGAAGCTCAGCCACCCCCCTGGTCTTCTGGGACGACTTCCTGCCTCCAGCTCAGCAAAAATCACTCACAAAAACAATCAGCAAAAATCACTCACAAAAACAAGCAGGAAAAATCAAGCAACAAAACAAACAAACAAAAATCTATCAACCAAAAAGTCTCACAAGCAGTCACCAAAAAACACTTTCAAATATCTTCTACAAAACACTAGATCAAACAGTCCACAAATATAACAAAGACAAATCACAACGCAACAAACAACAGAACAAAAGCACCTTGCTGTATAGGGAGGGATACAAAGGGATGTACTTTTGCAAAGGAAGTGCGTTTGTGTCTGTCTATTTATGCTGTCTGCGTAGTTCACTAAGTTGCCCTGGTCCACTTCCAATTTCACTGATTGTGCCGTTCCCGAGTTGTGAGCATGCGCACAGAGGTGCTGACCATGGTCTGCTTCATGTGCGCATGCGTGAGCCGGCCGGCCCTTCATTTGCATGGGGTCACGGCTCATTTCAATGTAACACGCCCACGTCCTTCCCAATTTGAATTACTCCGCCTTACGCCTCTGAAATTACGTTGCACAGGCGCTAATTTCTGAGCAAATCAATCGAGAATACGATGATTGCGCCGCTACATTGCGGCAGTCTAACGTAAAGGAGGTAAAAAAATGCGCCGATGTACGTGAATCTGGCCCTAAGTTTTTCCAACTTCATTATTAAAGCGACGTTGCCCACACACTATTGTTTTGAAAAAAAAAATACTCTAGCAAAGCGCGGTGACGTACAACACGTACAACGGCACTAAAAAGGGGAAGTTCCATGCGGATGACGCCACCCTTGGGGCTGCTTTAGCTGATTTCCTGTTGGTAGAAGATGATCCACACTTTTCTGTCTGTTACAGAGTGATGAATGTGCTTACTCCATTACGAATGGTAGTTTTACCAGAATGAGCGCTCCCATCTCATAACTTGTTTCTGAGCATGCGCAAGTTTTCTACGTCGTTTTAGCCCACACACGATTTATTTTTTACAACCCGAAAAACGACCTAGTTTAAAACGTTGTTAAAAAATGCAGCATGTTCGAAGAAATATTTTTTCATTTTTCAGAACCCGAAAAATGATGTGAAGCCCACACATCATTTTAAATGACATTTTTAAAAACGTTGTTTTTTTTTAATGCCAAAAAATGATCGTTTGTATGCGGCATTAGCCATCCAAATGCATAATGAACACATAGGCCCAGATTCACAGAGCGATTACGCCTGCGCAACTGGTGTTGCGCGTGCGTAAGTCTAAATGTGCGCGTGCGTTTAGATGCGCGCGATTCAGAAAACGATTTACGCCAGAAATCTACTTTTTTTGGTCCGGCGTAATTTCGTTAGACAGACGCATCCGTCCGCGCAAAAATGCGCTAGACACACCATTGATTTGCTAGTCAAATATGCTAATGAGGGAGTTGCGGGGATCCACAAAAAAACGCAGTTGCTGCGCAGGCTAGGCGATGTGCGCAACAGCAAAATGTCCTGTCTAAAGTTAGAGCACATAAAAGCTGGTCTAAATTTTGAAAAAACGTCTACATCTCACAGAAAGCAACACCGTTACTGAGGAGCAGACCACACACACGTGTTGCACTACAATTTGACTGCCAACATGCCAGGGGCATCGTCGCTCATAGCTGCACTAGTGAATTTAGATGACCAAAGAAGGAGGAGGGCACGGAGGATGGCACGGGAGAGGGTATACCGCACACGCATAGACCTCTTTGGCATGAGTGATTCTGATGTTTATCGCATCTTTAGATTCCCCCCTCATGCCATCCTGGAATTAACCACAACCCTGCAGGAGGACATCACCAGCCCAACACAACGCTCACATCCAGTGCAGCCACTGGTCAAGGTACTGGCAACACTCCATTTCCTTGCCAGTGGCTCTTTTCAGCGTACAAGTGGAGTGGTGGCTGGGATGTCACAGTCCTCCATGAGCAGATGTGTGCACCAGGTTGTCCCTGCAATCCTCACACGCTTGGCCAACCTAATCATCAAACCCACCACTGAGGACCTGCGGCTGAAGGCAATGACAGATTTCTACAGAATTGCCAGATTCCCACGCACCATCGGGGCCATTGATTGCACACATGTGGCACTCCAGCCCCCCCATGACACAGAGCACATGTACCGCAATCGGAAGAATTGGCACTCCATCAACGTACAGGTGATAGTTGATGCCCAAGGACTCATATGGCACGTCCGTGCCAAACACCCCGGATCCACCCATGACAGCTACATCTACAATCAATGCCACATCCGAATGGAATTCTATCACAACGTGTATGGGAACACCTGGCTGGTTGGTGAGTGACATGGGAGTCAGGCATGACTATCCCCTCCCGTGATGCACACCTCACAAGTGGCACATGCATGACTAACATTCTCCTGTCTTTTCCCTTCCAGGTGACTCTGCATATGCACTGGGACCCCATCTCATGACTCCTGTCCGGAACCCCCAAACCCCAGGGGAGGAAAGATACAATCAAGCACACATCAAAACCCGAGCAGTGGTGGAGCGCACCTTTGGCCTCCTGAAGTCACGTTTCCGATGCCTGAATAAGTCTGGGGGTACACTGTTGTATTCCCCAAACTTCGTGTGCCATATCATCGTTGCATGTTGCATGCTGCACAATCTCGCAGTGAGGAAGGGCCTGCAGGTTGAGCTACGTGATGACCCGACCCCCAACCAGACAATCAACCCCTAACCGAGGATACCCCGTCTTCTGAGGGAAGAGCAGTCAGGAGACAGCTCATATTGGGCATCTTTGCACGTTAAACACACACATTAATCATGGCACAATGAGAATGCATGCATGCACACCACTGTGGTCCCTAGCACACACACCCCACATCCTCATCAAATTGGATTGGCACCAGTCCACCATGCACGACTGGTGAGCAGTAACGCCACGTCAAGGCTCCAATTATGTCACTGTACATTCATACACCATTCACACGGACCTGGGAATCACTTCTCCCTGGTCCTGGGGAACCCTTCTCCACCAAAATTGAGGATGACACCCCTTTTCCAGCAGGAATGTCACCCCCACATTCAAACAGCATGCACAACCCAAAATTTAAAAAAAATGTCAGCAAAAAAACAAAAAAAAAAAGCCAAAAAAGTAAGCCAAAAAAAAAAAAAGGGGAAAAATAAATTATTGCCCTCTGCGTGAGCCACGCCTGGGGCGCCCCCGGCCACGGCCCCGGCCCCTCAGGGGAGACTCATGGGGAGGGGCAAACCCGGGGAAGGGGGAGCAGCCCCTGATATCTGCCCACCTGGCGGCCTGCCCTCCAAGGCCATGGCAATTCTGTCCAGGGAAGCACCAAGTGTTGCCGTGTTGGCCTGGATAGCCTGGGTAAGGGCCCTCACATCCTGCCCAACGCCTGCTGCTGTAGTCTGCAGTTCATTTAGGCAGGTTGTGAAAGCCCGGGAGTGGGAGTCCAGGTTACCCAGCGTATCCTTCATGGAGGACAGGCTCTCCTCCACCCGCCCAAAAGTCTGGCAGAGCTGTCCCAGATGGCGGGTCTGGAGGGCCTGGTCCCTTCGCAGACTGGCGGGCAGGAGATTGGGCGCCCCCCTGGTGCTCTGGGATGACATCCTGCCTCCAGCTGATGGTTGTGGGTGGGGAGAAGGGGAGGCCCTTGTGAGGGGAGCCATGTTGGGGGAGGAGGGGGGGGGGCTCCCCCTTAGGGAGGGCAGGCTTCTGCCAGCCAGAGGGGAAGAGTCCGCACAAACCACTCATCCAGTGCCTGACTCCTCCTCCTCATGATCGTCCTCCTCATGATTATCCTCCTCCTCATGATCGTCCTCCTCCTCATGATCGTCCTCCTCCTCTTGAACCTCCTCCGCGGACTGTGGCCTTGTTGGGGGGGCCTCATTAGGCTGCTGTCCTGGGGTTGGAGCGGTCAGGCCAGATGGCCCTGCACCCTCCTGCACATCTGTGGATGACACAAACCATTTACAGGTTGGAGGATCCACACACTTGGCACATATTCCCTTTCACCCCCTCCCCCACACATGCTACACACCTGATAGAAAAAAAAACCTTACCTGGCACCACGGGGACCGGACTTGTGTCAAAGCCTGGCAGGCCCTCCACTTCATGCCGTTAAAAGGTCAGGACCACCACATGCTCCGTCGCTGTAAGCCTAATACGGCATGGTGGGCCCCCTCCTGTGCCCCTGGCATGGGCATGCATTGCGGCCAGTTTTTTTTTCACCTGACGCCGGAGATCATTTATTTTTTTGTCAATCCCAGACCGGGTCCGTGTCTCCCCCTCCCCCGATGAATTCACCTGCTCCGTGATCCTATCCAAAATCTCCCTCCTCCTGGCCGGGGTGGTGGTGGCACTCTGCGGGCCGTGGAGAAAACGCCCATACTCGCTAATGGCCCGGGCAAGAATTCTTTTTTCCCCCACAGTAAAATTCAGCTTTCTTTTTCTCTCTGTCATACTTCCAAACAAACTCACTACCAGTCACCAAAAATCAGTCACAAATACAAGCACAACCAATCAGGCAAGAACACACACAAAGAGAAAACGAACACCCAAAAATCACACTAGCACTCAGCAAGAAACAGTCACAAAAAAATAAAAAATAAAAAATAAAGCAAGAAAACAAACGCTCAGAAATATATCAATCAAACAAACAGTCTCTCAAACACTTATCAAAAAACACTTTCACAAATATACCAACAAGAACTTGATCACACAGAACACTAATCTGACAACTACAAGACACACTGCAACGAACAACAGGAACAAAAGCACTTGGTTAAATGGGAAGGGACACAAAGGGATGTACTTTTGCAATGCAAGTGCGTTTGTGTGTGTTTCTATTTATGCTTTCTGCGTAGTTCACAACGTTGCCCTAGTCCATTTCCAATTTCACTGATTGCGCCGCTCCCGAGTTGTGAGCATGCGCACAGCGGAGCTGACATGGTCTCCTTCACGCGCGCATGCGCGAGCCGGCCGGCCCTTCATTTGCATGGGGTCACGGCTCATTTCAATGTAACACGCCCACGTCCCTCCCAATTTGTATTACTCCTCCTTACGCCTCAGGAAAAAACCTTACGCTTGCGCAATTTCCTGCGCAAAAGCTACGTGAATCGGGGGATTACGTGGCTAGATGGCGCAAGTCTAACGTAATGGCGGTGCGCTACGCCGGACCGATAATGCGCCGATGTACGTGAATCTGGGCCATACACTGTATATATTACATTGAGCTTGATTTAGGGAAATATACTGTGCGCTGCGAGTGCAGTTATGCTAGATCTGAGGTGAAAGCTCTGAAATGAGAGAAAGACCCTTTTTTGTTTTTTCCTTGCATTTTTTTATTGTATTTTTAATTTTCCTTGCATGTTCCTCTCAGATCTAAATCAACTGAAATCAAAGTACACTTGCAGTGCACAAACTATTTTTCTTTAGTAAATCAACCCCATTGTATTTAGAAAAGTAGGGCCAGATTCAGGTACAATTACATTGGCGCAGAGTATCAGAGATACACTACGCCGCCGTATTTTACCTGGCTCTACGACAAATTCAGGTATATTTTGGCTCGTAAGGTATGGCGGCGTAGTGTATTTCTCGTGGCAGAATCGAAATATGCGATTAAGGGGCGTGAAGCATTTAAATTAGGCGCATCCCCGCAGCAATCGAACTGCGCATGCTCCGTACACAAATTTCCCGCCGTGCATTGCGCGAAATAACGTTGTTACATCATTTTTTGTTTGAGTAGCGTTGTTTACGTACATTCCTATTCCCGGACGACTTACGTAATTTTTTTTTAAAAAACTTTGAAATTTGACGCGGGAACGACGGCCATACTTAACATGGGCTGTCTAATACTAGACCAGATAAAAGCTGGAATAACTTTACGCAGCAAAAAGATGACTACAGATGCCGTAAGAGATTGCGAAGGATGCTCGTAACTTTGTGGATCGTCGGAAAAAGCTCATTTGCATACCCCGACGCGGAAAACGATGGGAACTCCACCCAGGGGCCGCGAAATTATTGCAGCGTATATCCGAAGGCGTACGAACACGTAAGCCAGTCGGATTGAAGCCCGAAGCCGTCGTATCATGGTTTGAGGATTCAGACTAATGAAACGACGCACGTAATTTGAAAGTACTCCATTCTAACGCGAGATAGACCAGAGTAAGGGCTCTGTGAATCTGACCCGTAGTATTTAGATAAGTAGACTTCATTAGGAAAACGGTGTTCTGGAGCAGAAACTAAAGCATAATACAAATGTATATGATATGATGTAACCAGCTTATAAGACACAATGGGCCAGATTCAGGTACATCTGCGCATTATTGGACCGGCGTAGCGCACCGCCTTTACGTTAGACTTGCGCAATGTAGCCACGTAATCACCCTATTCTCGTAGCTTTTGCGCAGAAAATTGCGCATGCGTAACGTTATTTCAGAGGCGTAAGGCGGAGTAATACAAATTGGGAAGGACGTGGGAGGGTTACATTGAAATGAGCCGTGACCCCATGCAAATGAAGGGCCAGCCGGCTCGCGCATGCGCGCTTGAAGGAGACCGTGGTCAGCTCCGCTGTGCACATGCTCACAACCAGTGAAATTGGAAATGGACTAAGGACTACGCAGACAGCATAAATAGACAGACACAAACGCACTTGCATTGCAAAAGTACATCCCATTGTCCCTTCCCATTTAACCAAGTGCTTTTGTCCCGTTGTTTGTTGCGTTGTGTTTTGTATTTGTCAGATTAGTGTTCTGTGTAATCAAGTGTTTGTTAGTAGATCTTTGAAAGTGTTTTTTGATAAGTGTTTGAGAGACTGTTTGTTTGATATATTTCTGTTCGTTTGTGTTCTTGCTGAATTTTTGCTGTTTGTTTTTGTGACTGTTTTTTGCTGAGTGCTTGTGTGATTTTTTGGGTGTTAGTTTTCTCTTTGTGTGTGTTCTTGCTTGATTGGTTGTGCTTGTTTTTGTGAGTGATTTTTGTTGACTGGGAGTGAGTTTTTGCAGTATGACAGAGAGAAAGCGAAAACTCAATTTTACTTTGGGGGAAAAAAGAATTCTTGCCCGGGCCATTAGCGATTATGGGCGTTTCCTCCACGGCCCAGACAGTGCCAACACCACCCCGGCCAGGAGGAGGGAGATTTTGGACCTCATCACTGAGCAGGTCAATTCAGCGGGGGAGGGGGAGACACGGACCCGGTCTGTGATTGACAAAAAGATTAATGACCTCCGGCGTCTGGTCAAACAGAAGTTGTCCAAAATGCTTGCCCATGCCAGGGGCACAGGAGGGGGCCCACCATGCCGTATTAGGCTGACAGCGGAGGAGCGTGCGATGGCCCTGACCTTTCATCGGCATGAAGTTGAGGGCCTGCCCGGCTTTGACTCAAGTCCGGAGCCCGTGGTGCCAGGAAGGTTTTTTTTAATATCAGGTGTGTAGCATGTGTGGGGGAGGGGATGAAAGGGAATATGTGGCAAGTGTGTGGATCCTCCAACCTGTGAATGTTTTGTGTCATCCACAGATGTGCAGGAGGGTGCAGGGCCATCTGGCCTGACCGCACCATCCCCAGGACAGCAGCCTAATGAGGCCCGCCGACAAGGCCGGAGTCCACGGAGGAGGTTGAAGAGGAGGAGGTTGAGGAGGAGGAGTTTCATGAGGAGGAGGAGTCCATGTCAGGCACTGGACTTGTGGTTTTTGAGGACTCTTCCCCTCTGGCTGGCAGCAGGCAGCCCTCCCTAAGGGGGAGCCCCCCCCCCTCCTCCCCCAACATGGCTCCCCTCCCAAGGGCCTCCCCTTCTCCCCGGCCACAAGCATCAGCTGGAGGCAGGAAGTCGTCCCAGAAGACCAGGGGGGTGGCCGATCTCCTGCCCACCACTCTGAGAAGGGACCAGTTCCTCCAGACCCGCCATCTGGGACAGGTCAGCCAGACATTGGTGCGGATGGAGAAGAGCCTGTCCTCCATCAAGGATACGCTGGGGAACCTGGACTCCCACTCCCGGGCTTCAGCAGGTGTTGGGCAGGATGTGAGGGCCCTTACCCAGGCTATCCAGGCCAACACGGCAACACTTGGTGCTGCCCTGGACAGAATAGCCGTGGCCTTGGAGGGCAGGCCGCCAGGTGGGCAGAGATCAGGGGCTGCTCCTCCTTCCCCAGTTTTCCCCCTCCCCCATGAGTCTCCCCTGAGGAGCCGGGGCCATGGCCGGGGGCGGCCCAGCCTTGGCTCACGTCAAGGGCAATAATTTTTTTTCCCCTCTTTTTTTTGGGTTGTGAATGCTGTTTGAATGTGGGGATGACATTCCTGCCGGAAAAGGGCTGTCACCCTCAATTTAGGTGGAGTAGGGTTCCCCAGGACCAGGGAGAAGTGATCCCCAGGTCCGTGTGAATGGTGTATGAATGTACAGTGACATAATTGGAGCCTTGGCGTGGCGTTGCTGCTCACAAGTCCTGCATGGTGGACTGGTGCCAATCCAATTTGATGTGGATGTGGGGTGTGTGTGCTAGGGACCACAGTGGTGTGCATGAATGCATTCTCATTGTGCCATGATTAATGTGTGTGTTTAAAGTGCAAAGATGCCCAATGTGAGCTGTCTCCTGGCTGCTCTTCCCTCAGAAGACGGGGTATCCTCGGTTAGGGGGGGATTGTCTGGTTCAGGGGTCAGGTCATCACATGGGTCAATCTGCAGGCCCTTTCTTACTGCGAAGTTGTGCAGCATGCAACATGCACCGATGATCTGGCACACAAAGTTTGGGGAATACAAGAGGGTACCCCCAGACTTATCCAGGCATCGGAAACGTGACTTCAGGAGGCCAAAGGTGCGCTCCACCACTGCACGTGTTTGGGCATGTGCTTGATTGTATCTTTCCTCTCCTGGGGTTTGGGGGTTCCGGATAGGAGTCATGAGATGGGGTCCCAGTGGATATGCAGAGTCACCTGTACGGGAAAAGACAGGAGGATGTTAGTCATGCATGTGCCCCTTGTGATGTGTGCATCATGGGGGGGTACAGTCATGCCTGCCACCCATGTCACTCACCAACCAGCCAGGTGTCCCCATACACGTTCTGATTGAATTCCAATCGGATGTGGCATTGATTGTATATGTAGCTGTCATGGCTGGACCCTGGGTGTTTGGCACGGACGTGCCATATGAGGCCTTGGGCATCGACTATCACCTGTACATTGGTGAAATGCCAATGCTTCCGATTGCGGTACATGTGCTCTGTCTCCTGGAGGGGCTGGAGTGCCACATGTGTGCAATCAATGGCCCCCACAGTGCGTGGGAATCTGGCAATTCTGTAGAAATTTGTCATTGCCTTCAGCCGTAGCTCCTCAGTGGTGGGTTTGATGATTTGGTTGGCCATGCGTCTGAGGATTGCAGGGACAACCTGGTGCACACATCTGCTCATGGAGGATTGTGACATCCCAGCCACCACTCCACTTGTATGCTGAAAAGAGCCACTGGCAAGGAAATGGAGTGTTGCCATGACCTTGACCAGTGGCTGCACTGCATGTAAGCGTTGTGTTGGGCTGGTGATGTCCTCCTGCGGGGTTGTGGTTAATTCCAGGATGGCATGAGGGGTGAATCTGAAGATGCGATACACCTCAGAATTACTCATGCCAAACAGGTCTATGCGGGTGCGGTATATCCTCTCCCGTGCCAGCCTCCGTGCCCTCCTCCTTCTTTGCTCATCTAAAGTCAGTAGTATAGCTATGCGCGACGATGCCCCTGGCATGTTGGCATACAGATTGTTGTGCAACACGTGTGACTGCTGAGCTCCGCACTAACAGTGTTGCTTTATCTAACAAGTAGACTTTTTTTCTCTTTTTAGACCAGCTTTTATATGGTCTAATTTTAGACAGGACATTTTGCTGTTGCGCACACTGCGTAGCCTGCGCTGCCCCAACGTTCTTTTGTGGATCCCCGTAAGTCCCTCATTAGCATATTTGACTAGCAAATCAATGGTCTGTCTAGCGCAGTTTTGCGCGGACGGATGCGCCTGTCTAACGAAATTACGCCGGACCAAAAAAAGTAGATTTCTTGCGTATCTCGCTTTGGGGATGCCATGCATCGAAACGCACGCGCACATTTAGACTTACGCACGCGCATCTCCTGTTGCGCAGGTGTAATCGCTCTGTGAATCTGGGCCAATATATCCAGGAACTGTGATTTGAAACACCATTGTTCATGTACAAATTCTATTTTATCCTCAATCAATAGGCATTCACAAATGTTAAGATATTTACCAAGAGAATACCAAGGTGGTCAATCTTTAGGGACCATAAATAACCTAAAAACAATACACCCTGTTTTTTAAAAGGCCCTAACTTTTTGCTCCCTAACAACACAAACACCATAGGTATCCAACCCTTTATGTAGATGATGATCATGCACGTATTTCACACACATATATGCAAAGAGGTGCAGTAATAATATTAATGATAATAATTATTATTATTGCTTTGTTTCTTTGTTATTGTTTTTTTTTTTTGAAGATTGGACCTGTTGCCTACTCTGCTGCCCTACTTATCGGGTTCTGTTCATGATGATTTAATTTTTATTTATATTTTTATTATTTCTTGGTTTTTAATATTACCAACCTAACATCTGGATTTTAACATTTGTGTATGTTGATTATTTGAGAGATCATGCACTTTGAAAATCCCATGAATCCCTTTGATGTCTTAAGGGACAGATGCTGATATTTTACAGTGAGACATTGTTTACATTACTAAAACTGTAATACTCTTTGTTAATATGCAAATATACATCTACAACAGAAAAAGTATACAACACAGTATATAATAAAGAATATGATTTTTTTGGACTGGCTTAGAAATGCCTTAATCTCATGAAGATTAGCAAAGAAAGAGACAGTAGGACTTTATATGGGGTATACAAGAGTGCTTTTTCACATATAATTGCTATTATATAATTCTTCAGAATAGCAAAATAATTTTAGCACTGTGCATCCTTTCTCAGGCTACAAAATCAATGAACAGTGAAATATAGTTTGTATTATTGGAATGTTGTCATGGTTTCATAACTTGAGAATAGAAATAAAACACATTGAATATTTCTACTGGGTGAAGCTTTGTGTTAAAAAAAAAAGTCTTGCTTTACAATCAAATACTGAATACTGTCACCTCTTCTCTAGCATGCCTTATTTTTTAGAAGTTGTACACATAAGCATCTCCTTTATTTAAGCCAGGGACAATTGGAAACCTTCTAGAATTATAAAGGATAAACATCATTATGTGGATTTTTAAACACAACGGCCCAGATTCACAGAGCGATTACGCCTGCGCAACAGGAGATGCGCGTGCGTAAGTCTAAATGTGCGCGTGCGTTTCGTTGCGCGGCATCCCCAGAACGAGATACGCAAAAAATCTACTTTTTTTTGTCCCGCGTAATTTCGTTAGACTGGCGCATCCTTCCGCGCAAAAGTGCGCTAGACACACCATTGATTTGCTAGTCAAATATGCTAATGAGGGACTTATGGGGATCCACAAAACAACATTGGGGCAGCGCAGGCTACGCGGTGTGCAAAATGTCCTGTCTAAAATTAGAGCTTATAAAAGCTGGTAAAAAAAAAGAAAAAAAGTCTACTTGTTAGATAAAGCAACACTGTTAGTGAGTAGCTCAGCAGTCACACGTGTTGCTCAACAATCTGTATGCCAACGACAGGGGCATCGTCGCACATAGCTATACTACTGACTTTAGATGAACAAAGAAGGATGAGGGCACGGAGGATGGCACGGAGGATGGCACGGGAGAGGATATACCGTACCCGCATAGACCTGTTTGGCATGAGTGATTCTGAGGTGTTTCGCATCTTCAGATTCACCCCTCATGCCATCCTGGAATTAACCACAACCTTGCAGGAGGACATCACCAGCCCAACACACCGCTCACATGCAGTGCAGCCACTGGTCAAGGTCATGGCAACACTCCATTTCCTTGCCAGTGGCTCTTTTCAGCATACAAGTGGAGTGGTGGCTGGGATGTCACAGTCCTCCATGAGCAGATGTGTGCACCAGGTTGTCCCTGCAATCCTCAGACGCATGGCCAACCAAATCATCAAACCCACTACTGAGGAGCTGCGGCTGAAGGCAATGACAGATTTCTACAGAATTGCCAGATTCCCACGCACTGTGGGGGCCATTGATTGCACACATGTGGCACTCCAGCCCCCCCAGGAGACAGAGCACATGTACCGCAATCGGAAGCATTGGCATTCCATCAATGTACAGGTGATAGTCGATGCCCAAGGCCTCATATGGCACGTCCGTGCCAAACACCCAGGGTCCAGCCATGACAGCTACATATACAATCAATGCCACATCCGATTGGAATTCGATCAGAACGTGTATGGGGCCACCTGGCTGGTTGGTGAGTGACATGGGTGGCAGGCATGACTATCCCCTCCCATGATGCACATCACAAGGGGCACATGCATGACTAACATCCTCCTGTCTTTTCCCTTACAGGTAACTCTGCATATCCACTGGGACCCCATCTCATGACTCCTATCCGGAACCCCCAAACCCCAGGAGAGGAAAGATACAATCAAGCACATGCCCAAACACGAGCAGTGGTGGAGCGCACCTTTGGCCTCCTAAAGTCACGTTTCCGATGCCTGGATAAGTTATGTTACTGAACATTCATACACCAATCACACGGACCTGGGGATCACTGCTCCCTGGTCCTGGGGAACCCTTCTCCACCAAAATAGAGGGTGACACCCCTTTTCCGGCAGGAATGTCACCCCCATATTCACACAGCATTCACAACACAAAAAAAAAAAAAAAATGACCAGCAAAATCAAAAAATGTCCAGCAAAAAAAAAAAAATTGAAAAAAAAAAAATGGGGGAAAAACAAATTACTGCCCTCTGCGTGAGCCACGCCTGGGGCGCCCCCGGCCACGGCCCCGGCTTCTCAGGGGAGACTCATGGGGAAGGGGTAAAACCGGGGAAGGAGGATCAGCCCCTGATCTCTGCCCACCTGGTGGCCTGCCCTCCAAGGCCACGGCAATTCTGTCCAGGGCAGCAACAAGTGTTGCCGTGTTGGCCTGGATAGCCAGGGTAAGGGCCCTCACATCCTGCCCAACGCCGGCTGATGTCGTCTGCAGTTCGTTTAGGCAGGTTGTGAAAGCCTGGGAGTGGGAGTCCAGGTTCCCCAGCGTATCCTTGATGGAGGACAGGCTCTCCTCCATCCGCACCAATGTCTGGCTGACCTGTCCCAGATGGCGGGTCTGGAGGAACTGGTCCCTTCTCAGGGTGGCGGGCAGGAGATCGGCTAACCCCCTGGTGGTCTGGGATGACATCCTGCCTCCAGCTGATGCTTGTGGCTGGGGAGAAGGGGAGGCCCTTGTGAGGGGAGCCGTGTTGGGGGAGGAGGGGGGGGCTCCCCCTTAGGGAGGCCTGCCTGCTGCCAGCCAGAGGGGAGGAGTCCTCAAAACCCAAACGTCCAGTGCCTGACATGGACTCCTCCTCCTCATGATTCTCCTCCTCCTCATGATTCTCCTCCTCCTCATGATTGTCCTGCTCCTGTTGAACCTCCTCCGCGGACTCCGGCCTTGTTGGGGGGGCCTCATTAGGCTGCTGTCCTGGGGTTGGTGCGGTCAGGCCAGATGGCCCTGCAACCTCCTGCACATCTGTGGATGACACAAAACATTCACAGGTTGGAGGATCCACACACTTGCCACATATTCCCTTTCACCCCCTCCCCCACACATGCTACACACCTGATATTAAACAATAAAACAACTTACCTGGCACCACGGGCTCGGGACTTGAGTCAAAGCCGGGCAGGCCCTCAACTTCATGCCGATGAAAGGTCAGGGCCACCGCACGCTCCTCCGCTGTCAGGCTAATACGGCATGGTGGGCCCCCTCCTGTGCCCCTGGCATGGGCATGCATTCTGGCCAACTTCTTTTTGACCAGACGCCGGAGGTCATTGATTTTTTTGTCAATCCCAGACCTGGTCCGTGTCTCCCCCTGCCCCGCTGAATTCACCTGGTCAGTGATCCTATCCAAAATCTCCCTCCTCCTGGCCGGGGTGGTGTTGGCACTCTCTGGGCCGTGGAGGTAACGCCCATACTCGCTAATGGCCCGGGCAAGAATCAGTTTTTCCACAACTGTAAAATTCATCTTTCGTTTTCTCTCAGTCATCCTTCCAAAAAAAAACAGTCCCAGTCAACAAAATTCACGCACACAAACAAACACAACCAATCACAAAAAAACACACACACAGAGAGAAAACTACTCACCAAGAAACAGTCCCCAAAAAACAAAACAAAAATACAGCAGGAAAAGAAACAAAAAGAAATATATCAATCAAACAAACAGTCTCTCAAACACTTATCAAAAACCACTTTCAAAAATCTACTAACAAACACCTGATCACACAGAACACTAATCTGACAACTACAAAACACACCGCAACGAACAACAAGAACAAAAGCACTTGGTTAAATGGGAAGGGACAAAGGGATGTACTTTTGCAAAGGAAGTGCGTTTGTGTGTGTCTATTTATACTGTTTGCGTAGTTCACAACGTTGCCCTAGTCCATTTCCAATTTCACTGATTGCGCCGCTCCCGAGTTGTGAGCATGCGCACATCGGAGCTGACATGGTCTCGTTCAAGCGCGCATGCGCGAGCCGGCCGGCCCTTTATTTGCATGGGGTCACGGCTCATTTCAATGTAACACGCCCACGTCCTTCCCAATTTGTATTACTCCTCCTTACGCCTCTGAAAAATGTTACGTATGCGCAATTTCCTGCGCAAAAGCTACGAGAATAGGGTGATTACACGGCAAAATTGCGCAAGTCTAACGTAAAGGCGGTGCGCTACGCCGGTCTAATAATGCGCAGATGTACCTAAATCTGGGCCAACCTTTCTATGAAATCTCTTGATTGCATCAGAAAGTTGGACTTCAGTAGAGCCGTATTAATACAGAACTGTGCCCAAAACAGATTAAACATTTTAGCATTTTAGGCCCCATCCTGTGCTGCCCCTCTCTCTCTCTCTCTCACACACACACACACACACACACACACACATATATATATATATATATATATATATATATATATATATATATATATATATATATATACACACACACACCTCATTTGTGCTTTGAACTGTAGACAAGAAGTTTTATTTTATTTTTTAATCAAAAGGCAGATTTATTTCTTGTGGACAGCTCACAAAATGTGTTCTATTTGCTCCCATCTGTTAATATCTATTGATGGCAGCAGCACCTGGGTTGTACACATCATATATGCAGTGCTTAGTTGGAGAAAACTGATTTTTGCCATTCCTAAGTGATGGAAAGGAGCCCCCCACCCTCCTCTCTTGTAACACACCCGACTTGCCCCCTTCCACTGGTCTGTCCTGTTTGCAGAGTATTTGAGTTTGCTTAAAGAGAACGTTGTTGTCTCTCTAGATCAGACCAAGAGACAGCCAGACAGGTGATCAGAAGTATATGCTTAAAAGATAAGTTCACATTTGGAACATGTTCCAGTATCTGCCCTCCCCTTGAGCTGTTGATCACAGGTGCAATGTTATGCAGACTCCTTAGAGAAAAAAAAATACCTGCAAAAAAATTGGCGTTTTTTATTTCAAAAGGTGAACTTAGCCTTTAATGACAGACTGTCAAGGAATGGGCTTGTTTTATTGTAAACAATGTAAAACTGCATCAGTTTTACATAATAACTCCCACAATGTAATGATATGTTCTATGCATTCTTTCATCATTATAACAGTTTGTTTCTGAAGTCTTTTGTTACCTTTCGTCTGAATTTTTTGCTGCATTTCATTTCTGTATTTGTTGCTCATTCACAGTGATCTCTATGTCCTCTGTGATAGAGGTAATACGCCACCCAGGTGTACTTCTGGTAATGTAGGAAGAGCTTCAGTGACCCCCAAATTTGTGAGAGACACAGGGAAACAGATTTGAGTGTGTTCATAAGGTCTCTGACCTTTACTGAATACTACCGTGGCTTATATGCAAAATAAAGAAGGTAGTGGCTGTTTTTTTTAATGCATATGTTTTTAAAAGTTATACAAACTCAGTACTTCTTATCATGATTTAAACATGCTGGGAGCGAGGCCAGCTGCCGAGCGGAATGGATGCCTGATCCCTAGCTCTCGGCGCTGAACAGAGTTTACTGCGGATACACGCAAGAGATCAGAGCGGCAAATCAACCCACACATTCCCCGGAGACCAGTGACTCTCCCGGTCATGTCCCGAAAGAGGAAGGATTGCAACCCAAGAAGCTGACGGCGTATTTTACACAGCAGCCGTGCTATATCTGGTTTATTTTTAAATTTGACTTCAAACACATAACTTTGACAGTCTTACATATACCGTATGTAACTTTCTACAATACTATTGTCAGGAAAGGTTCCATCCGCTGGAAATATCTATAATTTGGCATGCAGTACTGAGGTCCACCAGCAGGTGTCTCCTTGCAGTTTTGAACTGTCAGGGGAACTTCTCCCTGCTGGTGTTATGTCATCCTTGGGCAGTAGTACTGGTGTCCACCAGCGGATGGATCCTGGCAGTGTGGAGCAGACAGCACCTTTTGTGCTCCGGGGTGACTTGAGGCCAATTACAGGCATTCCTATAAATACCCAGCAAGTGCAAACATACCTTGCCCTGGTATTGTGCTCGTGCCCTGATCTGTACCTGCTGCCTGATTATCTGAACCTGTTCCTGAAATCTGCTACCTGAGTTCCTGATCCTGTGTCCCTGTCCTGACCATCCATCCTCTCCCTGTCCTGTGTTCCTTACCCCATCTGCTGATCTCCCTGTGTATGACCTTGGCCTGTCATGTTTCTGGAAAATCCTTTTGTCCTTCTGCCGACCTGCTGTGTATGACCCTGGCCTGGCTATTGTTTATGATTCTGGTATTTCCCATTTATTGCACATATCTGTCTGTTGGTTGGTTTGTTGCACTGTGTCATATTGGAGGTGGTTGTATTTATATTGTTCACTTACCTAAATAAATCATTATATTTTCACTTATATGTGTTTGGTGTTCCTCTGTTGCTAGCCACACAGTTCTGGTCACACCTGATACATGACAACTATCATGTGTGTAGGAGCAATGTTTTAAGAGCACTATAAGCACTATAAGAAAGGCCGAACGCCAAAGAGCGGTCAGGTAGCCGGGAGGTGACAAAAGTGGCTTTGTCTGCCGGACCTGCCAGCTGGAGGCTGGACAAAAGACACAAGCGGGTCAGATGTGGCCGCGGGCCGGGGTTTGGAAACCCCAGGTCTATCAAATAAAGTCCCAATAAATACATTTACATTTTTGGTTGTAACATGACAAAATGGGGAACATTTCAAGGGGTATCTGTACTTTTTCAAGGCGGGTATGTGATCCCCTGGTACATGATCAATTGGATTCATTGGAGGATGCATGGGTACATCCACCTGCATTGACAAAGCTTCTATTCTGACATATTTGTACATTGGCTGGATGAGAAATGGTTAAATTATTCATTCTAATAAACATATGTAAATTAATATACATTTTAAATTTATCAAGGGTTCTTCTAGTGGCAAATTTAAGCCCTTTATCCAAGACCATCAACTCCTTATCATTAAAGCGGAGCTCCATCCTAAAGTGGAACTCACGCTGATCGGAACCCTCCCCCCTCCGGTGTCACATTTGACACCTTTCAGGGGGGAGGGGGGTGCAGATACCTGTCTAAAGACACGTATTTGCACCTACTTCCGGCCCAGCATTCTCGGGCAGAATGCGGGCATGTCGTCACCTCCCGTCACCACCCCGGTGTGTGCTGGAAACACTCGGCTCCCAGCACACAGCGGGAGCCAATCGGCGTGCGCAGCGTGACTCGCGCATGCTCCATAGGGAACCGGGCAGTGAAGCCGGATCGCTTCACTTCCTGGTTCCCTCACCGTGGATGGCGGGGTGGCAGCAGAGTGACGAGCGATCGCTCGTCCTCTGCTGCGAATGGCGCTGGACTCCAGGACAGGTAAGTGCCCTAATATTAAAAGTCAGCAGCTGCAGTATTTGTACTCAGGGCCGTCTCTACCATAGGGCAAACAGGGGCAGCTGCCCAGGGCCCTGTCACTGTTGGGGGCCCAAAGCAACCCCCTTTGAAAAAAAAAAACATTTTTTTTTTTTAGGGGTCCGGAGGTCCCCAGGGGCCCGGAGGCCCCCAGGGCCCAAGATGGCAAACCCCCTTTTTTATTTATTTTTAAATAAAAAAAATATTTATTTTATATATTTTTATTTTATTTTTTATTAAAGGGCCAATTTTTTTAAATATATATATATTTTTTTAAAGTGACAATTTTTTTTTAGGGGTCCCCAGGGACCCGGAGGCCCCCAGGGCCCCAGATGATAACCCCCTTTTTTATTTATTTTTAAATAAAAATATATATTTATTTTATATATTTTTATTAAATTTTTTATTAAAGGGCCAATTTTTTTTTTAGAGGTCTGGTGGTCCCCAGGGGCCTGTAGTTCCCCAGGGCCCCGGATGACAACCCCCCTTTTTTATAAAAAAAAAAACTTTTTATATATATTTCTTTTAATATAGAGGTCCCCAGGGCCCTGGATGGCAACCCCCCTTTTTTTATAATTTTTTTTATATTTTATTTATTTTTATTTATATATATATATATATATATATATATATATATATATATATATATATATATATATATATATATATATATATATATATATATATATATATTATTAAAGGGCTCAGAGGTCCCCAGGGCCCCATGTGGCAAACACCCATTTTTTTTATTTTTTTATAAATGTTTATTTTTTTATTTTTGTTTATATATTTTTTTTATTAAAGGGCCCAGAGGTCCCCAGGGCCCTGGATGGCAACCTCACTTTTTTTTTATAAGTGTTTATTTGTAATATATTTTTTTTATTTTATTCTTTATTAAAGGGTCCAGAGGTCCCGGATGGCAACTCCCCTTTTTTTGTAATTTATTTTTATATATATATATATATATAAAAAAAAAATATTAAAGGGCCCAGAGGTCCCCAGATGGCAACCCCCTTTTTAAAAAAAATATATATATTTTTTATATATATTTTTTATTTCTTTTTTTTCTTTTTATTAAAGGGCCCAGAGGTCCCCAGGGCCCCCGGATGGCTACACCCCTTTTTTTATATATATTTTTCTTTATTAAATATTTTTTTTGTAAAGGGCCTCCCGCTTCTAAATTTGCGGCAGCCCGGCCCCCCACATCTCAATTTAAGGGGGCAGCACCCCCCCCATTCTCTGCTCCAGGGGGCCCATGCCTGAAGCTGTGTAAGGGGCCCCATAATTCCTGATGTCGGCCCTGCCGCCCGTTAAGCCCCTGTGCTGCCCACAAATCAGGCTGAAAATCATCAGCGGCACGCAGCCAGGTGACAGTACTGCTTCCCTTCCCAGTGTTTTAAAATGTACAGTACCCCTGGCTTCCCTTTAGACGTGCACTTCTCCCTTCCTGCCACTGGGTGCTGCTTGTATATAAAAGTGAATTAGAATGTGATTTTATAACATCCCCAGTTTGCTCTTCCCGAGGCTGACTTCCTCATGTCATGCTCCTCAATGTATGTCACTGTTTGCTATATTGTAAATAGAAGTTTTCTGTAGAGTGTGCCCAAAGTCTTTATAATATTTGATGATTCACTGCAGGTCTGGTCAGTGTTTTAAAATGTTCCTGTATTTTACACATGGCATGGCATGGGGTCACAGCACCGTCTGTCCATTCTGCTTTAGCACCATGGGACCCCAGGCCATGCCATGTGTAAAATAGAGGAACTCTTTAACCACTTCCATACCAGGCACTTACGCACCTTCCCGCCCAAGCCAATTTTCAGCTTTCAGCACTGTCGCAATTTGAATGACAATTGCGCGGTCATGCTACACTGCACCCAAACAAAATTGGCGTCCTTTTTTCCCCACAAATAGAGCTTTCTTTTGGTGGTATTTGATCACCTCTGCGTTTTTTTTTTTTTGTGCAACAACTAAAAATAGAGCGAAGATTTTGAAAAAAAAATAAAGTTTTTATTTTTTTCTGTTAATTTTTTTGTAAATGAGTATGTTTTCTCTTTCAATTATGGGCACTGATATGGTGGCACTGATGGGCACCGATGAGGTGGCACTGATGGGCACCGATGAGGTAGTTCTGATGGGCACTGATTAGGTAGCACTGATGGGCACTGATAGGCGGTGCTGGTATTGGGCACTGATGGGCACTCATGGGCGGCACTGATGGGCACTCATGGGCGGCACTGATGGGCACTCATAGGCAGCACTGGGCACTCATAGGCGGCACAGGTGGGCACTCATAGGCGGCACAGGTGGGCACTGATAGGCGGCACAGGTGGGCACTGATAGGCGGCACAGGTGGGCATTGATAGGCGGCACAGGTGGGCACTGATAGGCGGCACAGGTGGGCACTGATAGGTGGCACAGGTGGGCACTGGTAGGTGGGCACTGGGCATGGATTGGCACTGTGGGGTGGCACTGACAGACACTGGGGTGGCACTGATGATCACTGAGGGGTGGCACTGATGGATCAATGTTGCCAATCAGTGCCCATGTGTGGGCACTGATTGGCATCATTTTTTTTTACTGCCCCCCCCCTTTTTTTGTTGTCATTTTTTTTTTTGTCATTTTTTTTTTTTTTTTTTTTGTCATTTTTTTTTTTTTCTTTTGTATTTTTTTTCTTTCCCTGGTGGTCCGTGTGGCGATCCGAGGGGGGGGCTGCGCTGATAAACAATCAGCGCGAACCCCCCCTGTCAGGAGAGCCGCTGATCGGCTCTCCTGTACTCGCGTCTGTCAGACGCTAGTAAGGAAGAGCCGTCGGCGGCTCTTCCTGTTTACATCGTGATCAGCCGTGATTGGACACGGCTGATCACGTGGTAACGAGGCTCCGCCGGAGACTCGTTACCGAGATCGGAGGTGCAGGGTGTCAGACTGACACCCCGCATCACCGATCGCCGCGCTGCGCGCCCCCACGGGCGCGCGCGGCATTGAAATCGTGCTAGACGTTTGAGAACGTCTAGTCACGATTTCATAACCACTTCCCTGCCGTAAATCGGCTATTGGCCGGGCGGGAAGTGGTTAAGTCACAGACCAGACCTGCAGTCCAGGCTGATTAAGGCCTCAGAGCACATGGCATTACTGTCTGTATTTAACTGCTTGATGGGCTTATTTTGGGCCTGACTGCAGGGCCGGTGCAAGTATTTCTGCCTACACAAGCGAAGCTCCATTTTGGCGCAGCCCCCCCCCCCCCAATGGCCACCAACCTCCCTTGCAAAAAATTTTCTTTCAATAATTTTTTTATATAAAAAAACACACTAACATGCCAGACCTGCCCCATTACATGACCAGACTGTGCCCCATTACATGCCAGACCTGCCCCATTACATGACCAGACCTGCCCCATTACATGACCAGACTGTGCCCCATTACATGACCAGACTGTGCCCCATTACATGCCAGACCTGCCCCATTACATGACCAGACTGTGCCCCATTACATGCCAGACCTGCCCAATTACATCACCAGACTGTGCCCCATTACATGACAGACCTGCCCCATTACATGACAGACCTGCCCCATTACATGACCAGACTGTGCCCCATTACATGACCAGACTGTGCCCCATTACATCCCAGACCTGCCCCATAACATGACCAGACTGTGCCCCATTACATGCCAGACCGGTCCCATTACATGACCAGACCTGCCCCATTACATGACAGACCTGCCCCATTACATGACCAGACTGTGCCCCATTACATGACCAGACTGTGCCCCATTACATGACCAGACTGTGCCCCATTACATGACCAGACTGTGCCCCATTACATGCCAGACCTGCCCCATTACATGCCAGACCTGCCCCATTACATGACCAGACTGTGCCCCATTACATGACCAGACTGTGCCCCATTACATGCCAGACCTGCCCCATTACATGACCAGACTGTGCCCCATTACATGCCAGACCTGCCCCATTACATGACCAGACTGTGCCCCATTACATGCCAGACCTGCCCCATTACATGCCAGACCTGCCCCATTACATGCCAGACCTGCCCCATTACATGCCAGAACTGCCCCATCACATGACCAGACTGTGCCCCATTACATGACCAGACTGTGCCCCATTACATGACCAGACTGTGCCCCATTACATCCCAGACCTGCCCCATTACATGACCAGACTGTGCCCCATTACATGCCAGACCTGCCCCATTACATGACCAGACTGTGCCCCATTACATTCCAGACCTGCCCCATTACATGCCAGACCTGCCCCATTACATGCCAGACCTGCCCCATTACATGACCAGACTGTGCCCAATTACATCCTAGACCGTGCCCCATTACATGACCAGACTGTGCCCCATTACATGCCAGACCTGCCCCATTACATGACCAGACTGTGCCCCATTACATGCCAGACCTGCCCCATTACATGACCAGACTGTGCCCCATTACATGACCAGACTGTGCCCCATTACATGACCAGACCTGCCCCATTACATGCCAGACCTGCCCCATTACATGCCAGACCTGCCCCATTACATGACCAGACCTGCCCCATTACATGACCAGACTGTGCCCCATTACATCCTAGACTGTGCCCCATTACATGACCAGACTGTGCCCCATTACATGCCAGACCTGCCCCATTACATGACCAGACTGTGCCCACAGTGCCCTTACCTTATCCCATGCGGATCGCGGCCGTGTAATCTAACAGCTTACCTTACCAGAATCGCGGCTGTACGATTTTTCAAAAGCCGCGCCTCCGAAGTCTTCTGTTTCGTGATAGGCGGAACATTCAGCTTCCCATGAGGCACTGTGTTCAGTGTCCGCCTATCACAGAGGCCCTCTCGTCCGAGGACGAGAGGGCCTCCGTGATAGGCGGACACCAAACACAGGACGAGAGGGCCTCCGTGATAGGCGGACACTGAACACAGTGCCTCATGGGAAGCTGAATGTTCCGCCTATCACGGAACAGAAGACGTCGGAGGCGTGGCTTTTGAAAAATCGTACAGCCGCGATTCTAAGGTAATTTTTTCGCCCCATCCAAGGCTGCGGACCTGCCCGCCCCAAGCGGCTGCTTGGTCTGCCTGGTGGTTGCGCCGGCCCTGCCTGACTGGTTCACATGTATGTGTTTTGGCGGCCCACATTTGTGCAGGCAGAGCAGCCCATTCATTTGATGCCTCATGTAATAGGCTGCGCACACGGCACACCTATGCCCATCAAGCAATGAAATACAGCACTGTCTGTCCATTCTGCTGTCTGCTGTGACTTATCTGCAGTTCCTGCACTGTCAAACTTGCTGCATTTTTAGACGTTTAGGTCATGCTTTTAAAAACACTGTGCGTTTGTGTGTGCAAGAACTGCAGGTAAGTAGCACGGTGCAAAAGCAGAATGGATTTCAAGGCAACTGTATTTTTAAAATGCTGAATGCACCTTTTTTCTGCAGGAAACAAAGGCATGGCAGCCCATTCAAATCAATGGGCTGCTGTGCCTGCACAAATGAGGGCCGCCAAAACACATACATGTGAACCAGCCAGGCCCAAAATAAGCTGAAGGGGGGCCCAAAAAAAATGTTTGCTCAGGGCCCAAACCATAGTAAAGACGGCCCTGCCCATACTGATTTCTTATCCTTTTACTTCCTCCTCTAGCCCCCACTAGAAAGATTTATTTTAGAATAAATTACTAAAATATTCTGTATATTTCCCGTTTGCTACTTATTATTTATATAAGCATTTGAAGGATGTATATGTTTTATCACATTTTTTTATGAGTATGTATTTTGGATTTTACCCTTAAGGAACCTGTTCTTTAATCTTAGAAGATAAGTAGGGTTGGCCTGGTTAGTACTTAGATTGGAGACAGCCTCTAAATTTCCAGGCGCTGTAGTTTTTTATTATTATTTTTTTTTATTTGAATCCACTGTTCTAGCGTTTATGAGGTGGGGATTATGCAAATATGTTAGGCTTTTTAAATTATCTAACATAATCACCCACTAGCCCCTAAAGATGGATGATTGGCTGAAGAGCTTTAGGGGAAGAAGTGATATCAGATGCTGGAGTAACGATGTGGGACTTATACCTATGCTAGGTAATTTTATTATAAGAGGTGATGTTTCACACCTGGATTGCTATTTGCTTGTTCTGCCCTTGGGGTGATTAATCACAAGCAGCGTGTTGCCTTTGCCTTGAGATCAAAACTGGTAGAAAGGGAGGCCAGATCAAGGTGAATGACTGCAGAGGAGATACCACTAAGTTAAATTGCTGATTACAAACATAAGCACTTTATGACCCTCACATGCAAGGTCTTGCACTCTAGAAAGCTGCTTTGTGTGTTTATGTGTGGAGTGCTAATAAATCAGTTCTTGGTGTAGGTATACATTAATATACCTATTGGACTTGATTTCTTAGTATTGCATGTGTCTTGATTCAGAATATTAAATCTCCCTACTGTGGTGACATTCTGTAGAATGGTGAATGTGGTTTTCACTGGAACATAACATGAGAGAAAAATGTCCGCAGTGAGGGTACAAAAATATGTAAAGTACAATATCTAAGCACTTAAAAAATCATTGGCACAGAACCAAAATGGAGGACAGAAGTTCAAACATTGAAGATTTCATTGGCTGCCCTCAATTGGCCAGTGATTTACTAGCCCCCAGAACCTACATCTTTTTTTTTTCCAAGTCAGCAATGGCACTCATATTTATATCACCACAGACCATTTCATTTCCACCAAACATATTCTCTAATCATTTGTATGAAATAAGGATATGAACATGAATATAACTTACTTGACCTTGTGTTATATAACTTATATGTAATAATATTCTTGTATTATATTATTCTTGTACTACAAAAATATCTTTATAAGTACATATTGTATTTAATGTAACACAGTTAATAGAGGCCTATTGTAGCATATCCAATTGTAGAAGGAAGAAAAATAATCAAATATTAAAACCCCCTAATAATTTATTGCACAGAAAAAAAAATACAAAAGAAATATCATCATGTTTTAAACACTGATCTTATATTGCTACTGCTATATTAGATGGATTGATACATCTGTTACAGACATAGCAAAATGAAACACATTCTATTCTATATCTGTCATAATGAAGACATACGATATGTAATAATTCCATAACTAAGGAAAAAAGGAATTGCAAAGTAATGATCTTGCCTATTATCAGTTTGTAGACTTAAAATGGACACAATATACTAAGTAATTTAAAAGCCACTTTATTTCTTGTTTGCACAAAATTAAATACATACATCATTCTAACAAATCTTTGCCACCAGATCATGAACTCTGGGAATGGGGGGACATAATTAATGGCAACATATTTCATATTTGTGTTCCTACATTTACCAACTCAATTATTTTTTCTGTACAGAATTTATAGCTTCAAAAAAATGTTGGTCAACCTTTATCCAGGCAGTGGAGCTATAACTGGAGGAATGACCTTGAAGTGCACAAAAACAAAGACATACAGTAACCTATTATTTCTACAAGAGGATATCTGAATGGCAACAGGCCAGGTTGCAAGATATTTTTGATTCTCTAGCCAGGGGGCTGGTTTTAGAAAAGGTTGCACAAAGTCAAGGAAGCATCTGTGAAGAGCTTATACGTCAAAACTTTTGTTACATTAGCAACTGTTTACCAAAAGAAGGACCATTCTGTTTTTAAATCTTTGAGTCTGTATATTTTTTCATGTTCTACTCTATGGGCCAGATTCAGGTAGATGAGAGCATCTTTGCTCTGGAGTAACGCTTCTCATTTACGTTACTCTGAAGACCCTTTCAGCGCAAGTCCTGTAATTCACATAGCAGTTGCGCGTAAACTTGCGCCAGAGTAACGATAATGCGCTGGCGTAACCCGACGCAAGGGGAAGTGGGTGTGCTCATATGTAAATGATGGGCGGAGCCCAGCGCAGAGGCTTACGTTCAGCGCATCAACCACGGAGCATGCGCAGTGAGTGAGGCTCCACTCGCCCCCTTTGTGCGCATGCTCACAACTTCCGTCGGCACCACTTCATGGGAAACGTCAGCGCAATGCCTTCCGTTGGGCGTTTAAATGCGCCCGTAGAAGCGCCATTCCGGCACTAAAGTATATCCTGCTCCCCCTCCCCGCAGTGATGTTACTTTTGTTCTGAGATGGCTGCTCCCGTTCCCCGCAAACACACAGTAGAAAGCTGAACTCTAAAGGCCAGGAGCTGTCAGCCGTCATCTCGGCTATGGAGACCTATGATGTCTTCCTCCATGGCTGTAAAATTTGACAGACAAGCATGGACAGAGGTGTTGTCCTGCAAGTGGAGGTGCTCAGCTAGCTCTTATCGTCGGTAACGCTGCTGTAGCTGCTCTCCTGCTGACCTGTGACCGTCTGGAGTAAAGATAAAGCAGCCTTTTGTAGAAATAACTTTGCGCCGGACGGACGAGATACGCGCGGCGCATGTAGCCAGCGTATGGTGCTAATCCGTTTGTGAATTGGGAAAAATCCCTCATTTGCATATTTGCAGGGGAAATCAATAGGCGTGACTGATGCGCCCAGCGAAATTAAGCGCTGACGATACTCTGGCGTCGGAACGTTCCGCCGGTCGCAAATGACCCGTTATTGGGCGCATCTAGTTTGGTGGGTACGGGCACATAGAAACGACGGCGCATCATCACAGTTACACGGCGCATATCCAAATACTCCAGCGCAAGTGTTTGTGAATCTGGCCCTATGTAACTAAATGTTTTCCTGACTTCTGGGCACTTGCACAGCTTTGTTACTGATACACAAGATACAATGTATGGTACATAATCAGTCCAGACGAAAGTCTCACACATGTGACTATTGCAATATTCAGGAGGAGTAGCAGAATGTTCCCAAATTCTCCAAAACATGCATTAGTCACTAAAAAGACAAAGAGAAAGGTGCCTCTGGCTACAGATGTATGACAAGTTTTAATACACATTTAACACAAGCAACTCACATTTGTGAAGTCATAATCAGGCATGTAAAGTTCCAGCAAGGGGGAGGTGGAGATCGGGTCTTCAGCTGTTACGAATAACAGCCAGAGATCAGAACCACTTTTTTAAAAATGCACAGGATGCCACTGGATGGCTAGATCAGAATGAACAGGATCTCTGCCACAGGGGTTGCGATGATGGAGAAGGTTGATACTGCTTTTGTCATCTTTATAAGGCATGGAGGGCTCCCCTCTCTACCCTTGCAGCTTTCATTTGGCTATAAGAGGGTCTATACTTGATACCCACTATCAGCGAGTGAAATTCCACTAACTTTCTTTCTTACCATTTTAGTTCATGTGTACAGGCAGAATGCGATTGTGCACATCACCTGTACTTTGTCTGTTGCCATGGCTGACATGGCTCAAGTTTCTATGCCCTGTTGGCATGAGGAGGGCTCATGAAAATCGAGCCCCACAATATTTGGGAGGCCCCAGTTTTCCCCCGTTTGCTTGGAGTGGGTTACAGGCTGAGTGCACATGTCAGTCTGATTTCTTTGATGCTCAGTTGCACAAGATGTGCTACCTAATTTTTCAGATGCCTTTCCAATGTGCAAGTTACTCCAGTACTACCTTTTATGTGCTACACTGCCTAATGACTGCTCCAGATTGTTCACTGACCAGCTGCTGGCGATATGTGGGAACACTATCTATGCGCAAGAGACTTCCCTATAAATACAAGTGGTTATGTATATTTTTTATGTATTCTACACCTATAGTGTCATGGAATGTCCGGGGGGTGAATTATTCATTGAAAAAGGACCATGATCTCTGGTATGCAGAAGTTCCATCCGGCCATAATTGGCCTGCAGGAGACTCACCTACATGGGGACACGATCGGGTTCCTACAATATGCCTGGGTCAGGAAGGCATATCACTCCAATCAATTTACCTTTTCCCATGGAGTGAGTGTACTCATACATAAGGCACTAGGCCAGCCCTCAAAATTTACATTCGCCTGCTCGCATTTTGCAAGTAAATTTTGAGGGCTGGCGAGTGTGGGCGCAGGGAGGGCGAGCAAGGGGAGGAGAGTCGCGTCGCAGCTGCAGCTGCTGCTGTCGCTGCCGCCTGGTTGTTCATAGCGCGGGTAACATTACAGCTTTCAATTCAATGGCTGTGTTCCCCGCCGTGTGCGTCATATACAGCGCCTCCCCCTTTTCCGGGCACTTTTTTCATAGACAGATCACCCATCCCAGGATTGGATGGGTGATCTGTCTATCAAAGTTTCCCGGACAATATCTATGTATAAAATCTAAATACCAATAAAAATTATTGATAGAAAAAAAAATATGATATTGCACTGTATTTGACTTATCCATGTATGAAATCTAAATACCAATACAAATTCTTGATAGAAAAAAAAGTTTCCTGGACAAGGGGGAGGAGCTGTATATGACGTGCGCGGCGGCGGCTATTGATTTGAAAGCTGTAATGTTCCCCATGGTTTGAACCATGCGGCGGCGGCTCCGGCTCTTCTCCTACTCAGCACAGGTAGGCTGTAATGTGGGGGGACTCCTGGCTGCAATGTGGGGGGACTTCTGGCTGCAATTGTGGGGGGACTCTGGCTGCAATTGTGGGGGGACTCTGGCTGCAATTGTGGGGGAAATCTGGCTGCAATTGTGGGGGAACTCTGGCTGCCATTGTGAGGGAACTCTGGTTGCAAATGTGGGGGAACTCTGGCTGAAAAAGTGGGGGAACTCTGGCTGCAATTGTGGGGGAACTCTGTCTGCCATTGTGGGGGAACTCTGGTTGCAATTGTGGGGGAACTCTGGCTGCATTGGTAGACATGGGCAGGCTGCATTTTTGGGCACGGATAAAGTTGTTGTTAATATTTATTTTTATAACTTAATTCTGCATAAAACTTTTAAGTGTCATTTCATGAGATTTATGAGCGCGTGTCTAGGATTGGGATTAGGGGGTGGGACATGGTATGCGTTGGGCCGGGCAACTGGTGGCGAGTACGCCTTGAGGCCTGGCTAGTAGCTCAGGACTTGAAATTTTGAGCCCTGCACTAGCCTACCAGGAGTTGGATTCTCTCATTGATATATCTGGTAGATTTGTGTTTCTGTGCTGTAAACTGTATACAGTTACCATGATTTTAGCATTTGTGTATATACACACCGTTTTCTCGGGAGGTGCTACAGTTACTGCTGTCCTACATGGCAAACAAGCCTGATACTCTGGTCTTGATTATGGGAGACTTCAACTGTTATCTAGATCCCAGATTAGATAAACACCCACCACATCTCCCCCTAGGGGTGGCCAGGGCACTGCTCTTAGCTGCCAACTGGTGGAGGTGGGGTGGACTGACTTGGCACATTCACAACCCAGATAGTAAACAATTCTCTTGTTTCTCCAAGACCCATGGCTCACTGTCCCGTATTGACCTGTGTGTGGGTACCCCAAACATGGTCAGCTACACATCTAGGGTGGAATACTTCCCACGGGGAGTATCGGACCACTCATAACTGGCTATATGGCTGATTACCCAACCGCTCAGTTCTGACTGATGCGCCCAGCGAAATTAAGCGCTGACGATACTCTGGCGTCGGAACGTTCCGCCGGTCGCAAATGACCCGTTATTGGGCGCATCTAGTTTGGTGGGTACGGGCACATAGAAACGACGGCGCATCATCACAGTTACACGGCGCATATCCAAATACTCCAGCGCAAGTGTTTGTGAATCTGGCCCTATGTAACTAAATGTTTTCCTGACTTCTGGGCACTTGCACAGCTTTGTTACTGATACACAAGATACAATGTATGGTACATAATCAGTCCAGACGAAAGTCTCACACATGTGACTATTGCAATATTCAGGAGGAGTAGCAGAATGTTCCCAAATTCTCCAAAACATGCATTAGTCACTAAAAAGACAAAGAGAAAGGTGCCTCTGGCTACAGATGTATGACAAGTTTTAATACACATTTAACACAAGCAACTCACATTTGTGAAGTCATAATCAGGCATGTAAAGTTCCAGCAAGGGGGAGGTGGAGATCGGGTCTTCAGCTGTTACGAATAACAGCCAGAGATCAGAACCACTTTTTTAAAAATGCACAGGATGCCACTGGATGGCTAGATCAGAATGAACAGGATCTCTGCCACAGGGGTTGCGATGATGGAGAAGGTTGATACTGCTTTTGTCATCTTTATAAGGCATGGAGGGCTCCCCTCTCTACCCTTGCAGCTTTCATTTGGCTATAAGAGGGTCTATACTTGATACCCACTATCAGCGAGTGAAATTCCACTAACTTTCTTTCTTACCATTTTAGTTCATGTGTACAGGCAGAATGCGATTGTGCACATCACCTGTACTTTGTCTGTTGCCATGGCTGACATGGCTCAAGTTTCTATGCCCTGTTGGCATGAGGAGGGCTCATGAAAATCGAGCCCCACAATATTTGGGAGGCCCCAGTTTTCCCCCGTTTGCTTGGAGTGGGTTACAGGCTGAGTGCACATGTCAGTCTGATTTCTTTGATGCTCAGTTGCACAAGATGTGCTACCTAATTTTTCAGATGCCTTTCCAATGTGCAAGTTACTCCAGTACTACCTTTTATGTGCTACACTGCCTAATGACTGCTCCAGATTGTTCACTGACCAGCTGCTGGCGATATGTGGGAACACTATCTATGCGCAAGAGACTTCCCTATAAATACAAGTGGTTATGTATATTTTTTATGTATTCTACACCTATAGTGTCATGGAATGTCCGGGGGGTGAATTATTCATTGAAAAAGGACCATGATCTCTGGTATGCAGAAGTTCCATCCGGCCATAATTGGCCTGCAGGAGACTCACCTACATGGGGACACGATCGGGTTCCTACAATATGCCTGGGTCAGGAAGGCATATCACTCCAATCAATTTACCTTTTCCCATGGAGTGAGTGTACTGATACATAAGGCACTAGGCCAGCCCTCAAAATTTACATTCGCCTCCTCGCATTTTGCAAGTAAATTTTGAGGGCTGGCGAGTGTGGGCGCAGGGAGGGCGAGCAAGGGGAGGAGAGTCGCGTCGCAGCTGCAGCTGCTGCTGTCGCTGCCGCCTGGTTGTTCATAGCGCGGGTAACATTACAGCTTTCAATTCAATGGCTGTGTTCCCCGCCGTGTGTGTCATATACAGCGCCTCCCCCTTTTCCGGGCACTTTTTTCATAGACAGATCACCCATCCCAGGATTGGATGGGTGATCTGTCTATCAAAGTTTCCCGGACAATATCTATGTATAAAATCTAAATACCAATAAAAATTATTGATAGAAAAAAAAATATGATATTGCACTGTATTTGACTTATCCATGTATGAAATCTAAATACCAATACAAATTCTTGATAGAAAAAAAAGTTTCCTGGACAAGGGGGAGGAGCTGTATATGACGTGCGCGGCGGCGGCTATTGATTTGAAAGCTGTAATGTTCCCCATGGTTTGAACCATGCGGCGGCGGCTCCGGCTCTTCTCCTACTCAGCACAGGTAGGCTGTAATGTGGGGGGACTCCTGGCTGCAATGTGGGGGGACTTCTGGCTGCAATTGTGGGGGGACTCTGGCTGCAATTGTGGGGGGACTCTGGCTGCAATTGTGGGGGAAATCTGGCTGCAATTGTGGGGGAACTCTGGCTGCCATTGTGAGGGAACTCTGGTTGCAAATGTGGGGGAACTCTGGCTGAAAAAGTGGGGGAACTCTGGCTGCAATTGTGGGGGAACTCTGTCTGCCATTGTGGGGGAACTCTGGTTGCAATTGTGGGGGAACTCTGGCTGCATTGGTAGACATGGGCAGGCTGCATTTTTGGGCACGGATAAAGTTGTTGTTAATATTTATTTTTATAACTTAATTCTGCATAAAACTTTTAAGTGTCATTTCATGAGATTTATGAGCGCGTGTCTAGGATTGGGATTAGGGGGTGGGACATGGTATGCGTTGGGCCGGGCAACTGGTGGCGAGTACGCCTTGAGGCCTGGCTAGTAGCTCAGGACTTGAAATTTTGAGCCCTGCACTAGCCTACCAGGAGTTGGATTCTCTCATTGATATATCTGGTAGATTTGTGTTTCTGTGCTGTAAACTGTATACAGTTACCATGATTTTAGCATTTGTGTATATACACACCGTTTTCTCGGGAGGTGCTACAGTTACTGCTGTCCTACATGGCAAACAAGCCTGATACTCTGGTCTTGATTATGGGAGACTTCAACTGTTATCTAGATCCCAGATTAGATAAACACCCACCACATCTCCCCCTAGGGGTGGCCAGGGCACTGCTCTTAGCTGCCAACTGGTGGAGGTGGGGTGGACTGACTTGGCACATTCACAACCCAGATAGTAAACAATTCTCTTGTTTCTCCAAGACCCATGGCTCACTGTCCCGTATTGACCTGTGTGTGGGTACCCCAAACATGGTCAGCTACACATCTAGGGTGGAATACTTCCCACGGGGAGTATCGGACCACTCATAACTGGCTATATGGCTGATTACCCAACCGCTCAGTTCTTTACCCAGGGCCCCTTCGAAGTTAAATGCCCTTTGGCTTAAATTATTTACTTCACAATAAAAGATAGCCATCGGTTGGCCTGTTCGGGTTCAGTCCGACAATGCTACGGCTGTAGCCTATATCAATCACTAAGGAGGCACCAGAAGTTTGAACCCCCTAAAAAGAGGTGAATCACATCTTGGCCTAGGCAGAAGGTCATATTTCTCGCCTATCTGCGGTCTTCATTCCAGGGGTAGAAAATTGTCCGGCAGATTTTTTAAGCCGCCAGCAACTGAGTCTAGGAGAATGGTCTCTACACCCCGCAGAGGGTATTGTATTTGGACGCACAAATAGGATCGGTGGTCAGCGGATCTCACTATCTTTTCCCACTTGTTTCAAATCATATGTCAGAAATGGGGAACCCCAGATGTGGACCTATTGGCTTCCAGGTTCAACGCAAAGCTGGACAGCTTTGTGTCAAGAATAAGAGATCCCTATGCTCAAGGCTCAGATGCCCTGACAATCTCATGGGATCGGTATTGTAACAGGAGTCACTTTTGTACATAGGGTGACAAAGAATCATAATTCATATTACATGAGATGGGACATTAATAATACTTCATATTGCAGGACTGAGATATCACAAGGAGTCATGATGACATGACCAGGTCAGCCAGTGAGTCATACCTTTTGTATAATAGGCTATTGAAATATCCTAAGGTGTTGGCTATTCAATGTAAAGACACCCACTCTCACTGCCATTGTGTGACAAAGCTGTATAGAGAACTTATTCAACTAGATGTCTGTGTTACTATTCAAGGTTAATTGAACCCTATTGATAATACGGTGCCGTCATGTCTAGCTACCAATTAAAGAATTATCCTCAGTGAGTGAATAGGGGGGTGGAGATTACATTGTCCTGTGATTAACTGCATTCTGTTGTACTGGATATAAGCAAGCTAAGAACCAATAAAGTTATTCATACATTTTGGAAACTAGAGAACGGAGCGCAGTCTAGTTTATTCTGGGAAATGGAATGGATCATGTCTGCCTGGTTGTTGGTGTGTCGGATAAGCTTGTCGTGGATGGATGGAAGGTTGTAAGCGGTGGTGACCGTTACAGGTATTCCCTGATTTATGCGTTCCCTCCATTACTGCTCCTCCCACGATTCCTTCAGAGAGTCAAGAAGGAAGGAAAGTCAGTGATTTTGGTCGCACTGGCCAAATCACGCCTGTCTGTATTTTTTTTAAAACCGCTTACCTCTCATTCCCTAGTCAGGACCTTTGTTCAGGGGGCACTGGGGTCGAATCCGCCAATTAAAGTGGATGTAAACCCATTTTTTTTTATGTCACAATGTAGAGTATAAGATTTCCTATCATCTATGCCCAGTCTTGCCACAGAGTTAATCCAGCTCTGATCAATCCTCTTTCATTGTTCAGTGAAGATGAACAGCCTTCCAGATAAAAACCTGTCTAAATAAAATGTCAGTTTCTCTCTCCTTGCTTTGAGTGACAGGTTATTTACATATCTAGCTTGGACATGTTTATCATATGTTATGTTATGTTTATCATAATATGAGGTGATCCATAGTTCATTGTATATTACCAGGAAGTGTTATGTGGGGGAGGGGTGGATTTCTCACTTGTTATACTGTGAATCAACTCATATTATGATAAACATATCATAACATCATAACATAACATATGATAAACATATGATAAACATGTCCAAGCTAGATATGTAAATAACCTGTCACTCAAAGCAAGGAGAGAGAAACTGAAAGGGTTTACATCAATTTTAAGTCTCCTGTGTGCCCATGGGATTTGAATTTGGTGTTGTCTGTTTTACAGAAGCTACCTTTTGAACCTTTACACCAGGTTTCTCTAAGTCTGTTGACACAGAAACTGTTTATTCTTGTAGCCATATCCTCGGCTTGGAGGGCATCGGACATCCATGTCACATCAGTGCTCATCCATGCCACATCAGTGCTCATTCGTGTCACATCTATGTCACATCAGTACTCATCTGTGCCACATCCATTCCACATCAGTGCTCATCCGTGCCACATCAGTGCTCATCCGTGCCACATTCATGCTACATCAGTGCTCATCCATGCCACATCAGTTCTCATCTGTGCCACCTCCATGCTACATCAGTGCTCATCCATGCCACATCAGTTCTCATCAGTGCCACATCCATGTCACATCAGTGCTCATTCATGCCACATCAGTTCTCATCAGTGCCACATCAGTGCTCATCCATGCCACATCAGTGCATATCCGTGCCACATCAGTGCTCATCTGTGCCACATCCATGCCACATCAGTGCTCATCCATGCCCCATCAGTGCTCATTCACACCACATCCATTCTCATCTGTGCCACATCAATGCCACATCAGTGCTCACCCAAGCCACATCAGTTCTCATCAATGCCACATCCATGCCATATCAGTGCTCATCCTTGCCACATCAGTGCTCATCCATACCACATCAGTTCTCATCAATGCCACATCCATGCCACATCAGAGCTCATCCATGCCATTACAGTGCTCATCAGTGCCTCACAAAAATGTAATAGGTAGTCAAATTAGATTTGAAATGTCCCTAGAACACCTGACTGTGCTCTCTTTATGTTGGGCCTCTGTATGTGGCCAGGCTGTGTAAAAGTCCCACACATGTGGTATTGCCATACTCAGAAGGTGTAGCAGAATATATTTTGGGATGTCATTTTTGCTATGTACATTCTAGGGGCCAGATTCTCATAGAAATTCACTTGCGTATCGTAAGCCATTTACACTACGCCGCCGCATTGTACTAGAGCAAGTGCCGTATTATCTAACCATTTGCTCCGTAGTTTGCGTTGGCGTAGCGAAAATGGCCCAGCGTAAGCCCGCGTAATTCAAATGAGGCGGCTTGTATTTAAATTAAGCGCGCCCCCGCGTCGAACGAACTGCGCATGCGCCGGCCGGGGAAAAAGCCCAGTGCGCATGCTCCAGCTCACGTCGGAAAGCGTAGTTGAAACCGACGTCAAAACGACGTGATCGTCACTTACGCAATGCCCTATTCGCGAACGAGTTAGTAAAACGACGTAAGCGACGGAAAAAGCCGACGCTAACCCGACGCCATACTTAACATGGCATCCGATGGCACCCGACGGCATCCGACGGAACTTCGTAAGGTTACTCCACATAGAAGCTGGGGTAAACTTACGCGGACGAAAACGACGTACGCGACGACGGGGCAGCGTAAAAGCGATCGGGAATCGGCGTACTAGCCTAATTTGCATATGCAAATGAGAAAACAACGTAAAGGCCACCTAGTGGCCAGAGTTGTCATTACAACTACGATCCGCAAGTGTAATGGTTTTACACTTGTCGGATGTTGAAGCGTATCTATGCCAAAGTGATGCTAAGCATCACGCGCATAGATACGAGGCAAAAAAAACAGCGATACGACGGGGTATCTGAGATACTCCGTCGTATCGCCGCTGAGAATCTGGCCCTATGTGTTAGAAATATCTTATAAATGGACAACTTTGTTTAAAACAAAAGGTGTTTTCATTTTTTTCCACATTTTCCAAAAACTTGTGGAAAAAATGACATATCCTGAGGCTCCAGGGTCTTCCAAAGTGGAAGAGGTAGTCTAGAAATTATGACCCAGATTCACATACAATTAGATTCGCGTAGAGTATCAGAAATAGCTGGTCTAACAGTACGTAGAAAAAAATAGACGAAAGTGATTGTGAAGACCGCTCGTATCTTCGTGGATCGCCGTAAAAACTCATTTGCATATCCCGAAGCATGAAAACGACGCGGACTCCTCCCAGCGGCCGCAAAAATATCGCAGAGTAGATCCGAAGGCTTACGAAGACGTAAGCCTCTCGGATCGAAGCCCGAAGCCGCCGTATCATGGTTTGAGGATTCAAACTAGTGATACGGCACGCAAAATTTGAAATTACTCCTGTCTAACACCAGTTAGACAGGCGTAATTGCTCTGTGAATCTGGGCCAATATGTTTTATGCTCATAGAAAGCCTGATGGTGCTCCTGCATGTTGGGCCTCTGTATGTGGCCAGGCTGTGTAAAAGTCTCACACATGTAGTATCCCTATACTCAGGAGGAGGTATGATTTGTGGTATGCATATGCTGTGTGTGAGAAATAACTTATTATGACAATTTTGTGGGGAAAAAAATTAAAAATCTTAATTTTGCAAAGAATTGTGTGATAAAATTACACCTTCGAAAAATACTCACCATCCCTTTTACTAAATACCATGGATTGTCTACTTTCTAAAAATGTGTCATTTTGGGGATATTTGTACTGTCCTGGCTTGTTAGGTCTGAAGAAATGAGGCTGTCAGTACATCAGATCTGATCAATTTTCAATGATTGGCACCATAGCTTGTAGAATCTATAACTTTCACAAAGACCAAATAACATGCACTTGTTTGTGATTAAATACCACCAAAATAAAGCTCTGTTTGCCAGGTTTACATACAGAGTCATTGGGCTTTTCTGCTCCCCAGGGGTGCACGCTGTGGTAGAGCTGGCAGTGCACCATCTTGGTAATTCAAGGTTGCTACCTCCTCCTTTCCATTATGAGTAATTGTTCCGGTAGTGAAAGTCTGCAAAGGATCTAGGAGGATCTCTAAGCAGATAGGATCTGGGCTGGTCTGGTAGCTGAAAGTAGCTGAGGGAAGGATCAATTTTGGATCTTCAGCGGGAGCTCTGTGAGAAGCAGCAGCTTACATGTTGATTGAGGCCACACCCCCACATTTTTACTTTTCAGTGTGTGTCCATCATTACTGGGAACCATGTTGGCCAAGCCAGGAACAAATGCATGCAGAGTAGTATGAAAAGAAGGGAGGTGGTCCTTGCTTTGCTGTCTAGTGTACTTTTGCAACATGAATGTGTATTTTTGTTGCATATGTATGACGGCCAAGGAAGTTTGTAGATATATATCTGAACTGCTGCAGCTTAGGCCGCGTACACACAAGGAGACAAGCCCGCTGAAACTGGTCCGCAGACTAGTTTCAGCGGACATATTCGATCGTCTGTATGGCCTACCGGACAGGTTTCCAGCGGACAAAAGTTTCTAAGCATGCTTAGAAACTTGTCCGCTGGAAACCTGTCCGTCGGACATGTCCGATGGTTAGTACGCCCAACAATCGGACCGAAATCCCGCGCATGTGTTGAATTGATTCGACGCATGCGTGGAAGCATTGAACTTCCGTGTTTGAGCACGTCGGTGTCTTCATACGTCACCGCGTTCTCTGTCTGCGGGGATTTTGGTCTAATGGTGTGTACACACATCAGACCAAAATATCCCTGGAGACATGTCCGATGAAAACGGTCCGTGGAACGGTTTTTATCGGACATGTCTCCTTGTGTGTACAGGGCCTTAGTTTTAGCTAGCATGCTTTACAGAAACATATAGAGCAATATTCTGATGGCACAAAACAAATTTAAACTAGAGAATTACATGATCCACCATGTCCTACAAGACCCATGCCTCTTACTTGTAATCTTACTTGATATAACAGCAACAGGATTGGTACCAGAGCCACCCACTTATGGAGTCCTCATGATAGTATTCCCCAGTTAAATCACTACCAGGGCTGGTGCAAGGATATTTGACACCCTAGGTGAAACCTAATTTTGCCGCCCCCTTGGCTCCACCCCTGACCCCGCCCCCTTCCCCCTGCCCATGCAAACCCCACCTTTTTAATGAAGCGCCCATCAAATGCAGCCTCACCAGTGAGCTTGAAATGCCCTCTCACCAGCGCCCATCAAATGCCATCTCACCAGCGTGCATCAAATACACCCTCACCAGCGCTCATCAAATGCCATCTCACCAGCACTCATTAAATGCCATCTCACCAGCGCTTATCAAATACACCCTCACCAGCGCTCATCAAATGCCATCTCACAAGTGCCTATCAAATGCCATCTCACCAGCGCCCATCAAATGCCGCCTCACCAGCGCCTATCAAATGCCATCTCACCATCACCCATCAAATGCCATCTCACCAGCGCCCATCAAATGCCATCTCACCAGCGCCCATCAAATGTAATCAATCCCCGGGGGGGGGGGGGCATTTGGCAGATATGTCATGGTCATCAGTCATCACATATACAGTAAACAACAGTTTTTACTCACGATACCAGTGTCAGCAGGTGACAGTCTTGGGCTCAGCAAACTTCCGAACAATGTGAGCGATGACCCTGTGATTGCTGCCTGTTTGCTCTCATCAACTCTGCTGCCTCTGTGTCGGTACCTCTTCCACCCAGGCTCCACCTATCCACAAGCCCGGGAAGCCTCCGCCATGATTCTGCATCCATGTCCGCTCCAGTGACATGGCTAGGAGAGCGTAGGGGGGGGGGCCTGTAAGAACTATGGACACATGTCACACACCGACAGTCAGTGTTAGAGAGCGGAGAGGGAGGGACTGCTGCCTGACTCTGAACACATCTCAGAGCGGAGAGCGTACAGGGAGATGTTGGACACAGACGGTGACACATCAGAGAGCGGAGAGCGCCCTGCGGGGTTGCAGCCTAGACACATGATGTGACAATGAGCTGGAGCCGTGCTTTAGGGGGGTCGGTGTCCGCGCTGCTTCTCAGGACACTGGTGTACAGTGCAAGCTCTGTGGAGGACAGAGGACAGTGACGGAGTAGAATAACCAGCGGCCAGGCGCCCTTAGCGGCCGCCTAATCCGCCTAGTGGCAGTGCCGGCCCTGATCACTACTGACAACACTATTAGAATTTATGCCTATTTAATCGCCCAACATGTATTTTGTAGTATACTGACTAAATAAATAGATAATACCAAAATATGCATCTAACATTTGTGCATGCTATCCAAACACTGCTAAAAATATTACCTTTTAAGTTCTGCAGCTGTCATAATGTAGACCTTGTCAGTCACTGTTATTAGTAAATAAACAGCGACAGATGAAACATCTTGCCTTTACATGCATCACTTGTTGTACAATACTGTGTATCATTAAAAACCAAGATGCTCTAGTTATGGCTGAGAAATACTCAAGAGTATATTTAAGCAAAAATGTGCTCAATACATAAATCTTATAGAAAACATATTTCTGTAAGTTATAGTATAGGGAATGTAAGTGTGACAGCGTTGCACATGTATACAATATATTAAAAAGTAAAATCAACTGTGCAAGAAAAAAATCAAAACAACTGTGCAGTACATGTGTACAAACAAAAGTCCAATAATATTAAATAAAGTGAAAAAATCTTCCACTGACATGCAGGGGATGTGAAATATTTCTTCACGTCAAACAACCTCCATATCCATAGTGCTCCCACCACCACATGCAATGCACGCTCACCTCCTTGAAAGACCCCACTAGGGGTCAAATATGCTTTGCTTTGTACTCTTGAAAATTAGCGGCAGCTAAAGTTTGAAGTAGCACAGTGGAAGGATCCAATATCAGATATAGATTCTTACCTGTTCTTGAGATCCCAATAGAAGTTATCAAGGATCACTGAGGATTTCCTGAAGTAAGTGTTGCACAAAGTGCAAAGCTTGTTTGACCTCTAGCAGGGTCTTTCAAGGAGATGAGCGTGCATTGCATGTGGTGGTGGGAGCACTATGGATATGAAAGCAGTTTGAAGTGAAGAAATATTTCACATTCCCCTGCATGTCAGTGGAAGAATTTTTCACTTTATTTAATATTATTGGACTTTTGTTTGTACACATGTACTGCACAGCTGCAAAAATCGTAGATCTTAACATTATTATTTTTTTCTGCATAATAGCGCTTAACTACCTTATTTTTAATGTATATAGTATAGGGAACATTGTAAATTATACAGTACCATTCATAGCTTAAAGTGATTGTAAAATCAATTTTTTCCCCTATAACTATAACAATCATGTTATACTTACCTGATCTGTTGCAGTGGATTTGCACAGAGCAGCCCAGACCCTCTTCTGTGATCGTGCCCCTCCCTCTTGTTCAGTACCCCTACAGAAAGCAGTACACAAGGAGTCACAGCTCCCTGTGTCCATTCAGACATGGAGCTGTGGTTGGGCCCTGCCCCTCTCTCTCCTGGTTGGCTAAGAGACTTTGATTGACAGTAGTAGCAGCCAATGGTGCCGCAGCTGTGTCTCAGCCAATCAGGAGGGAGACTCTTGGACGGCTGAGACACTCGTGGACATCACTGGATAGAGAAGGACCTCAGGTAAGTGTTAAGGGGGCTGCTGCACACAGAAGGCTTTTTATATTAATGCATTAGATAAAAAACCTTCTGCCTTTAGAACTCCTTTAAATGTAGTGCTTTGTTTCTTTAAAGCTATAGTATACTAACACTAAGGCGGCGTACACACGGCCGAGGTTCTCGCTGAAAACCAGCTGGTTGCCATTCCCGACGGGCGGGTCGCCGATTTCGACGGCCGGCAGGGAACCTCGACGGGCGGAACGATGTGTTCTGCCCGTCGAGATTCCCTGCCGTGTGTACGCCGCCTCATGCCGCGTACACACGGTCGTTTTTTGTGATGAAATAAAACGACGTTTTAAAAAACGTCATTTAAAATGATGGTGTGTGGGCAAAACGTTGTTTTATGTCTTCAAAAAAACGTCCAAAAAAAATTTTGAACATGCTTCAATTTTTTATGTCGTTTTTCAGAATGTCGTCTTTTGTTTCACAAAAAGGGATCGTGTGTGGGCAAAACGACATTTAAAACAATGTTTTTAAACCCGCGCATGCTCAGAAGCAAGTTATGAGACGGGAACTTCAATGGAACAGAGTGCCGTCGAAAGTGTCTTACGTAACCGTGCTTTGCAAGAGCATTTTCAGAAAATGATGGTGTGTATGCAACATCGTTTTTTAAAATGAAGTTTGAAAAACGTTGTTTTGTTTCGTGAGATAAAACAACGTTTTTTACATCACAAAAAGTGATCGTGTGTACGCGGCATAATGCCGCGTACACGCGACATAATGCCGCGTACACGCGACCATTTTTCGGGTTGTAAAAAATTACATTTTTTTATGTCATTAAAAACGATCGTGTGTGAGCTCCAGAGCATTTTTCACGATGTAAAAAATGGCTATTAAAAATTTAGAACATGCTCTAATTTTTCACAACGTTTTTAACGTTGACGCTTTTAACATCGTAAAAAATGGTAGTGTGTGGGCTTTAACAATGTGAAAAAACGTGCATGCTCAGAAGCAAATTATGAGATGGGAGCGCTCGTTCTGGTAAAACTAGCGTTCGTAATGGAGATTGCACATTCATCACGCTGTAACAGACTGAAAGCGCAAAACGTCTTTTGCTAACAGAAAATCAGCAAAAGCAGCCCCAAGGGTGGCGCCATCCGAATGGAACTTCCCCTTTATAGTGCCGTTGTACGTGTTGTAAGTCACCGCACTTTGCTAGAGCATTTTTTAACTAAAAAAAGATGTGTAAAAAAAGATGGCTGCATAAACACATGTAAACTGAACTAAGAAAAACTAAAGATGGATGTGCAAACTGATGTAAACGAATATAAATCTAATCAGTATTCATTATTTTCTTATTCTATGGTAATGCTAGGTGCCTCATCTAGCTGAAGCACCTGTCAACCTCTTATAGAGTTTTACAGTCTGCCAGCAACGGGGCTGTATGGTGCACCTGTGCCCTCCACCCACAGCTAATAAGCCAGAGCTTCATGCACCAGGACAAAATACAGTATACATGGGGCCTAAGATCGAAAAGTTTCCACAAAATGTGTTTTTAAGGTAAGGTGACCAGATTTTTTAAAATTAAATCCGGGGACATATTTTTTTACTAGTAACGGCAACGTCTGTGTGAGACGAAACGATCCTCGGGAGGTTGACGCACTGACGTCATTGCCCAGTGGATGGGTTGTCTGCACGCTGGCTGGCTTTTCTCTATGTTTTTATCGTGTTTTATTGTCAGACTTCTTGGAAGTACAATTGTTTTATTGAATTAAATGTGTACTTATACAGTATCCTGCTATGCGAGTGCCCTCTCTTTTTTGAGACATGAATGAGGATCTCCGTGATTGTTGAGGTGCAAATCTTATCCAGTCTGGTTTTTCCTATCTATCCTCTGTTGTTGTGAGCAACATTATCCAGGAGTGTGACTGCTTGATAGGCTCAACACAGCCTGTGTTCTGGTGAGCAGGCATTTCATCTGGTGGAGGTGCACATGTGCTACAGTGTGAATAGATAGGTTCATTTCCTATCACTCTAACTATTGTGGACTTGCTTTTGTGTTTCTTCCATATTAAGGACTTTTACCGCTATAGATATTCGAATTATCTTGATACCATTGCCGTCACCGGTACTCTACGGCACACACTGTTAGATTTTTTTACACACTTGTCGGTTTCTACATTGGATTTATTTTATTTAAATCTTCACATCCTTTCTCTTGATGCTAGTTCAACACTGCACCATATTTTTATGATTTAATTTGTTGTTGAATTCACAGATCTACAGTGCAGTTTTCTTTCTTTTGTCTTTTGTTTTTGTAGTAATGGCGACACTCTTCCCGTTACCGCCCGCCTCACAGCCTGTTAAGTCTTAGGCCCCGTACACACGACCGAGTTTCTCGGCAGAATCCAGCGAGAAGCTCGCTTGGATCCATATTCTGCCGAGAAGCTCGATCGTGTGTACACTTTCGTCGAGCGTCCCGTCGGGAAGCTCGTCGAGCCAAAATAGAGAGCAGGTTCTCTATTTGCTCGACGGGCCATCGGGACTAATGGCTCAACGCCTTTTTCGACAGCCTGGTCGACGAACTCGACGGCCGGCCAAGAACCTCGTCGGGCGGAACGATAAGTTTAGCCCGACGAGGTTCTCGGTCGTGTGTACGCGGCCTTACCCTCCAGGCCCTGGGCTACTACTTGGTTGGGAGCGGAGGAAGAACACTCGGCCAGGGCAGGCAAGGAGATAAGCAGGCAGGCGGCTGGCTGGGACTTGAGCCAAGGCAGAAGAACATGCGTGCGTAGCTAAATGGGCATGCAGCTGAAACTGAAGAAATATTCCCTCCGATCAGACCAGCACATGATCATCAGAAAGGGGCACAGATAATGGAAAAATATACACCCCCTAAGCTAGTAGGAGCGGCAAACAGGGGTGTGTAATTCTGTTTTTTTTTTTATTCTGCAATGACTGGCCCAGATTCACGTACCCGGGCGTATCTTTGTGCGGGCGTAGCGTATCTTCTTTACGCTACGCCGCCACAACTTTGTGCTGTATTCACAAAGCACTTTCTCCCTAAGTTACGGCGGCGTAGCATAAATGGGGCGGCATAAGCCCGCGTAATTCAAAGTAGTAAGGCAGTGGGCGTGTTTTATGAAAATGAACCGTGACCCCATGCAAATGATGGGTCGAACTAACGGCGCATGCGTCGTTCGTGGACATATGCCAGTGCGCATGCTCCGAATCACGTCGGATAGAATGCCTAAGTGACGTCGGCGCGCAATGCCTACTGTAATGATGTGTATGCTTTGTTATACTTCAAGTTCAATTGTTATACCCAGTTCCTTATCTTGTTAATTTCATCCATTGGATTATTAAGGAGGATTAGAAGTTTATAGAAGTTTGCAAATTAACGTGACCAGGTGAGGGCACACATGGTGAAGGTGGCATGGTTTATACATTTCACAGATTTTAATAATATGATTATGATTGATATTTCTACAATATGAGTGGCAATATTTGCAAAGTAAATTGCTATGTTTTAAAGACAAGGTACCAAGCACTCTGAGTGAATGAGAAGGGTGTGGAGAGAATTATTAAGTAAACCCTGCAGCAAGGATTTGATCAATTGGCTGTTTACAATATAAGTGAAGGAGGATCTGAAAATTCTGAATAACAAAAGATATATTTGATCATACATTATTATAGGGTCAATAAGGGGAATCAGAAATCACACATGGCAAAGTTTGCTTAAGGCTTTTGTTAAAGCAGAGTTCCATCCATTTAAAAGTCAGCAGCTACAAAAAGTGTAGCTGCTGACTTTTAATAATTAAACATTCACCCATCCCACGGTCCAGCAATGCGGCACCGGGAATCAAAACTGTACAGGGCTGGATTAACATAGAGGCTGTTGGAGCTGTAGCTCCAGGCCCCTTCCTCAAGATAGGCCCATTTGCAAAAAAAAAAAAAGATCGCCTTTGAGACCCCACATTTGGGGGGTATGTAGCCGAAGACATACCCCACCACTGGTCAAAAGTGGGGGCTGCTATCATTTATGGTTCCGGAGATACGGGGCTGCTTGAATACTGGGCAAGGCAGCAGATGGACACTGATAAGGCTGCATTGATGGGAATTTAAAATGTATTTTTTTTTTTCCTTAAGCTTCCCTCCTAAATATTTTTTTCCTTAAACTTCCCTTCTAAGCTTGGGGCACGTGTTATATGCCGATAAATACGGCATATTGTTTTAGTAGACACCCTAGGGAATAAAATGGTGGTCTTTACAACTTTTTATGTTACACGGTATTTGCGCAGAAATTTTTCAAATATGTTTTTTTTCATTGATAAAAAAACTCTAAAGTTATCGTGATTTTTTTGTATAATAAGCGATGCATTATTTTTTTTTACAGGTTACATGTTTAGAGATACAGAGGAGGTCTAGTGCTAGTATTATTGCTCACTCTAAGGCCGCGTACACACAAGGAGACATGTCCGCTGAAACTGGTCTGCAGACCAGTTTCCCGGGGACATGTCCGATCGTGTGTATGGCCTAGCGGACAGGTTTCCAGCGGACAAAAGTTTCTAAGCATGCTTAGAAACTTGTCCGCTGGAAACCTGTCCGTCGGACATGTCCGCTGGTTAGTACGCCTAACCAGCAGACCGAAATCCCCCACATGCGTCAAATGGATTTGACGCATGCGTGGAAGCATTGTACTTCCTTGTTTGCGTACGTCACGGCGTCAACGTCACCGCCACGTCACCGCGTTCTCTGTCCGCGGGGATTTTGGTCTGTTGGTGTGTACACACATCAGACCAAAATATCCCAGGAGACATGTCTCCTCGTGTGTATGCGGCATAACAATTGTGGCGTATGTAACCTGTGTGTATCTGGCTTTGGTTCTAGCCAGTGCCTACCCAGCCACTGACTAATATTTCCTCCCCAGCCTGTCCCTACACACCCTCTCACCCAATTACCTGTGGATGGGGGAATCACTCCTGCAGTGTTATTGTGTTCTGCCTGTCAATACAATTATTAGTGTTGCTAACTATAGCTGGCAGCACTGATTGTTTTGGGAAAAACCTGACAGGCTGGTTGTACTCAAGTCAGATAATAGATTGACTTGTGTAAAACCAGCTAGCCCATACATAGATCGACTATGGCTGGTGTCTGCTTAACTGGCAAAATTTCAATCCATATATGGCCTGCTTAACCACCACACAGTCCTTAAACATCCTTCCACAGACCTTTACATTTTTCCAAGGGCCAGCTTAAGGGCAGCACACTGACTGCATCACAACGCAGAGCTCCACATGTGCAGGGCGCTGCTGTCTCTCTGCATTATTCCAAAAGTTCTTTGGTGTGGGCGAGTGCATCAGATCGCATCGCTGCTATTTGCAACATATGTCACAAGTGTATCTCGCGCGGCCAAAACATCACCTGCTTGGGCACCACATGCTTGACCAGACATATATCGACCTGCCATGCAGTTCATTGGCAAGTGTACCTCAAAGACTCACACCAAAGAACAAAGCGGACCTCTCCTTGCTCCTCATCAGCTGGGTTCTCCAACCGCACTATACCTTCAGTCCTCTCTGAAGCCTGCACTGATAGGAGTGAAGGTGTAAATCTAGGTATGTCACAGCCAAGTACTTGCGGGCAATCTACAATCGGTACACCAACGTCAGATTGTACCAGGCAAATTTCCCTGCCCCAGCTGCTGCAGTGCTGAAAGAAGTTCTCTCCCAGCCATCCACATGCCCAGTGGTTGAATGCTAGCTTAGCTAAATTGCTAGCACTTCATCTGCTGCCTTTTCAGTTGGTAGATTCTGCTCCCTTCCATGAGTTTGTGGAATGTGCGGTACCTCAGTGGCAAGTTCCCAAACGCCACTTTTTCTCATGGAAGGCAACTCTCTACCGGCATGTGGAAGGCAATGTCCATGCTGTGCTGGACAGGGCGGTCAGTGCATATTACCACTGACTCATGGTCCAGCAGGCATGGACAGGAACGTTACCTATCTTTCACAGCACATTGGGTGACTCTGCTGGCAGCTGGGAAGGATGCAGAACAAAGTACAGTAGTGTTGGAGGTTGTTCTGCCACCACGTCTCCAAAATGCTACTACTGGTGATTGTGACACACCTCTCTCCACCACCTTCTCCTCTTCTTCTTCCTCTGTGGCCTCTTCCTGTGCTGGTATGTCCTCGGAACCAGCGGTGCTGCATAGGCGTTCAAGGGGCTACGCAGATACGCAGGCAAAAAAATGCCATGCAGTGCTTGAGCTGGTGTGCTTGGGGAACAGGAGCCACACTGGGGCAGAGGTTCTGTCAGCTCTGCAGGGGCAGGCTCAGAGGTGGTTGACGCCCCACCAGCTTAAGCCAGGAATGGTGGTTTGCGACAATGGCACCAACCTCCTCTCCGCCCCCCGACAGGGAGAACTGACCCATGTCAGTTTTTCTCATGTCCTTAACTTGGTGGTGCAGCGGTTCTTGGGCAAGTACCCGGGCTTACAGGATGTCCTGAAGCAGGCCAGGAAACTCTGTGTGCATTTCCGACAGTCATATAATGCCAGTACTCGGCTGGCTGACCTCCAAAAGGAATACAACCTGCCCAAGAACCGCCTAATCTGTGACATGCCCACCAGGTGGAACTCTATGTTGATGATATATATTATATGGATTGCGCTGCCCTAGCAGGTGACCTAGGTCAGCCTGGCCTTATGCAACATACAACACTATTTATCACCTGTGGGTGTCACCCTGTGCATCCACAAGAATATACACCTATGTGTGAAACTATATATAATGTAAGAATTTTAATAAATAACAATACACACCGAAAAATATATATGTATAAATAACAAACCCTTATGTACTTTTTGTTTACCAAGTGCCCTGTGTGGGTATTTTCTCTAAAAATAAAAATAAAACATGCATGTGCTTATAAAATAGTGTTTTTACAGATCTGCAAAAATATCCACAAACCTATTACAGATTCACAGAAAAAATTATATCTCAGAACAAAATGTACTCAAAATTTGTGCCAACCACTGAAGTAAAGCACAAAAAAGGGGGGTTGCTATATGTGTCCCATTCCCTGTGTTTATTATTTGTTATACAGAGTTCCAGTGAAAAAACAAGTGCTCCAAAGCAATAAGTGTTCCTTCTATGGAGTATTCAGATACAGCATGTTTTTACCATCTTCGTGATAGTCCCATCACCTTCAGAAATGGCCACTCACCAGATCCTGCTCAATTAATGCCTTTGATTCATTCCCAGGATAACCAATCCTATTTGTGCCACCAAAAACTGTCGCTTTTCATGAATAAGTTATTATTGTCTATTATTGGTTTAAAAATACAAAAACGATTGCAGAAAAGGAGAAAAAAAGCGTTCCTCTATCGCATTCCCCCAGGCCTTTCCTACGAACTACGTGGTGTCCCATGGGTTCCAGCAGTCTCTATGCGTTTCGCAAAGGTTCTTGCGTCATCAGGAAGCTGCTGTACTCCTAATGTTCTCCATATTTATACCCCCCTATGGCTAACTAAAGGTTTCCGCCCCCCCGGAAATGGGCGGGATGGATATAATGCCAGTGCTCGGCTGGCTGACCTCTAAAAGAAATACAACCTGCCCAAGAACCACCTAATCTGTGACTTGCCCACTAGGTGGAACTCTATGCTGGCCATGCTGCAGCGGCTGCACATGCAGCAGAGGGCCATGAATGAGTATCTGTGCCAATATGGCAGCAGGACAGGGTCAGGGGAGCTTGTTTTTTTTCCCCACGCCAGTGGGCCATGATCAGGGATGCATGCACTGTCCTGAAACCATTTGAGGAGGCCACAAGGAGGTAAGCAGTGACAGTGCATGCATCAGTGACACTGTTCCTCTTATTCTCCTGTTGGAGCACACACTGGGTGGAATAATGGACAGGGCCCTTGAGGCAGAACAGAGGGAGGAAGAGGAGGACTTCCTTATCTCTTAAAGCCCCCTTTATCCAGACAGTGTTCCTGCTTGCCCACCTATCACACAGGAAGAGGACAAGGTTGTGGCAACACCCAGGGCCGCCATCAGGGGGGTACAGGCATTACACCTGTAAGGGGCCCGGGGGTCCCCAGGGGCCCGGATGGGAACCACCCTAAAAAAAAGGCATTACTTTTTTTAGGGGTCCGAAGGTCCCCAGGGGCCCGGAGGCCACCAAGGGCCCCAGATGGCAAGCCCTTTTTTTATAAAAAATATATTTTTTTTATAAAAAATATATTTTTTTTATAATAAATATTTTTTTTTTATAAAAAATATATATTGTTTTAATATATTTTTATTTTATTTTTTATTAAAGGACCATTTTTTTTCTTTTATTTCTTTTATGCACTGGGTGGCAACCCCCCCCTTTTTTTATTTATTTTCTATAAAAATATATATATATATATTTTAATATATTTTTGTTGAATTTTTTTTATTAAAGGGCCATTTTTTTAGGGGTCTAGGGGCCCGTAGGCCACCAGGGCCCCAGATGGCAACCCCCTCTTTTTTATATTTTTTTTTATAAAAAAATATATTTTTTGAATATATTTTCTTTTATTTTTTATTAAAGGGCCAATTTTTTTTCTTTAATTTTTTTAGAGGTCCGGAGGTCCACAGGGACCTGGAGATCCCCAGGGCCCCAGATGACAACCCCCCTTTTTTTTATAAAAAAAAAATATTTTTTATATTTTTTTTTATTTATTTTATTTTTATATTTATATTAATATTATATATATATATATATATATATATATATATATATATATATATATATTAAAGGGCCCAGAGGTCCCCAGGGCCCCCGGGTGACAATCCTCATTTTTTAGAATTTTTTTTTTACTTTTTTATATTATTTTTTTTAATACATAGATGTATTTTTATTAAAGGGCTCAGAGGTCCCCAGGGCCCCATATGTCAAACCCCCTTTTTTTATAATTGTATTTTTTATTTTTGTTTATATATTTTTTTTATATTTTTATTTTTTATTAAAGGGCCCAGAGGTCCCCAGGGCCCTGGAAGGCAACCCCCTTGTTTTTTTTATATAAATGTTTATTTCTTTTTTATATATATAAAAAAAAAAATATATATATATATATATATATATATATATATATATATTATTATATATATATATATATATATATTATATATATAATATATATATATATATATTTCTCTCTTTTTTTCTTTTTTTTTTTTTTAAAGGGCACAGAGGTCCCCAGGGCCCCGGATGGCTACCCCCCTTTTTTATATATATTTTTATTATTTTTCTTTATTTCTTTTTCTTTATTTCTTCTTTTTGTAAAGGGCCCCCCTGCTCCTCAATTCGCGGCAGCAGCCCCTCCCCCGCTCCTCAATTTCAAGCGGCAGCACCCCCCCGGTTCTCTGCTCCAGGGGGCCCAGGCCTGAAGCTGTGTAAGGTGCCCCAAAATTCCTGATGGCGGCCCTGGCAACACCAACACCTAGAGCCCAAATCTCTGCAGAGTATATACGGCAGGCCCCTACTTTCAAACATCCAACTTACAAACAACTCCTACTTGCAAACAGAAGGAGACAACAGGAAGTGAAAGGAAATCTACCCCTAGAAGTCGTGATAAAGAGTAGTGATCAAATCAACTTCAATTGACTAAATAAAGGTAACTGTAATTATATTTCAGACAGGAGGCTCATATCTTGCATTAACTTTCTTTACTAATGCTCATAGCAGAATACAGAATTCAATACTTTAAAAAAGAAAAATTTTACAAAGAGAACTTTACTACAAATCCCAGAATCCCTGAGACCGGAAACCCCTCCCCCAGGAGATCCTATATAACGTCTGCATGAAACCAGGAACTTCCTCTTTCTTTCTGCTCATGGCCAGTTAAGTACCTCATATTCTTGCTTTTTGTCTATGGTGTAAATTGTATTGTAAAATTGTATTGTTTATTCGATTGTGAGGCGCGGCTGCGCTTCGTTTTTCTGGCGCTTCAAACGCCTTTAGGCTGTGTTACCCCCCCCCTTTTTTCTCCCCCCCCACTTGCGTGTGTGTCCCCTGAACTATATACCTCAGGGCGATTCGCGCCCTTCTCGTAGGAGGGGGCGGGCCGATCATAGACTCTCTCCCTCCTAGTATACCCGCGTTCGTTCGACCAATGGCAGCGCTCCGGTGACGTCACCGCGACGCGCCGAACACAGGACCTGCCCACCGCTCTTCACCGCTGCATTCAGCGGCTGATCTACTAGGGGAAGGTGCTGTGCGGGCTTGGCTGCTGGATTCATTCTCTCCCTGATAGCGTGACCACTATCAGGGCACGGTAGACTTACACACATATATATTTCACCTCAGGCAGTTTATTGAAAAAGACGGAGCACTGTAATCAGTGGTCTGTAGGAAACGGTTTGCCTGAGCAAATTCCTTGTTTACTACTAAATATGGCAGAAGGTTCTAGGAACCTAGCTTCACATGGAGCAGATCAGGGGATCACCCCTGAGACCCCTCAGTTGCTCACAGCTGCTCAAATTCAGGACATCATTAATAATTCTATTCAAGCAGCATTAGCTGCCACTGTGACCAACATCTTACCTCACCCTGAGGCAATGAAAGTGGGAAAAGCCTCTTGCAAGAGGAAACATTTATTGACCCACACCGACTCCCCGGCAGGGGAAGTAAAACTCATGCTTGAGGCAGGACCCTCCACGGCCTGCCGACCCAGACATCCGAACAATGAACGACCCTTGACAAACAAGGAGATCACTAATAAAAATTTTATTTCTGCCCACCGGGTTAAACCGGACTCGTTTAACGAGGAATCAGACGGGGAGTCACCTGACGGATCTCTGATCCTTTCATCGGACGATTCCGATGCGGAAATGGAGGATGCTGGGTACATGGTTCCTGAAACGGAAACCAACTCACAATTGCAGTCCACAACTATTCTGGATTCTCAGGGGACTGGGCCCCGATTCCGCAAGTTTCACAATATGTGGAACATTGGGTCAGGAAGATCCTTGATAGGAAAAACCAAAATAAACTAAGGGCAGAATGTCCCAGGCCATTCGTACCCCATAAAGTGGCAGTCACCCCAGAGATTGACCCGATCCTGCTTAAGTACCTGACAAAAACAGGGAAATATGCTAAAAAGGGCATTGAACGCTCCTTTAAGTCGATCCAGGATCGCATCTTAGACCTGCTGGGACCCTTAACAAAGATCCTGAACCTGTCTGAACAGGCGGCCAACACCGATGAACCGGTAGATCTAGTGCAGTTACGGGGTTGGGCCCAGCGGGCCATATGCCTTCTAGGTTCAGCCAACACGACCTGTGCCATAGAACGGCGCAGGTCTCTTTTGATGAAGCTGGACCCACAGCTTTCTCATCTAGCAGAGTCTGAGCCAGGTCCCTCGGCTGAGGGTCTCCTATTTGGGGAGGACCTAATTAAAAATATTAATAAATTTGTGGGTCTGTTCAATAGCCTGGACAAGGCCCAGTCGTCCCTGAAGAAGTCCGGTTCAGGTACCCGGGTTTTTGCCAAGGCCGGCAGAGGTAGAGGCCGCTCTGCCAGCCGTGCTAGTTACTATAGGGCCTTCTCAAGGGCCCCCAATCAGGCCTTTACGCCAACACAGCAGCAATACACTACCACCCTTGCACAACCGGCACCATTCTTCCCCCCTAGAGGACGTCCATGGAGGAGTCGCGGCGGCAGGGGCTTCCCGAGATCCCGACCTCCTACCGGTGAGTGTCCCATACCACCCTCACATACCAATAGGGGGCAGACTGAAACATTTTACCCATGCCTGGTTCATGATTACGGCAGACGATTGGATTCTGTCCACAATTCAGGGTTACCAGATAGACTTCATGACAATACCTACCATGACGGGGGCCCCGCACCCCATTCATTTTTCAGAACACAACAGGAACCTCATAGATTTAGAACTACGAGACCTGATCGCAAAACACGCTGTCATAGAGGTAGACCCCGAGTCTCCGGGGTTCATAAACAACCTTTTCCTGGTTCGAAAGAAGGACGGTGGATATCGTCCGGTAATAAATCTAAAAAATCTGAACCAATACGTGGTCTATCGCCACTTCAAGATGGAGGGTATCCATATGCTCAGGGACCTTCTTGTCCAGGGGGATTGGCTAGTAAAGATAGATTTAAAAGATGCATATCTGACGGTTCCTATGCACCGATCCTCCCAAAAGTATCTGAGATTCAGATGGCGGGGACATACGTGGCAGTTTACCTGCCTTCCCTTCGGCCTTTCAGCGGCCCCTTGGTGTTTTACCAAGATAATGAAACCGGTTATCGCCATGTTGCGTCGCAGGGGGGTACGTCTGATAATCTATCTAGACGATCTTCTCATTATGGCTCGCTCAAAGTCTCAAGCCGAAACACACAAATGTTGGGCGATATCTCTCCTGGAAGGTCTAGGTTTTCTCCTAAACCACAGGAAGTCCATACTATCTCCGGCCCAGGAGATGGAGTTCTTGGGGTTCTCGGTGGACACCAGACAAGCGGTTTTACGCTTACCACACCACAAAATGGCTCTGATTCGGAAGGAAATCAGGACGGTTTTGCACAAACGGCAGATATCTCTCAGACTCCTGTCCCGAATAGTCGGTCTGTTGTCGGCATCCATTCAGGCTATTTTCCCTGCGCCCCTTCACTACCGAGCCCTTCAACGTCTAGGTGCCCTTCATTTGCGTCGAGGTCTTCGGTACTCGGACAAAATCACCCTTTGTCCGGATTCGGAAGCGGAGCTCCGATGGTGGCTCCACCATGCCCTGGAATGGAATGGAAAAACGATCTTCAGCCCCCGCCCGGACATTGTCCTGGAATCAGACGCCAGTCGCCTAGGCTGGGGAGCTCGCTGCGGCCCGGACTCCACAGGAGGGACGTGGTCCGTAGAAGAGTCTCCTCTCCACATCAACGCGTTGGAACTCCTGGCGGCATTTTTCGCCGTCAAGAGTTTTCTCTCGCAGAGATCCAATTATTGCGCTCTCTTACGTTTAGACAACGTAGCGGCGGTGCAATATATCAATCGTTTAGGAGGCACAAGATCCAAACAATTGGCGGATATTGCCTCCGAACTTTGGAATTTCTGTCTCTCTCGCAATATTTCCCCTGTAGCGGAGTACATCCCGGGAGTATCCAATTGGGTAGCAGATTGGAACTCCCGTCATCTGTCCGATTCCAGCGATTGGACCCTGGACAGATCTGTGTTTCTGGCGTTACACGACCTCTGGGGTCCTTTGCATATGGACCTTTTCGCTTCCCGGCTCAATCGACAACTGCCGAGTTTCTACAGTTGGAGACCGGACCCGGAAGCCGTGGCTGTAGACGCGTTCCTTCAATGGTGGCCAGACGGCCCACATTACGCTTTTCCCCCCTTCTCCATGATCACCAGGCTTCTCCTCCATGTGGTCAACCTGGGATCCACAGTGGTCCTGATCACTCCTTGGTGGCCGACCCAACCATGGTTCCCTCTGGCCTTAGGGATGTCGGTCGACTACCCCAGGCTTCTTCCCCACTCGACTCACCTCCTGTCCAATCCCTCCAAGGGTCCACATCCTTTACTGCTGGAGGGCAATCTTCCCCTCCTCGCATGGTTGGTATCGGGCTGCCAGAATCTAGTACTGGACTTTCAGAATCGGCTAGAGACCTCCTCGCCTTGGCCTGGGCCCCAGGGACTAGATCGGCTTATCGATATGCCTGGGGGCTGTGGGCTCGTTGGTGTGATCAACGACAAATTGATCCCATTCAGGCCCCTGTCTCCGCGATTGTAAATTACCTCGCGGAGTCCTACGCTTCGGGCAAGGCATATAGCTCCTTGAATGTCTATAGATCCGCCATCTCAGCATATCACTGCCCGGTCGATTCCCTCCCTGTAGGGAAACATCCTTTGGTGTGTCGCCTTCTCCGCGGCGCAAAATTCAACCGACCTCCCCGGCCACGTTATTCCTCCACTTGGGACGTTTCCAAGGTTCTTCGATTGTTTTCTTCCTGGGAAGACAATGACCTCCTTTCCCTAAAACTGTTATCTCTGAAACTCACTACTCTTCTATGCCTAATCTCTATCAAACGCGTCTCGGACGTGAGAGCCCTGGATGTTTCCAGACGGCAATTTTCTCCAGAAGGAGTGAGATTCTCAGTAGTACGCAGGACGAAAACCCACTTGCACTCGGTTTTCTACCCTTTTTTCCCGGCCCATCCTCGACTATGTGTGGTTCGATGCCTGCAAGCCTACGAAAATCTCACGGCGCATCTTCGCCCTCCTAGGTTTTCACAACTTCTAATCTCATTTGTGCAACCACACCATCCGGTGACTTCAGCCACCTTGGCTAGATGGGTGCGTGCGGTCATGAAAATGGCGGGGATAGATGTCTCTCTTTTCGGCGCACACTCGACCAGGGGGGCCATGGCCACTAAGGTCTTTTCCACAGGGTGCTCTCTATCAGACCTTTTACTAGCGGCCGACTGGTCGTCCGAATCGACCTTTCGCGAGTTCTACTTTAGACCAGGAAATCATGTCTCTCTATCGGTACTGAATTCTTGATCGTGATACTCTGACTCAGCTAGTACTTACCTCGCCCATCCGGGAGAATTGAACGTACATGTAGTTATGTAGAGGACTGTAGGCTCACTTGTTTGTGGTAGGGTTATATATACTGTTGCATGATCTATGACTGTGCTTTAAACATGCAAGATATGAGCCTCCTGTCTGAAATATAATTGGAGATTTTTCCAGCTGGTGACGGAAAATGTTGGTTATATGAAGACAGGAGGCGAGTATCTTCCCACCCTACCCACCCTATGATGCATATTCTTTATCATTTCAGGATACTGATGCCTTACACATAACTCTGGACACAGTTCAAAGATGCCCTCTGGACCCCGTTGGGTCGAAGTTAGTCGCGCTATAGATTAAAGCGTTCTCTGTTGAAGATCTCTGGGAGACGAAGCTCTGCGCCAGGATTCGTGAAGCCTAGAGGCTGTTCTCAGTGGTTCAAGGATTCCGGCCCGGATGGACGCGGAAGGTTTGGACTTTTTTGTTCCAGCAGTTGGAGTTACACCTGGAGTATTCGCATCCAGAAAGAGGAAGTTCCTGGTTTCATGCAGACGTTATATAGGATCTCCTGGGGGAGGGGTTTCCGGTCTCAGGGATTCTGGGATTTGTAGTAAAGTTCTCTTTGTAAAATTTTTCTTTTTTAAAGTATTGAATTCTGTATTCTGCTATGAGCATTAGTAAAGAAAGTTAATGCAAGATACTCGCCTCCTGTCTTCATATAACCAACATTTTCCGTCACCAGCTAGGAAAATCTCCAATTATGCATATTGGTTTGGATTATCTGTGTTTGTAGTGCATCACAAGGTTGATTTGGTTTAATGGTCTATTCATTTTTATCCTGATATTTTTAATTGGAGTTCTGATTTAAATGTGTTGCAATGTAATAGTATAACTAGCAACATTAAGGCCTCGTACACACTATCGGACATATCCGATGAAAACGGTCCGCGGACCATTTCCATCGGATATGTCCGATCGGGAGTTTGATCCGATGGCGTGTACACACCATCGGATCAAATTCCCCGCCGCCGGACGGCGCGGTGACGTGGCGGTGACGCGGCGGTGACGTTGACGCCGCCACGTCACCGCCACGTCACCGCACCAGGAAGTTAAACACTTCCGCGCATGCGCCGAATCCATTCGGCGGCGGCGCGGCGGCGGTGGGGGACGACATGTCTGCTGGTAAGTGTACTAACCAGCAGACATGTCGGGCGGACAGATTCCCACCGGATAGATTTCAAAGCATGCTTTGAAATCTGTCGGGTGGAGAAATCTGTCTGCTAGCCCATACACACGAGCGGAGATGTCTGCTGAAACGGTCCATCGGACCGTTTTCAGCGGACATATCCCCTCGTGTGTACGAGGCCTAACAGATACTCATGCACATAAACAGTCTTGGTTGATGCGTAATAATTACAATTGTGTACATTCAAATCAGTCAAACTATTTTATCTACAGGTTTGTGCTGTGTAACAAATGCAACTATTTTCAATTAATGTATAAATGTATACATTTTAAACATAAAGGTATTTGAGAAAAATAACAAATAGTGCTTTTAGAGAGAGTTTCTTTAATGTATAATTACAATTGCTCTTCTAGATCTTACAAATGCACAAGCTAACCAAATATAGCTTATCTCTATTAGTGTCCTACCATCTAGTGACTGATTAGAGAAATGACATTTTACAAATAAGGAAAATCATGCAAGGTTAAGTGTTCTGTCTCATTATCAACACATGTCTAAAATACCAATTAAGCATAAAGTAAATCCAGGAGTAATTTTGTATATAATTTGATAAATATTTAATTACTAAAGTTCACTGAGAGTGTGGCTTGTTTGTTGGGTCAATTGAAGGCAACTTGCCAATTTGTATGCACTTTACAGGCATACGTCAACTCCAAAATTCCACAACTTGCCATTTGTCATTTCATTTTGTTAGCTAAAATTAGGATTACATTGTCAACTGGGATATGTGGTAACATGCTTAGTGGTTTCACACTTGTCAATTATAATTGCCATGAATAGCCTTATTAATGTGTGGGTAGACGTAATGAAGAAATGTTAGCTAATATAATATAAAACAACTTCTAGAGTTAGTAGCATTTCTCACTAACAACATGCAGTAACCTTCATTTTTGGATTACACCTAGGGATGAGCTTCGTGTTCGAGTTGAACTCATGTTCGACTCAAACATCGTATGTTCAGCCGTTCGTCGAATTACGAACGTTATGGGCCATTCGTGCCAAATTCGAGTGGAATGTCACGGCCCATAATTCACTGCGGCATCGCAGTGCATTGCTGGCTGATAATTGGCCAAGCATGCACTATGACCTGCATGCTTGGCCAATCACAGCACACAAAAAACGGAGAGCCATAATTGGCCAAAGCCAGGGTAGCTTTGGCCAATTATGGCTCAGGGGGTTTAGTACACGCCCCACACTAAATAAGGCCACCACCCTGGCAGCCTTGTGTAGTGTGTTGTGGTGGTTAAGAGAGAGACAGAGAGAGAAAGAGTGTCATTTTTTTTTAGTTAGATAGAGCAGACGAGTCAGTTACAATGAGTAGAGGGTATATATGCATCCCAGGTGTTATATATATATTTATACACTGTATTGAGTTTAGCAAGATCCGCTCTTCCTAATTTACTGACAGGCAGGCAGGTAATTGTGCTAGCTGCAGTATTTTCACTTGGTGTACTGTCTGTGTTCTCTGCACAGTGTGCACCTAAAGCTACGTGAATACCATTGCTGTTGTTTTCATATTAATACCACAGGCAGTGGCTGATCAGCAAGTATTTTCACGTGGTGTACTGTGTCCTCTGCACAGTGTGCACCTAAAGCTACGTCAATAGATTTGCTGGTGTTTTCATATTAATACCACAGGCAGAAATCTGCTCATATTAATACCACAGGCAGGGGATCTGCAAGTATTTTCACGTGGTGTATTGTTTCCTCTGCACAGTGTGCACCTAAAGCTACATCAATAGATTTGTTGGTGTTCTCATATTAATACCACACAAAGGGATCTGCTCACATTAATACCACAGGCAGGGGATCTGCAAGTATTTTCACGTGGTGAGAGCGGAGAAGATGACCCCCAGAGAGCGGAGAAGACCCCCGGAGCTGACTAATAAATTATTTAAAAAAATTATTCTCTATGTTTTCCGAAAAGCTTAAAAATAGATTTTTTTGGCTGGAGCTACAGTTTAAAAAAGTACCAGTTCAAAATTACAAACAGATTCTACTTAACAACAGACCTACAGTCCCTGTCTTGTTTGCATCGCCTGTATACTGCTGTTCAAAGTATATAGGGCCAAAGGGGCTGGTAATGACCTGTGGAGAGGGGGGGAACCCATGCTATTTTTCTCAATGATTTTCATCCATATTGCAGGGACCAAACATTATATTAAAGCCACAAGCGGTTTTAAATTACTTCTTTCCTATAGAAATGTAATTTTGTGCAGGGACAGTTCTAAACACGTGCCACTTTACAGGCATACTATAGACACCTAGGGCCAGATTCAGGTAGATGGGCGAATCTTTATTTTGGAGTAACTTTTCTCATTTACGTTACTCCGCCGAAACTTTAGGAGCAAGTACTGTATTCACAAAGCACTTGCTCCTAAAGTTGCGGCGGCGTAGTGAAAATGAGTCGGCGGAATTCAAATTGGGCGGGTAGGGGGCGTGTATTATTTAAACTAAGCGCGATCCCGTGGCGAACGTACTGCGCATGCGTCGACTGCCAGTGCGCATGCTCCAAATTCTGTCAGTGAACGTCAATGACGTCAATCCCCATTCACGGACGTTTTACGCAAACGACTCGAAATTTTTTAAATTCGACGCGATGACGACGGCCATACTTAACATAGGATACTCCACTAGGGGGCTGTTTTTTCTTTACGCCGCGTATCTCTTACAGAAACGGAAAGTCACTGCGTCGGGCCCGAATACGTTCGTGAATTGCCGATTCTCGCTGATTAACATATTCTCGGCGTTAATCAGCGGGAACGCCCCGAGAGCCATTTTTAAAATTTCAGTTCCGATACGACGGCGAAATACAATTACACCGCTCGTATAGGAACTCCAACCCGGCGTTTCTTGTTTTCTGCTTACTGAAAACAGAAACGCCGGCTCAAAGTGAGAGTTAGGCTGGAGTATCACTGATACTCCAGAGTAACTCTACCTGAATCTGGCCCCTAGCAGGTATGATATTTAAAGGAATTTTTCCCATTTTTTTTCACTTTAAGCATCAATAAAATCACTGCTCCCGAAAAAAAATACAGTTTTTAAAACGTTTTTTTTCCATTGATACATGTTCCCTGGGGCACGACCCGGGTCCTCAAACCCGTTTTATGACAATAACTTGCATATTAGCCTATAAAATTAGCACTTTTGATTTTGAACGTTCAAGTCCCATAGACTTCAATAGGGTTCTACAGTTTGCGCGAACTATCTGTCCGTTCGAAGGTTCTGGTGTGAACCGAATGGGGGGGTGTTCAGCTCATCCCTAATCATAACTGAAAAAAATCCCCTCATTACATAAAATACATAGGAGAGGAGATAACAGGCCCCCCTGTCTAGTGCTCATATACATTTTAAAGGAATGAAGTGTTATCACACAAAACCGGTCGGGCATATATATTAGCCTTAGCCATTCCTATACTGTGCTACTTCTTTTTCAATACAGGGATTTTTTCTGCACAGCTTTTTTCATTTTTTCCATTTTTATACCTTTTAATGTTGTTATATTTTTATTTTTTGGTGTGTCTATGATTGTATGACCACTTTTTTGTACAATACATTTTGTACTACTTTTACACTATGAGGAGGTGTCCTCTCTTGTTTTTTACATGGTGAGTCCATCCTATTGAAGAAACCACATATTACGATCAGGATTCCTGCCAGTTAGGATTGCACCATCTTGTAGAATCGCATACTGGAGATTTGGAGTCTGGAACCAGTGAGAGGATCTGCTCCCCATTCAGTGGGTTGACTAAGTGCATCTGACCCACCACTGTATGGTGTTCCTGGGTCCATCATAGCTGGTAAGTGTATTTAAGCTTTTCTCATCTTGCTGATTGGGGATATCTTTGCATAGGATTCCAGACATGGTGAAATTGGAAAGAAGCAGACATTACGTCTCACATATGTTCTGACAGCTCCACCGTCTTTAGATGGACTTTGTACACATTTTTTTGTATGCACTTGCTTGTGTTTTCATAGTGTCATCACTGGTTTACACTGTGGATTTGTATTAGAACCTGTTTTTCACAGTCTTACACCTAGGTGTGTGAATTGATCAATTGTATCACTTGTATTATTTGCTTAGCACTTTCCAGTGTATAGAAGGTGCTTCTGATGTTTTGGTGATGCCCTATAAAAATTGAATGTGCGCTTTTCATGTGCTTTGTGCTTTATGCATTTTCTTGAAGAAATGGATCCTTCATAGGATATAACAGGATTTAGAGGATTCTGTACTGAGTGGGCTCAAGGCCTATGATCCCAATCAAACTCCAGCTGAGGGCCATCTGGGTCACCTAGGAAACAATTGAGGATGGCCTGGACTGTAGCTTCTAGATTGTCCTCCTGGCCAGTTGCCTCTGGAATACCACACAGCCAGACATTATTGCACCAGTTCCTGTCCTCCATATCATCCATTTGAGTTCACAAACCTTAAATAAACTGATGTTGGATGCTCACTGTTTCCTGTAATTGTACAATAGCAGAGCCAGCAGATGTAACAGCAGATTCAACAGTGTCAAGGTGTTGATTGAAGCCATGAAAGTCAGTACGGAGCTCTGAAACATGTTGAGCCATGTGACAAAACATACCCTGAATATTCCTCTTAGTGCATCTTTTGAGTTCATCTCTTCATCTGAGACTTGCGACTTTTGGTCCCCCAGGGAGCCAGAATGTTCAGGGGAGAAGGCAAGGAGGGAGGAAGATGGCAGCTCCATCTCCTTCTGTTCCGTCACCATCTTGGAGTCACCTGCCATTACTGTGGATGCCAGGAAATGGCTAAATATGAGTGCTGGGGCTTTGTCTTCTTGTCCTGATGCATGGTGAGGCTGGCACATCACGGTGTGGGCACTCTGGTGTCCATATGTACATATATAATGAATGTTTTTACCAGTAATAATTAACATACATGTAAAAGTTTTAACTAACATATGTAAAAAAATCCAAAAGCTATCACAGAAATGTCATTATGAATAACAGTGTATCTTCTAGCAATTATATTATCAAAAAAGTGTAGAGACAAACTTTTCATTTGTTAAATTGCTGATAAAATGAATTGTGTAACAATAGTTTGTTCAATGTCCCCCTTCTTTTTTTTTAAATAGGTAAAAATATGTCACTTTTTTATATTGAGCTACAAGAGGACAATAAATATTTATCTATTCCTCTATGAAGGTCAATTTTACTTGTAAGATTTTTTTGACATGACTGTCATTTCTGAAAGCATAAAGCTGAGGCTCACAGATGGTTTAAAAGTGTTTATGAACTCTTGAATAAGCAGTGCATTCCCCTGGGCAATATTCTAAACTCCAAGATAATAAACAGCTTTTCTTGCATATGACCATGCTTCATGAAAATTAACTGAATATAATGCATATGTTAGTGGACCCTAAAATAAAACACAAATCATCTGTATACATTTATGCCTTTACTTGCATTATCCAGAATACATATTTATTGTACATGTCTAAAATATTCTGTGACTTGCTTTTTGGAGAAAGGTTAGTTTCTATCAGGATTTTTTTTTTTTTTTTTATCATGTAAGAGCAAAAAAGAATTTTTGTTATGCACACCATTATATGGCAACATACTCTTTAATTATAAATAATGTAAACAATAAAGAACATTGAACTTTTAATATAAATCAGTCACAGGGGCATATTTACAGTATAAATCAATGAATTTAACATTCACTTCGGGTAAAATAATGCTTTGCAATTTAAAACTCATGCGTTACAGGGGGGCGGAGCTTGGCGAGGACTGGAATGGCCGCATGAGAACGGAGCTCCGGCGAAAACAGGGACACAGCGGCTAACTACAGCCTAAACAGCAGCGATCACGACACATTGTCCCGGCAGTCTCAACCCGCTGATCACCCACAGGATGCCTTACAAGCGGAGAGGTCCTCCGCGACCTCAAAAGCTGACAGAATACTTTGCATGGGAGCAGAGGCAAGATGGCGCCGAGTCGCCCGGACCATCCGCAGCAAGCACTCCACAGATCTCACAGACCAAAGCTAAAACTACTAAGCGGAACTCTCCGTTGGCCAGGAAACAGTCTCCCGTGTCCTCTTCAGACTCTGGGAGCCCGTAAAAGACGCGGCCTAAGCAGGATTGCATGGATCCTGCTCAGGAGGTTAGTGGGGGCCTAGACTCCGAGGATGACACCAGGGAACTCCCTGATTCCATAGACCACTTCCCAACTAATAATCAACCGGTGCTAGACACCATGCTCAAAGACATGTTGGTTTCCCTCAGGAGCTCGGTCCATAGTGACATACTAACATGTGTACAGAAGTTTGGGAGTGATATGCAAACTGTGTCAGCCAGGGTAGACCACGTGGAGACCAAAATGGGAGAGTATGCCACCGCCATTAATAGCTTGGTAGACGCCCATGAAGCCAGAGATGAGGAGATGGAAGGGGTTAAAGCCAAGATCGCAGACATTGAGGACAGATCCAGGAGGAATAACCTTTAAAATAAGGGGGGTCCCTGAGAATGTTCTACAGCCGGATCTGCAAGAACATGTCACCCGCATCATCACCTCAATCCTGCCTGATCTGTCGGCAATAGATTTTACTATAGATAGAATCCATAGGCTGCCCAAACCCTCTCATCTACCTGATAATGTACCCAGGGACATCATTTTATGCCTGCACTTCTACCATGTCAAAGATCGTTTAATGAGAGCAGCATGTAACAAAGATCTTGTTCCAGAACAGTACAGAGACCTGCAGTTCTTTGCGGACCTGTCCCAGTACACTCTGCAGAAAAGACGCAGCCTGAATACCATCTCTAAAGCTCTACGCAACAACAACATTGCATATAAATGGGGGTTCCCAACCAAACTCATAATCACCCACAAAGGGAAGGATTTCAATGTTGATTCCCTACCTAAGGGGTTGGAGCTGCTTAAATCCTGGCGTATCATTCCTGACTGATGAAGATCTGACCCGTGTCCAGGATGAGTGGCAGCTAGTTAACACAAAAAATGCCCGTTCACACCATTAACATGTCTGCTGGGCTATACAATTAATTCATTTAGGATCATGGCTGTGATCCCTGTTGAGAAGTTCAATTATCAAGCTAGAATCTTTTCCCTGTTTTCAGCTAGTGTTTGTATGCGCTACGTCCAGGTCATCATGACCTACACAGTCCCTTTGCATTTTTTCCCACTGGTTTTGTTTCAACTGTGTTTTTTCTTTTTTCTCGTTTGGAGCCTTTTTTTTTCAGTTCGATGTACCATTCTTCTCTACACCCGGAGGACCCTTTCTTCACACATGTGCCTTGCCGCCTGTTGGATGACCCCTTCTGCCACATACGGATACCGAGAATTGTAAGTGTTGTACATACCATTTTCTTTGCTTTGCTTTTAAATGCGCACCACCATGCCTGTCACATTTTTGACAATTAATGCCAACGGTTTAAATCACCCGGCGAAAAGGAAGTCTCTGTGGCAGGAGGTGATCCAACATAAGGGAGATGTTCTATGTGCGCAGAAGTCTCACTTTCACAAACAGAAAATGCCCCGATGTTCACATCCCAAGTTCCCACATGTATTTACAGCGAGCGCCTCGGCTAAAAAAGGAGGGGTACTTACTGTAATCAGGGACACGGTGGCATTCACCAAGCATAGTGAGTTGGCTGACCCTTTGGGACGATTCCATGTTCTTGTGTGCGACTTAGACTCGACCACCTATACTGTAGTTAATGTATATGCACCCAACAATCACCAGATTTGATTTATGCACCAGGTCCTTAGGAAAGCCAAGCAAATGCAGAAGGGCTACCTTCTGCTATGCAGGGATTTTAATCTCCCCCCGATCCGACGGTGGACTCAACGTCATGTTCACCTAGGTACCATCCCTCGCTACAACCACTTCTTCATGCGCAAGACCTATACGACGCTTGGAGATGCCTCAATGGGGCAGAAAGGGACTTTTCTTTCTTTTCAGCATGCCATAGGGGCTACACCAAACTGAGCCTTTTTATTACAGACAAATGGTTACTACCCAAACTTACTGCATCTAAAATCAATGACATCACCTGGTCGGACCATGCCTCGGTGACACTCTCGGTGGCGGATTTCGCCAGGCGTGAATTCCTGTTTCGTCTGGCGGTCCAACTCGAGGTTGATCCAGGCTGGCGACTCCAGGGCCCAACTGTAGGAGGAACTCTCCAATTTTTTTCTTGTAATGCTAATTCTGTTCCTAACCCGATGGTTCTTTGGAACGCCCATACGGCATTTATGAGGGGGGTTCTGATAAAAATGGGTGCCGGGGTTAGGAGAAGGAGGAGACAGCACATACAGGACTTGCTCTCCCAAATCCACCTACTAGAAGCCCAAAACAAAAAAAATACCTCCCCAACATTATCTGACCAATTACTACAACTTAGGTATGATCTGCGCCTAGTGTTGCTTGACAATTTTGATATAGCGAATTAAAGCCTGAAAATGTCGTACTACGTTAGTGGTAACAAGGCAGGGAAGTTACTAGCCAACCGTCTTAAAGGGATTAGACACAAATCCAAAATACCTTATATTTTGCATTCCATCACTGGGGTTAAACTGTTTCACCCACAAGCTATTGCAGATGCATTTGTTGTTATTACAATTCCTTATATAATCTAAGAGAAGACCAGTCCACAACTCAGCCCACTGAATGTATGATATCAAGTTTTCTTGGTAAGGTAAACCTCCCCAAAATATCATCGACTTTCACGGTCCCAGAGATCGTTAAAGCTATCGAATCTCTCCCAATCAATAAGTCTCCCGGCCCTGATGGGTTCACTGGGGAATATTACAAGACCTTTAAATCTGAACTGGCCCCTTACTTGTCCGATGTTTACAATGCCGCTGTCTCCTCCTCAATTTTCCCTTCTGAAATGCTATCGGCTCTTATAGTAGCCCTTCCGAAACCAGGGAAAAGCCCAGATATGCCACAGAACTTCAGGCCGATTTTGCTCCTGAACAATGACCTAAAGCTTTATGCTAGGCTTATTGCAAATAGACTGGTTGATTTGCTACCGTACCTAATTCATATGGATCAGTCTGGGTTTGCAAAAGGCAGACAAACTGCAGACGCAACGAGACGCCTGATAAACATCATACATACAGCGAATACGACCAAAACGCCTTCTCTGCTCCTGGCTTTGGATGCAGAGAAGGCGTTTTATAGGATACACTGGGAATACCTGGCGAAAGTCCTCACCAAAATTGGGTTTGTGGGCGGGATCCACTCGGCTATAATGGCGCTTTATATAAATCCCTCGGCACAGGTTTATATATCCGGCATGTTGTCTTCTCCTTTCAATATTTATAACGGGACACGCCAGGGATGCCGGCTCTCCCCACTCATATTTAACTTACTTATGGAACCATTGGCCTCTTACATTCGATCCCATCCTCTGATTAGAGGGTTCAAGAGCGGAAACTCATTCCACACCATAAGCCTCTTTGCGGATGATATCATCCTGATGCTTACGGATGTAGAATCCTCTCTGACCTCAGTCCACGAATCGCTACAATTGTTTTCAACAGTGTCCTATTATAAGGTTAATGACACCAAGTCCTACATTCTAGGTATGAATATTCCCCCAGGGGTTCAACAATCTTTGAGCCAAAAATTCCCTTATATCTGGAGAGACAAAGGAATCTCTTATCTGGGAATAATCTTTACGCCCAACACCTCTGAGTTGGCTAGAGAAAATTACTACCCTCTATTACAAACACTTCCCTCTAAACTGAGTAACGTGGCCAGATTCGAGCTCTCCTGGTCGGGCCGTTTGGCTGCCTTTAAAATGCAGATCCTTCCCCAACTTATTTATATTTTCAGAACCCTGCCAATTCTGGTCCCTTCCTCCTTCTTTTTCTCGCTACAATCCTTGATCAACCGATTCTTATGGGGGGAAAGCGGGCCCGCTGTGCATTTAGCAGGATAGTGAAACATAGGTCGGCAGGGGGGATAGGTCATACACACATCAGAGATTATCATATGGCATCCATCCTCGCTCAACTGAAGAGTTGGTTCCCCCTTTCGACACCTACCCTCTGGTCCCAACTGGAAAGCCATCAGGTCCCGGGTGGGAATCTCTATAATTATTTATTGTGTAGTACCTCCCTACCCCGCCCTTCTTTCAGATCTAGTCCTACAATCCAGGGAACCATCGCCACATGGCGGTTACTTATATCACACCCTTTCCCCTCACATAAACTCTCTCTTTTGAAGCTCCCCGTGTGTCAGCCCTACCACTATTTATACCTGGTCTCTCTACCACTAATTGGGAAAGTAAGGGTAATTTGTCCATAGATGATCTATATATAGGTCCTGCTCTTAAAACCTTTCGAACCTTGCAGCTGGAGCTATCTCTTCCCGCAACGGAGCAGTATAGACACATGCAAATCTGTCACTTTCTAAAAGGGTTCACCGGAGCTTCCATCCCTCTTCCATGGCAAATCACTCAGTTCTTTCTTTCGAAATCTCATAACATTAAAGGTATTTCGCTGTTCTACTCTCTCCTACAAAACAAATGTGTGTTCCAGAAGACACTCTCTATGCGCACATGGGAAAAAGATTTTGACAAAGTGTATCCAGAGGAACAGTGGCAAACGGCACTCAGGGTCACATATGCTTCTACTAGAAGTGCCACCTATGGGAGCTGTTCCAAAAACTACTTCTACTTTGGTACCTCACTCCCTACCGTATTTCTAGGTTTGCCCCTGGAGGGTCTCCTCTGTGTTGGAGGCTCTGCGGGATTACTGGCACACTATATCATCTGCTGTGGGCATGTCCTAAAATTATCCAATACTGGGAATCTGTATTCCAATGGATTGATTAGGTACTCGGTGTTGCCCTGTCCCCGGGACCGGGGATGGCGTTACTTTCTCTGCAAATGGACTTAGTACCACATCATTTGAGACCCTTGATGTCCCATATGCTGTTGGCAGCTAGATTGGCTTTGGTCAGACACTGGAGGAACCCAATTCCCCCAGGCATGGCTGAAACAATACAAATAGTTCACACACATGGTACTTATGAACAACTATTTGCCTCGAGTACTGGAGGCAGAGCTAATATTGACAAGCACTGGGAACCCTGGAATAACTGGTATCACTCTTGATGTTCTACACTAATCCTCTAATAGGTGATTGAAACTAAAACTGGTTACATCCAACGGTAGCATATAACCATTTAACTCAGTTACGGCTCCTTTGTTTCCTTATTTTCGTTTTACTTTTTGTTTATTTATTATTTATTTTTTATTCTCTCTACAGCACACCTTTAGCCTCTTATTGGCAATTTTGTTGCTGTTTCACAGCATTTTTATGTGATGAATCATTATCTCTTACTAGTATTGCACTGCTTGAACTGTATGGCTATATACCCTCTCTTGCTGGACTCTATATCCTGTTAATGCATACGGGGTTATAATGCACTGTACTGTGATACGGGTTGGTATTACTTTGTCGTTACGTGCTATAAAGTTGATCACATTGTGTCTATGTCTATGTATCTTGTTCAAATTCCAATAAAAAAGATTGAAATTAAAACCCATGCGTTACAAATATTTTCCTGCACAGAATGTTTGGTAAAAGCCCCATTATTTGTATTATAAATATGCCCCTTACAGTTTCTGTTCTTTAAAAAGCAGCCACAGCCTGACTAGAAAAGCTTGTCCCCCAACAGTATGCTGCAAAGAAGGCTCTCTATGTTAAAGAAGCAGTCTCACTACAGAGATCTGAATGCCTTCCCAATGAGTACTAGCTACATATCTGCAATTAGCAATGATTACTTTCCCTGCTAATTTCTTGTGGATTTTCCCCCATCATCGATTCCTCCATCAACACAGATAGTGTTGACAAGGGAATACTTCCCATGGAGTCATCGTGATCCCCTGGCAGGGGTGTGTGTGGGGGAATGGGAAAACAATCCCCACAGGAAGGAATTTTTTTTGCTATTATAGCTGCTAGCATTAATTGCATGTAAAATCCAGCAGGCTGGTTGTATCCACGTTGATCAAACGATCAACTTGGGTACGTTCAGCCTGCCCATGCATGGTTTGAATGGTTTAAACCATCTATAGCCAGCTTAAGGCAAGTATTACTCTGTGTTTGGTCATCCCTTAGAAAAAAATCAAATATATTATTCATCATATGGGGCTGGCAATTGTTTTAACCACTTGCTGCCCTTCATATAGCAATATGACAACTGCAAAATGGTTTAGTTATCCTGATTGGACATCATTTGAAATGATCAGGATAACAAGCCAGTGCGCGCCCGCGGAGGCATGCGACGATCAGAGGTGCTGTATGTCAGTCTGACACACTGCAACTCTGGTCGTGGTATGGAGAATTTAACAGAAGCTTTTTACCATGTGATCAGCTGTGACCCACTACAGTTGACCAGGAAGTGGTAAACGGTTTTCCTCGGTTCACGCTGACGGTTCACGCCAATCGGCCTGTTAGAGGGGGGGTCTGCACTGATAATCAGCACATTCATTATCAGTGCAGCCCCCATCCATCAATAATGCCTGTAAGTGTCCTTCAGATGCCACTCATTAATGCCTGTCAGTAGCTCCTCATCAGTACTGCCTATACAGTGCCACCTATTTCTGCCCATCAGTGCTGCCTATCAGTGCCCATTATTTTATTGTTTATGATGCAAAAAATAAAAACGACAGAGGTGATCAAATACAACCAAAAAAAAAAGCTCTATTCATAGGAAGAAAATTATAAAAAATGTATTTGGGTACAGTGATGCATGACCGTGCAATTGTCATTCAAAGTGTGACAGCGCTGAAAACTGAAAATTGTCCTGGGCAGGAAGGGGGGAAAGTGCCTGGTATTGAAGTGGTTAAATTTGTTTCTGCCCAGGGTTTTATTTTTTAGAGTGTTAACCTAAGATTTGGGGAAATAGTTTTAAATTTTTTGCACATTTTTATTTTGATTACAATCAGGGCACCTCGAACAACGATAGCTACTTTTTAGAGTGTAATTGCACTGTTTTATAATTTATGAGTTGAGTGATGTCTCGCATTTCTTTCAGTCCTCAGCAATCATTTTTGTGCCTAGGTTGCTGCAATTGTTATTCAGTATGTCAGAACTAGTCAGTCAGGCTGATCCCGACTGGGACATAAGTACATGCTGCTACACGCTGCCCATACAGTTGTATAGCATAGCCATATCAGCTATATTCTTACAGCTTGCTGACCCCTGCTGGGACCGGGACATAATTACATGCTGCCACACGCTGCCTATACAGTTGTATAGCATAGTATAGTATAGCTACAATCAACTATAATCCCATAGTCTGCATAATTACTCGTTGCTCACACAGCAGTAAAGTCCCATTGTCCCACAATACAGCATTACAGCATAGTATACAGCATAGTTAGCAAAGCGATAAAGTTCAGCACAGATATAAGCATATAAGGCATATATCCATATAGTTCAGTACACATAGTCTATATATAGTATAGCACTGTTAATATGACTATGACTATGTGATTATATTTATTTATATACGGACCTGGCTCCAATTCTGTGCTGACCCTGTGCAGATTATTGTTTGGCTACCATTCAGTTTCCGTAGTAATCCAGACTTATCCTCAACTAAATCAAACTATTTACAAACTATTTACCTATACCTATAGAACATGGTCAAAATTAATCCACCGCCTCCTTGCCTGCCTGCTACCCGCTCCTCCTCAACAATGCGGTCACAAAGTATCCCGGACCTGTTTAGGTCCCGCACAGCTGCCTGCAACACAGATGCTCCTGGCACCGCAGGAACCTCAGACAGTCCAGACACCTTAGATACCCTTACAGATTCTTCAGGAACTTCAGGAACTTCAGGAATTTTAAGTACTCCGGCCAACTCAGATACCTCTAGGAAGGTTGCAGATGATAAGGATCGGGAGGATGGGGAGTATGGCGAGGTTTCGCAAGCAACGTTAGAGGAAACGGTGAGGCAGTGCCCCCCCACTGATCATTTGTTGACTTATTCTGATATGACTGTGTTTGTAGATGATATTAAGCGTACACTTGCGTCTGCTATTACGGAACTTAAAACTGATATGTTAATACTAAATGAGAAGTCTCGCACGGCTGAATGCCTGGGTTTAAAAAGAGATGCTGCAATATCCCGATTGGAGTCGGTTTCAAATATACATACCACACAATTAATTGCTGTAAACCGACAATTGGAAGATTTGGAAAATAGGGGTAGGAGGCATAACATTAGGGTTAGGGGGGTACCCGAATCAGTTATACCTGAGCAAATTGCTCCAACATTGTGCTCCATTTTTAACAAACTATTGGAGAAACCAGCGGATAACTCAATTGACTTTGATAGAGCCCATCGAGCTCTGCGTGCGCGCCCAATCGAATTAGCACCTCCTAGGGACATTATCTGCTGCATTCAGAGTTATAAGCTTAAGGAGGACATTATGGCAAATGCGCGTAAAAATGAGGCGATTTTCTTTAAGGAACATAAGATTTCTTTATTTCAGGATCTTTCACCTATTACACTGGGCAATCGTAGAGCCTTGCGCCCTTTACTTGAAACACTGAGAGAGCACAGTCTTACTTATAGATGGAAGTTCCCTTTTGCTCTCTCGGTCAGTGTGGAGGGGGTCGTCCACACCCTTAAGACTCCGGATGACTTACCACACTTTTGCGAAGCCCTTCATTTACCACCAGTGGATTTACCAGACTGGTATAGGGAATTTAGGTTCCCGCCAGATTCCCCTAGTCTATCAGTCATACAACAACCAATTTCCACTGCACAAGTACTAAAGAAGGGGAAATATCAAAAGCATCAGGGTGTGGACCCCGAAAGTCAGGTCCAGGTGACCAGAAGCACGAGGGCAAGAGAATATACTTAAGATATTGTTTTTTGCTTCAAGGACTCTTGATATGTGTATGATGTTTTTTTTTTTGGACCCCAGCATAAGCATAGCTCCCTGATGGGAATATTTTCCCCCAACAAGATGCTTTGATGGCTTATAATTTGTATGCTATGGATTATGTTGTTTGATTGCTTCCTGCACCTCTGGGTTGCTGGAGGAAAAGAAAGGGGAATGAAATGGGGGAAAAAAAGAAAAAAAAAAAAAGAAAAGAGGAAGTATTATTATTATTATATATGTGTTTTTTTTTTTTTTTTTTTTTTTTTATCTTTCAAATATACGGGTCAACGCTTTATAAATATGTTTTTCTTTTCTAGGTTGCGGGTGGGAGTAGTGGCTTTTCTGTTATCCTGACATAATAAATATATTTAGTTTTTTGACCATTTCACGGGTCTTTCCCACGTACCCTATACTGTGTCTAACCTGGGTGTCTTTCAGGGTTATCTTCTTCTGCCCTTGTACACCCGGCTGGACACAATTTGAGGAGCCCCTCTGCAGCGGTAGAGGAGTGCTCGATCGGTTAATTGTATATATCTAGCCTGTTCCTTCAGGAGACTTTTTTCTTTCTCTCTCCCTTTTTTTTTTTTTTCTCTCTCTCTGGGGGGTTTATTGACATTGTGCCGAAATGGCTTATTATTCATTAGGCAAACACCCTACCCTGATCTCACATAACCTAAGGGGACTCAACATTCCGGAAAAGAGGGTATCACTTTTAAGAGAATTAAAAAAAGCTCAACCTGCTTTTGTGTTTATCCAAGAGACCCACTTTCAATCATCCTCTGTACCTAGATTATTTGACAGACACTTCCCTGAGGTATATCATGCGCCAAACCCTAACTCTAAGTCCAAAGGTGTATCTATTCTGTTGCATAAACACGCAAACTTTAAGTGTCCAAGCAATATAAGGACCCTAAGGGGCGATTTTTGTTTCTCAAAGGAATGTGGCATAATAGAGAGATCACTTTGGCAAACGCTTACTTCCCTAACTTAGGCCATCTTACATTCTGCCGACACTTAATAGACGAACTAAAGGGATCTGCCACTGGCTGTATTATTTTAGGTGGGGACTTTAATATCCCACTGTTACCCCTACAGGATACCTCAAATGGTAGGTCTAGCATTTCATATTCTATTATTCAGAAAATTAAATCACAGCTGAATTCTTTGGCCTTGGTGGATGCTTGGCGCCTGGTATATCCAACGGGCAGAGACTATACGTATTATTCCCCGTTGCATAAAAAGCACTCTCGTATTGATTATGTGTTCATTTCACAACGTGATTTACCTTTGCTCCAGGCAGCCAATATAGGCATACAATCCCTTTCGGATCATTGCCCGGTATCGATTTCCCTCTCACAATCAGATAGGCCTTCTAGATCATGCAACTGGCGGTTAAATTCCACCCTATTGACGGACCCCTTTACTTGTCAACAGATTCACGAGGCGCTCAAATTATATTTTGAGCTTAATACCACAGAAGATATGTCACCTTTGACAATTTGGGAGGCCCATAAGTGCGTTATACGCGGAGAAATTATGCGCCTAGGTTCTATTAAGAAAAGAGAAGCGGAAAAAGTTACGTCGGCATTGGCGGAAAAAATTTCCCTCTTGGAAAGCCAACATAAACAGTCACATTTAGAGGCGCTTATGTTGGAACTGTCAAAAACGCGGGAAAAACTTAATTCCATACTTAATCTTAAAGCTAAACGTATTCTCTATTTTAAGAAGGGCTTTCACTATGAACATGGGGATAAGTGTGGCAAATACCTGGCAAAAACCCTTAAAACAACTTCTCATGCACATTCCATTCTTTCTATTAAGACTTCTAAGGGCCAACTTATACAAAAAACGGACCAAATTGCGGCACAATTTCATGCTTTTTACACTAAGCTTTATAATCTCCCTGCGATACATAAACCCGCGGAGCTCCAAGGAAATAGAGAATCCGTTTTGCGAGAATACATTATGGACAGTGGTATGCCTACTTTATCTTCGGCCGAGTGTGATTTCTTGGAAATGCCGATCTCAGAGGAAGAACTTATGGTGGCAATTAAAACTCTAAAACCGGGCAAGAGTCCAGGCCCAGATGGGTTTACAGCCCATTATTACAAAACTTTTATAGACACCCTGAAAGCTCCCTTACTCCGTGCCTTGGATTATTTCCGAACTTCCTCATCAACCTCGAGCACTTTTACGACGGCATATGTAACACTGATCCCTAAACCCTCGAAGGACCCTACTGATTGTACAAGTTACAGGCCAATCTCATTGTTGAATTTGGACCTAAAAATATTGGCAAAATTATTGGCATCTAGATTGACACCATTCCTTTCAAAACTTATAGGCCCAGAACAGGTGGGATTCATGCCAGGAAGGGAAGCACGGGATAATGTCATAAAAGCCCTTAATCTGGTTCATTTTGCACATACTCAGGGAATTGAGGGCCTTCTCCTCTCAACTGATGCGGAGAAGGCTTTCGATCGCGTCGCATGGGACTATATGTTTGCTACCTGCAGACATTTTGGGCTAGGATATCACATGATGGCGTGGATATCGGCTTTATATTATAAACCTCGGGCACAGCTTAAAATCAATGGCACTCTTTCAGAAGCAGTGGATATAAACAATGGCACAAGGCAGGGATGTCCTCTTTCCCCTCTTTTATTTAATTTATCTTTAGAGCCTTTTATTCGCACAGTTAATGCAAATCCGGTGATAAAGGGTTTTCAGATAGGCCAGCATGACTTTAAAATGGCAGCATATGCGGACGACCTTTTATTTTTTTTGACACGGCCTGATGACTCAATTCCGAACCTTTCTAAAGCCTTTAATATTTTCAGCTATATTTCCAATATGAAAATTAATGATTCTAAATCAGAAGCCCTTAATCTTACACTGTCACCCGATTCCTTAGAGAGTGCACGCTCTTCCAGCTCGTTTAAGTGGGTAACGTCATCTATTACCTATCTAGGAATTAAACTGGCGGCTAACTTTGGAGATATCTATAACATTAATTTCCCCCCCTTGTTAAAAAAAATTCAAGTAGATCTTAAAGGTTGGACCTCTAGACCTTTCTCCTGGTTTGGCAGAGCGGCCATATTGAAGATGGTAATCTTACCCAGAATCCTATATTATTTTCATACTTTACCTATTCCACTTCCAGGTCTTTTTTTTAAAAGACTTCAGGCTATTGTACGTACTTTCATTTGGAAGGGGCAAAAACCTTGGATAAAGCTGGATACGCTCTCAAAATTTAAGGATGAGGGGGGTATAGGCCTGCCGGATTTCAAACTCTATCACTCCGGGATGCATCTAGCTAGAATTGTGGACTGGAACTGTCATAGGGAGCAGAAGGATTGGGTTACATTAGAGGAAACATTTTCCACACTACATCTTAGATTCCTACCTTGGATTCCTTGGGGGAAACTCCCGCAGAGTTTGCAGCAGCATCCCTTGGTGGGGTCTACGCTTAGAGTGTTTCATAGGATGTTGAAATATCATAAATTGTCCTCATGTCCCGGTCCACTTACCCCTATTACACGTAATCCTGATTTCATGCCGGGGATGGACCTGCATCTTTTGGCATCAACCGATCAATCGATGCCCCTCTTAATGATACATTGTTTTGAGGCTAACACCTTAAAATCTTTTGATTCCCTTAAAAAGGAGATAAATTCTCAGAGCTCTCTCTCATTCTGGACTTACCGCCAGCTGCATAACTATACACAGGTTTCCAAGACTAAAAAACAATTTCTTAGACCGATAACTCCCTTTGAACAAATTTGCTTGGCTGGAGCTCTGGCTCCAAGATCTACTTCTCTCATGTACTCCTGGCTTCAACTAGATAGGGGGGGTTAGCTTCCGGAATACGAGTACAATGGGAAAATGCGCTTAAAACAAACTTTACTGATAAGCAATGGAAAGGTGCCTGCATTTTTGCCCATAAGTGTGCGATTGGCACGAGATTGCAGGAAATGTCGTATAAACTTTTGACACAATGGTATGCTACTCCGGACAAAATAAAAAAATGGTACCCGCTGACATCGGATTCTTGCTGGAGATGTGAGCAAGACCTGGGTACCATTTTTCATATTTGGTGGGAGTGTTCGTGTCTGAGACCTTTCTGGGATAGGGTGTGTGAAATGATCAAGGCCATTACGGATACCACAATCTCTCTTACGCCTGCATGTTGCTTACTCCACATTGCCGACTGCTCTATGCAACATTATAAAAAATCATTGACTAGACATCTATTGAACGCAGCAAAAGTTTTGATTCCCAGGCACTGGAAATCGAAACATATCCCTTCCATATCGGAATGGTTTAGCTCCATAGAGAATATTCATCAAATGGAGGAAACTGTAGCAATTGCCAGGGAATCGTCAGAAAAATTTAATCAGACATGGTTACCCTGGGTGACGTTCAGGTATTCTAATCAATAGTTACAATTTTATACGGCATGAGATTGTGGTCCTGACTCTGATCATTTCCTCTCCACTCCTCGTGGTAGGTAGAAGACGTTAGATAGTTTGTTCACTACGGTGTCTTTGGCCCCCCTCTCCCTCTCTTTTTTTTCTTCCTTTTTTCCTTTTCTTCTCTCCTTTTAGTATTAGTTAGTAGAGGGTAATATCCTAGATAAGTGATGTTTCCCTTTGCTTTTCTTTGTTATAAGATATAAAAGTTGCTTACTTTCAGAGTATGTATTTGATATGTTTTGACTATGTGTTATTGTGTGGTACTTAGGTACCCTGGCTGTAATTTGTACTCTGATTTTTAATTTTTTTCCTTTTTCTCTAATAAAAAAAAAAAAAGATTGAAAAAAAAAAAAAGAACTAGTCAAATATCCTTTGAACATGTTACCGTATTTGCAGCCAGATTAAGGATTTCCATGTCCTCCAAACAGCTCTGCATGGTATCTAAATGATTTAGCTATTGGACTGCACTAATTACATAAAACATGTTCTTCATTAAAAATACAAATATGTGCAATTATTTTAGTTCAACTTTAGTGCTCTGTTTATTTTCTGACCACAATAAAAAAAGAATATTTGATAATAATGCAGATCTGTAAATTTGAACGTACTGAAATTTCAATCAGCAAATACCACAAAGCAAGCTTAAGGTCTCATACATAGCTATGTTTTTAAAATGCACATATATTGTGCACATTTTTATTATGTGCATTTCATTTGCTTTTAAAGCATTCCGTTGCACTGCATAGTTGCATTTTTGTTGCTTCTGAGAATTCCTCAATTTTTCAATCTCCATCATTCAGAATCAAATATAAATGTCAGATGACATGCCCTCTTGTATGCTTTGTTGTGTAGTGCACTTTAACACCAGCAACCGCAGTTCAAATGCACATTTTTTTTTTAAACATGGAAAATCACATCATTGCATAATTGTGAATGATTTTATAGTTACTGTATTGTTTGAGCCACAGTAGTATCTGCAGTATATGTTTTCCAATCTAAGCACTTGTTCCTAAGTGGAATTTGAATTCCTAAATCAGTTTTTGGATGGAGCACTTAATTTCTTGTAAAGAGCAAAAGACAATAAATAGTGGGCACAAAAAGGATCCCATAACATGGGATTGTGGCAACCACAGGTTTTTATAAAGTTTTATACTGTATCTTTAAAAAAAAAAATTGACAGTTTTTTTTCACAGGTGTCAGGAGGTTATATAAACTACCTGTGTGACAGACCCGCTCACAGTTGCCCTGAAGCAGCTTAAGCTCCACCAGAATACATATAGCTCCCTTAGCCGTGACAAGGCATGAAGTCTCTAGTACGAAGAGTCCTTGAAAGGGCATAAGCAGAGGGCGGCACAGAATGGCACCAGCGTTGTCTGGCACTCACAGGGGAGGACCCATCTTTGGGGAGAGTGTCAGCTGAACAGCAGTCTACACAGAGTAGGATGGAGTTGAATGACGGGACCTGTCCAGTCGCCTCTGCCTCAACCCAGCGCTCACTGGCTCTTAGTAAACAGAGGAGCTTACCTACAGAATGCCTGGTAACAGATCTGGCAGCGGTGAGTAGGGAGCGGTCTCACTCCATAGCGGATCAGGAAGATTTATTGCATGTGGCTCAAACAGCGAGTCAGCAAGGCAAAAGGATTAGGCGGGTTCTCTCTCCATCACCTATCCACAAAAGAGGAGATAGAGGCCGGACAAGCCGATCGTCCCTATCTCTTAGTGAAACTCTGTGCATAGGTAAGTTGTCACCTCATACAAATCTTGCTCTGCCCAGAGCAGTAATATCTCCTAATTCTGCCAGTACCAGTGGCGGCTGGTGCTCAAAATTTTTGGGGGGGCGCAAACGAAAAAAAAAATATTGCAGCCTCACTGTGCCCATCACATGCAGCCACTGTGCCATGCCACCAAATGTAGCCACTGTGCCATGCCACCAAATGCAGCCACTGTGCCATCAATTGTCACCACTGTGCCATGCCATCAAATGCAGCCACTGTGCCATCAATTGTCACCACTGTGCCATGCCATCAAATGCAGCCACTGTGCCATCAATTGTCACCACTGTGCCATGCCATCAAATGCAGCTACTGTGCCCATCAATTGTCACCAATGTGCCATGCCATCAAAAGCAGCTACTGTGCCCATCAATTGTCACCACTGTGCCATGCCATCAAATGCAGTCACTGTGCAATCAATTGTCACCACTGTGCCATGCCATCAAACGCCACCACTGTGCCATCAATTGTCACCACTGTGCCATGCCATCAAACGCAGTCACTGTGCCATCAATTGTCACCTCTCTGCCATGCCATCAAATGCAGTCACTGTGCCATCAATTGTCACCTCTCTGCCATGCCATCATATTCAGTCACTGTGCCATCAATTGTCACCACTGTGCCCGGCCTGTGCTCATTGTTGCCTCTGTGCCCCATGATGCCACTGTGCCCCATGCTTCTACTGTGCCCCATGCTGCCACTGTGCCCCATGCTGCCACTGTGCCCCATGCTGCCACTGTGCCCCATGCTGCCCCTTTCCCTGTAAAAAAATCACTTACCTGACGCTTCCATGTCCTCCCTCGATGTCTTCTGCCGCCCTGGAGAAGCTTCAGCCAATCAGGTTCCTGAAAACCAGAATCCGGGAACCTGATTGGCTGAAACGGCTGTCAGTCTAATGCAAGGACCGCAGATTGTCTGCGCTCCGAGCATAGACTTCCGAGAGCCGGAGGGCGGGACTGGAAAAGCCTATCAGAGCCACTGGCTTTGATAGGCAGTTCCCCTCAGCCAACCAGCTGTCGCTATTCGGGTAACCGGCGTCCCATGTCCGGTTATACGAATAGACCAGGCAGCTGGCAACAGTAACACACGTCCAATGCATAGCATTGAACATGTGTTACTTGCGAGAGGGGGTGGCGCTGCAGCGCCCTCTATAGACGGCCGCCAGAACTTCGGCTAAAATGTCAAAATGACATTTTAGCCGAATAAAAGTTCTTAAAGGGCCCGTTTTTTTTTTTTTAATTCTTTTTTTTTTTTGTGACTGCGGGAGGGGGGGCGGCGCCCGTGCGCCCATATGGGCGGGCCGCCACTGGCCAGTACTCATTCCAAGCAGGTACCTCAGGTCAGAGCTTCGGCATCACTGGCATCCATGCCATCCAGGCTGAATGCCGTGAGGGCCCATGTGTCTCATTATTCCTATGCAGGTCCGGATGTCAGCCAGGTCTCAGCACATTTCAAGGATATAGCTACCAGATATTTGCTGACATCTCACAACTAACCATATCTAAGAGGCGAGCAATGAAACCCCTTCTAATGGAACTTCAACATCACCAAATCAAATATCAATGGGGATTCCCCTTTTCCCTGCGCTTCACATACCAAGGAACAAAAATTGTTTGCAGATGTCCTGACCAACTACATCAAGCCTTGCTAGACCTCAAGCTTATTGAATGAACTGCCACAACAACCACCTACGCAGAAGAACAGCGTCTATCTCTTCCCACAACAACTCAACCCAGTCAGGGATGAACAATGGCACGCATCACTCACACAAACGGGGCTGATTCGCACCCCAACCCCAAGACCAGGAAGACACAATGGACTGACCATCCCTCACAAGAAACTCCAAATTCTTCTTATTTTTTGCCACAGAAACACTCCATGGGAAAGAAACATACAATCTAATTGGATAGAAAGACTTCTTTCTTTTACTCCTTTCTCACTTCATTCCCAAACAAAGAAATAAGTGTCACACTTATTTCCTATTTCTCAGCATTTCTTTTTGTTTATTTTTTCAATCTTTTTCTTTCTCCACTCTATATATACTTCTTTCCTCTCTCTCAACAAACATTCTTATCCCCTGTATTATAAGAAGGCTGAACGATAATATTTATCTATGTGTGCAGGCTATACCTTTATATCATCTACAACTTGTATGCCTATTTTGAATAACACATTTATCCCCCAATAACATTCCAGCCAGATAGAAACAATACAGGGGCTTGTCACTCAGTTTAGCTTCACAAACACTCTAGACTTTCAGGTTGCTGGTGGAACATAGATACAAACTCACCTTAAACATAAATAAAAAAAAGTTACACCCCTTCTTAAACTATTACTTTTAGCTGGTTAGGTACCCAGGTTATTATCACCACAATATCTACATTATAACAGGGATATCTTTTCATCCCTTAAATACTACTTTAAAAAATTTAAACAACCCCTCATCCTACTATGAGATTAGGTTAACATAACCAGCATCTCTCCTGTTATATTGTCGCAGTAGTCTTCCCCCCCTCCCCCAACTTGCACTTCATTGTGCAGGATACCAATCATTCCCTATTCACAATATTGTTATATTAGGATAAGGATAACCTGCACCCCAAGTGGTGCTTATATCACACTTTAGTAAGCGGTTCTCCAGCGCATGGAAAATACATGTGCCTCACTAGGACCTCCCCGGGTCCCCAAAATATTATGTGGGGACTTAACGAGGTCCCCTTTCCCTCTGGTGGGGGACTTTTTCCCCTACCACGGGTAAACCGTACTATATTTGCTTATTGTCGTTTGAACATTTATTAACCTGTTTTTTTCTCATTTTCTTTTTAAGGTTGTTTTTTTTTCGGATCCCCCCCTCCCTCTCTTTCCCTTAAGTCTGCACGGAATGGGCTGGGTAACCACTACATAAAGAATAACAGTAAGATTGGCTTGTTGGTTAGGCTATCATGGCTCCGTTGAATTTGTTGACCCTTAATGTACAAGGTCTTAATCTACCGCAGAAACGTACAAACACATTTAGATCCTTTCGGGCCAAAAGGCCCATATTGTTTGCCTGCAAGAAAACCACTTCACTACTAACACAACCCCTAAATTTTACAATGCTTTTTATACACAAGTATATACAGCATCCGCTTCCACCAAGAAAAGGGGAACCCTAATAGCATTCCATCGAACCACACCATTTACACTGAAATCAGAAATCAAAGACCCGGAAGGTCGGTACCTTATCTTAACAGGATACATCATGGACTCTGCAATCACAGTAGTCTCCTACTATGCACCCAACCTTAATCCAATACCCTTTGTGTCACACCTCTTCCAAACCATTAATGCACACAAAATGGGTTCTCTTCTTTTATGCGGTGACTCCAACCAGGTCCTCCTCCCATTCTTGGACAGAACCCCCTACACCCCACCGAAATATTAAGCTAAATGGACCCTCCCCAATCTCCTATCCAAATACAACTTAGTAGACTCCTGGAGAGAAACTAATCCCACAAAACGCAACTACACATATTTTTTTAACCCCCACCAATCATTCAGTTGCATTGATCATATATTCGTGACAACTGGAATGGCACTGGAAATACTTAATTCTAACATCATACCCATCCCATGGTCTGACCACAATGCAGTACTCACCACAATAGCATCTGCAATTCCTAAAAACCACGATCCAACTTGGTATCTTCCAGAGATATTGCTCAAACACCCAACCCAGTGCCTAGTAATCGAACAAGCCCTAAAAGAATATCTAGAATATAACACAAGCCCAGAAATATCCTCACTCATGCTCTGGGAAGCACACAAACCAGTACTAAGAGGAACATTCCAACAAGAATTAGGGATCCTCAAAAGAGAGCGTAAGCAGATGGTGAGACAATTAGAAACAGAATACAATTTAGCATTTTTGGCCTTACAAAACAATCATACCCCCATCAATAAAAGTTGTCTGGATAAAGCACGCCTAGAATATGATTTGTTCCTCACAGACTCAGCAAACAAAACATTGAATAGATCTAAACACACTTTCTACAAAAATGCAAATAAACCAGGGGCATATTTAGCTAGATCACTAAACTTCATCAATAAGACCTTCAAGCCCATAAAACTAAAAATAGCAAACAACATTATCTCTAGCAACCCTCTCAAAATAGTACAGAAATTCAGTTCTTACATAAAAACTCTATTCGGAAACTAATACATTTAACGAAACGAAAGCAGACTCCTTTTTTTCACAAATCCAACTACCACAAATGAGCCAAACACAAAAAACACAACTAGAAAAAACAATTACACAAGAGGATGTATCTACAGCCATTAAAGAACTCAAACTAAACAAAAGGCCAGGACCAGATGGGTTCCCAGCTCGGTATTATAAAACCTTTAAAGAACTCATCTCCCCAAGAATGGCAGATACATTTAACGACCTATTAAAACAAAAACCTTTAGACAAGAATCATCCCTTATTTAGGAATACATCTTAATGCAGCCGTATCAAACAATTATCCCTCACTCCTAAAACAAATTTCAAACCTATTAAACTCATGGACCCAGCATCCATTATCTTGGCTCGGAAGAATTAACGCTGTTAAAATGACGATACTACCAAAACTATTATACCTCTTTAGAGTGCTTCCCATCCCAATAACAGCCTACTACTTGAGAATAGTCCAGAAGAGAGTTTCATCTTTTGTCTGGAATTCCTCCAAACCAAGGATTAAATCACAAACTCTACACCTCCCCAAAGTAAATGGGGGACTAGAATACCCCAACTTTACACACTATTACAGAGCCGCACAAATATCAACCCTCGCTAAATATCATGCAAACCAGGAACTACCTCTCTGGGTATCAATAGAAGCAACAGAATGCGACCCCATCCCACCATCTAACATGCTATGGATCTCTCCCAAACTGCGCAGAAACATAAAAAACTCCATCATTTAACACTCACTTTCCCTGTGGGATAGAATCAAAACAAAAAAACACTTACAATCCCCTCACAATCCAATGCTATCATTTTACAAAAATACGGCATTCTATTCAGCATGGGTCTTCCCCAATACATTCAAGGAATAGGTAGTTAGGGATTGTTTGTACATGCACAAATTTATAGAATCTTCAGGTTTCATGCCTTTCCCGACAATTTGTGAAAAATATGGTATTCCGCAAACAGAACTGTTCAGATATCTCCAAATAAAAAAACGTTTTCAAATCACTAATGAACCCCTAACCTTTGTCAATCCAGCTGTCTACTTTTGAAAACATCTGTAAAAAAGATCCACATGCTAGAGGTACAATATCTGTCCTCTACTCCCAATCGCTAACTCAATCCAAAAAGGCAAAGTTATCATATGTCCAAAAATGGGAGGATGATTTAGAACTTGAACTCAAAGCCTCTGACTGGAACCAAATATGGTATAACACCAAAACAGCCTCCCCAAATGTATTAGCAATGGAGACAAACTATAAAGTGCCAACAAGGTGGTACTTAGTGATGGCTAAGATAGCAAAATATGTACAAAACTACTCTGAGCACTGCTTTAGGGAATGCTCTGTTACGGGTACATACTACCACATTTGGTGGTCGTGTCCAAAGGCGCTGACGTTCTGGACAGAGATTTTCAATATAGTTAGTACATTGACAAAAAAGGAAATTCCCCTAGACCCCAAAACGGCTCTGCTTAATTTGAAACCTGACAACCTAACACATGCACAATTTAAACTGCTAATGCAGCTTTTTACAGCTGCAAAACAGACTCCAGCAAAAGCTTGGAAAACTCCCAACCTGTCAGTGAAAGAAGTGATAAGCAAAATGAATAATGCAATGACTCATGCCAAGATGGAGGCGTTAGACACGGACACGATCACCAAATTTGAGAAAATCTGGAAACCTTGGATTATGTATGCAAAGCCTAATGCTTTTAACAATGAAGTATTGATGCCATGGTAGCCCAGCCATTACACCTATTCATTGCACTATCTAGCCAGTGACAATGGATTTCGGCCTATTCCTGCAGACTTTTCTACTTTACTTTTTGAGACCATTTACATTAATACAGCGAACAGCGCTATAAAAATGCATTGATTACTGTATAAATGTGACTGGCAGGGAAGGGGTTAACACTAGGGGCGAATAAGGGGTTAAATGTGTATCCTGGGAGTGATTCTTACTGTGGGGGGAAGGGACTGACTGGGGGAGGTGACCGATGCTGTGTCCCTATGTACAAGGGACACAGCATCTGTCTCCTCTCCCTGACAGGACGTGGAGCTCTGTGTTTACACACAGAGCTCCACGTCCCTGCTCTGTCATTGCTGATCGCGGGTACTTGGAGGACATCGCGGCCGCCAGGCACGCGCATCAGCATCTCGGGGACGTGGCGGTTTGCGCACCCCCCCACAGTGGCCGGAGGACGCAATGACGTCAAGACGTTCTCCCGGATTTATAGAGCCACCTGGAGGCCGTCTTTTTACATACGCCCAGGTCTGAAGTAGGCGATCAGGTCGACAGGGATCATTCAAAAAGCATGCACATCAGTGAGGCTGTTCGCAATGCATCCATGGTTAATGTTATACCCCGACAAGGAAAAAGCACAGTTATTAATTGACGGTTTTTCCACAGGTTTTAAACTTCCTATATTTGCGGGTTCAAGCTGCTAGTTGTCCAGAAATTTTAAATCAGTATTTCTTCACACTGATATAGTAAGGGGCAAATTAATGAAAGAGATTTGAGTCAATAGAAGTGCTGGCCCATTTATCTCCCCTCTGTTTATGAATTTTCGAGTCTCTCCTTTAGATATAGTCCCTAAAAAAGAGCCTAACACTTACCGTATTATTCATCATATTTAATTTCCTGCAGGCCATTATCTGAATGATGAAATTGACCCATTATCTACTTCTGTTAGATATGCTACTTTTGATGATGCTATTCAAATTATAAAAACTTTTGGATGGGGTGCATTATTAGCAAAAGCTGATATTCAATCAGCTTTTAGATTATTACCCATAGCTCCAGAATCTCAAAATTCCCTAGGTTTTTGTTTTGAAAGATATTTTTTCTATGACAAATGCCTATAATCATTGTCATGTTATTATTTTGAAATTTTTGCTTCATTTCTTCAGTGGGTGATTTTTGAATCTGGTCATACTGGGATAATTCATTACCTAGACAACTTCCTTTTCATTGGCCCAGCAAATTCTATTGTTTATTCTTTAATTTTCAGGTTATTTTTTCTTATATCAGAGTACTTCGGTATTCCCCTGGCACTTGAGAAAACTACTTTTCCATTCCCAATTATTGAATTTTTGGGTATAAAAAATGAATACATTATTATTTCAATTTGAACTTCCTGCTTTAAAAATGTGTAGGCTTCAATCCTTGATTTTGTTCTTCCTGCGTCCAAATAAAAATTCTACTGAAAGAGCTCCAATCTTTTCTGGGTCATCTGGCTTTTGCTACATGCATTATGCCTATGGGCAGAATAATTCCCAGAAGGTTTTCTTTGACTATGTCCAGTCTTAAATCTCCAAGATTATAATGACAGATCCTTTTTCCAGGATGATTTTGTATTTGCAACAGATTTAGAGTTATTTACCGACGCTGCTGGATCTCGAGGATTTGCTGCTATTTTTCGTTCTCATTGGTGTTAAGGTTCATGGCCCCCCTTTGGGTTTCCAGCAAAATTACTAAAAACATAGGGCCAGATTCACAGAGCCATTACGCCGGCGTTTACAGGAGATGCGCGGCGTAAGTCTAAATTTGTGCATGCGTATCGATGCGCCGCATCCCCAAAACGAGATACGCATGAAATCTACTTTTTTTGGACCGACGTAATTTCGATAGACCGGCGTATCCGTCCGCACAAAACTGCGCTAGACACACCATTGATTTGCTATTCGAATATGCAAATGAGGGAGTTACGGGGATCCACAAAAGAACGTTGGTGTAGCGCAGGCTACGCGCTGTGCACAACAGCTGCATGTCCTGTCTAAAATTAGACCATATAAAAGGTGGTATAAAATTAGACAATCCGTCTACATGTCAGCTAAAGCAACACTGTTAGTGAGGAGCTGAGCAGTCACACTTGCTGGACAACAAACTTTATGCCAACATGCCAGGGGCATCCTTGCTCATAGCTATACTAATGACTTTAGATGAGCAAAGAAGGAGGAGGGCACGGAGGAGGGCACGGATTTCGGCCTATTCCTGCAGACTTTTCTACTTTACTTTTTGAGACCATTTACATTAATACAGCGAACAGCGCTATAAAAATGCATTGATTACTGTATAAATGTGACTGGCAGGGAAGGGTTTAACACTAGGGGCGAATAAGGGGTTAAATGTGTATCCTGGGAGTGATTCTTACTGTGGGGGGAAGGGACTGACTGGGGGAGGTGACCGATGCTGTGTCCCTATGTACAAGGGACACAGCATCTGTCTCCTCTCCCTGACATGACGTGGAGCTCTGTGTTTACACACAGAGCTCCACGTCCCTGCTCTGTCATTGCTGATCGCGGGTACTTGGAGGACATCGGGGCCGCCAGGCACGCGCATCAGCATCTCGGGGACGTGGCGGTTGCGCACCCCCCCCCAGTGGCCGGAGGACGCAATGACGTCAAGACGTCCTCCCGGATTTATAGAGCCACCTGGAGGCCGTCTTTTTACATACGCCCAGGTCTGAAGTAGGCGATCAGGTCGACAGGGATCATTCAAAAAGCATGCACATCAGTGAGGCTGTTCGCAATGCATCCATGGTTAATGTTATACCCCGACAAGAAAAAAGCACAGTTATTAATTGACGGTTTTTCCACAGGTTTTAAACTTCCTATATTTGCGGGTTCAAGCTGCTAGTTGTCCAGAAATTTTAAATCAGTATTTCTTCACACTGATATAGTAAGGGGCAAATTAATGAAAGAGATTTGAGTCAATAGAAGTGCTGGCCCATTTATCTCCCCTCTGTTTATGAATTTTCGAGTCTCTCCTTTAGATATAGTCCCTAAAAAAGAGCCTAACACTTACCGTATTATTCATCATATTTAATTTCCTGCAGGCCATTATCTGAATGATGAAATTGACCCATTATCTACTTCTGTTAGATATGCTACTTTTGATGATGCTATTCAAATTATAAAAACTTTTGGATGGGGTGCATTATTAGCAAAAGCTGATATTCAATCAGCTTTTAGATTATTACCCATAGCTCCAGAATCTCAAAATTCCCTAGGTTTTTGTTTTGAAAGATATTTTTTCTATGACAAATGCCTATAATCATTGTCATGTTATTATTTTGAAATTTTTGCTTCATTTCTTCAGTGGGTGATTTTTGAATCTGGTCATACTGGGATAATTCATTACCTAGACAACTTCCTTTTCATTGGCCCAGCAAATTCTATTGTTTATTCTTTAATTTTCAGGTTATTTTTTCTTATATCAGAGTACTTCGGTATTCCCCTGGCACTTGAGAAAACTACTTTTCCATCCCCAATTATTGAATTTTTGGGTATAAAAAATGAATACATTATTATTTCAATTTGAACTTCCTGCTTTAAAAATGTGTAGGCTTCAATCCTTGATTTTGTTCTTCCTGCGTCCAAATAAAAATTCTACTGAAAGAGCTCCAATCTTTTCTGGGTCATCTGGCTTTTGCTACATGCATTATGCCTATGGGCAGAATAATTCCCAGAAGGTTTTCTTTGACTATGTCCAGTCTTAAATCTCCAAGATTATAATGACAGATCCTTTTTCCAGGATGATTTTGTATTTGCAACAGATTTAGAGTTATTTACCGACGCTGCTGGATCTCGAGGATTTGCTGCTATTTTTCGTTCTCATTGGTGTTAAGGTTCATGGCCCCCCTTTGGGTTTCCAGCAAAATTACTAAAAACATAGGGCCAGATTCAAAGAGCCATTACGCCGGCGTTACAGGAGATGCGCGGCGTAAGTCTAAATTTGTGCATGCGTATCGATGCGCCGCATCCCCAAAACGAGATACGCATGAAATCTACTTTTTTTGGACCGGCGTAATTTCGATAGACCGGCGTATCCGTCCGCACAAAACTGCGCTAGACACACCATTGATTTGCTATTCGAATATGCAAATGAGGGAGTTACGAAGATCCACAAAAGAACGTTGGTGTAGCGCAGGCTACGCGCTGTGCACAACAGCTGCATGTCCTGTCTAAAATTAGACCATATAAAAGGTGGTATAAAATTAGACAATCCGTCTACATGTCAGCTAAAGCAACACTGTTAGTGAGGAGCTGAGCAGTCACACTTGCTGGACAACAAACTTTATGCCAACATGCCAGGGGCATCCTTGCTCATAGCTATACTAATGACTTTAGATGAGCAAAGAAGGAGGAGGGCACGGAGGAGGGCACGGAGGAGGGCACGGGAGATGATAGACCGCACACGCATAGACCTCTTTGGCATGAGTGATTCTGAGGTGTATCGCATCTTCAGATTCACCCCTCATGCCATCCTGGAATTAACCACAACCTTGCAGGAGGACATCACCAGCCCAACACACTGCTCACATGCAGTGCAGCCACTGGTCAAGGTCCTGGCAACACTCCATTTCCTTGCCAGTGGCTCTTTTCAAAGAACAAGTGGAGGGGTGGCTGGGATGTCACAATCCTCCATGAGCAGATGTGTGCACCAGGTTGTCCCCGCAATCCTCAGACGCATGGCCAACCAAATCATCAAACCAACCACTGAGGACCTGCGGCTGAAGGCAATGACAGATTTCTACAGAATTGCCAGATTGCCACGCACCGTGGGGGCCATTGATTGCACACATGTGGCACTCCAGCCCCCCCATGAGACAAATCACATATACCGCAATCAGAAGCATTGGCATTCCATCAACGTCCAGGTGATAGTCGATGCCCAAGGCCTCATATGGCACGTCCGTGCCAAACACCCCGGATCCAGCCATGACAGCTACATATTCAATCAGAGCCCCACCCCAATGGAATTCGAACAGACCCTGTATGGGGACACCTGGCTGGTTGGTGAGTGACATGGGTGGCAGGCATGACTGTCCCCCCCATTATGCACACATCACAAGGGGCACATGCATGACTGACATCCTCCTGTCTTTTCCCTTACAGGTGACTCTGCATATGCACTGGGACCCCATCTCATGACTCCTATCCGGAACCACCAAACCCCAGGAGAGGAAAGATACAATGAAGCCCACGCCCAAACACGTGCAGTGGTGGAGCACACCTTTGGCCTCCTAAAGTCACGTTTCCGATGCCTGGATAAGTCTGGGGGGACCCTGTTGTATTCCCCAAACTTTGTGTGCCAGATCATCGTTGCATGTTGCCTGCTGCACAACTTCGCAGTGAGAAAGGGCCTGCAGATTGACATACGTGATGACCTGACCCCTGAACCAGACAATCCCCCCCTAACCGAGGATACCCCGTCTTCTGAGGGAAGAGCAGCCAGGAGACAGCTCACATTAGGCATCTTTGCACGTTAAACACACACATTAATCATGGCACAATGAGAATGCATGCATGCACACCACTGTGGTCCCTAGCACAGACACATCACATCCTCATCAAATTGGATTAGCACAAGCCCACCATGCAGGACTTGTGAGCAGCAACACCACGCCACGCCTCCAATTATGTCACTGTACATTCATACACCATTCACACGGACCTGGGGATCACTTCTCCCTGGTCCTGGGGAACCCTTCTCCACCACAAATGAGGGTGACACCCCTTTTCCGGCAGAAATGTCACCCCCACATTCCAACATCATTCACAACACAAAAAAAAAAATGTCCAGCAAAAAAAAAAAAAATTTCCAGCAACAAAAAAAAAATCCCCCCCAAAAGAAAAAAGTCCAGGAAAAAAAAAAGAGGGGGAAACCAAATTAATGCCGCTGGCGTGACCCACGCCTGGGGCGCCCACGGCCATGGCCGCGGCTCCTTAGGGGAGACTCATGGGGGGGTAATAAGGGGAAGGAGGAGCAGCCCCTGGTCTCTGCCCACCTGGCGGCCTGCCCTCCAAGGCCATGGCAATTCTGGTCAGGCCAGCACTTAGTGTTGCCGTATTGGCCTGGATAGCCTGGGTGAGGGCCCTCACATCCTGCCCAACGTCTGCTATAGTAGTGTGCAGTTCGTTTAGGCAGTTTGTAAGCGCCAGGGAGTTGCAGTTCAGGTCCCCAAGCGTATCCTTTATGGAGGACAGGCTCTCCTCCATCCGCACCAAAGTCTGGCTGACCTGTCCCAGATGGTGGGTCTAAAGGGCCTGGTCCCTTCTGAGATTGGCGGGCAGAACCTCGGCCACCCCCCTGGTCTTCTGGGACGACTTCCTCCCCCCAGCTGATGCTTGTGGCCGGGGAGAAGGGGAGGCCCTTGGGAGGGGAGCCCTGTTGGGGAGGAGTGGGAGGGGCTACCCCTTATGGAGGGCTGGCTGCTGCCAGCCAGAGGAGAAGATTCCTTCAAAAACAACAATCCACTGGCTGACATGACATCCTCCTCAAACTCCTCCTCCTCCAATGGTGCGGTCAGGCCAGATGGCCCAGCACCCTCCTGCACATCTGTGGATGACACAAAACATTCACAGGTTGGAGGATCCACACACTTGCCACATATCCCCCCCCACACATGCTACACACCAGATAGGAAAAAAAAAACCTTACCTGGCATCACAGCCTCCTGACTGGAGTCATAGCCAGGTAGGCCCTCCACTTGTTGTCTATTAAAGGTGTGGGCCACCGCACGCTCCTCCGCTGTCAGACTAACAGGGCATTGTGGGCCCCCTCCAGTGCCCCTGGCATGGGCTCCTATTTTGGCCAGCTTCTTTCGGACCAGACGCCGGAGATCATTGATTTTCTTTACGATCCCCTCGCGTGTCCGGGTCTCCCCCCCAATGCATTTACCTGGTCGGTAATGTTCTGCAAAATCTCCTTCTTCCTGGCCGGGGTGGTGTTGGCACTCTCCGGGCCGTGAAGGAAACGGCCATATTGGGTAAGGGCCCGGGCAATAATTAGTTTCTCCCCCAAAGAAAAATTGCTCTTGTGCTTCCTCTCAGTCATACTCATACAACAACTCTCTCCCAAACAATCACCAAAAATCACACACAAAAACAAGCAGGAAAAATCAAGCAACAAAACAAACAAACAAAATCTATCAACCAAAAAGTCTCACAACCAGTCACCAAAAAACAGCATCAAATATATTCTACAAAACACTAGATCAAACAGTCAACAAATATCACAAAGACAAGTCACAACGCAACAAACGCGAACACACAACAGAACAAAAGTACCTTGCTGTATAGGAAGGGATACAAAGGATGTACTTTTGCAAAGGAAGGGCGTTTGTGTCTGTCTATTTAAGCTCTCTGCGTAGTTCACTAAGTTGCCCGGGTCCACTTCCAATTTCACTGATTGCGCCGTTCCCGAGTTGTGAGCATGCGCACAGAGGTGCTGATCATGGTCTGCTTCATGTGCGCATGCGCGATCTGGCCGGCCCTTCATTTGCATGGGGTCACAGCTCATTTCAATGAAACACGCCCACGTCCTTCCCAATTTGAATTACTCCGCCTTACGCCTCGGAACTTACGTTACACCGGCGCAAATTTCTGCACAAATACTATGAGGATACGGTGATTGCGCCTCTACATTGCACCGGCCTAACGTAAAGTAGGTGCGCTACACCGGTCAAAATATGCGCCAATGTACGTGAATCTGGCCCAATGTTTTTTTCATGCTGAAAAATGATCCTGTGTACGCGGCAAGAGATAAGTGCTTATCTTCAAGACCAAAGATGAACTTGGACCTTCAATCCTCCTCATGTGTCACATATGGGAGGATCTTGGTAGAGGATGATTGGAGTGGCTAGGCGCATTCTGGATGCCATGTTTCTGAAGGTTGGCTCTACTCGCCTAACACATGAAGTTCTCTGAAGTCATGGCCATCATGAATGCTCGACCTTTAGTTCCAGCATCTACAGATCCAGAAATACCAGCAGTCTTGACACCTGCAATGCTTTTGACCCAGAAGATTGAAACAGTGACAGCTCCCACAGGAGACTTTGGTCTCAACGACCTTTACGCCAAGCAATGGAAGCAAGTTCAAAAGTCTTGCAGACATCTTCTGGAATAGATGGAAACAAGAGTACCTGGTGACACTCCAGTCATGCAGAAAATGGCAAGTTGACAAGCCTAACCTGCAGGTCGAAAATGTTGTTCTACTAAAAGACGCTCAGGTCCACAGAAACAAATGGCCAGTTGGACTCATTGTAGAGATTGTACCTAGTAATGATAGTAAAGTTAGAAAGGTCAGTTAAAGTCATGAGACAGGGCACCCCTAAGGTGTACTTTAGACCTATCTACTTCTTAAAAAAGAAATACAGTGGTATAATGTTTATTATGCCAGGTGGAGAGTGATTATCATAGGTATATATTTACTGATCTTACTGCTGCTTTAAATTGGCATCCATTACTAGCAGGAACTGTAGTATATTATGCCCTCTTCCTGACCAGCAGACATATTAGGTAACCTTTCTACAGTGAAGGAAGCATGTAAAGACCTCCACTACTCTTAATACTGGCCTTGGAAGCATAAGTCTGTGAGTAGGCTGTCATTAGTTTTCAATTAATTAGTATATGTTCTACTATTATTAATATAAATTATTAATAGTCTGGACACCCCCTGCCTTTAAATTCCAGGTGGGGTAGACTGTCCAATCAGCAGTGAGAGCTGTTGGAAGAATATACCCCACTAATCTACATACACATGCCATAATATCCAAGGCAGACAGACACAATAGAACATTGGAATACAGGCACACCCAAAAGACCCAGCAAACAAAATACATGAGATACATCAAACAAGATACAATGCACCATAACATAACAAAAAGTGCCTCCCTTAGGCTTGGAATGGGCACACTCATTTACAAGTTCAGAAGGTATCTGATAATACACTCGCCTTGCAATACCTGGTTCCAGAAGCCCTGGGGAGCTCCCCCGACACCCCTAAAGGGATCAAACTGTACCGGGGCGGCCACCACAGGGCACCTGGAGTGTAGCCAATGGCACTGGTGGGCCAAGAGCCATGCGAGTGTTGAGTTGAAATGTACGCTGAGCCTATGAGCCTCTAGGGGGTGTGGGCCCTAAGATTTGAGAGCCTGGAGGCATTTGAACTTCATTGATAAACAGAAGGTAGTTTAGGGCCACACCGTACCTTAGCGAGGTGGGTCAAAAAAAAAAACATAAACATAAAGAAGCAAATGAAAGAAGAAGAGAGGGGGGAAGAAAAGGGGAAAGCACAAGTATCCATTCAGCAGGAAGTGGGTTGGAAGGGCAAGTGTTGAAGCTTATGCTTGCATCCCGGGGATGAGGAAGATACCCATGTGTTTGGCTCAATGTTTGAAGGTGGATTCAAACTGTGCTTTTAAGTCTAGCAAAACACTGGTCAATTTCTCTTGGGACATCATTCTAGATATTCTGCGCTTGGCAGCCAAAAAAATAGACCCCGGGTTGTTTCCAGGCCTTGGCAATTGTCAGCTTAGCGCTCAAAAGAATGAAGTGGATTCATTTGCGATTCCATTTAGGAGTTTTTGGGATATTATCAGGAGGGCTATTGTGGGAGTTCGAGGTATCTGGAGGCCGTCACCTTTTGGATTAGTTTAAACATCCTCTTCCAGAATTACCTGATTTTGGGGCATTCCCACCAGACGTGGGTCATGGAGCCATTAATTTCACATCCCCTAAAGCACAAGGGGTTTGCAGAGGGATACATGTGAGCTAATTTAGAAGGTGTGAGATACCATCTGGTCATCACTTTGAGGTTAGATTTTATTAGGGAAATTATCTGTATCCTCTTATAGGCTCTGGAAAAGGATGTCTGCCATTTGTCAAGATCCCATTGAATTTGGAGATCGTTTTTAACATGCTGACATGTAAGGCCTCGTACACACGATCAAATCTGTCTGCTGGAAACGGTCTGGTAGACCGTTTCAGCAGACAGATTCGATCGTGTGTACGGGCAAACAGACGGATTTGGCCACCCGACAGATTTCAAAGCATGCTTTGAAATCTGTCGGCTGGGAACCCGTCCGCCCGACATGTCTGCTGGTTAGTATGCTAACCAGCAGACATGTCTTCTCGCACACGCGCCGAATGATTTCGACGCATTCGCGGAAGTGTTTTACTTCCTGGTGCGGTGACGTGGCAGCGTCAACGTCACCGCCACGTCACCGTCACGTCAGTGCGCTGTCTGGTGGCGGGGATTTTGTTTTGCTCGTGTGTACACGCGAGCAAACCAAAATGCCAGCAGACAGATTTGTTCAAATCGGTCGGACAGACCGTTTTGAACAAATCGATTGACTCGTGTGTACAAGGCCTAAGGGGTTTTGCCTGCTTGATGGGCTTGTGACTGACATATAAAAGAGATTTCACCCCTCCAATCCGTGGCTTGTCCTGACTATAACTAACTAATATGGAGTGAATCTAGTATTTTGTGGAGAAAGTGTTGTATTTGGTGAAAACCTGAATTGCTCCCCTCTCGGGATTTCCAGGTGTTGCTCACAGAATTTTATAGTTATTAAGCCTGTTGTAGTAAAGAAGTGTCTGATCCAATACAACCCCTTGTCTAGCCACCATTTAAAGGATTTTATGTCCTGACCAGGAGCGAAGTCAGGATTGTTGAAAATGTGGGCCAGAGGACGGCGGTCAGAGGTTGAGGATGTATGGGTTTTCAATGTATCCCAAAGCGTGAGGGATTGCGAAAGGATAGGTGAGAGTATGGGGGTCTTTCCTTGGAGGGGATCCATAGTAAATAGTTGAGGGTGTAGGTGGGTGCTGCCTGTCTCTCTATTTAAATTCAGTCTGGTTTTTCGGATCTGGAATAGACTGTAGAAAGTTGAGCAAGCTGCGCCGCTTGATACTACCAAAGTAGCTGTCACGTACCTGGTACAGAGCAGAGCTTGACGTGCGGGAGTGGCCACTCTTGCTCCTCTGACTCCGGAACCCCTGGTAGTGTGGACAGGAAGCGCTGGAGTTTAGAGTCGCACTAGCGCCTGGCGGGGATGCTGTTCAGGAACTGCGGAGGTCTCCTGTAGTCTCAGGAAGGTGTCAGAGGAGCTTGAACAGCAGGTCCGTAGACAGTGGGAGCTGGATACAGATGACCCGGATCAGCAGGTAGACTGGGTTCAGGTGCTTGGTGCAGCTGACTGGAAATGGCGGCAGGAGGGAGGTGTTCTGTAGTGCTGGGCGCTGATCGCTGGAGTAGTTAGCCAGAGGAAGGTGTGCTGTAGTTCCGGTGCTGACAGGTAACAGGAGCTAGTGCGGATGACTGGAGCCGTCGGCAGGAGGGAGGTGTACTGTAGTACGGATGCAGGCAGGGTCAGATACAGTCAGACGGATCAGGTTCGTGGATAGAGCAATAGCGGAGTCGTAGTCCAGGCCGGGTCGGCAGCAGGCGGCCAACAATCAGTTAAAGGGTTAAGGCAGAGGCAGCGTCAGACAGGCCGGAGGTCAGGGCAGGCGGAGATCAGAAGGGTCAGAGACGAGCCGGGATCACGGGAACAGACGTCAACAGGTAACGGGTCTCAGGTGGGCAACAGGAATGCTAACGATCGGGCAGCAAGAGGCTGTAGGATGAGCCCCATCAAATAGCCTGGACTGGCGCCAAAATGGCGTCAGCACGTGCCCGAGCCGCTCCCGCAATTGCGCGTGCCCGTGCGCGTGCACGTGCGCGCCGATTTGCTGCTAATTCGCGCTCCCGGCGCCCCTGTGCGCGCCGTAGTGCCGCTAGCGCCACCTGGTGGTCGACCACATCCATGACAGTAGCCTTGGCAACCCTAATCCACCCTGTGTACGCTGTCGGTATAAAGTGTTTCTTGGCAACCTGTGTCCAGCTTTTCCCCAGACAAACATGATAACTTTCCTTTAGAGAGATTGAAAGTGGTCTTTCCTTAGTTTAATCGGGATAGCTCCAAGAGTGTCATTTTTATTGAGTGGATCCTACCTACTTAGCCAGGAAAGTTCTTTATTGGCCCAGGTCTTAAACTCCGACTCAAGTCTCTGGTAGGTGGGTGAGAGGTTTGCAGAATACAGTTGTTCTGTTTTGGCAGTAAGATTAATCCCTAGGTATTCTATTGAAGGGACATTCCATCTAAACTTAACGGAACTTGATCTTTGTAGACATATCGATTTATAAAGGAGGCTTATCGGTTGGTCAGGATTTTCGTCAAAATCTTGAGGTCGTTATTGATGAGGGAGATTGGTCTATAATTCTCAACCTCTTCGGGGTTCTTATTTGGTTTGGGGATCACCGTTTGTAACAGTCACCACCGCTTACAACCTTCCATCCATCCACGACAAGCCTATCTGACACACTGCGACCATACTCCCTATTCACTCACTGAGGATAATTATTTAATTGGTAGCTAGACATGACGGCACCGTATCATCAATAGGGTTCAATTAACCTTGAATAATAACACAGACATCTAGTTGAATAAGTTCTCTAGACAACTTTATCACACAATGGCAAAGTCTTGTGAGAGTGGGTGCAATCAAGACCTTCAATGGAATGTCTTTACAGTGAATAGCCAACACCTTAAGATATTTCAATAGCCTATTATACAAAGGTATGACTCACTGGCTGGCTGACCTGGTCATGTCATCATGAACTCCTTGTGATATCTCAGTCCTGAAATATGAAGTATTAATAATGTCCCATCTCATGTAATATATGAATTATGATTCTTTGTCACCCTATGGCCCTAGTGGACATAAGGTGACCCTAGACATAGGAATATCTCAGTCTGTCACGGGCCATTCTGTTATATCTCTCCCCTTTCGGTGGGAGATGGACACATGTGGTAACCCCAAACGGGTTGACTCTGAAGTCCGTCAGTAGTTCCAGTCCTCCATTGCTGGTATCCATACTGTACCCCAAATAAATGGCTCCAAACTGAGCATTACTCACCCCGCCAACCTCTGCCTCTCTCAGAGAACACGCCTGCCGCTGGGGAGAAGGCAGGGTGGCTGGGCTCAGTCCATCATGCTGTTGGGGGTCTGGGCCAACTGCCCCCCCTTCCTGGGGTATACCAGTGGAGACTGAAGTCTCATCCACTGGTGCTTGGTGAAAACCCCCCGGTGCTTGCAAAGCAAAGCCAACATCCTCCTGTCCCAGTCCTGTACCATTTTCTGGGGTTGTGCCAGTGGAGACTAAAGTCCCATCCACTACCCCAGGAACCCCCTATTCTGTTAGTGAGGAGCAGAGGCCTATGACACTCTGCTCTGTTGCCAGCTCTTCCGCTGGGTTGCTGTGAGTGGAGACCACAGTCCCATCCACTACCACAGGGTCCCCCTCTTCTGCTAGTTGGGAGCAGAGGCCTGGGGCACCCTGCTCTGTTGCCAGTGATTCAGCTGGGGTAAAAGCTTTACCATCTCAGCTTGTTGCTGGAGGGAGGGGCCAACAGCCACGGCTCTCTGGAACTCCACACCATCCGCTTCGGCTTTAGGGATGAAAATCTCCATATTTTCCACTGCCGATTCATCAGCCATGATTTCACAGTTATCTGACCTTTCCTCATAGTCCCAGGCAATGGGAGCCCCATCCTGCTGCTGAGCCGAGTCTAGCAGCTGTTTGTAGGCGACCTCCAGCTCCCATTCTTGAATGGCCAGAAATTCTAAATCTTCCTGTGACCAGTGGTCTCCCGAGATATTCAATTTCTCCTCTCTGTGCTCCATTATGTCCTCCAAGCGACACTCCCGATCATCCCCGAAGTCTGGATCACTGGACATCCTCCAATACAATAATCCCAGGCCATCATAGTCATGGCCTTCTGTGGGGCTGTCATCTGCTGGCCACGGGCACTCTTGGGCTACATACCACTGGAGGGCTCTGTAGCTTTCATCCAGCTGCATCTCTGCCCGGATCAGCCTGCTTAACTCAGCTGTCCACTCCTGCTTCGATTGTTTCCCCAACAACAGCATTCGTACGTCATACTGCGGCCAGTACCTTGCATAGATGGAGGGCAGGACCTTTCCTTGGTTTTGCTGCTCCCGAGCTAACGCTTCCTTCCAGAGTTGGCACCGAATCACATCCGACCATCCCAACAGGACCTCCTCTGATACCGGTCCTCTATGCTGTATCCGCATCTCTTGTAACCTTCTTTGGAATTCCTCTTCCATGGAGACTGGTATCTGCACCTCTCCTCTCTATTTAGTTGGTGCTGCTGTGACTTCAGCTGCTGCAGCACTTCTTCTCTGTAGCAAGGTGGCATTCAGAGCCGCAATAACTCGGTCCCTGATGGAGGGTTAGGACCATAATGTGCCAGTCTTAGGTTAACAGCCCGATCAAAACTTTCTTCCTCGGGTGTCCTGTCCGTTACGGCGGGCCTTTTAGCTCTATCCATTTCGACCAGTTCTGCGATAATGTCCCTTTTCTTACGGTTGCTGGCCGGTCTGCCCCGGCTCTCCAGTAAGTCCATGAGGGAAGAGAGCTTCATCCGTTCATACACCGTCTCCATTGTCATGTGCCCTTGTAAGTGTCCTTCTGATGATGGAATCATCCCACTGCTGTGCCACCAAATGTAACGGTCACCACCGCTTACAACCTTCCATCCATCCACGACAAGCTTATCTGACACACTGCGACCATACTGCATACACGATCCATATCCATTCAAATAAACAAGACGAGACTCAAGCTCTGCACTTGCTTCAAAGATATGACAATTTATTGGTATTTTCTCAGCTTATTATACAGTCTCAAGCATAATGCAGTTAGTCACAGGACAATGTAGTCTCCACCCCCCTATTCACTCACTGAGGATAATTCTTTAATTGGTAGCTAGACATGACGGCACCGTATCATCAATAGGGTTCAATTAACCTTAAATAATAACACAGACATCTAGTTGAATAAGTTCTCTAGACAGCTTTATCACACAATGGCAGAGTCTTGTGAGAGTGGGTGCAATCAACACCTTCAATGGAATGTCTTTACAGTGAATAGCCAACACCTTAAGATATTTCAATAGCCTATTATACAAAGGTATGACTCACTGGCTGGCTGACCTGGTCATGTCATCATGAACTCCTTGTGATATCTCAGTCCTGAAATATGAAGTATTAATAATGTCCCATCTCATGTAATATATGAATTATGATTCTTTGTCACCCTATGGCCCTAGTGGACATAAGGTGACCCTAGACATAGGAATATCTCAGTCTGTCACGGGCCATTCCGTTACACTGTTACATAGGCGGTATTGAGCTGAGGGTCTAAGGGAGGTCTAAGGGAGATCCCTGTGGTACAGATAAACCGTCGGGCCCATGAGCTGAGCCTGTTTTGAGGTTTTAATGTCCGCCCTTATTTCCTCAACAGATATGCTCGCCTCCATAATGTCCTTGTGTTCAGCGGTTAGAGTTGGTATCGATAGGTCTTGGAGAAAGCCGGATATCAAGAGGTTCTTATTCGAGGGAGACATGCTATAGAGGTCGGTGAAGAAACCTCAGTTGGCGTAGAACCTTGTTGGGGTCTGCAGAGGGAGGATTGCCTGCGATTTTAATCCTAGGTATGCAATGGGTATACAGCCGTGGGGAAAGCTTAGATGCCAACATCTGTCCAATTTTATCTTTTTGGTGGTAGAATTTAGCTCCAATTTTGCCGTTACAGCCAAATTCAATTCCAACACGACAGCATCCAATTGCTCTATTAGGGCTTTAGAAGGACACTTCTTGTGTTAGATTTTGATGTCAGTAAAAGAATTTTCAAGTTTTATAATGTCTATTAGTCTTGCTTTCTTTAGTTGGGTCACTATGCTGATTATTTTACCCTTAATGGTGACTTTGTGGGCAGCCCATAAGGTCTCGGGGGAGATGTCATCTACATTGTTAAGGAGGAAGTATTCCTTCAGGGATTTCTCTATTTTGGCGGTTTTAATGTGGTCGACCTAGTGAGGGAGTTTTGCATATTAAGGAGGACTAGGGAGTGGTCTGACCAGGCAGTGTCGATTATGGCCGCTTCTGTGTCGATGGTATAAGGGTGGGGTTTCCAGAATATGAAATATTCTGGCGTATGGCGGCGTACACACGATCGGATATATCCAATGAAAACGGTCCGCGGACCATTTCCATCGGATATGTCCGATCGGGAGTTTGATCCGATGGCGTGTACACACCATCGGATCAAATTCCCCGCCGCCGGACGGCGCGGTGACGTAGTGGTGACGCGGCGGTGACGTTGACGCCGCCGCGTCACCGCCACGTCACCGCACCAGGAAGTAAAACACTTCCGCGCATGCGCCGAATCCATTCGGCAGCGGCGCGGCGGCGGTGGGGGCCGACATGTCTGCTGGTAAGTGTACTAACCAGCAGACATGTCGGGCGGACAGATTCCCACCGGATAGATTTCAAAGCATGCTTTGAAATCTGTCGGGTGGAGAAATCTGTCCGCTAGCCCATACACACGAGCGGAGATGTCTGCTGAAACGGTCCATCGGACCGTTTTCAGCGGACATATCCCCTCGTGTGTACGCGGCCTTATAACTGATGGGGGTCTGTCACTTAGGGTCAGATTTGCCTGTCACAATGTCTCAGTCCAGCTAAAATTTGTATATTGCCGCCATTACCAGTAAAAACAATAACAAATAAATACAAGTCCCTAAATATATCCCCTATTTTGTAGCAGCTATAATTTTCACACAAACCAATCAATATTGCATTTTTTTTACCAAAAATATGTAGCAAAATACATACTGACCTAATTTGATGAAGAAATTTAGATTTTTTTTTTAGATGTGTATTATAGAAGAAAGTAAAAAAAAAATGTTTTAAATTGTCGCTCTTTTTTTGTTTATAGTGCAAAAAATAAAAACTGCAGAGGTGATTAAATACCACCAGAAAGCTATATTTGGGGGAAAAAAAGGACATCAGCTTTGTTTGGGTGCAGCGTCACACGACGGCACAATTGTCCGTTAAATTGACGCAGTGGTATATCGCAAAAAATGGCCTGGTCATTAAGGGGGTAAATCCTTCCCGGGACTGAACTGGTTAAAGTGGACAATATTTTTATCACTATTTTTTTTCACTTTATTGGTGTATTTTGTAGCACGTTATTATTATTATTATTATTTTGTTTATTTTATTGATTGTGCAGTGTGTCTGACTTTTTTAGCCAGCACCTTTTTTTTAGTCTCAGGTGCACATTCACATATGTTTTGCATCTTGATGAAGGAAGCCAAGATCCACCTTTGCTTCTTGTACTTTTTCTGTCAGGGAAAAGCAACATGCCACAATGAAGGCAAGCACCAATTTGGATTGGTTGCCTTTTAATAACTCTTCATTAGTGATTAGCTCTGGCGTGTTCACACAGTGCGCATGCAGAGCCTGCCAGGAAGTCTGCACGGCGCTGCGCTAATCACAGGCAGGGAGACATATTCCCGATGCTCGGCTGCAGAGATCGGTAAATGTCTCCCTGCCTGTGGTAAGCGCAGTGCTGTGCAGACTTCCTGGCGGAGCTCTGCACGTGCACTGTGCAAACACGCTGGAGTTCATCCCTACTCTTCATCATGACTTTTCTAGAAATGTAGTTGTAGCCAGGAAGAAAGCTTACTTGTTCCAGTGGAAAAGAGAACTGAAAATAATTAATGTTTGTAAAAAACATAACTATTTTAAATGCACCTTTAATTCATTGAAAATGTACCATTAACTCACACTCTTTTGTTTTTGCACAATTTTTATTTTCCTTGTAAGAGGTTTGCCTGACTCCAATTAGCCCTGTTCTCTGTTTTTAGTGTGGGTGCTTAGTATTTGCACTTTTGCATATAAAAATATGTTTGCTAATACATTTTCTGTAGGTATGTGTTGATGGTTTAATGATGTCCTTTTCTAGAAAATTAGAGCCGTCACATGATGACTTATCCACAGCAATAATTTCAGTTGTTGTACTACATCAACAACTGACAGTATTGTGGGAGGATAGAAAAAAAAAAATTCTCACATAGTTTTCCATTATACAAAACATTCTTCTAAACATATATTGTACAGTATGAAATAATGAATCAACAGCTATTTATTATTTTATTTTTAGGTAAATTATTTAGTAAACCTCAGTGTGCAATCAGTAACACAACACATACATTATCACATAAATGCCTGTAAAAGAAATACTAATACACATATTCTAAATATATTTTTTTCATCTCCTGTACAACATTGTAAAATATGATAAGGTCAGGTGTTGATGGAACCTTGTGTTTGTTACTTTTATATCTTTACTGACTGTGGAGAATTCACGCTGGACCTCATGCAGCTTGGATTTTGTGCCTCTCCATCTTCCTCCAGACTCCGGGCTCTTTATTTCAAATTGAAATGCAAAATTGTCTACAGTCCGTGATGATTTGGGGAGCCTTGTCATTACTAGTGTTGATCCACTGTGTTTTATCAAGTCCAAAGTCAGCGTAGCCCTCTACCAGGAAATTCTAGAGCACTTCTTCCCTCTGCTGACCAGCTTTATGGAGATGCTGATTTCATTTTTCAGCAGGACTTGGCACCTGTCCACACTGCTAAAAGTACCAATACCTGGTTTAATAATCATGGTATCACTGTGCTTCATTGGCCAGCAAACTTGCCTGACCTAAACCCCATAGAAAATATGTGGGGATTTGTCAAGAGGAAGATGAGAGACACCAGACCCAACAATGCAGACAAGCTGAAGGCCACTATCAAAGCAACCTGTGCTTCCATAACACGTCAGCAGTGCCACAGGCTGATTGCCTCCATACCACGCTGCATAAAGCATTAATTCATGCAAAAGTAGCCCCCACCAAGTATCGGTATAGTGCATACTATACCGTACATAGACTTACTATTCAGTAAGTCAACATTTCTGTATTAAAAATCCTTTTTTTTTTATTAGTCGTATGTAATATTTAAATTTGCTGCAATAATGAATTGTTGGTTTACACTAGCTGTAGCCATAATCATAAAAAAAGAGAGAAATGCATGAAATATATCACTCTGTATGTAACACATCTATATAAAATATGAGTTTCACTTTTTGTATTGAATTACTGAAATAAAATAACATTTTGATGATATTACATTTTTTTAAGCTGCCCATGTATATATAAATAAATATATATACTGTATAAAGAATATAAACAGCTCAAGTGCATGGTTGCCACAGACGATTCTACAACTAGTACGTAATCCCACTACTGTCTGTCTGGAAAGCTTTGCCTGCATTCATAAACAAATGTGGTTAGTTCACCCCAGTGAAGTGTAGCAGAATTTAGTGACAGTCAATAATGTCTTGTACACACAATCAGAATTTCCGATGAAAAAAGTTAGACTGAATTTTTCAACAGGTATTCCGACCGTGTGTGGGCCCCATCTGACTTTTTTCCATCTGAGTTTAGAAATAGAACATGTTTTATTTTTTTCTGATGGAAAAAATCCTATCGGACATTCTGATCATCTGTGTGGAACTCCGACTGAGAAAAAACACGCATGCTCAGAATCAAGTTGACACATGCTCGGAAGCATTGAATTAAATTTTTCTCAGCTCGTCGTAGTGTTTTAGGAATTGGTCTGACAGTGTGTATGCAAGACAGCTTAAATGGAATTGCGACAGAAAATTCCATCAATTCGATCGGCATAAGGATTATCCCAGCTGAATCTGCTCCACTTTGTGCTGCCTATCAGATAGGACCAAGGAAAAAGTGAATATGCCTGAAATTGACATTGAAAAACCAAGCCATGGTTAAGGTTGAGCAAAGCTGAGAGTTTTAATTTGTCTAAAATGTCAGTACAAATTAGGAGATTTGGGTGAAATGTCACTAATTTGGTGAAATGCATTAGAGTCAATGAGTGTGAAATTAGGCTGGCTTTTCGTGGGTGCAATGGGCATGTATTTCCTTTTTCACAGTCGAACTTTAGAAAACTCCACTATATTTTCTTATGTGTTCACTTTCACACAGGATACCTATAGATATATAATATTTCTCACCCTTTAGATGTTTCTCAGGAGAAGGTGTCATGTCTGACTGCCATGTTTTTTTTGAATAATGTCTGAGTAAGTCTGTCCTAATTTACATGCGGTGCAAGAAACCTAGCCACTATACCTTTAACCCTCTGTTAGGACAGACAATGTTAATACCTAGGTACAACTGATAATTAAAATCTTCCTGCACAGTACAAACAGGATTATTATGGCAAACACAGCTGCCCAGCCTCCTCATAAACAAAGTGAACTAAGCATGATTTATTCCTACTGAATCATCTAAAAAAGTAAGCTGCAATTTTTTATATTTTTATAAGATATTCTATGAGAATATTAAAAATTAAAAAAAAAAAATACACGCTATCCTAAATTGGCTATAAAAGTCAAATTATATCCATCATTGACCTGTTTTTGTGACAAAAAAAAAACCTCATTGACAGGTACAGAAGCAGGATCACTCGGTCAAGGCACCATGTTCAGGATGTACACATAATACAGTATATAGCCATGCTTGTGGATGACATCATGTGAGGTGAACGAGAGAAAAGGACTGCCTAGGATCCGCACTAGAACATGTGGATCTGTCACAGAGATCTGCTCTGCATCAGGAAACCACGTCTGTGCCCTCCTATGCCTCAGTGATGTGCCCTCCTGAATCCCCAGTGGTGTGCCCTCCTGTCCTTCCCAGTGGTATGCCCTGCTAACTCCATCAGTGGTGTGCCCTGCTAACTCCATCAGTGGTGTGCCCCCCTACCCCCTGTGGTATGCCCTCCTGACCCCCACCAGTGGTTTGCCTTCATGACCCCCCCCCCCCCAGTGATGTGCTCTCTTGACTCCCCCACTAGTGTGACATCCTGACCTTCTAGTGGTGTGCTTTCCTGACCCCTCTTGTGGTGTGCCCACTGACCCCTCCATGGTGGTCCCTCCTGACATCCCCATGGTGTACCCTCCTGACCCCCCCCCGCATGGTGTGCTCTCCTAACTCCATGTACTGTGCCTTCCTGAGCCCCCATTATCATGCCCTTCTGAGTCACTTGTACATTCACATGCTAACCCCTGTATTTTGCCCTGCTGACCCCCTGTCCTGCACAATCCTGTGTGCTTCTCTACTTTTCCATATGCACTGCTCCTTAGTACTACTAACCTCTGTACACTGCACTACCTAATACAGACCTCTGTACAATGCCCTGCCTTCATGATAGACTCCTGCATCAGACTTGTAAAGGTGACCAATTATTACACAGATCTGGAAAAATTGTAAATGAAAGTCAATGCCAAGTTTCTCACTGAAGCTAACTTTTAAGGTTGGCTAAGCTTATATTTTTACAGTGACGCTAGTGTTATTAGAATTTTTATACATTTTCTCCATGCTGCCCTTGTCCTTTTTTCTTTCCTTTTCTTTTCCTGGGGAAATGGGATTACTAGTTAACTTCTTTAAAAACTATATTGCCCAGGTAGCTAGCTGCCTCTCAAAGGTTACCTACCCCTGATGTAAAGACAAACAAATACATAATAAAACAGTAGTAAACAAACACTGTTTGGTCACTTGTACCTACAGGTAAGCTTCTAATAAAGCTTACCTGTAGGTACTATGCATATCTCCTAAACATGCACAGTTTAAGAGATATTCACAATTTCTGCAGCCTGTGACATGACCATTGCATGTGCACTTCACTCTCAATTGAGGATACACTGAATGTGCCATCAGTCCAGAGTTCTGTGCCACAGCCGTGACTCCTGTGCACATGCGTGAGAGTGACATCATCACAATTCAGCCATTCAAATGTCCAGAGCTTGCAAGTAAGTCTGTCATAATGTGCTAGTATGCGTTTCATAGACTTTACTACCACTTTAAGCAAAAACATGTACTTATCTTTGCGGAACTACCAGTTCATCAAATTGAATGTGTCTCTGGATTGGTTGTGATGGCAGTGGCTCTATTTGGTCAATAGTATGAGATTTTTTCTTTCTCTCAAAAATACAAAACAATTTGCATCTGAAGCATTAGCATTAAATATCACCTGAAGACACATGTGAAGCTACAGTTTGTGAAGGGTATATTTAATTAACAGTGAATGTGACATTTACCAAAAAATCACTGCAGTATCTTCCTGCTGAATGTGTTTATATGAAGGTAATTGATTTGCCTTATATCCACTGTTTTATAAATATTAGGCTGACCAGGCTGGCTGAATAAAAAAAAATACTTGATTCCCCCATCCACTTACTTGATGTAGATGGTGGAATCCCTTGCACTAAGAATTTTTACAGGCTGGTTATACACATGTCGATTGATAGATTGACTTGTTTACAACCAGCCTGCCCTTACATGGATGGGAATTTGGCCAGTCCCTGCTGAACCAGCCAAATGTATGGCTGACATTAGTGTTGTAAGTTAATGATGTGGTTTAATTCTACACATACTCCATATTTTCTGGTTTGCCAGACACAGGTTCCTTAAAGTTTTTCTTATCTACATTCCTTCACAATGTATGTGTATATAAATAATTTGAGAAAAAGTAATTAAGGAATTAACATACTCAACTAATAATGCAATAACAAGTAACATAAAAACAAAGAAACCAGCTGGGCCTGAATAGAGAAAAACAAACACAACAATGCAAGTGTAAAACATTGAAAATATTTAAACTGTTGTGCTTTCTTTTTTTGCACATAAACATATCCAGAACGACTTCACAAAATGAGCTACAAAGTTGGTAACTTGACAGATTTTCTAAAGTAATTATTTGAGAGTTTTTATGCTTCGGATTAATGTATTGTAAAACATGTGTCACTGTGGAAAAATGACAAAACAAGCAAACCATTTGCAATCATATGTAAATTGAAAACCAATATGAACAGTTCAGTTATGCATTTTTCCATAAATAACAAACATAAAAATGGCTACTGACATTATTCTAATCATTAGAATTTTAGTACATATGCAAAAACTTATTCCAAAACTCAATGTTTTCCAGTCAAATTAGGCTTCCCATTTAGGTAAATCAGTTATGTGGACAGTGGTTAGTCTAGTCTTTTTAGAATATTGTTTTAATTTAACACGCAGACTTTATATAACATTGGCTAATGTAGGCAACATTGATATACAGATACTCCTCGTTTGAACAACTTACCTGTTTAACGACCACTCAGACTTACGACCAGCTCTTCCGACTTAAACGACACGCTATACATCATTGTATTGTACAGTACAGTACAGAATTTCCGTTCTGTACTTATGCAAATTAAAACATTGTTATTGAGCTAGAGTTTTGTGTTTAGACCTTTTTTTCACAATACAGTACAGTAGTTAGGAATGCTTAAATTATTCACTCATTTAACTACCAATTTGTTTAATGACCTGGTCAACGGAACCTAGCAATTTGGTGAGGAGTACCTGTTATGTGAAATGACAAAGCATTTTACTGGAAATCATAGGTGGTGATTTACTAAATGAGTAAGGAATGCTCTCTTTGCCAAGCTTAGCATATAACATTAAGCTGTGTTCACTTTGATTATCCAATCATGTACAAGGTAAAAGAGGATACTCCTAGCAAAAAATAAATTTCTTAAATGTCGTTTTTTTCTCATCGCAAAAAACGACCGTGTGTACGCGGCATTAGAAAAGATGGCCTTTGTAGTGATTTTCTCTTACTTTTGCAGTAAAAAAAAAAAAGTTCCTGCTTTATCTGAAAAAAAGGTGGTTTTACAAACACTGGGCCAGATTCACATAGATTCCGGCGTAGCATAGTGTAAGCCATTTACACTACGCCACCGCAACTTACTAGAGCAAGTTGCGTATTCTCAAAGCACTTGCTCTGTAACTTGCGTAGGGGGTGGCTTGTATTTTAATTAAGCGCGCCCCCAGGCCGATCGAACTGCGGATGCGCCAGCCGTAAAAATAGCCCAGTGCGCATGCTCCAGCACACGACGGAAAATGTCAATGAAGCCGACGTGAGCGTCATTGACGTAAAGCCCTATTCGCGAACGACTTAGTGAAACGACGTAAATGACGGAAAAAAACATAATGCCGCCCCGACACCATACTTAACATGGCATACGGCGGACTGACGTAAGGTTACCCCTCATATAGCAGGTGTAACCTTACGCTTATGGAAATGACGTAAACGACGATGAGGCGGCGCAAAAACTTTCGGGAATCAGCGTATTAGGCTCATTTGCATAGTCAAATGAGAAATCAATGTAAACGCCACCTAGAGGCCAGCGTAGAATTACATCTAAGATCCGACGGTGTAAGTGTCTTACACCAGTCGGATCTACGCTGTATCTATGCGTAAATGATTCTAGGAATCATACGCATACTGTAGATACCCGGGGCCAAAAACAGATATACGGGGCCAAAAACAGATATACGACGGTGTATCTTGAGATACACCGTTGTATCTCTTATGAGAATCTGGCCCACTGTAACCATCCTAATAATGTAGAAATGTATGTAAGGTTCTGTTTTTTTTATAACAGTACAGGTAAATAGCAATGATTCAGTCATGCACACCTTTCTGATATGTGGGGAGTCATACAGTTCAAGACTCCAGGTGATTGTGATATGTACAGTACAGACCAAAAGTTTAGACACACCTTCTCATTCCAAGAGTTTTCTTTATTTTCATGACTATGAAAATTGTAGATTCACACTGAAGGCATCAAAACTATGAATCAACACATCAGTTCAAAAACCGATCGTGTCAGAACGCGATGATGTAAAACACAACGACGTGCTGAACAAAAAAGGAAGTTCAATGCTTCCAAGCATGCATCGACTTGATTCTGAGAATGGGCGGGTTTTTGAACCGATGCTTTTGTGTACTAACCATCGGTTTGGACCGATGGTCAGGTGTTATCAGTCCGATTTTAAAGCAAGTTTTAAAACTTTGGTCCGAAGGACGACGGACCGATGGGCCATACACACGGTCGGCTTGGACCGATGAAACTGGACTTCAGTCCATTTTCATTGGTTTGGACCAATCGTGTGTACGCGGCCTTAGAAGAATGTGATTAGAGCCAGAGGTTATAATTGGCTTTAAAAAAGGGTGGGCTTGGGGCTGTGGTTTAAGAGGCTGACTGACTGCGGAAATGTCTTGTTTGCCCCCCCTCCAAATCTACAGCACCAGCCACCACTGCATATGCTGTATGATTCTCTGCAAATGGGAATAATCTTATCTAGGCATTTAACATTCATTTGTTCACACTTTTTTAGACAACACTCCTCCGCTGTGAGCAGTCATGTCTACAACATCTTTGTTCAAGTACATGCTTTGTACAAATCTACTAAAGATTTTCTCATGTATAGGAACATCTAACGAGTGCTGAGCAACCATATTGTTCAGGGAACAATAGCTGTTTTATATGAGTAACATACAAATGTCAATGTGCCCCTTGTATGACCGCTCCTAATATTATAATCTATGCATTGTGTTGTTTGGGTCTGTGTACAGTATATGTTGTATTAAATTACATATTTCATGTTATAAAAAAAAAAAATTTACTAATAAGGGGAAACAGTCCTTTGTAATTTTTCACCTTGCTGCTTTTAGTGTATGACTGAAACACTTTTCAGTATTTATGCCTATTTTTAAGATTGCATGTTTGTGTGAGCAAATGTTTTTTCCAACCAACTGTTGTGATTGAGTACATTAACTGTTTTACCCTGCAGTTTGCTTAGATGTTGTTTGGCCTCCTGTGGATTTTCTCTTAAACATACGTTTTTACTACATTTGAAGTGCTCACAAATAGCGTATCCATTGTAATTGGAACTGAAAGATAAATGTATGTCTAGGTTATGTGAAGGAGATAAGGAACTCTTGCTCGTGTTATGGTCAAATGATTCAAAATTTTATTTGACCAACAAGCAGTAAAGCAAACATGGTATGAAGTGATACATGTGTAGGACTACTCTATGCAAGTATACATTTTTTCTTAATATTGAATGTTTGGTTTTTAACCATTTCACTCATTTTAATATAATCACACACCATGCATTTCTAAATTAACTCTATAGGGGCCCGATATAAAAAAAAATGTGGGGATGTGCTAAAGCCTGTCATCTTTTATGCACGTCAGGGTTCTCTATGCACATGTATTTTTATTGTTTGTTGAAGCATTTTTGGTTATCCTTACTACTAATGGAAGTCTATAGTTGTCATAGACAGAACAGAAATCATATACTGTTATTTAGGCAAATAAAAGTGTGGGTACTTTTTTATCCTAGTTTACCATTAGGGAAAGATGGCCTAAAGGTGCCAGAGGCAAAAAAGCCTAATTTCCTGTAAATCATTTTGCCACTCATTTCTTACCATTATTCAAAGGAATATTCATATCATGTATATTTATTTGCTCAGTATTCCAATATTTAATTATGGTTTAGAACTTGGAAACATAGGCCCAGATTCAGAAAGCAATTACGCCTGTCTAACTGGTGTTAGACAGGAGTAATTTCAAATTTTGCGCGCCGTATCACTAGTTTGAATCCTCAAACCATGATACGGCGGCTTCGGGCTTCGATCCGAGAGGCTTACGTCTTCGTAAGCCTTCGGATCTACGCTGCATTATTTTTGCGGCCGCTGGGAGGAGTTTGCGTCGTTTTGATGCGTCGGGATATGCAAATGTGTTTTTACGGCGATCCACGAAGATACGAGTGGTCTTCGCACTCGCTTTCGTCTATTTTTTTTTACGTACAGTTAGACAAGCTTTTTGCTGGTCTAACGGTACGTAGCCCATGTTAAGTATGGCCGTTGTTCACGCGTCGAATTTTTTTTTTTTTTATTTTTTTACGTAACTCGTTTGGGACTAGGATTGTCCGTAAACGACGCTACTCAAACAACGAATGACGTAACGACGTGTTTTCGCGCAATGCACGGCGGGAAATTTGCGAACGGAGCATGCGCAGTTCGATCGCCGCGGGAACGCGCCTATTTTAAATGCTTCACGCCCCCTACTCGCGCAGATGGATTGCGACGGGAGAAATACACTACGCCGCCGTCGTTTACTGGACAAAATCTACCTGGATTCCACGTAGAGCCAGGTAAAAAACGGCAGCGTAGTGTATTTCTGATACTCTACGATAGTCTAATTCTATCTGAATCTGGGCCATAGATTTTAGGTAATACATATCTAGTCATTTAGTGTGTAAAAAAACTGTTGGTTAGATTCAATTTTAAGTAAATAACAATACTGGGAATTCAAAAAAATATTCAGAGTCAAGGATGCAGTAGAATTTTTATCTCATACAAACACTGCTTTCTGTATATTCTTTTTGAATGCCAAAAGTTTGCCATATGTAATATATTGTTGATGAACTATGAAAGGACAATCTGACTTTTGAATTAAAAGTACTGTAAATGCATACACTGATCTAATGAACATGTATTTCTATACAGTGAACAGATGCCCCCAGCAACATATTTTTTCCTAGCAAAACACATGTATTAACTGCTAAACAAAGGCCTTAATAACATATGCATATGCAACTTGGCCCAGAAACACTTTTAACTTGACTGCAAAAAGTTTTGTTCAGTCACTAAGAGCATTCAGTAAGTATTTAGAAAAAAAATCAAGGCTTATAGGTGTTTTCAAGGCCATAATGATTTCCTATGGACCTCAAGATTAATAAATGTCAAAATTTTGTAAAAAGCCTGCCTGACCGCCAAACACCAAAAAAGTAAAAAAAAACCTCCGGCCTCGTCTAACGCTCCCCACAGACTACCTGCTCCTCCGTCTGACATTTCTTAAATAGCTAAGGGGTGGAGTCACCCAATGACATCAGCGGGTGACCCCGCTCCTTGTGATGTCACTGACCGGGGCATGCTGGGTCAATGATGTCACAAGGGGACAGGGTCACCAGGTGGCCGCACTCCTTATCCTTTTAAAAACTGTCACCTGGTAGAGAAGGCAGTCAGCCTTTATCGCAGGCAGAGGGTTTTTTTTAGGGTCCAGCGGGCATCATGATTGACGATAGATATACATCTGGGGACATTGTTTTTTTTTTTTGGTTATTTTAGTAAGGAACTTGTCAAAACCTGTTTTTCTTTATTTTTTACACTTTGCTGGGTGAATGAGTAGGGGTGAAATGTACCCTATACTCATTCACAATGGGGGGGGGACTGAGATCTGGGGGCTCCATTGTTAAAGGGGGCTACCAGATTCCGATAAGCCTGTAGAAATAACAACCACCGCCCAGTCCGGGGTGTTCACCATAATCACATTACCAGCATTTTTATTTTTCAAAACGGTTAGCTTTTAAAGTTTGCATAGTATCAAATTCAGCTGTGGGGATGCTTTAAGCTTTCCCAGAATCACCTTTCTGTTTCAATTCCAGCAATTCCTTCTCTATTACTTCCTGGAACTGTTTTACTGTAGAATTCCTTGGTCGAATTTGATAACAAAAATGTATCTATAGATCTACCTACATCGTTATTCCAATATACAGGAACCCTGCCCCCATGACTCCTGTTGCAATTGTTTTAAAATTAGCCATGCCTGCAAATCCCGAAAAGCAAAAGAGACAAATTGCACCTGTGGTTTATTTGTTTTACACATTTACATTTAAAATCCATTCTTCCTCTTCTCTTTTCCCCAAATTTTTACATAATCAAAATTTTTGCCCACTTTTATGAGTTGGCTCACACGTGTGTTAATTATGAAGAAATAAGCAACTCATTATCATGACTTTAACATTTATGAATGCATGTTTTTATGCATTTTTGTGGTGTTAAAAAAGCATCAAGGAAGCTTATAAAACGCCTATAAAAGTGTTGTTTTTCTAGAGAGAAGTTGTCAGGGAAATGGCCTGAAAGTACTGGCAATCTTGCCAGTAGAAGAAATGGCCGAAGGCTGTGTCAGGAAAATGGCCATGGAAGTACTGGCAATGTTCCTGTGTTTGTTTACCTTGTAACTCCTGGCTTGATCTCTGCTTTTGGATTGACCTGTGATCCTGATTATCTCCTCGCTCTGACCTTGGCTTGGCTGAGTATTCTTTGATCCACTGCCCACTGTTTAGGACCCGGCTTGCTCCTGTTTACTCTTGGACTGTTTCCCGGTATATGACCTCTGGCCTGGCTGCGAACCCTGCTCCTGGTTTACCCTGCAAGCGCCTACCCTGGACTTCTTCGTGCACGGCTGCTGACATCGCTACCCAGTGCACCCCAGCCACATTCTGCTTACCAGCCTGTTGCAGCACTATTGGCAACCCGTGCACCTGTGGGCACCGTATCCCCTGTATCACTCCCAGGGGAGCTATGCACTTAGCCGCAAGGGGCGCCCATCCGCCACTGGGCCTCACTTCAGAGACTTGACAGAAGTGCTTAAAGGAGAAGTGATGTAGAGGAATGTATATGCTTTGAGGTCTGTTTAGATTGAGGTGTGATAGAAGGCATTTTTGTGATTTCTCTGTAAGATAAGTTTGTAGATAAGTACTGTGATCTCTTTGACACTTGGCTTGGTCCAGCTTAAGATAATCCTGAAAAAATTGCCCATTTTTGTCATTTGCTGGCACCAAAACTTGCTAGTATGGTCACTTTCTGGAATGTCACTCGCTGGCACCCAAACTTTCTGGTACATTCACTTGCTTGCACCATCACTTACTGGCAAGGTTGCTTGCTGACAACAACACTTGCTGTTGTGGTTTCTTGCTGGCACTGACACCTTGCTGACACAAAACCTTTGTCACTGGCAAAGGTTCTCAATGCCGCTGCTCCTGCCTGGCACTCAGTATTGCTGTCTGGTTTAAATAGTTTTCCTGCACACAGAAGCAAATAGTGCTCTGTACAAATATGAAGTGGCTGGATCTGCTTTGTCCTAGTTCTTTATTATTTACCAGTGCATTCTGGGATACAGGAAGCTCCACAGCCTCTCCCCCAGCACCCAACTAGAACATTAAAAATGCTTAATTAATGCACTGTAAATACTATAGGCATGGTTACAGGGCATTTATGGCACGTTACTATTGCAATTAATGGAGGTGACTGACAAGCAGCAATGTATCATGAAAGCGACACACTGATTCATTTTTAACACACTGCAACATGCACAAGTTCCTGTGTTACAATGAGTTTCAGTACCTCTGTACTCCTGTATTTATGCCCAGAAATCTAGTGCCATATGATTCCCCTTCACTTCTGCCTACTTTCTATTCTACACCTTAGGATTTCCCTAATCCTGGTCAGCTCTAGCCTCCCCTAGCACACTACTATCAAGAGTGCAGGATGCGCAAAAGGTCAACAATCCATAGCTATCCATAGCTATACATGACAATGAAATGTCATTCAGTCCCAGATTTTTGACTCACAGTTGAGTTTAGCATGACTTTATCACTACTTGGTATCTAAATTGACAGATCTAACCTTTTCTTATGGTAATCCAGTAGCACAGAAGTCATGCAACAATAGAAATAGCAAGTGAACTGAAGCAATGACTTAAACATCGGAGAAGAATAATGTCTGTGTGAGCCAGTGAGAAATAGTGCTTTTTTGAATATCTGAAACATAAAAAGATATGAAGTCAGAAGGGCTTAAAGTGAATTTGTGATAATGAAGAACAAATTCTAAGAAAAAAAACAATGATTTGCAAAGAAATCTGTTGCAAGCAATAAAATCCCACTCTCTTCTATTTATAAGCTGTTTCAACAATAATGATGTCCAGTCGGTTCCTAATAGTATAAACAATAAATAGTAAATAAAAGCTAGGACTAATAATACTGTTTTACAATATCCTAAAATCTACATTAGTGGAAATAGTGCAAAACCTACCTTTCAAATCTACTTATATTACAATTTTCCCCTGGTCTTCCATCTTCTCTTTGCCTTCCTTCTGGGTTTGCAGGCTGCAAAAGTTTGACTCCCGTGTGTGCATGCAGGAGTCATGGCCATTGCACGACTCCATCTTTGGAGTTGTGCAATGGCTTTCATTGAGAACACAGTGTACATGTGTTGGTGATGTCACCAGCACTGCTAAAGTCAATTCTCCTAAATGAAGAAGCCTTATTATAGGTTTACCTGTAGGTTTAAATCATTAAAAGGTGTTGACTACCTCTTTTAAATGTTTTAAATAAATAAAAAAAAACACTTACATTTGCCTTAATCCAAGATAAAAATAATGTTTTGCAAAATGTACTGAGTTAATTAAATAAATATTCATGTAAGTGTAGATCATGTTGTTACTTGCCTTTATTTTTCCCATAATGGTCAATTTAATATCAATAAAACCTAATAAAGTTTGGAAAAATAAAATAAATAATTAAAGGATTTAAAATTATTATCATTATTTGGAGCATAGTGAGGTACCAACAGGACACATAGGAAACAACAAAAAGTTCTATGTTGGAATAAAAATTACATCGCATCAGAATCTAGTCAGACAGGACAAGTCAAATTTCAAGGAAAGTAATGGGGGGTTGGATTATCAGGAACTTGTTGAATTTAGAAAGAGACGACAAATACTAAAAAAAGAGCATTGACAGAAAATATATGCTGACTCGTGGCAGGTATCAGCCATAGAAAGCTTTCATAAAAAGAGGAATAGGGCTGCCCAGGATTATCTACATGAAGCTGTTCAGTACACACAGCATAAAACGTTAATGCAGGAACAATCTTGCCCCTGTGTCATAGGTCTTCCTATTATTTAAATATTGGGAGTTATAGATTTTTCTAAACTCAAGAGTTCTGCTTTCCAGTTTCAGTTCTCCATCAACAAGCACCAGGAACCAAGAAATGGAAAATGTAATTTAAAGATGAAGGTGAGGTCCTAACAGTAATCAAAATCAAGAAAATATGTTTAACAATAATACACACCATATATGTTGTCATATTTGAGAAAGAATATCCTGTAAGCATTGGCTAATTTAAATAAACATTTTAAATTAAATTATAAATACCAAGAGATTATTGTAATCGTATTTCAAGGTGTTAAATGGAGTTCAATTGAAAAACAGGTCACTCTGAAAAATATTGTGCCTTGAGTAGAAGTTTTCATATTTTCCAATCTTGAATTCAGGTGAAACTCATAATTGTGAAGTCTCCTATCTAGTTAAAAATCATACTACTCACTGATCTTTTGAAGTCAATAAAATCTGACATGGAGAATATTGAAAGTTATTCAACATGCTGTTTATTGAGTTTTAAGGCTGAAAAATGCTCTAAAAAACACAATTTCCCTGTAGGGTTTCCAGTCAGATTTTCTAGTCTACTTCACAGTTACATTTTTTTGTTGAATACCAATTCTTAACAAACCTCACTATATATTAAGTATCATGGTTACTTTGAGTATAGCTGTCATAGGAATTAATATGCAAAGTATAATTATTTGACTAAATATATACTAATAGGTGTCCAATAGCTTAAAAGAAAGGCATTCCTAAAAATATGTTTCTCTTTGATAAATAATAATCTTTCATGAAGATGCAAGTTTCATGTATTTCATATATTTTAAAACAGTTACAGGGGCATGTTTATGTTTTCACAGCTACTGTATATCAGGGTGTGTACTGAAAAAAAGGAGATATATTAGATAAAGACAAAATTAATTTACAAAAGCTCAAGATGTTTTTTGGATTCACTTGAATAAGCACATGCTTACAGTGAAAATTTAAGTTTTAAAGGGTCCCTTCTGAAAAGCCACTAAAAATATACTGTAAACTCATGTTATTTTATCATAAGCACTACCAGTTATATTTTTCTTAATTTAAACCTAAATGTAATTTATTTACTTTATATTTGTGTGAAATAATAATTGAAAACCAGTAAATCAATTCTAAAAAAATAATAAGATAAAATAACATAAAATAGACATTTGAATATAAATAATTTCTCATCATAAACAAATCAAAAAAGTGTTAATTTTACTTCAAATTTAAGTTGATAATGAGATGCTGGATTCAATATCCTAGAGGAAATGTTGGCAACCTCTGACATGTGGCTAATATTACTATGATGGCTGACAGAAGGATTTGAAAATGTTGGCAAAGGTAAGATAAGGAAAAAACGTGGGCTTGATATTCCTTAACCACTTCAATACCGCACGCCGTCATATGACGTCCACAAAGGGGATCTCTTATCCCGGGTGGACGTCATATGACGTCCTGTAAATTGTGCAGTGATATCTGAATGATGTCTGCACCTAGAAGCATCATTCAGATATAATTTTGTTCCGGTGGCAATCCTGCGCAGAATAAGAATGATCATAGCGGCAGTTCCACCGCTTGATCATTCTTATAGGCAGCGGAAGGGGACATCCCCCCTCCCGCCGCCATCCGGTGCTTCTCCGGGCTCCCCCGTGCCATCGGGGGCCCGGAGAGATGATCGCCGTCTGCCGCAAGGTGAAGCATAGAGATGACTGGTGACCAGATGGTCACCAGTCATCTCTATTAACCGTCGGAGGCCCAGGTGCGATGTGATGACGTCACACCCGGGTACCCATAAGTAAACAAACTGCAATTGCGGCTAGTAAGAATGAGATCTGTGATTTTTTTTCACAATCTCCTTCTTTCCAGCCTGGAGGAGAGATGTGGGGTCTTATTGACCCTGCATCTCTCCTTAAAGAGGACCTGTCACACACTATTCCTATTACAAGGGATGTTTACATTTCTTGTAATAGGAATAAAAACAATCAATTTTTTTTTTAAGTGTAAAAAATAAATAAATACGTAAAATAAAAAATAAATAATAAAAAAAAATGAAAATGCCCCTGTCCCTGGTAGCTAGCACACAGAAGCAAACGCACACGTAAGTCCAGCCCACGTATGTAATTGTCGTCCAAACCACACATTTCTTAAAGTGGAATTAACCTGTACCTGAGCACTAGACATGTGCAGAATGAAGAAAAAATAGTTTTGATTTGTTATTTATATAATTGTGTTTTTGGAGTTTTGTTTATTGAAAATCTAATTTATTCTATTTGAAATTCAAATTTTGGAAGATGGTTATATTCCTTCTATTCCATTCTATTCTATTGTTTTTTTTTTTTATATTCATTTTTTTTCTATTCGAATATTTTTTTTTTTACATTTGAATTAGGGAAAACGGTTATTTTGTTATATTCTATTATATTCTATTATTTTCTATTGTTTGTTCTATTATATATATATATATATATATATATATATATATATATATATATATATATATATATATGCTTTTCTGTGCTATTAGTTTCTATTCTATTATTTTTTTTAACAGTTTAGTTTATTAAAATTGTGTATTAAATTGTGCAGAAAATAAAGGAGTAGGTAAACTATTATATTCTTCTCTGTTCTAATTCAAATGTATTCAATGGTTATATTCTTTCTATTTCATTCTATTATATTCCTTTATTTTATATTCTATTTTATTTTAATTTGTTAAATGTTGTTCTGTTTTACACTATTCTTTTATTTTCTATTTTGTAACTTTTTTTCTATTCCTTTTTTTCTATTCTTTAATTTTGAAGTCTGTTCTGTTTTGCTCTATTATATTCTAGTGTTGTATCTTATATTCTATTATTTTCCATTCTATGCCTTTATTTCCTATTTTATTCTATTCGCTTTGTAAATTCGAATTCGATTCGAAAGCGATTTGGATTCAAATTCGATTCAAAAGGTATTCATATTTGATTTGAAAACTATTTGACATTAAACTTTGCCTGAAATTTTGATTTGTTATGTCAGATTAAAAATCCAATATTTTGCCAAGAAATCACTTTGAAAAACAACCCCTAGCATTTCTGACTGTGACCAAAATGAGGGTCTCCTTGAGGAATTTAAAGTTTTGCCTCCAGCTAATCCCTATTTTAGGCAATGTCACTGTCATACCCCTTGAGAGCAAAAAAAAAAGATGGCAGACCACATATACAGTGGACAGTAGGAGGTCATCAAACTAATATGTTTTGGATATAGGTGCAACCATCAGTTTAAAAAATGCCAATCTGGAAAAATATCCTAATGACAAACACATTTTCATGAGATGGTTTGGTGGACAGCTATATAGCTATATGTAATATATAAAAAGTGCAGTGCTGTGAGAAAAATGCCAAAAATGTATAATAATTAGTGAATGGCACAAAATACAAATATAATAATTGTGTAAGAGCTCAAACAATAAAGGAGCATAAACATGTATAGCAGTGTAGTAAATGATAACTACACGTTCACTTCAACAATAAACATAATATGAAAACAGTGTACCATAAATAACGTGAAAAAATAAACTATAATATAGAACAAGAGCTAATGAGTCAATCAGTCCTTGCGTATATAGCAATCCAGAGATAGATGACAAGCCGCTCACTGGGTAAATAACCCTGAGAAGAGGAGGTCTCAATCCACAGTGTGCACAGACTGGTAGGTGATCTAGTAAAGATGGTGTGGTATTACAGATGTCACCTGGGAGCACCTTCACCGATAGGCAGGGGGAGAAATAAAAACTCTTAGGGTCCTTTCACACGTGCGGACCGTTTTTTAGATCCGTTTTTTATCATCAGTTGATCCGTTTTTTCGTCCGTTTTTCATCCGTTTTTCGTCCGTTTTTCATCCGTTTTTCATCCGTTTTTCATCCGTTTTTTCATCCGTTTTTCATCCGTTTCTTCATCCGTTTTTTTTTGTTAGAACTTTATTTTTATTACATATTTTGATGAAAAACGGATGTTAGCAGATCGGATGTTAAACGGATCCTCCGCTAACATCCCTTTTTCGTCCGTTCCGTTTTTTTGACGGAAGAAAAATAGTGTTTTCTTCCGTTCAAAAAAACGTAGCTTAACGGAGACGGATGTAAACTGACGTTAGCGGATATTCATCCGCTAACATCCGCTATCCCATAGGAAAGCATTGTGGATGTATGAAAAACGGACGAACGGTCCGCACGTGTGAAAGGGCCCTTAGGCCTCCTACACACACGAGAGGTTAGCCAGAGGACAACGGTCTGATGGACCGTTTTCATCAGTCAAAACCGATCGTGTGTAGGTCCCATAGGTTATTTTACCTTAGGTTAAAAAAAGCCAACTTGCTTTAAAATTAACCTATGGACTCATAACCGATAGGTCAAAACCAATCGTTAGTAGGCAGGACGATCGGTTAAAAACCCGCGCATGCTCAGAATCAAGTCGACACATGCTTGGAAGCATTGAAATTTTTTTCAGCACGTCGTCGTGTTTTACGTCACAGCGTTCTGATACAATCATTTTTTTAACTGATGGTGTAGGCACATCAGACCATCAGTCATCTTCATCGGTTAACCTTAGGCCGCGTACACACGACCAAATACATCTGTTCAAATCGGTCTGGCAGACAAATTTGAACAGATTTGTCTGCTGGGATGTATTGGTTTGATCGTGTACACACGATCAAGCCTAAATCCCCGCCGGCAGACAGCGCGGTGATGTGGCGGTGACGTCACCGTACCAGGAAGTAAAACACTTCCGCGCATGCGTCAAATCCATTCGACGCATGTGCGAGCAGATATGTCTGCTGGTTAGCGTACTAACTAGCAGACATGTCAGACGGACGGATTCCCAGCCGACAGATTTTAAAGCATGCTTTAAAATCTGTCGGCTGGCCAAATCTGTCCGTCCGCCCGTACACACGATCGAATCTGTCTGCTGAAATGGTCTGGAAGACCGTTTCCAGCAGACAGATTTGATCGTGTGTACGTGGCCTAAGACAACTGTCCTTCAGACTGTTCTCATCGGATGGACTGATCGTGTGTACAAGGCTTTACCCTCTTTACCCAGCTCACCGTATGGGGTGGATCAATAACGCTTAGTCACACCAAAAAAGATCAACACTGGAATGAAAGGGCACCTCCTTCTCTTTTGAGGGTGAGTTGGTATTTCAGGATCTCTCTTGCAGCGTAGGAGTCCAATGTGTGCATGTATGAGGCACAGATAGAACTGGACTTATTAGGATACAAGAAAGGAACAAAAAAGCCTCACTAGTGTGAGTATGTAAAAAACTGTAAAATGTTATTCAAAAAAGGTTTGTCAAATACAATGCACAATCAATCTTTCTTCAAGCATGTGCTAAAATAAATGTAAAAACAAGTGCAAAGTTCACAAATAAAAATTACAAAAATTACAAAAGGGGAGCAGAGAGGCTAGCGTGGTAGAGCAGCTGGTGCTGGCGTACAAACCCGATGTGTTTAGTCTAAAAAGGCATACCCTGGGGTGTACGCCAGCCAGCTACCACCACGCATTATATAGGGAACTGTTACCCGCCGTGTGTCCCAGCGTCCATCACACTTCTGGGGTCTTCGTCGTGTTTAGCTCACATGACTCAGTTATGTGACTGCTGACATCAGTGCTAGACAGCCAATCCCTGATGTTTGTGACGCACAGGTGCTGACACAATAGCGTCTGTGCCCTGTGCGTCCAATACACGTAACCACGGGGCACCACGCGGGGTATTGTGGGACTCGTAGCACAGAATGTGTGTGTATCAGCATTCCTGAGTACATGGGAACGCGCCCTCTGTTGGTCAAATACTGTGATGTTAGCTCCAGCCACATCACATCTATATCCCAGCTGAATGTGTTCCGGTGCCTTATGGGACTTGAAGTCCAGATGGTCTCCAGGATTTGGTTGTCCCAAGAGTCCATACTAATACTAATGGCTACTGGGAAAAAAACCTTATACAGGATATAATTGGACACTAACAGAGCTTAAGGGAAGAAAAAATCATCTAAAGAAATTAACCAAAAATTAGTAGCACTCATGTGTATTCTAAATACAATATAAACAAATTTGCCCCCGCAGGAAGGAATGTTATAAGCATATGAACGGGGGGTCAGCTAATACTAAAACTTAAAGGGGTAGTAAAAGATGATCCCCTGAACTGTACCCGACTTTTTTCAACACTTGAAAAAAGAGCGCGCAGGTCTGTTCCCTGACTCGCGCACGCTCTGAAACGGGTCATGGTCCTCCTTGTTCCCTGTCCAGCTGACATCATACGCCAGCACTCGAGGCTTCAGCCCGGCAATATCCTATCACCGCCGACACAGCCTGTTTTCCCCCGACATTGAACGGCTGCTGATTCCTGGACAGATGACACCATCCCTCGATCCTGGCTCTACTGATCTCTTCTGGAGTTTTACACCAGCTTTCCGAACTCATCATTGTTTCATATGATGTAAGTGCTGGATATTTATTGTGAATATATTAAATACAGATTATTCAGAGGCGCTCTTTTCTTTTATTCTTTTCTTTGCATACTGAGCTGGCTTTGCTTTTGGAGAGCTGCCCTGAGCACCTGTCACCATTGCATGGCTCTATATAGCTACCAACAATAACCATAATGGCACTTTGTTTGGACTGATCCTTAAACTGACTTTTTAATATATGAACTCATAGACCATATACGCTACTGTTTTGGTTTTATTTCACCATCTATTATATAGAACCCTGCCTTATTATTAATTGCCTATGCAGACATCCTGAGCGCTGTATCCCACTGCTATGGGAAAAGATAACCAAATCTAAAAAACGTATACTGGTAAAGCTTGCCTCATAAGACAATTTTATGCCCACCTGATTGGTATTCAGGTAAGACATAAATGTCTCCAATAAGCTCAAATCACCCTTCCAGAAGAGGAGGATGTCGTCTATGTATCTGGCCCAAAGAATAATTTTGGTCGATTACAAGCATAGACGACATCCTCCTCCCACTTAGCCATGAAGATGTAGCTATATGCAATCATCAAGGATCAAGATCAAGGATCTGCAAATCCATGTAGAGCATAACCTACTACTGCTGACACTGGGAGTGATCCTGCATGCTGACCCCATTTGATCTCTGTGACAGGGATCCAACTGATCTGGTAAGCGGCCTCTTTATATACCTGCTATTTTTTCTTCACCTGCCGAGTGGAAGCATAGTATGAAGACTTGCATCTCTGCCCCTTTGGTTTCAGCCAAATATTTGTAGCTAATTTAAATGGACACTTTGTTGCCTGTTCTGTAGTGAACCGTTTTTTTTTCACTTCTACATTGCCTTATTGTATTGTATTTTTGATCAAATGTTTTTAGGTTTGTGTGTTTATATACTACCCACGTATTTGCTTTGTTTTCTTTATGGTTGCACATTCTCATTTTTAACATATTCATTTAGCTGACTGTTTTCTTTATGGTTGCACATTCTCATTTTTAACATATTCATTTAGCTGACTATTCCAACTACATATTAGTTGCAGCACCATCATATTTTTTTGGGGGGTTTTAGATATCAGTTCCCCTTGAGGAAAAAGGATCCTGTTTGTACTTTTGCACTTTCCTTGCACTATTGCACTTTTGTTCATAGTGGGTAGCACATATTGTCCACGTTACACAATTATTTTCCGATGCCATACCTTCAATCCTAATGGCTCTACATGGATTTGCAGCAATTGGTATGTGATTAATGTCAAAATAACTTAATGATAAGGAGAATTATTATTTAAGGTACTTATATAGCGCCGTCAATTTATGCTGCGCTTTAAGCCTCGTACACACGATTGGACTTCCATCATTTTTTTCCATGGATTTTTGTTCGAAGGGTGTTTGCCATGAACATTTTCAGTCAACATTCACCAAACCACATGGTTTTTCAGCTCTTTACCACTACCCTTTGGGCAACTTCTGCTATTGTTGTCTGATGTTTAGCATTGGTTCCGAGCTAAAATTTGTACTTTGGATTTTAGTTGGACGGATTTTTCAGATAGTTTATAGAAGAATTAGCTTTCACACAGATTAAATTATATACAGTGATTTTTTGTACTTATTTTTTTCATCGAAGCAGAATATGTTTGCCTAAATTTCCGAAGAAAGATTTTTAACCACTTCCTTACTGGGCATGTATACCCCCTTCCTGACCAGGTGAAATTTCAGCTTGCGGCACTGCGTCACTTTAACTGACAATTGCGCGGTCGTGCGACGTGGCTCCCAAACAAAATTGGCATCCTTTTTTCCCCACAAATAGAGCTTTCTTTTGGTGGTATTTGGTCACCTCTGCGGTTTTTATTTTTTGCGCTATAAACAAAAAAGGACGACAATTTTGAAAAAAAATACAATATTTTTTACTTGTTGCTATAAAAAATAGCCCAATTTAAAAAAAAAAATCAGTTTAGGCCGATACGTATTCTTCTACATATTTTTGGTAAAAAATAAAAAAAAATCGCAATAAGCGACTGGTTTGCGCAAAAGTTATAGCGCCTACAAAATAAGGGACAGAATTATTATTTTTTATTATTTATTTTTTTACTAGTAATGGCGGCGATCTGCGATTTTTATTGCGACTGCGACATCATGGTGGACACATCGGACACTTTTGACACATTTTTGGCACCATTCACATTTATACTGCAATCAGTGCTATAAATATGCACTAATTACTGTATAAATTTGACTGGCAGGGAAGGGGTTAACACTAGGGGGTGAGGAAGGGGTTAATGTGTATCCTGCATTGTGTTCTAACTGTGGGGGGAGGGGGGGGTGACTGATCTGTGTCCCTATGTACAAGGAACACAAAATCGGTCTCCTCCTCTCCAGAGACAGGACGCTGTCTCTGTGTAAAACGGCAATGAGAGATGATCTCATATGTTTACATATGAGATCATCTCTCAATTCGCCCACAGATCGCATTGCAAACGGCCACTCTGATTGGCCGTTCGTGGCGATCTGTGATTCACTGTGTCCAAGGGACACGGCCAGTACACAAGTTCCCCACTGCGCGCTCTGGAGCGCGCGCTTGGAACAAAGAAAGGGGCTGCCGTTAAAACGCGGCGGCCCGGAGAATTAGAACCACCCTGCGGCCGCATATAGTCGTACAGCCGTAGGGAAGTGGTTAATTTGCATATTATGTTTTATAAAAGAAACTAAGCACAACTTTTTTTTTTTTCCTCCTTTATAGAAAGCCCCCACCCCAGCAAAAAAAAATTGTGGCGATTAAATAACATTAAAAAAAGCTCTATCTGTCTCAAAAAAATTATATAACATTAATGTATGTACAGTGTTGCCTGTCATTCAACGCGTGGCAGCACTAAAAACGTACAAAATGTATTGGCCAGGAAGGGAGATTACCACGCCAGTCATCATGTGTTTGAGAGAATCTGGGCTGTAGGAAGATCAGTGGTGGCAGAAGCATCAACTATCTTCGATATGGCAATAACACTACGCCCATAGATGAAAATGTAGAACACCTCAAGAACCTCAGAATCAAAGTTAAATAACAGAGTAAAACAATGGTACTTTAGCTAAATGTATAAAAAAAATAAGGTAATGAAAACAGGAAATTAAACTAACAGAAAAATTATGAACATACCATTGCGAAGACCAAGACAGATCATTCAGGAGAAAAACTGTCTGTGTGACATTGACTTGATGGCAACTAATAATAAAAATTATGACTGCGATAACAATGATGATAATAATAATAATAACAGCAATACAAATTATATTTAACTAAGCAAAACTACTGAGTAAAAAATATATTCAATAAATTGCTTAAAGAATATTTCTACTGCTCATTCTCTAGAGTTTACCTGCAAGTGAGAAAATAAACTAACTGTTAAAATAGTAGGATGCTTGCAATTTCATGTAAAACTACAATAATATGAATGTTAAAGTGTTATTTGCATAAACTGAAGATTTTATCGACTGTCTACTTTCTTGTCAAAGTAGTTGCTTTACAGTCTAAGAACATTTCTTTGTGGTTTTCTTTTAAGGTACCAAAAAATGCAATTTGATTATGAAATTTATATTTTGTAAAGGAAATGAGTTGAAAGAATGGATAATTTGTTTTTTAAATTAATCAATAAGTAAATATACTGATTGTGTAGGCAATATTTGGCTAACAATGATTTGTCTGGAGATACCTGTCAATATACTGATTACAAGCCTTTTTACTATGACTATGACAGTTCAAACCCATCATGATCATTTATTATTTTTTATCACAGGTGAACTAAGCCTTTAAAAACTGGCATTGGTGCTATGTGTGAAAACAACATGTCACTAAAACATTTGCATTCTCATAAAAAACAAAAAACATATTTCAATCTTCACATTATACTAGACATTCTGGAAGTTCGCAGTCCATACTTGCCAAATAGCGTCAAACCTCTGCCTGTTACCCCTCCTATTTGCTATTAAGGACTCGTAGACATTGTGTGATCTCCAAAGCATCTGACGCATTAGGGGCTCTATCTGCTTTCCAATGCCTCGCAATGAGGGTCCTTGCCGCTAGCAGAATATGGGTGATCACTACTCTAAGATCAGGTGGAAACATCTCAATGCCTACATGGAGTACTGCCAAGGCAGGGGTCAGGCGAGTCAGAAATCCAGTAATCCTGGAAATGTAGGAAAATATGGAGTTCCAGAAACTTGTCAAGTGTTTACACAACCAAAACATATGTAGCAAGTTACCCGATTCCCCACAGTTTCTCTAAAATAACGGGGATCCAAGATGAACAAACTTAGAAAGTCTATAGGGAGTCATATACCATCTGAGGGCAATTTTTTGGGCTATTTCCCAGTGGTTAACACAACTAGACACCTTGTATATCGAACGGAACTCTTGTTGCTATTGTTCCTCCGATATAGTTTCTCCCAAATCCTCCTCCCACTTTTTGAAAAGTTGATATTTTATGAAATGCATCTTGTGTTGGAAGAAATTGTAGAAAAATGAAATGCCTTTAGGTGGAGCTGGGTTAGAGGTGTAGAAATTCCAAACTTCTTTGTGGAAGCGTATTTGGTGGGAGGGCAGAGACCCGAGAAAGTGAGCATCTCTGAGGTATGCATAATAATCCGTGGTAGGTAGGGCAAATTTACTTTGAAGTGAGGCGAACGGGAGGAGGGTATCTTTGTGATAGAGATCATGAACAGTCAGAATCCCCTTGTCCTGCCAGCCAGACATTGAGAGGTTCGGGATAGCCAGGGTGAGAATCTCTACGGGAACGGGAATCGTTATATACCCAGAGGGCAGGGAGGGGGCATCACGCAGCTCCCTCCAAGCCACAAGGGAGGCCTGAAGTGTGAGCGGCAAGGTGCGTAAGGGAAGCGGTTTCCAGACGTCTAGCAAAAGAAGGAGCCTAAGGTTGTTAGTCGGGCAGAGGGATGCTTCAATGTCATCCCAGATAGAATCTGAGTCTGCGCCTGTCGATGTAGTCAGCCAAGTTCTCAATTGCATCAGAATAGATGCACAAAAATAATCTCAGACATCTACCAGTCCCATTCCTCCCGCCGTTCTGTGTCTGACTAGCAAAGCTCTTGCACATCGTGGCCTCTTTGCTTTCCAAATAAATTTGGAGAGTTTCATATTGAGTGCTCTGAGATGTGTTTTGGGTATGGGAATTGGAAGCGTTCTAAAAATATAAAGCATCTGAGGGAGAATCATCATTTTGAACGTGGCCAGACGTCCAGTCTATGACAACTCTGTGTTGGAGAGTCTTTTAGTATCCTTGGTCAGTTTGTTGATGAGTGGCAAGTAATTGGCATCCGCAAGCTTGCTCACATCTGCCAAAACCTTGATTCCTAAATAGGTAATGGAGGACTTGCTCCAAGTGTAGGGGAAAGCTTTCTGGACATGGGCCTTCATAGATAGTGGAATGCCCAGGTCAAGAATAATTGATTTTGAGAAGTTCACCTTATAGTAGGATATGTTACTGAATGCTGTTAGGGTATCGTGCAAGGGAGACCGAGGGGGAAGAAAGAAAAATTATAATGTCGTCTGCGAATAAATTAATAGTATGAGACCTGCCTTGAATAGGGAAGCCTGTGATATGCGGATGGGATCTAATCCTCTCCGCTAGGGGTTCTATCAGGAGATTAAAAATTGAAGGGGACAGAGGGCACCCCTGCCTCGTGCCATTAGAAATAGAAAAGGCGTCTGACAACAGATTAGATGTATATACCTGGGCACAGGGGGAGGAATACAAAGCAAGTATGGCCGAAAGGATGGGTCCCACAAAGCCACATGTAAAGTGTGTCTCATGTATCCCCAATGTATCCTGTCGAACGCCTTCTCCGCGTCCAAGGACAATAGCAGAGAAGGCGTCCGACAGGATCTGGCACACTGCACAACCCCAAGCACCCGCCTAGTGGCATCCGACGCCTGCCTCGCTGGGGTGAAACCAGACTGGTCAGAGCTGATAAGAGTCGGGAGAACAGGCAGAAGTCTATGAGCTAGAATTTTTGCATATAACTTAACGTCAGTATTGAGCAATGATATTGACCTGAAGTTAGCTGGAGCAGAGGGGTCTTTCCCCAGTTTGGGGATCGTGACCACATATGCCTTAAGCATTTCAGAGGGGAACAAGGCGGAGGACACAGCTTTGGCAAAAACGGCATGTAGGGTGGGCGTAAGGTTGTCGTGAAGAGCTTTATAATAATCATTTGGCAAACCGTCAGGTCCCGGGGACTTGCCCAGCGGGAGAGTTTTGATAAGTCTCCTGATCTCAGACTCCTCAAGAAGTGCATTTAAAAAATGGAGTTGTTCCCCCGAAAGGGAGGGGAGATTGATTTTGGCAAAGAAGGCCTGAATGTCGGCCTCTGAGGGCTGTGGGGTTTTGGGAGGTTGTACAAAGAGGAGTAATACTCCGCAAAAGAATTCGCTATTTCCTTTGGATTAATGATTTTAGAATTATTAGACGGGTGAAGCAGGAAAGGGATTTTAGATTTGACCCTTGCAGCTTTAAGCCTCTGGGCCAGAAATGTACCCGCTCGGTTGCCCGAGGAATAGTGGGTCAACTTCAGGTTCTGGAGATGTTTGTCATAACGGTCCAGAAGTAGGAGTCTGAGATCAGACCAATGTTGAGAAAGTTTTTGTGCTAGTTGGGCGGTGGCTCTGAGTTTGTTTTGGGCTTCTAAAATTTTAATGTCTTTAAGGAGGTTGTCTACTTTTTGTGTCCTCTGCCTTTTCTCCCTCGCACAGATTTGCAAAATAATACCTCTAACAAAAGCCTTATGGGCACACCATAGCATTGCAGGATCCGAGAAACCGAGCCTGTATTTTCAGCAAAGAAATTAGATAGACTTTTAGCTAGAAGAGCTACATGGGAAGGCGACTGAAACACTCGGGAATTAGCCCGCCACACATACGCAGGACTAGGGGTGTGCCCCTCCACCACCGTTATCGAGACAGGGGTGTGATCAGACCACGAAATGTTGTAGATGTTGGAGGAGGACACCGCCTGCAGGAGCATTTTATCAACCAAAATGAGATCGATCCTTGAGTAGGAATTGTGTCTAGCAGAATGGAAAGTGTAATCACGCTCATTGGCATGCTGACACCTCCACACATCAAAAATGTCCTCAGCGTGTATTAGGCTTTGGAGCTGAGGCGGAGGACGCCTCACCCTAGAAGAGGAGTCCAAGGAATGATCCACTGTCAAATTATGATCTCAACAAATCATCAAGGATCCACATCTAAGGCCTCGCACACACGAGGCAATCTATTTGTTCAAATCGGTCGGACCGACCGATTTGAACAAATTTGTCTGATAGGATTTTGGTTTGCTCGCGTGTTCACACGAGCAAACCAAAATCCCCGCCAGCAGACGGCGCGCTGACGTGTCGGTGACGTGGCGGTGACGTTGACGCCGCCACGTCACCGCACCAGGAAGTAAAACACTTCCGCGCATGCGCCGAATCCATTCGGCGGCGGTGCGGGATGACATGTCTGCTGGTAAGTGTACTAACCAGCAGACATGTCAGGCGGACGGATTCCCACCCGATAGATTTCAAAGCATGCTTTGAAATCTGTCGGGTGGCCAAATCCGTCGGCTCGGCCGTACACATGATCGAATCTGTCTGCTGGGACGGTCTAGCAGACCGTTTCCAGCAGACAGATTTGATCGTGTGTACGAGGCCTAAGGGTAGCTACCTTACGATACAGTCTCTTCAAGAAACTAAATTGGTGGGATTTTGGAGCGTACAGGTTGACAATGGTAAAGGGTTTGTTGTTGAGTTCACCAAGCAGGATGAGATAGCGTCCTTCGGGATCAGCATGGGTCTCTATTAACTTGAAGGCAACAGTGTCTCTAATTGCGATTAGGACCCCTTTTTGTTTAGTGGAAGCTGATGCCAAGAAGATATGTGGAAAGTTCCTGTGTTGAAAACGAGGCGGCTCTAGAGCCAAAAAGTGTGTCTCCTGAATGCAAAGAATGTCGGTCTGGAGCTTGAGTGCCTCCCTCCAGACCAAGGCCCGTTTGGCCGGGTGGTTGAGTCCATTTACATTAAAAGATACTACTTTAAGCGCCATAGGCATGGTGTAGGTGCAGATGATAACAGTACCTTGCTCTCAAAGATGCAAAAACTTCCAGGCTTGCGGCGTCGAAAGCAGGCAGGAAGGCGCCGAACGATCCAGTCCAGAGTTGCGTAGGAAGGATGACACCATCGCAGAGCAGACCAATCCAGGGGGGAGGAGGGGAAGTAGGGAGCAAAAACAAAAACAGAGAAAAATAAAAGAAAAATAGACAATGCAATAAAAATAAGACTTGTCCAAGCAAGAACCAGAGGGCAGGGTCTCTACCCATAACTGAAGGGGTAGACAAAAATAAACTTGCGTACAAGTATACCAGGCCATGGCAGGAACCTTGAAGAGTGTGCTAAACTTTAAAGAGGGAATCTAAGAGTTGCATTTTTTACCACTTTTCTTCTTTGTCACCGTTTGCCATACAAAGTGAGCTCTGAGCTTCTCAGGGGGCGAGGGTCCAGCCTGTGTCTGGTCTGGGAGAATATCCATAGCTCTAAACAGTGTAGGACCTTCTTCTATATCTGTCACTACCGAGTTTTTCCCATCATGCGTGACTGTGAGTTTAACCGGGAAACCCCAGCGGTATGGGACATTGTGGTTCCGCAAAGCTTTGGTCACCGGGATCAGAGATTTACGCTTTTGCATTGTGAATTGGGACAAATCCGCAAAGAGTTGAATGCACTCAAATTGCTCTGGGATTTGTTTCATTTTACGGAATGTCATCATGAGCTGGTCTTTAAAATGATAAAAATGCACACGCATCAGGACATCCCGAGGTATGTTGTCGGGCAGGTGGGCCAGCTTGGGAAGCCTATGTATGCGGTCTATTTGCAGTTTTGACTCTGGAACAGATGGGAGGATTTTCTGAATTAAGTCCCGGGCATATTGGTGCAGTTGTGCTGGGAGCACCGTCTCAGGGACCCCCCTAAGTTTAACATTATTCCTCCTTGACCTGTCCTCAAGGTCAGCCACCTTTGCTCTAAGCCAGGCCAGTTCCTCTGAGTGTTCGGAGTGAGCATCAATCAGGGTATTATGTGAGCTAGCAAACTCTCCCATTTTCTCCTCAACATGTGTGACTCGCTCCCCCATCTCTCCTATTTCAGATTTAAAGTTGCGCATACAGTGCATCATATCAGCGTGCATGGAACTGCGCAGGGAGACCAACATGTCCTTCAGAGTGGTGTCCGAGACTGCCTTACCTGATGTGGGGAATGCGGTCACTAAACCAGCCCTTCAAAACCCTCTTCCATTCATGGAAACCCTTACTCTGCAATTGCAAACAAATTCCAAGGAGACCGTCCACATTCTTCTCTGCTATAGGCCACCCGGCCCAAAATCGCAGCTGATATCTCCATTAACGGAGTTTGTCTCCACTTACACCCTCAACAGCAAACATGTTTTGCTGCTCGGGGACTACAATCTCTGGGCCAACTCCGCACAAGACCCCGTTGCCGACGCCTGTATCGACCACCTGGAAGGACTAGGCCTTCAGCAACTAGTATGTGGGCCCACACATGCTTCTGGTCACACGCTCGATCTTATTTTCAGACAAGATCTGGAAATAAAAATCTTGGAAAATGAACCATTGCCATGGCCTGATCACCATGCAATTAAATTCATTATTTCCGAATTCCCCCCCTTAATAAAAACATCAAATCCAGTGACAACACACTGGACCAGATGTCAGAAGAAGCTCCACTCGGAACTCTTCAAAGCCACGTTAGGGGATAAAATAAACACAATTCAGCCGCACCTAACAGCGGAAGAAACATTAGAGGCCAAAAACACAGCACTATTGCAGTCAGCTGACTTGATAGCGCCGAAACGAAAGACCCAGATCAGGAAAAATAACTCCAGCTGGTTCAACAACCAGCTGGCTTCACTGAAGCAAGAGCGCAGAAGGGCAGAAGCAGCCTGGAAAAGAAATTCTTCAGATGAGAACCTCTCGATCTACAAGGCAATAACCAGAAAATACCACAAGCAAATCTTCGAAGCCAAGAAAAACTATTTTTCTGAGGCTATCAACGGTGCCCTAAATCGCCCCCGCGAACTCTTCAAGATGGTCACCCAGACCATGAATCCAGGATGTCTTGAAGCCCCCAACTTGGACACACAAGAATTTTGCGATGAGTTATCGGATTGCTTCATTAACAAAATTGAGGCTATCCGGCAAAGCATTCAACAAAACAACTTCGCTCCTAGCCCCCCCCATAGTCAGTTACACAGCACCGGCAGCAATTCACCAAAGTTAGGTGAGTTCACGCTGGAACCCATCTCCATTCAGACCACTAAAAATATCATCGGCACTCTGCGCAACAGCACTGCGCCAAATGATATTATCCCCACCAAACTGCTGAAGGAATGCGCCGACATCCTGGCACCTCCTGTCACGCAGCTTATCAACCAATCCTTCAGGGAGGGCATAATGCCCTCCCAGCTGAAGGAGGGCTTTATTCAACCCATTTTGAAGAAAGCCACCCTGGATCCGAAGGATCCACTCAATTGGCGCCCCATAACAGGCCTAAATGTTCTCTCCAAGGTAATGGAGAAAGCAGTGGTACAGCAGCTGCAACAGCATCTAGATACCCACAACTTACTTGACCCATTTCAATCAGGATTCCGTCCCGGACACGGGACGGAAACAGCATTGCTTAAGATATGGGACGACGTTCTCGAGGCCGCAGACGAAGGAGAATCTTCTCTTCTGGTTCTGTTGGACCTAAGCGCAGCCTTTGATACAGTAGATCACAAGCTATTATTGACTCGGCTGGCTAAAATAGCCAAAGTCGCAGAAAGCGATCTATCCTGGTTCTCCTCTTTTTTGGATAACCGATCGCAAATACAGGGAGTGCAGGATTATTAGGCAAATGAGTATTTTGACCACATCATCCTCTTTATGCATGTTGTCTTACTCCAAGCTGTATAGGCTCGAAAGCCTACTACCAATTAAGCATATTAGGTGATGTGCATCTCTGTAATGATAAGGGGTGTGGTCTAATGACATCAACACCCTATATCAGGTGTGCATAATTATTAGGCAACTTCCTTTCCTTTGGCAAAATGGGTCAAAAGAAGGACTTGCCAGGTTCAGAAAAGTCAAAAATAGTGAGATATCTTGCAGAGGGATGCAGCACTCTTAAAATTGCAAAGCTTCTGAAGCGTGATCATCGAACAATCAAGCGTTTCATTCAAAATAGTCAACAGGGTCGCAAGAAGCGTGTGGAAAAACCAAGGCGCAAAATAACTGCCCATGAACTGAGAAAAGTCAAGCGTGCAGCTGCCAAGATGCCACTTGCCACCAGTTTGGCCATATTTCAGAGCTGCAACATCACTGGAGTGCCCAAAAGCACAAGGTGTGCAATACTCAGAGACATGGCCAAGGTAAGAAAGGCTGAAAGACGACCACCACTGAACAAGACACACAAGCTGAAACGTCAAGACTGGGCCAAGAAATATCTCAAGACTGATTTTTCTAAGGTTTTATGGACTGATGAAATGAGAGTGAGTCTTGATGGGCCAGATGGATGGGCCCGTGGCTGGATTGGTAAAGGGCAGAGAGCTCCAGTCCGACTCAGACGCCAGCAAGGTGGAGGTGGAGTACTGGTTTGGGCTGGTATCATCAAAGATGAGCTTGTGGGGCCTTTTCGGGTTGAGGATGGAGTCAAGCTCAACTCCCAGTCCTACTGCCAGTTTCTGGAAGACACCTTCTTCAAGCAGTGGTACAGGAAGAAGGCTGCATCCTTCAAGAAAAACATGATTTTCATGCAGGACAATGCTCCATCACACGCGTCCGAGTACTCCACAGCGTGGCTGGCAAGAAAGGGTATAAAAGAAGAAAAACTAATGACATGGCCTCCTTGTTCACCTGATCTGAACCCCATTGAGAGCCTGTGGTCCATCATCAAATGTGAGATTTACAAGGAGGGAAAACAGTACACCTCTCTGAACAGTGTCTGGGAGGCTGTGGTTGCTGCTGGACGCAATGTTGATGGTGAACAGATCAAAACACTGACAGAATCCATGGATGGCAGGCTGCATGAGTGTCCTTGCAAAGAAAGGTGGCTATATTGGTCACTGATTTGTTTTTGTTTTGTTTTTGAATGTCAGAAATGTATATTTGTGAATGTTGAGATGTTATATTGGTTTCACTGGTAAAAATAAATAATTGAAATGGGTATATATTTGTTTTTTGTTAAGTTGCCTAATAATTATGCACAGTAATAGTCACCTGCACACACAGATATCCCCCTAAAATAGCTAAAACTAAAAACAAACTGAAAACTACTTCCAAAAATATTCAGCTTTGATATTAATGAGTTTTTTGGGTTCATTGAGAACATGGTTGTTGTTCAATAATAAAATTAATCCTCAAAAATACAACTTGCCTAATAATTCTGCACTCCCTGTAGTGAAGCTAGGACCCTTCACTTCTGAACAACGCACATTATCGTGCGGGGTCCCTCAAGGATCTCCCCTGTCGCCGATGTTATTCAACATCTATATGCGTCCTCTTTTCGAAATCATCAGCAGCCAAAAACTGCTATATCACTCATATGCAGACGACACGCAACTGTACTTCCGCATTTGCAATAAAAAGGATCACCACCTCAATCTAGAGACGTGCCTTTCTTTGATAGAGGACTGGATGACAAAGAGTTATCTCAAACTCAATGGAGTGAAAACAGAACTTCTTCTGTTTCACGCCAAGCGCAGGAATCAATCAGCAACAACCTGGTTCCCCCCGCCCATTCTGGGCAAAATCATCTCCCCTAGCGCCAAAGTCAAAAGTCTTGGGGTCATTTTTGACTCCGACATGACAATGAACGCACAAATATGGACAGTAGTCAGCGGATCTCACCATCTGCTGCGCCTACTACGCAGACTCATTCCTTTCATTCCCAAGAAAGACGTAGCGGTCGTGGTGGGAGCAATTGTAAACTCCAGATTGGACTATGCAAATGCCCTTTACCTCGGACTCCCCAAGTACCAAATCGCTCGTCTTCAAGTCGTTCAAAATACGGCCGCCAGACTTGTGACTGGGAAAAAACCCTGGGAATCAATCTCGCCGTCACTGAGATCCCTTCACTGGTTACCAGTTAAAGACAGAATCACCTTTAAAGCTCTCTGTCTAACGCATAGATGTATCCATGGGAATGCTCCCCATTATCTATGCGAAAAGTTAAAAATTCAGAATCCCAATCGTATTCTACGATCCACCAATCAAAATCGGCTTCAAATACCGAAAGCCAGATACAAGTCCAAAGGGGACAGAAGATTCGCTGTCCAAGGTCCCAGACTATGGAACGCCTTACCAGCCAGTATTCGGCTGGAGGAGAACTACTTGGTCTTCAGGAAAAAGATTAAGACGCATCTCTTTTGATCTCAAAGGAGACAGGAACAACGAGCGCCCAGAGGCGATTTACTTTGCATGTGCTGCGCTATATAAGTTTTCATTCATTCATTCAGTGAACGGATCCACCAGCTCCCTCGTGTCTTCCATGGACTCCTGCCCAGCGCTCCCTTTCCTGGTGCCTTCCTCCAAGCGTGGTCTGGACTTCGCCGGGCTTCTGGAGAGAGGGGTGGATGCTGCTGGAGAGTGCCGTGGCGGGTCTGTCTGAGCTCCCTTGGCTGGAAGCTCCGGATCCCGAGCTGCACGAGGAGGAGGGGGAGACAGTCCCCGCTCCGGCGCCATCTTGGCTTAGGCCGCGACCCTTCGGCGGGTAAAACTCCTCCAACTTCCTCGGCGCCGTTGTCTCTTTTCGCTTGCGGGTCATGGGTGGGTGTCCAGGGACCAGTATGCGGCGGGTGTCCAGGGACCAGTATGCGGCGTTATGGGTGGTTCATGAGTGGTGATCGTGCCTCTAGTGTCGGCGGTTCCCTTGCCTGGAGCGGAGCTGTGGATTCACACGTCCATGCAGCTTTGTGCGGTAGCCACGCCCCACAATAAGAGTTTCTGAGAGGAGATACTGTAAAGAAACAAACATGATTCTAGCAAATTATTACCATTAACTACACACCGTAGGCAGATTTGGGTTACAAGTTTGTGAAACCAATAAAACATACACCCTTTAAAATATACACTGCTGAAATAATTAGAGCGGAGTTCCACCCAAATGTGGAACTTCCGCTCATTTGTCTCCTATCCCCCGCTGGTGCCACAATTGCCACCTTTTGGGGGAGGTGGGATAGGATACCTGTCTTTGACAGGTTGCCTACTCCCACTTCCAGGAGTCTGTGCCATGGCCCATGACATCATCGCGGGGCTCCCTCCTCCTTCCCCTGTCGCCGGGCCAGTAGGAGAGAGGAGCGGGCCTCGTTCATGCGCAGTAGGGTTCCCGGCGTGAACCTGTAAGGCTACCCTGCCGGGTTTCCTTACTCACAATGGTGGTGGCAGCACCTGACAGCTAATGGAAACAGCGGTGCCAACATCGCTGGACTACAGGACAGGTAAGTGGCCTATTATTAAGAACCAGTAGCTGTAGTATGTGTAGCTGCTGGCTTTTATTTTATTTTATGGGGGCGGACCTCCCCTTTAAGCAATTTTTTTACATTACTTTTCACATTACTTTTATGTTGTTTGTACTTTAGAAATAAAATAAAAACATTCTGTAAACGAATATATATATTTATATGCCTTTATATTATAATTATATTGTATATGTTTTAAATGAAAGAGAGGACAGACATTTTCCCTCTAAAGTTGAAATTAGGTTTATAGGCTCATGGATAGACATTGTTCTTATGTCTCACTAAGCAGTCTGGTTGTCCCATCTCCAAGATTATAACTCAAAGGTTTTGGAAAGCAAACACCCCTAGATATCTTCAGAAAATTATAAAAAGGTGCCTCTAAGTGCAGAAGTGAAACTTTATATTTCCCAAAAGGGTTAAAAACATTTACAAAAGTGTGGATGGGTAGGAGCACATCATATTAGTAATATGGCAGGTGGTCCGGCATTCTGGCATAGGCAGATATACAGTACTGTATTTGCTGGCGTATAAGACTACCTTTTACACTTAAAAAAAATGGTCAAAAAGCAGGGGTCATCTTATACGCCGGGTCAGCTGCTCGGATGCCTGCTGGATGTACGGTAATACAGCATGTAGCTTCGGCTAAATACAGTATATACCGCTTAGCCAATCCTGGTGAGTAGGGATGAGCTCCGCGTTTGATTCGAACGTATGTTCAACTCGAACATTGTCTGTTCGTATGTTCGACGAATTTCAAACAAAGCGGGTCATTTGCGCCAAATTCAAGTGACGCGCAACGGCCCATAATTCACTGCGGCATTGCGCGCTGATGATTGGCCAAACATGCACTATGACCCTGCATGCTTGGCCAATCACAGCGCACAAAAAAAGGAAAGCCATAATTGACCAAACCAGGGTGGCTTTGGCCAGTTATGGCTCAGGGCTTTAGCACACGCCCCACATTATATAAGGCCGCCTGCTGGGCAGCCTTGTGTAGTGTGTTTCAGCGCTGAACTGAGATCAGTCAGAGATACAGAGAGATAGTCTTTTTATATAGCTAGATAGAGCAGGCAGGCTAGTCAGTTTAGCTTAATTTACAGTGTGTAGAGGATAAATATACATCCCTAGGAGTTGTACATATATTTATACACTGTATAGCTTAGCTAGATCAGTTCTTCCTAATATACTGGAAGGCAGGTGATTGTGCTATTTAAAGACGTTATCACAGGTATAGACATCCAGCAGGTACAATATTTAAAGGAATTTTTCATTTTTTTTTTTTAATTTAAGCATCATTAAAATCACTGCTCCTGGAGCAGTGATTTTAATAATGTTTAAATTAAAAAAAAATCCTTTAAATATTGTACCTGCTGGGTGTCTATAGTTTGCCTGTGAAAACGTCTTTGAGAACCCGGGTCTTGCCCGAGGGAACATGTATCAATGGAAAAAAAAGTTTTAAAAACTGTAGTTTTTTCAGGAGTCCTGTGTTTTTAAAACTTTTTTCCATTTATACATGTTCCCCCGCAAGACCCGGGTTCTCAAAGACATTTTCACAGGCAAACTATAGACACCTAGCAGGTACAATATTTAAAGGAATTTTTCATTTTTTTATTTAAACATTATTAAAATCACTGCTCCTTGAGCAGTGATTTTAATGATGCTTGAATTTAAAAAAAAATCCTTTAAATATTGTACCTGCTGGGTGTCTATAGTTTGCCTGTGAAACGTCTTTGAGAACCCGGGTCTTGCCCGAGGGAACATGTATCAATGGAAAAAAGTTTTAAAAACTGTAGTTTTTTCAGGAGTCCTGCTCCTGAAAAAACTACAGTTTTTAAAACTTTTTTCCATTGATACGTGTTCCCTGTGGCAAGACCCGGGTTTTCAAAGACGTTTTCCAACAATAACTTGAATATTGGGCTTTAAAATGAGCACTTTTGAATTCGAACGTTTGAGTCCCATAGACTTCAATGGGATTCTAAATGTTCACGCAAACGGGCGGTCTGTTCGATCGTTCTGGTGCGAACCACACGCGGGGGTGTTCGACTTATCCCTACCAGTGAGCAATGTATTTAACTGAATGCAGAGCCTGCTCTGATTGAAGTAACAACCTCTGCCAATCCGAGCAGGTTACATACAGAAGCCTGCTCGTATTGGCTTTAAAAGTCAGAGAGGCGTGGGCTGATGCTGTTATAGCCCCTGCCAATCCAGGCAGGCTTTGTATTCATTAATAGAATACATTGCTCTCTGTGATTGGCTCCAGTTCCAGCAAGAAGTAAGAATGTTTATTATTGTTTATTGTTTGTTTCTTATACAAGGCGCATAGTTCACAAAACATGTTTGCATCGATGCGCCTGTGGCTCCAGCTCCAGCAAGAAGGAAAAAGAATATGGCTCCAGAAGGAAGAAATATGAAGCGTCGGAAGCCTTGGAAGGGTGGTCGTCTTATACTGTGAGTACAGGAAAAAAATTTAAAAAAAAACTGTAAAATTAGGGGGTCGTCTAGTTTATAGAAGAATTAGCTTTCACACAGATTAAATTCTGTACAAAGATGTTTTGTATTTTTTTTTTTCATCAGAGAAATGTAGCAGAATACGTTTGCCTAAATTTTTGAAGAAATATTTTTAATTTGCATATTTAATTTTCATGTTTATCTTACACTTTGTAAGATAAACAAGATATGAGGGGCGGTACAGACTTACACAATCTATGTACGTTAAAAGAGTTGTATGGTCTCAACTAAATGTGTGCAGATTATCCCAACACACAAATCTTAGCTAAGCGCCAGGTTGTCTGGAGGGAAATTGACACCTGTTTGACATCTTTTGACAATTAATGGTGTTTGTGACACTTAAATCACAAGGTATTGTAAATTATCTTTGACTTAAATGGAAATAATATTAGAAGTCATTCTCTATACAAGACTGCCCTCTGGTGGGTAAAATATTTAATTACTCATACTTGGTTGCTATGGTAACCTACCAAAACACATTGTCATTTGACATCATCAATTACATAGCTGTGACACATACACCCACTTCTTGAGTGTGTTAAAAAGGTGTTACACAAAGCACAGGGGGGCTATCTTGGGAGAAAGGAAAGCTGTAGGGATCTCTCTTGGGGGCTCTACATCTGAATCTGATGGAGATCTTTGGTAATTTAATTGTTTTTGCATACACATAACTAAAACCATTTAAATATATATGGCAGAGCAAATGTTGGAGTTATATTATTTTTAACTACAGTATGAAATAATGATATTCCAAACATTAAAAGACATATACAGTTTTGTTTGTCTTTATAAAGTGTTATGTACTGGAACGTACCTTGTAGCCAGAGCCTAGTGTGCAGGAGGAGGCCTCTCTTACAGCCCTGGCTCTGGAGCTGCTGGAGTGGGGACAGCAAGCTCGGGAGCACGGCGAGGTAGGAGTGCCTGGTGATGACAGCAGTCCGGCACGGTTGGTGGTCCTTCAGAACAGTCGGTGCAGGAGACAGCGTCTCTGGAGCTGGCACAGGTACGTAGTCAGATTCAGGGACAGGGTCTGGTAACGGTGGGCAGGAGAGCAGAGCGGAGTCATATCAAGCCAGGAGTCGTGTTGGAGAGGTTCGGATGGTCAGACAGAGCCGGGTCGGTAGGGATAACAGGTATAACAGGTCACAGGTTTACAGATACAATGCTGCAGATCAAACAGCAAAGTGTCACTGCAGCTGCTGGCTTTTTAAAGGCAGAGTGGCATCAATCGTGCGTTAACGAGCATGCGCGCGGCGACCACCATGCACGTGTAGTGGGCTCATGCGTGCGCATGCGTGCGCACATTTGGAGCACAGACGCGCGCATTTGGTGCACAAACACGCACAGGAACAGATGACTGATGCCGATTCTGGCCATTAGTATGTGTGCGCATGCGTGCTCACCGGAGCCTACTGGCAGGTCCCTGACATAAAGCTAAATGCCAACAATCTGTACAATGGTTTTATTATGATATACGTGTAAAAGAGATTCATCCTAAATTTAACATAAGTATTGTTTGAATTATTAAACTGTGTGCAATTTGACACTTGGTCTACGCACACTTAAGAGTGTAAGTGAGAAGGTCTGTTTGTTTCGAGAAGAGATAACATAGTACTAAAGTAAACAGTATTTCTGTGATTTCTGTTAGGAAAGTAAACGTTAGCATGGGTAATACTTGTGCCCTCCCAGGTACCCTTGAGGAAAATATATCTGCCGTCTTGGTCAATCAAGCTTTGTTTGAGTGTAAACGGGGCATGTTTGTGAATCAATGTTGACACTCCTTTCATCTTGGCAAGGGGGTTTGTAGCGTGGTGGGCTATCGTATAGAGATTTTCAGTTAGTTTAGGGATGTTTTAACCTTTAAAGTGGGTTTCTTGCAAGAAGATGAGAAGGGGTTTAGTCTTTCTTATCTCTCTGAAGAATTTGGACCGTTTTTCTGGGATATTAAGTCCATTTATATTATGTGAGACTAGTGTGGGGGTCTTGCCTAAAAAGGAATAAGCCACCTGTGATTCGTTAGAGTGGATAAGTCTGTTGGGGGGGGGGTGGTAGGGGGTGGAAGATGGGGGAGGGGATTGGGAAGGTAGGTGAGGTAGGTTAGTGGGGTCTAACCTACCTGTATCGCGAGTCTAAGCCCTATGTAGGGTTTCAGGTGGTAGGGCTCATAGACGATTTTGTCATAAACGAAACCTTCAAAAGTGACTCTGGTGGGGGCGTGGGAGGACCCCTAGTGGATGGCACGTAGAGGTGTTTTCCAAAGATGGATGGGTAAGAGATAGAATAGTCTCAGTAAGGTCCGGGTGAGAACAAATACATTTTAGCATATAAACGTATAGTCTTAACCATTGTTCGGTGAGGGAGAGAGTGAGTGTGGTGTAAATCAAGTACTGCTGTTTCAGTCATTCAGGAGTAACTCTGTGTGGCTACTGCACATAACAACATAAACCATAGACAACTGAGGTAACAGCATTTAGGCTACACCCAAATAGTCTTATTATCACTACATATTTAATCTAAAACATCTCGAGATCTAGGATATCAAGCTGTAGAATATGTATAGCAAATTTACTGACAGGTACAAGGTCCCTGTAGTATTTGAGAGTCAGGGTTGGGGAGATAAGCAATCCCTCACCCACTAAAAAGGGGGAGACACTGCCCATCAGACACGTTCCGTATTGACTCATAATATCACCTGCTTTCAGAGTAAGTCAGGGTATCAGTTTACGTACTCACGGTTTAGTGAGGAGTTGTAGTGAGATCACTTCTGTCCACAACTGGACGACATACCTCTGTATTCAGTAAATAAAAGAGTATGCATGCGGTCTCCTTAGATGTCAGTAAGAGTTGAGCAGACAGAGGAAGAAAAGAGCAAAACCTGTTAGTCCCATCAACAATACAGTATCTCTACAACCTTATGAGCATCATTTTAAAACGTACTCAATACTCGTCATACATTGTGGTTGATAGGTGTGAGAGGTATGCCATATAATTAGAATCTCAGTCCTGAGTGGTTGGCAGTATTTTGCAATAGTTTGCAATAGCTGTAAGAAGACGTTACTGGGGAAATCCTCTCCTCCACCCAGTTTAAAAGGGGAGGGGAAGGCAACCCCAGCTCCACCTATCCCACTACAGTAAGGCACTGGGTAACAGAACAGAACTGGGACATAGTGCAGTGATAAGTCTCCACAAGTCATGGTTGTGTGGTGAATCACCATCAAACTCCACTTTACAGCATATTCCTAGGTGGTGCGCAAAGTATACATTTAGCAGGTTCTCCTATTCAGAATATGACATGAGGGACACTATGTATTGTGCAGACCCAATTTTAGCTAAACAGCATCTCACATGGAGCAGACATTGGGTCGACGGTGCTAGATGAAAAGTCCCTGACAATCTCATTTCAAATTTCAAATTTTAAATTTCAAACGGCCGCGATCCACGTTAGAATATAACAAGCATCTGAAAGATGTCTCTGTTACAGCAGATAAGAGGGGTCCATATGTAAAAGGTTTGACAGTGCTCGTTGTTGGTGGAGTAGTGCCCTCTAGTGGAGCAAGAAAGTGAGGACTCAAACCACTTACAGCAATCATTTATTGTCTAGAGGTGGTTTGCAAAGTACTTACAGGTCTGCGATGTATCCGTAAAGCTAGACACTTGCTCAGTCAGGTAAGGAAGCATACATAAAAAATAAAAATAAAAATTAATGTCATAGAGGTAAGTACGGGTGTAGCAAATCTCTTATGCCGCGAGAACATGAAAAACTGCAGCAGCTTGAAAACCAAACAGAACAGTCAGCATGGTAAACTCCTGGAAAAAAAAAAAAGAAAAAAAAAAAAGAGAAAAACCGCAGCACATCTGATTGCTTACATTCTAGAGCTCTTTGCGGCTGGTGAAGCAAGCTGTGCCTTGTAAACATTCTTCCTCTGTTTGCCAGCTTGATAAGGGGACTTGGTGGGTGAGGGACCTTGCGGGAGAGGTTGATGTATGAATGCCGGGGGTATCAGGAATTCGGCATACCAATCCGCAAGAGTTACTGGCGCAATTTGTAAGTTCTCACAGAAGTGCTGGAGGTCATCCGGGACCCTGAGCATAAACTGCTTGTCATTAAAGGTGGCTTGTAAGGCGAATGGGAATTTCCAGCGATAAGTAATGCCTTTGGCTTTCAAAACCTCCAATAGTGGCTTTAGCGCCCTTCTATTTTTCAGTGTGATCGGTGATAGGTCTTGAAATAGTTGGACATCTACTTCATTAAAAATGATCTGATCGCTCGCTCTAGCCTTCTGTAGGATCTCCTCTTTGAGGGAGTAGTTCGGGAGACAGCAGATTATGTCTCTGGGTGGTGTGTTGTCCGGGGCCTTAGGCCTCAGCGCTCTGTGCGCTCTATCAAATTCTATCGGCGTGGCTGCGGGTCTGTCCAGGAGACCATTAAATATGGACGCTAGTGTGGGCTTGATTTGGTCCAGGAGCACTGTTTCAGGGACCCCCCCCCCGTACCCTAATATTATTGCGGCGTTCTCTATTGTCTAAATCTTCTAATTGGCGATTGACATCGATCAGTTGTTGGGAGTGAACCTCTGTAATGTCATCTAGCCTTGTTAGTGCACGATCCCTTCTCTTTCCCGCCTGCTCCGTCACCGCCATTTGCTCTGAGAGCTTAAGCAATTCAGTTTTTATGTCGGTTATGGCGACTAAGAAGGAGCTCTTAATGTCTGCTGCAATCTCCATCATCATTGCATAGTTTAAGGGGCAGTCAGGGTGTGCATTACCTCTATTAGAGTCCTCGGATGCAGGGATGGAAACTTCATCATCCTCCGTGTCCTCACCGCCGTCTATTCTTTGAACGGGCACCATCTTGCCCTTCAGATGTCCTCCCGTAGAGCGGTATTTGTTAAGATTAGTAAAGGCAGACTTCCCTCGGGGGGTTCCCATCGGCTTCAGTTGTTTATTAGGAGTACTCCTTCTGAGTCGGGTGTTCATGCTCCCCCGATAGATGTTTTTTTTCAGCGTTTGTTCTGACCCTGGTACCGGAGCTCTCTCGCACAGCGGCCATCCACGCTGCTCGCCAAGCCACGCCCCATGTATTTGTTTTATCACAAATTATACCTGATTTTAATTTGCACTGTATCTTTAGTTATTAAATATATATATTTTTAACAATATCATTTGTATTCACTTGTCTTCAAAATAACACGGAAAAACAAACTTTGATTTCTTGTTTGGTATTGGTTGAAATTTGTAAATCTTCCAAATGAAAGATTTGCATATTTTCATAAATACAATACTATTTTAGTATTTCAGTATAAACATTCTGACAGTTTCTATAAGCTATTCAATGTCAATATTTTACTTGTTCTTCTCTATTACCTGGTTGATCCTGACAGTTCCCTTTTTATTGGTAGGAAATTGACCATGCTAAATATGGCAGCTAATCTATGCTAGCATGGTCAGTTTGTGTTCTCTGTCATTCCACTGTTATATACAGGCATGCTGTGCAAGCAAACAGCTTGCCTGTATCTTCTATGGTCAGTGTAAGAGCACGGCCCTCTGCACATTCTTTCTCCTTTGATCGACAGGGCTTCCCCAGCACCATATTGTACCTGTGCCAAATTGAAGGAATGACACTGCACTGCACAGGACTGGGAAAGGGGGAAGTGATGTAACACCTCTGGATATAGGTGTGCACAGCTTATTGCATTAGGGTGTGCACCCCAAAGATCAAACATACGCGCGAGCGTGTGTGTGTATATATATATATATATATATATATACACACACACACACTCTCTCTCTCTTATGGCAGAGCCCGTCAGTGGGAGATCTTTCCCATCTCCCTGCGGGCAAACAGAGTGATAATGTTAATACACACAGCATGATTAGAGTGTGCCCAGGCACACCTGGCACACTCCTGCACACGCCTATGCCACTGGATATTATTGTGTTTCCTCACATTGGAAACAAGAACTCCTGGTGGCAAACGTCACTTCCTGCAATGACGCTGGTGCCCAGCTCTGTACACAACCACCGGAAAGCATGTGAATCACTCTGATATGAACTGATATGAACAGTAATCATGTGGCCTGAACTTTGAAAGCTGTAAGGCCTCGTACACACGAGGGGATATGTCCACTGAAAACGGTCCGATGGACCGTTTCAGCAGACATCTCCGCTCGTGTGTATGGGCTAGCGGACAGATTTCTCCACCCGACAGATTTCAAAGCATGCTTTGAAATCTATCCGGTGGGAATCTGTCCGCCCGACATGTCTGCTGGTTAGTACACTTACCAGCAGACATGTCGTCCCCCACCGCCGCCGCGCCGCCGCCGAATGGATTCGGCGCATGCGCGGAAGTGTTTAACTTCCTGGTGCGGTGACGTGGCGGTGACGTGGCGGCGTCAACGTCACCGCCGCGTCACCGCCACGTCACCGCGCCGTCCGGCGGCGGGGAATTTGATCCGATGGTGTGTACACGCCATCGGATCAAACTCCCGATCGGACATATCCGATGGAAATGGTCCGCGGACCATTTTCATCGGATATGTCCGATCGTGTGTACGAGGCCTAAAAGAAATATCTGGCAAGTTTAAAAACAATGCAGATGGATTTATAAAAAAAGCATATAGCTATTTACACAAAAATGTGTATATGAGAACGTGACAAAGTTTGATAACCAGTTACAATGCAAACCTTTTTATTTTTCATACAAATATCTGATATAACTTAATTTTTGTTTATGATTATATACAATCTGAATCTAAGTTTATACTTTTGTCAAAACATCAAAACATTGAGTCATAAGGAATTATTTGGCAGGGTTACTTCTTATGCCCTGTACACATGATCGGTTTTTCCGTCGGAATAAACTCGCAGTTTTCTGACGGAATTCGCCTCAAACTGTCTTGCATATACACGGTCACACCAAATTCCAAACGTCAAAAACGCGGTGACGTTCAACACTTAAGACAAGCCAAGAAAAAGAAGTTCAATGCTGTCTAGCATGCGTCAACTTGATTCTGAGCATGCGTGTTTTTTCTCCATCGGAGTTCCATACAGACAAACAGAATTTACGATAGAATTTTTTTCAGTCAGAAAAAAAGAGAACATGTTCTCTTTCTAAGTCCGTCGGAATTTCCGATGGAAAAAAGTCCAATGGGGCATACATACAGTCAGAAAATCTGATGAAAAATTCCGTCTGACTTTTTTCATCGGAAATCCCGATCGCGTGTACAAGGCATTAGAGTTCACCCATTTACCTTTCCATACATTCAAGAAGCTTTGGAGAATTTGAGATATTCTCTGATCAGTCAGTTCACTTTAATAAACAGGTTATGATTATTAACCACTTAAGACCCGGACCAAAATGCTGCCAAATGACCTTGCCCCATTTTGCGATTCGGCACTGCGTCACTTTAACTGACAATTGCACGGTCGTGCGACGTGGCTCCAAAACAAAATTTGCATCCTTTTTTTCCCACAAATAGAGCTTTCTTTTGGTGGTATTTGATCGCCTATGCGATTTTTATTTTTTGCGCTATATACAAAAATAGAGCGTCATTTTTGAAAAAAAATCAATATTTTTTAAATTTTGTTATAAGAGAAATCAAATAAACTAAATTTTAGTCAATCATTTAGGCCAAAATGTATTTAGCCATATGTCTTTAGTAATAAAAAATTGCAATAAAAAAAAATTAGCTACCTAGCGGGAACAGCGACACTAATACAGCGATCAGAAAAATGATCGCTTAGTGACACTGGCAATAGGGAGTGAAAGGGTTAACTAGGGTGGTGATCAAGGGGTTAAAACTTTATTAGGGGGGGGGGTACGGGGGCTACCCTGAACCTAACACTAACTGACTGTCACACTGTCTGTCACACTGACACTAAATACAGTAATCATACATGTATGATTACTGCATTCAGTGACACTGTGACAGGGTGGAGGGGGGGCGATCGGGGGGGGTAATGTGCCTATGTGTAGTGTGTGTCAGTGTAGTGTTAGTGCAGACTTACTGTGCGATGTGATCTCTCCTCAGCGGTGGTTGAAAAAATGCTGAAGGAGAGATCACATTGCTTCCTCCTTCCTGTGTTTACACAGGAGGAGGAAGTGACAGGGCGGGGGGGCGCGCGGATTGGCTGAGAGCGATCTGGAGGGGGCGGACAAAAACGAATAGCCACCCCCTCATCTCGGATCGCTCGGCCAGCTACGGGGACCGCCGCATGTACGGGGGGGGGGTCCGGTCGGACCCCCGAACCCCCTCAAGGCACCAACATATATATACGTTGATGTGCCTGTCGGTGCCATTCTGCCGACGTAAATGTACATGCAGTGGTCCTTAACTGGTTAATTCACATTGTTTTCAGTCATAAAATCCAACAGTACATTCATGAACAGTCCAAATGTCAAGAACCTAAACAAATTTCTACAATAAGAGACAAAAAATATAAAAAATAATGTAGTCAATTCGATAGGAAAGGACCTAAAGGATGCACAACCTGGTTCATGAAAGGTCTCTGCTTATTTTTAAAGATAACTGTGTTCCTAAAGGGAGTTTCAAACGTTGTTGTTCAGACTATTGGCTACTCTGAGAACATTAACAAACCTAATGACAAGGTTGCAGTATGTGTTTTCGATCCTTCATAACAAAAGCAATTTCTTCCAGTAGATAGAAAGATTTGAATTTTGAGATACAAGATCTTACATTTTAGGAGAATAAAACTGTCACCTAAGGGTAAGTCATGTCACCCTTATTACTCCCAACAGTGTAACCCAGTAGTAAGATGAGCACAGGCTCACATGTGTTATGATTTTCTCCTTAGTTTTGGACAGGACACTACAGGAGATTGGACTATCTATCTAGTTCTACCTCTCAAAATCATTTAGTCAGTGGACTAGTGAAAATCCTTAACAAACTTCAGACAAGATATTTTATTTCCAATCAAGCAGTCATGATTTTAAATGACACTGGTAGAGTATTGGGACTCATTGTAGAAATAAATACCTGGAGGCATTTTGGCAACTAATTAAAACGACTTTTACAAAAAATTACAGGCAATGTTACCCTTATGTTTCTTTCCTGACACATTTCTCTGATGGCAAAGAACTTAACATAATAGGGTCCCCTTAATATCCACACCAGACCTGAAGATATGGGTTTTGGGGGGATCCCCACGCATTTTTAATTCGCTGTACACAAGACCGGTTTTCCTGTCGGTTAAAAAAACAATAGTTTTCCTGAAGGAATTCCTCTCAAGCCTGCCTTGCATACACACGGTCACACAAAAGTCTGTTGAACTTTTGACTACCAAGAACGCGGAGACGTAAAAGACTACAACGAGCCGACAAAACAAAGTTCTATGCTTCCGAGCATGCGTCTAATTGTTTCCGAGCATGCACGTTTTCCCCCCTCGGAAAAGCATACAGACGTACGATTTTCCCACTAGGATTTTTTCCTGATGGAAAAAAAGAGATCTTGCTCTCTTTGAAAAAAGTGGGTAGGGACCAGTTAGCCTACATAATATTAAACAGAAAAACGCACCTCATCCCAAATAATAACGGATGAAAAAATGGACATCAAGAGACTTTAGCGGTGCTATATATAGAACAGAATAACATATGTTTTTAATATTTTATTAAAAATATATCACAAATACTTGATACATTACAAAACCAGGTGATTTGTTAAAAACACATAGAATTGAACGCGCATTGTCCGGGTCGCTGGAAATCCCGTATGTATACAGATAGCAGAGTATGACGAGAAATCACAACCGATATGGTATTACCCAATACATTTCACCTTTTAAGGCTTCCTCAGGGGTGAGGTCGGGATCAAAAAGACAGCCAGCTCTATTGATAATAAAAAGATATATATTACAAACTAGGGTTGTCCCGATACCACTTTTTTAGGACTGAGTACAAGTACCGATACTATTTTTCATGTACGCGCCGATACCGAATACCGATACTTTTTTTAAAATGTATCCCCACATATGCAGCCATGTCCCCCCATAAATGCAACCATGTCCCCCACATATGCAGCCATGTCCCCCACATATGCAGCCATGTCCCCCCATAAATGCAGCCATGTCCCCCACATATGCAGCCATGTCCCCAAACATATGCAGCCATGTCCCCCACATATGCAGCCATGTCCCCAAACATATGCAGCCATGTCCCCAAACATATGCAGCCATGTCCCCCACATATGCAGCCATGTCCCCAAACATATGCAGCCATGTCCCCAAACATATGCAGCCATGTCCCCAAACATATTGCAGCCATGTCCCCAAACATATTGCAGCCATGTCCCCTATCATATTGCAGCCATGTCCCCAAACATATGCAGCCATGTCCCCCCACATATTGCAGCCATGTCCCCCATATACGCAGCCATGTCCCCCACATATGCAGCCATGTCCCCCCACATATATCCAGCCATGTCCCCAAACATATGCAGCCATGTCCCCAAACATATTGCAGCCATGTCCCCAAACATATTGAGAGAAAGGAGTCACCGCTCCAGGTGGGATCACTAAATGGTTACAGGTGGTGCAGGATACCGAGGGTGCTGGCGGTGCACTAAGCAAAATGAAGACAAAGAAAAATGGATAGCCGCACTCCAAAACCTGATGGGTGGTCTTTTATTCAATAGACAGCATGTACAAAAATAGGGTCACAGCAGTAGAAACAAGGAACAGCCGACGCGTTTCGCACTGGATCAGTGCTTATTCATGGCTCATGAATAAGCACTGATCCAGTGCGAAACGCGTCGGCTGTTCCTTGTTTCTACTGCTGTGACCCTATTTTTGTACATGCTGTCTATTGAATAAAAGACCACCCATCAGGTTTTGGAGTGCGGCTATCCATTTTTCTTTGTCTTCATTCCCCAAACATATTGCAGCCATGTCCCCCATATACGCAGCCATTTCCCCAAACATATTGCAGCCATGTCCCCCATATACGCAGCCATGTCCCCCACATATATCCAGCCATGTCCCCAAACATATTGCAGCCATGTCCCCCGTACCTAAATGATGCCGCCGCCGCGTTAATCACCGTGCGGGGAACATTACAGTCAGCTTTCATTTGAATAGCTGTTTTCCCTGCCGCGCAGTGTATAGAGACACTCCCCCTTGCTCGGGATTGGACAGATCCGTCCGGGAGCTATTCAAACAAAAGCTGACTGTAATGTTCCCCGTACGGTAATGAACGCGGCAGCGGCGGCTTTGCGATACACGGCGGCGGCTTTGCGATATACGCCGCCGGCGGGGAGGGCAAGTATTCTATTCAGGCATCGGGGGTATCGGTATCGGGACAACCCTATTACAAACAATAACAAAATCACAAAAATACATAAGATCAATACATTTCATTTTGCCATTACGTGTAGAGAGTATGCTGACCTGCTGTCCCGGGATGAAGGGGAAGGATGGGAGGGGAGAGGGAAGAGAAACTTTTCGGATCCCATCAAAACCAGGAGATCAATACGAAACCGACACCATAAGGATGGGAATGGTGTGGAGCCTTGACCTGACTTGTGCTGCATGCAAGGACAAAGCGCCCATCCACAGGAGGGGAGAAGGAGACCCAGCTATAGGGAACACATAACACCTTATGAGTTTAGTGCTCCATGAAAAGAAATTAAATAGCAAATAAATAAATTACTGAAGAATTCACTTACAGGGTTCAATATAAAGAAGCACCTATGGGAACAACCACAGGGAACCAATAATTTCAGTTTAACATGGGTCCTGAATGGAGCCAGTCAGAACACTAGAGTGATATGTAAAGAAAATTAAAAATTAGTAAAAACCTTGTCATTTTTTATGTATTAATCTGGGCAAAAAATATACATCAGCCAGTCAATGCAAGGCATATAATAAGCCAAACACTAGGTATCCCTATAAGGACAAAAGCAAAAGTTCATTACAGATAGTAAAGCAGAGAAAAGTAAGCCAATCGTTTACCTGAATTGGTATATTTTCAATATAAGGTTGTTCCCAATTGAGAGTGCAGCACAACAGATGGTTCGGGCTGGCTCCTTATATACCCCCCTCCCGCACGTCTGAGCGTCTGACGTCATCGCGCATGCGTCAGCACCAAAACATCCAAGGCCCCTACAATTCCCATGGTGCACCGCGTCAAGGAGGAAAAGATGGAGAGGAGTTCCCCACGGCGCTTGACACGCCGAACAGGGGTGGGCTTAAAACCTGCATAGAGACTAGCCCATTACCAATGGGAGATCCCCAGACAGGCAAACCAAGGGGAAAGAAGGCACATGATGGCCGGTGGTAGGGGCGGCGCAGACGGAACCCAGGCTAACATAAAGGAAGCCCTTGAGTGTCCATATGGAGGGGCGGAAAGAAGTCACTAAACATCATCTGGGAGAAAAAGGGAAACCGCCTCTCTAAGACAGTGCTTTTTAGACCTCGGCTAAAAGGTGGCCTCGGGCTCCCTAATTTGTGGTGGTACTACCGTGTGGCCCAACTTAGCCAGTTTTCTATAATTTACCTTAAAGGACCCAAACCAGATTGGGTCTCCATGGAAAGAGCTGCGACCCCAGGATTCACCCTAGATTTCCTTTTATGGAACCATCCTAGGAACCGACCACCGATTTTAGCTCCTACACTGTCCCACTCTATGTCTCTATGTGACTCATTACATAAACTGACATCACTGGTATCCCACTGGCACCCACTTGCACATATTTTTCACAACCCCCGATTCCAACCCGGGTTAGACATTGTAGCCTTTAAATGGTGGCTTGACAAAGGACTATACAGAATTGGCCACTTTTTTAATTCAAACGGGCCCCTTACGTTAGGTTATTGTACCTCTAAGCTCAAAATGCCCCCGTCTGAGAAATTTCGCTTTTTTCAACTTTCCCACTTCTTACAACAGATTAGGAGGTCCTGCCCGGAACAACCCTCTGTGACCCCTTATGAGCAGTGGTGTTTATCAGCTATGGACACAAAGGGGGGTACATCTTTAATTTATTCAGCTTTAGCTGAGCCTATGGAGAAAGCACTTTACATGAAGTGCTGGGAACGTGACCTTGACCTCGATTGGCAATGGAACGGTGGCATTCGAATGTGGCCTGTTCCTTCAAGAGCATTTTGAATATGTCGCTTTCCGAAACGAGCCTCAAGGTCATGACCCGCTGGTACTTAGTTCCTACCCGTATTGCCAAGTTTTATCCGCAATCCTCTCCCTTGTGCTTTAGGGGTTGCAGGCTTTCTGGATCATTCCTTCACATACTGTGGGAATGCCCTAGGATCCGATCCTTCTGGCACAAAATCTTTCACCTTATTAGAAAGGTTACGGGAGTAGGAGTTGCTTTTGATCCTACCGTTGCCCTACTTAACAGCCCTGTCCCTAAAATCCCCAAAAGTACACAAGCGCTAATATTTTTTTTTTACTAGGGGCAAAGATGACTATTACCAAGGCTTGGAAATCTCCTTCGGTTTCTCTCTTAATGACTAAGAGAAAAATCTTGTGGATGATGTCCAACAAGATGTTTTCCAACATGATCCTTGACTCTGTTGAGGGCTTTAAGCTCATCAGGGGACCTTGGGCAACGCATGTTGGAGTCCTCCTCTGATTCTTTTATTTTGCTCTTGAAATTTGCAGCTTGCTAGGCCTTCCGTGTGTCTCCTGTAACTTGTTCTTCTCTCTCTTCTGTTCTCCTTTTTCTTTTTCGCCCTCTTTCCTCTTCTCAACTGTTCGATATTCTACAATTTGAATAACGATGTAGTTCGGGCCGTGAGGGTCCGTTTAGTCTTATATATCTTCATTGGATACAGTTTTGCTATGTTTTATTTTATTTCTTTTAAAATAAGGGTTTATGGTGTTTTTTCTAAGGTCACAGAAAGTTTTTTGTGGATATCAATCTCCTTTGACCCACTTGTTATGCTGACCCTTAAGCCCTGTTCGAGTCTGTCTCGGATCAGAGCTTCGCCATATTTGGCATACCCTCCCTCATTTATGTAGCTCTTAGTGGGCGAGTCAGTGTGTTCCCTTTTGGGGCTCGGGGGTGGATTGGGCGGGTACTCCTATTATTGTGTATTGATTTGCCTGTGTTTAATGTCTGAAGCTTTTATGGATCCGGCTATTTATTGTTTTATTTTGCTCCGGTCTTATTTCGCATTTCTGTGTATCGCTGCAAGATTTTCTCAATAAAAAATATAAAAAAAATAAATAAAAAGAAGTCACTAAACAGCACAGCAAAATACAGGAAGTAAGGAGGAATACATAAAGCCATCCCAGGGATGGAGGGGATCAAAGTGTCCTAGTTCCAAACTCCTGAGATAAAGAAACTCCTGAGATAAAGAAACTCCCATCCAGATAGCATCCTCAAAAGGAGATGGTCTCGGGGACATCAGGGCTGCAAAAAGGTCTGCTCCCATGCATTGGCAAAAATATATATGAATATACATATGCAAAACAAGTATATAAGGGTTTTAATAGATTATAAACCAGTTGAATATATATAGATTCAGAATCCTGCTCTCTTTATTTTTCCAGCAGTTTTCCCGTCGGAAAAACTGCGATGGAGCATACACACGGCCAGGATTCAAGCCAAAAAGCTCTCATCTCAGTTTTTCCCAAATGAAAATCCGTTCGTGTGTATGTGGCATAAGAGAAAGACAATTGGCAGTAAAAAATAAATAACCGTACATTTTTAGTGATCATAGAAATGCTACACGTAGTTAAGGACCAGTATTTGTTGTGCCTTTAAGACTATACCTTGTACATCAAGTGCCAGTCTACTATCGCAGTGTTCTAGACATAAATTATTGCTGGATCTTGGTAAGATAAAAGGAAATTGTTATTTACTTAAACCCTTTCACTGCCACCAACGGTGGAAAGCTTACTTCAGCTACATCAGGGTTATTCTCACACAATCCCAGCTTCAGCCACCAGCAGTGCATGTATTCTTGCCAAGTTACCTGTTGGTTTTCTGGTGGAAGTGATTTTGGAATCACTTCAACAAGCACCAGAAAGCACCCCATGCCATGTATCTCAGGCTCTACTACCCCACCCACTGGCCTAAGTCAAGAATGGCAGATGTTGATAGGTGGAGTGGAAGAAGCTCAACAAATAATCAGTCCGCGGACCGTTTTCATCGGATATGTCTCCAGGGATATTTTGGTCTGATGTGTGTACAGACCAGAGAACACAGTGACGTAGAAGACACCGACGTCCTCAAACCAGGAAGTTCAATGCTTCCACGCATGCGTCGAATCAATTTGACGCATGCGCAGGATTTCAGTCCGATGGTTAGGCGTACTAACCATCGGACATGTCCGACGGACAGGTTTCCAGCGGACAAGTTTCTAAACATGCTTAGAAATTTTTGTCCACTGGAAACCTACCTGCTAGGCCGTACACACGATCGGACATGTCCACGTAAACTGGTCTGCGGACCATTTTTAGCGGACATGTCTCCTCGTGTGTACGCGGCCTCAGTGACCTGTTTTACATTAATCCCTGATTTAGAACTGTCATTTTTATTGCTGCTGTGGCCAGTAATGGAGATGATAAGGCAACATCTGTGCTTGAATAGCTGCTTTGTGGTCCATATGTTGCAATAGAGGTCTAAAAGACCCCTGATGATTCCTTAAAGAGGACCTATCACCAGAGATATGCCATCATCACAATGATTAAATGCTCATTACATCTAGGGGGTTGTAAAGGAGGCTGCATTACTTACCTTCTTCCCACTCTAGCACACTCCCTCGATACATGTGACTGGTCCACCAAATCCACCTTTCTTATAACTTCCTGGACACAGTTCTGCCCACACTTCTGCCTCTACTATGTTAAATACAGGGTTAATAGCTTGAAATTGTCTGTAATGACACGGGGCTCTGCCCATAGAGTTTTAGGAAGAAGAGAGCAGCACCAGAGCCTAAAATAGATAATTTCTGGGTATAGCATTGCAAATGCACCATCTTTAGGTTTCTATCTTAATAATCTGTAAATATAAATGACAATGTACTTGCAAGATTGACAAAGAATCTCAATGTATTCTAAAAGTAAATTATATATTTCACACTGTTTTGATTTAGTTATGTGCACAGGATAGTATATTCACTTTGCCCTGTGGAAAGCACAGCAGGGTAAGAAACATTTATCTGATTTATAGCTTTTTGTATGGTGTTCAATAGTAAATTAATTTAAATATCAGCAGAAATAATCATTAATCTGCTGCAGGGTTTCTTCTAGTGGTTACATAATACCAGAGAACTACAGTTAGATAACTATAAGATTTAGATAGGAGCACAAAGTTATAGAATATCAAAAGAGAGTTTTAGGAAATGTACAGTATATGTATATAATGTATATATTAATATTTATACAACATATTAAAATACATAAATACATATAATAGGTAGGGATGAGTGGAACACCCCCTGTTTCAGTTTGCACCAGGACTTGGGAGCCCACAAGGGAGGGGGCGAGCACGGCACTCCACACCACGGAGAAAGCCTTGTATTACTGTGTGGAGTTACAGACAGAAGAACAGGAAGTGAGGATTTCTCAGAAGAAATAAGGACACTTAAAAGCAAATTCGAAGGATGAGGTAAATGAAGGAGGAGGTCCATAAAGTGACGACCAGTCAGTCGTTCCGGGTTCACAACACCAGCAACCCGACGTCCAGATCTGTTTACAGCTGTTGGCGTCTGGTGCTTTAGAAATATGAGTTTGGCAACCTTCCACACAAAGTCTGCATGGACCATATGCCTGTCACTCTTTTTTTTTTTCAGAAGAATTTATGCATTCCACAGGCACTGTTCCAAAAGATGCCTGAAGATTTTTTTTATAATTTTTTTTGTTGCTTCCTCATGGCTGGATAAAAGGTCATGGCCTGGTCAACTCTGTCCACACCTCCCATGGTATTGTTGTAGTCCAACACGACCTGTGGATTCATCACATCCTTTCCACATTTGATGTGTACCACTACGGTTGAGGTGTTATGAATGGTACTCATAAGGCACACATCTTTTTTGTCCCGCCACCTCAGTGCCATCATTTTCCTTTTTGCCAGGCAACTACTTCTCCTGCCCAAGCTTTTTATTGGCAAAGGTTGGCACATGTCACGCCGGTTAGCCCTAACGGTGCCATATGCATCCGTCATGTTCAGAAGAAGGAACTCATAGAGCTGAATCGATCGCTGATTTTGGTCTCTTTCCCGGTGTACAGGGCCGAATTCCAGACGTACCCAGAGAAGGATTCACACAGCATAAATGACCTTATGACAAATTGAGCGTGCTTTGATGCGATAAACTGTATCCAGCTAAGTCTACCTTTGTAGGCCATAGGACTTTCGTCAATACTTATGTCTCTCTCTGGAACATAGGTCTGCTGGAAATTATTCAAAACACCGTAAGTTGAAATCTCCCAATTTTTTTCAGTTTTGGAGCTGGATGAGAACTCTCGCCAAAATCTTCATTATTTGCAAAGTACAAATATTTCATTATGAGCGAAAATTTATATTCCGACATAACTGTGCCAAAAAAAGGAGTGGCCAATAATTTGTTGGTTGTCCAGTATCATTTCTGCAGGGGTTTCCCCACCATTCCCTGTAAAATTCTAAGGCAAAGAAACTTCCAGATGTCCTCTCTGGTTACCGTTTCCCACTTTCTGCTCCTTGAAAAGCTCTGAGCAGCTTATTGCTCCTAGTAGTGATTCCTCTCCAAAAAAATTTCGGCAATAACTTCATCAGTCAAAAAGAGCTCGAGGTATGCCAAGGGGTTGTCATCCTCAACATCAACTTTGATCCCAGGTGCTCCTGTGAATGAAAATCTTCGGGGCGATACGTGCTCTGTTCCGCACTCAATCGATCACCAAGTCCGCAGGATCGTCGCTAAAATCGCTTTCTGCATCTGATGACGAACTTCCCCAACAGTAAGGTCTCTTTATTTTATTTTTTATTGTAATCCAATAGGATTACATTGTATCAGTGTGTTTGTGCTTTATACTTTTGAATTTACAGCCGGTTCCGCCCCCTGCATCGCGAGAAGGGAAGGGAATCAGGGGAACACACAGTACATTGGGCGGAAGATCTGGCCACCGTGCACTGCTGAAATTCATCGCTGGATCCCAGGGACAAGGTAAGTAACCTCTCAAGGATCCAGCGAGGCAATCCCGAGTGTGGCTCGGAGTTACCGATAATGGCACTGAAATTTCACCCCGAGCCACACTCGGGAATATGGCTAGGCTGGTTAAAAGTCAATGTGAATAAGCTAAGCAAACATGGAAGGTTCTTTAGAAAAGAAGACTCATTTTGAAGACTCATTTTGATATATATGATTACCCATCTTTTGTTCTGTTTAACGCTGTTCAATTTCACATATTTTTTTGAATTATTTTTGTTGCAAAAGGTTTGTTTTGAGTTTTACAAAATTAAACAAGGCACTTCAGTACAGAGGTTACATGTCTTTCCAGAATGAGCATAACAGGCTACAGAGATGTCTATATAGAGTACAGACATATGGGCTCCATTTAACAAGTGGTAGCTTATTGTGGCATTTTTTTTATTTAATTAATTTGTTTAAAAAAAAAAAAAAATATCATTTACTAAAAATTTTACTAAAATATTGCATGTGTTTTTTTTATGAAGTTATGCAGTATTTTAGAAGTGAAATCCTCTGGTAATTTACTGCCGGAGGTAGCCGGCATCCTTAACCACTTAAAATATATATACGTTGGTACCTTGGGGGGGTTCGGGGGTCCGATCGGACCCCCCCGTACATGCGGCGGTCCGCACAGCTGCAGGAGCGATCCAACAAGAGGGGGCGGCTATTCGTTTTTGTCCGCCCCCTCCGGATCGCTCCCAGCGCCGGCCCGCCCTGTCACTTCCTCCTCCTGTGTAAACACAGGAAGGAGGAAGCGATGTGATCTCTCCCTTGGCGGTTTTTTCAACCACCGCTGAGGAGAGATCACAACACAGTAAGTCCTGCACTAACACTACACTGCACTAACACTACACATAAACACATTTAACCCCCACGATCGCCCCCTCCCTCCTGTCACAGTGTCACTAAATGCAGTAATCATACATGTATGATTACTGTATTTGGTGTCAGTGTGACAGGCAGTGTGACAGTCAGTTAGTGTTAGGTCCAGGGTAGCCCCCCATACCCCCCCTAATAAAGTTTTAACCCCTTTATCACCGCCCTAGTTAACCCTTTCACTCCCTATTGCCAGCATCACTAAGCGATAATTTTTTCTGATCGCTGTATTAGTGTCGCTGTTCCCGCTAGGTAGCTATTTATTTTATTTTTTTGAGATTTTTTTTACTAAAGACATGTGGCTAAATAAATTTTGGCCTAAATGTTTGACTAAAATTTAGTTTATTGATTTTTCTTCTAACAAAAAGTAAAAAATATTGATTTTTTTTTCAAAAATGTCGCTCTATTTTTGTATATAGCGCAAAAAATAAAAATCGCAGAGGCGATCAAATACCACCAAAAGAAAGCTCTATTTGTGGTAAGAAAAGGAAGCAAATTTTGTTTTGGAGCCACGTCGCACGACCGCGCAATTGTCTGTTAAAGCAACGCAGTGCCGAATCGCAAAAACCCCTTGGGTCATTTGGCAGCACATTGGTCCGGGTCTTAAGTGGTTAACACAGACTGTAAATAGCTAGCTATGAAGAAGCAACCAGCTTCTTGTTCAGGAGTGGGTGGCATTTAGCTGTCATTTAGCTTTCAGTGGGTTTCTCCACTGACAGCTGAATGTAAAAAAATTGCTGGCATTGTAAAATTAAGAAAAAAAGGCTTAGGGTCCCCCCCAACCTATATCAGGCCCTTCGGGGGGTGCTTTGGGGCTCTACCCCACAACCCTGGCCTGTGGTTGTGGGGTTCTGTGGGTGAGGGCCTTATAGGAATCTGGAAGTCCTCCTTAACATAGGGGCCCCCAGATATTGCCCCTCTGTGAATGAGTATGGGGTAGATAGTACCCCTACTCATTCACCCAAAAAAAAGAACTTGTCAAAAACTGCCTACAGTATTTTTCTACAAAATAGTGAGCATTTGAAAGGGCAATGAGTTCTAGGTGACCTCATTTTTTGTAGAGTGTCCAAAGATGAAACCTAATTTAGGGAGGAAGAGTCATCGTTTTGTCAGACACATGAGCAAGCATTGGAATTGTATAGGTTTTGACAAACCCTGGAGTAAATCTGGATTATATAGCTATGATCGCAAATGGGAGGTGTGGAGAATATAAATTACTGATACATTAACTGCGTTCCAAAAAGTACTTTTAAACAGGATATCTATATGTATATGTTTTCTGGGATGACAGGATCTATAATAAAGTATGAATGACAACTTGGACAATTTATGCTGTCTCCAAGCTGACCCATAGAAGAGGGGTACCTGGAATAGAATGATAAGAAAGCAAGGAAGATATCTGACTTGATTAGTGGTAGTTAGATATATGACAGAGTGACAGTCCTGTGAAGAGACTTGGTTGGAAAAGGAGATATTTTGAGATGCAAAGTTGGGAGACCACCTAGACAAAATTAACTAATCAATTGAATTGGAAACTATATATGACATAGGATACTAATTAGTAGCAAAATACAACATTTTCAGAAGCAGAGACATTTTAATTGCACCAATGCAGCCAAGTCACAAAATTTGTGTTTGCAAGATTCTAGTTGCTTTGCTTTGTTGCTTAGTTGCTTTTTTTTCCCTATAAAAAACCTAAAGTAGTAAATGTGAATCATCATAACAAAAATTAGAACTTAACATATTCATAATCATTCTGTAAAAGTCATAAAAGAAGGGTAAATGAATAGGGGGGGGGGGTATAATAACACATAAAATAACCCAAATTCTTTGAAAAAGGGGGGTTGGGAAATAATGATATCAGCATGTTCTATTAGGTATAGATATAACAGTAACATAAGGAAGTTTGTGGAGTATAGTATTATCAAGTTTTATCATAATATAACTTTATGGACGAGGTCAACCGTTCACTCAACCGTTCACTCCAGACGTTCTATTAAGGCTTAATAATAATGGTGGTTGAGGACAGAGGGTGTGACCTCAGAAGTGACAGTTGTGCTTTATGTGTGTTCTTTATGTGCCCATTATGAGCTTATACAGTAGTTATCTGAATATCTGAATATAACCAAAGTATTCCAAACTTTATGATAGTAGTCTAGAAGGTCATATGAAAGTGCCATAGTTTCTTCCATGGCATGGAAACTATTAATTTCAGATAGCTAATCTCTTGTTGAAGGGGTAGATATGGATTTCCAAGCTTTGGGTATTAGGATTTTTGCTGCGTTGAGCAGATGTCCAACCAGAGCGTTTTTTGTAGCAGCGTATGGGTTGTGTAGAGATATTAAGAAGAAAGAGGGCCAACATCAGTTCCTGTGATCTCTTTTGTTAGTTTACATACATTTTTCCAAAATTCAGGGATCAGAGGACAATGCGACCAGATATGTAATATAGTTCCAGTTTTCTTCTTGCATCTCCAGCAGGAGTCTGTGTGTTGATAAAGATTTGGAGCCAAGAGTATGCTAGTGAAGTCATCGTTGTCATTGTGGCATTCAAACATATTGGCCCAGATTCACGTACATCTGTGCATTTACGTTAGACTTGCGCAATTTTGCCGCGTAATCACCCTATTCTCGTAGCTTTTGCGCAGGAAATTGCGCATACGTAAAGTTTTTCCAGAGGCGTAAGGAGGAGTAATACAAATTGGGAAGGACGTGGGCGTGTTACATTGAAATGAGCCGTGACCCCATGCAAATGAAGGCCCGGCCGGCTCGCGCATGCGCGCTTGAAGGAGACCATGGTCAGCTCCGCTGTGCGCATGCTCACAACTCGGGAGCGGCGCAATCAGTGAAATTGGAAATGGACTAGGGCAACTTTGTGAACTACGCAGACAGCATAAATAGACAGACACAAATGCACTTCCTTTGCAAAAGTACATCCCTTTGTATCCCTCCCTCTACAGCAAGGTGCTTTTGTTTGTTTGTGACGTGTCTTTGAGATATTTGGGGACTGTTTTGCAGAGTGATTTTTGTCTTTTATGTGTTTTCTTTGTTGTTATTTTGTTTAAATTATATTTTTGCTGGGCATTTTTTTTTTGCTCGTCATTTATTAAATTTTTTTGGTTCTGTTTGTGTATGATTTTGGAATGTGGGGGTGATATTCCTGCGGGAAAAGGGGTGTCACCCTCATTTGTGGTGGAGAAGTGATCCCCAGGTCTGTGTGAATGGTGTATGAATGTACAGTGACATAATTGGAGCCGTGGCGTGGCATTGCAGCTCACAAGTCCTGCATGGTGGACTGGTGCCAATCCAATGTGATGACGATGTGGTGTGTGTGTGCTAGGGACCACAGTGGTGTGCATGCATGCATTCTCATTGTGCCATGATTAATGTGTGTGTTTAACGTGCAAAGATGCATAATGTGAGCTGGCATGAGATGGTGTCATGAGATGGCGTACCAGTGCATATGCAGAGTCACCTTGAAGGGAAAAGACAGGAGGATGTTAGTCATGCATGTGCCACTTGTGAGGTGTGCATCACGGGAGGGGATAGTCATGCCTGCCACCCATGTCACTCACCAACCAGCCAGCTGTCCCCATACATGTTATGTTCGAAATCTGTGGGGATGGGGCTCTGATTGTATATGTAGCTGTCATGGGTGTCATGGGTGGTGCCATGTGTTGGGCTGCTGATGTCCTCCTGCAAGGTTGTGGTAATTCCAGGATGGCATGAGGGGTGAATCTGAAGATGCGAGACACCTCAGAATCACTCATGCCAAAGATGTCTATGCGTGTGTGATATATCAAGTGAAGAGTGAGGGGCTTGCATCAGATAAGAATATTGTATTAGATTAGATTAAATTGTAAATTTTATATAAGCAAATAAAAAAAAAAAAAAAAAACATCTCCCGTGCCCTCCTTAGTGCCATCCTCCGTGCCCTCCTCCTTCTTTGTTCATCTAAAGTCAGTAGTATAGCTATGTGCGACGATGCCCCTGGCATGTTGGCATACAGATTGTTGAGCAACATGTGTGACTGCTGAACTCCTCACTAACAGTGTTGCTTTATCTGACAAGTAGACTTTTTTTCTTTTTTTAGACCAGCTTTTATCAGCTCTAATTTTAGACAGGACATTTTGCTGTTGCGCACACTGCGTCGCCTGCGCTGCCCCAACGTTGTTTTGTGGATCCCCGTAAGTCCCTCATTAGCATATTTGACTAGCAAATCAATGGTGTGTCTATCGCACTTTTGCGCGGACGGATGCGCCAGTCTAACGAAATTACGCGGGACAAAAAAAAGACGAATTTTTGCGTATCTCGTTCTGGGGATGCCGCGCAACGAAACGCACGCGCACATTTAGACTTACGCATGCGCATCTCCTGTTGCGCAGGCGTAATCGATCTGTGAATCTGGGCCATAGTTTTTAATTGCGTAAGGGCTTGGGAAAAGGAGTGTTTGAATTTGTGCTTGCTAAAGAAGCTTCGAAGTTGTAGGTGTGTCCATTGGGGGAAGCCTGACTGCCACACAAGATTTGCAAACTTTCTCTTGATTTTATTACTTTGCCTTGCATGCAATGAGAAGCTAGTAGTGGGCTGTCATTACTGGTAGTAGGAATAATTTTATTTCTTAGTCTAGGGCTGAATTCTGGGTTATGCTTACCTGGTTAAGGGTCCAGGAGTTGAGGCTATCTCATAATTATGCGCTAGGTGGAAGATTTGTAGAGTAGCGCCTATGTAGGGATGTTGCCTTATTGATAGCGGGTATTGGGATTTGTGAATCCATGGTAAGTATCTTAGAGGGAGTAGGGATATTGTATTTTTAATAGATATCTAATCCTTGTTGTGTGTGTGTGGCAATGCCAATCTATGATCCTTATGATGTGTGTGACATAATAATATCTTTTAAAGTCAGGTAGACCTATGCTTCCTGCCTCTTTGGAGCGCGTTATCGTATTAAAGTTTAATCTCGGTTTTTGATAAGCCCATACAAATTGTCACTGTGTGTGTTGTAAATGTGTAAAAAAAGGTGGATGGAATTTTAATGGGTAGCGCATATAATGCAATATAATAGTCTGGGAAGAAATACCATTTTATGTTTCAATGTTTTTTATTAAAGTTTTACAGTACAAAGATCAAAGATCTCGGCTTTTCATTGAGCATTATACAGCGTCTTTGATTTGATTTGATATTATTATTTGTAAAGCGCTAAATACAGTTCAAGAACTGCGCCTAAGCACATGAATGACTCTTTGAGGAGTCATTCAGTTAATACACACAAGGAATCCAATTCTTATAGCCTGCATCCCCATTAGTCTATCTGGGGAGTCTAGCTCTCTCGGTTGCATTGGGTACCCTCCAGACCACAAGAGAACAATGTCTCGCTGAGGGTGAAAACAGAACAAAAAAATTGGAATTACCATTTTGATAATAGCAGTTCTTTCAAACCAAGTGAAACCACCTGAGTGCCATTTCTTAAGGTCTAAGGAAATATTTTTTAGTAAGGGTAAAACATTTTGGTTAAACAGAGTTCAGGGTGAGCCAGATTCCTAAGTATTTCTGTGCTGTTTTCCCATTTGAAAGGGCAAATTATATGAGCTGATTTGAGTTTTTCTCTTGGTAATGTAATATTATAAGCATAACTCCACTTTTGTTGAGAAAAAATTCCCCCCCGAGTGATCTAAGTACATTGCAAGGATTATAACATACCTTTGTTGCAGTTTCTTACCTTTTGTTATTTTGAAAAAATCCATGTGTGTTTGTCTGTGCCTCTGTTCTGAGTAGGTCTAATGGGAGTGGTTTCATAATTCATAATTATAAGTCAGCTGCGGCAGTTGCAGGACACTAATTAGGAAATCTGCTGGGCCAGCATCACTTTAGATGTGTTCCTACAGGGAGTATATCACCATTTATTTTTTTTAGTGTAAAAATTTATAAAATAAGTATTGCAATGACTGCCATTTTATTCTCTAGGGTGTTAGAAAAAATATATATATACATAATGTTTGGGGGTTTTAAGTAATTTTCTAGCAGAAAAAACTGTTTTAAACTTGTAAACACCAAATAAAAAACAGGCAAGGTCCTTAAGTGGTTAATGTTGACTTATTTCTTTATTTAATGCATATTACTGAAATCTAGGTACTTCAGGAGATATTCTGGATTGTTAATAAACATGTACTTCCTTGTGTATATTGAATCTGGAGATGTTCTTGCGCATATTGGCCCGGATTCACAAAGGAGTTACTTTGCATATTGGCCCGGATTCACAATGTGCGCCGTCACATCTTTGCGCCGATTCACAAAGCAAGATACGCCGAAAAACATGGCATGTCATCCAGTCTAACTTGCCTACACCGGCGTATCGTGGGCGCATAGTTACGCTGGACACATTTGGCGTTCCCATTAAAAATATGCAAATGAGCAAGATACGCCGATTCACGAACATAGATGGGCCCCGGCCGCTTCATATACGCGCTTTGTGTAAGGCTTACGTCTGGCGTAAAGTTACCCCTGCTATATGAGGCGCAGCTAATGCTAAGGTATGGGCCAGGGAACGAAGCCATCGAATTTTACGTAGTTTTCGACGTTTACGTAGTACGTGAATAGGGCTGGGCGTAGGTTACGTTCACACGTTGTAGGCTTTGCGCGCCAACGTCACTAAGGCATTCTATCCAACGTGCTTCTGAACATGCGCACTGGGATATGTCCACGGGCGGCGCATGCGCCGTTCGTTCGGCACATGATTTGCATGGGGTCACGGTTAATTTTAATAAAACATGCCCACTGCCTAGCTAGCTTGAATTACGCTGACTTACGCCGGCACATTTACGCTATGCCACCGTTACTTAGGGAGCAAGTGCTTTGTGAATACAGCACTTGCCTCTCTAAGTTGTGGTGGCATAGCGTAAAGAAGATACGCTACGCTGCTCTAAAGATACGCCGGGATACAGTACGTGAATCCAGGCCATTATCTTTGTCATACATATAACATTTTTATTTATGATCTGTCCTTTGTTTATATGTCACTGATCTATGTGACTGTTATATTTGATTTGCAAAACCTTAATTAAAAAAGTATTCAATTAAACAATTGTTAAGGGTGTTGGTGTCTGTGGTTCTTCTAGCAAATCCAAGAGTTGGAAAGGGAGTTGGAAAGAGTGAGCAGAAATAACTAGTTTCTAGCAATAATTCTGCTCTATATTTATGTCCACATTATATTTCTATTATTTCAATTATTTCTAGCCTGCGCCTATCAATCTGAACAATATGGAAGTTTATAAACATACTTTGTGAAGACCCTACACATTTACAGTGCCAGCTTGAATTCTATGACACAGATTCAATAGGCTTTGTGAGTAGGCATTGCTGTGTCAAAAATTGCAAAAAGAGCCTACCTTCTGAACTACAAAGGTGTTGAGAGGAGGAGTTTCAGGAGGTGGAGCCAGTACAGAAAGCACTGATTGCAGATAAAATTGTACCATAGGATACATATTCCTTATAAATTCAAAGAAAATGGCAGAGAAAATGTTGCAAAGTATGAAGAGAATACAGGAAGTTGTGGAAGACAGGCACTCACAACATGAAAGGAGACTTTTAAAGTAAGCTTATATATTTTTTTTTTACTGCTTATATAGCTTATATATATATTTTTACTGTTATTACAATGCTGATGTCAAAAAAAATGTATGCTGAGGCCAAATATTTCCTATAATGCGAAAATTTAGTGAATGCAAATGTGCTTGGTTTGCATTCACATTTCATGCAGTCTATGCATACACATAAAAAAAAAAAAAAAATATATGAAAAAATAAAATAAAATAAAATGAAACAGAAACCTAAATCTACAAACTGACACTGCTAATCCTTTTTATATAGGTTATAGACCTAATATGCATTTCACATTATGGAAATTCTATTTCTTGTTATAACTTCATAACTTCATATAGGAATTGATGCTCAGTTGCTCACCATTATAATTTTGTAAAGTAAGATAAAAAACATAACCAAACTATATTAAAATTGTAAGTGAATAAATATCTTTGAGCAATTATTTTATACTTGTTTTTATAATATATTTTAATTTATAATCTGTGAGACCTTTAAAGTTGCCCTAAAAAGTAGGTTAAAAGTAAAAGCCACAAGTTTGATCTGTTGATTCCTATTTTAATTTAAAATGTTTTAGATGCAGAAATGGAACAGATGTCACGCCTTTCCGTCACCTAAGATGAAATAAAGTTCACTGCATTAATCTTGTTACACTGTTCTGCACTAAAAGTCATGAAATCAGATCACAGCTTGGTGCTAGTGAGTGGATTAATAGAGAAACTACTATCACATAAATGTGTAGATGATTAATACAATCTTTTTAAATGAGGCAAACAGCATGAAAGTGTTCGATTTGATGCCCCAAGGTGTTTTGATTTGCAGATTATAACTCCTTGTGTTCCGTATTTAAGTCACACAATCACACAGAATAGAAGCTTTATCAAAAGCATTTTTAAATACATTTCAGTAACTGTAGCTTTAGTTTGGGTCTCATTTAATTATTATTATCTGTTTAAGTATAGATAGGAAAATCTTCCTGGGGGGTTATTGAACCCTGTTTGAAATTCATGAAACCTGCACATAGCAAAAAAAAACAAAAAAAACATAGAACTATGGGGGAGTGAATCTTAATAATAAATTCTGCCCATTTTCAAGAGTAATAGGCAAGCTATTGTAAAAAAAAAAGGCCAATTTCGGTTTTGTTGCATGTGGAGCCATGCATATCTTTCCTTTTCACAAACAAACAAAGGATTTCCCAGCACACTTACTATTCAGTCTACAAAACAACCAAAGTGACCCTGTCTAACTATTCACGATAAAAACAGAGAGCTTTGTTTGCACACATTTGCAAATATATGCATAAGGAGGGGTGGGCTTTCTCCTGTCACACCTACCCTTAATCTATTAACTGCTATAGGTGTCCAACTTTGGAGACTCTAAACATTATAATGTTAGGACCATAGTATATAGAGGAGCCTTGATGTGGGTAATGTGGCTTATGCATATATTTGCAATTGTGTGCAAACAAAACCCTCTGGGCCAGATTCTTATATGAGATACGACGGCATATCTCCATATACTCCGTCGTATCTCTGTTTTTCCAGCTGTGTATCTATGCGACTGATTCTTAGAATCAGTTACGCATAGATTTTGCTTATATCCGACCTGCGTAAGTCACTTACACCGTCAGATCTAAGTTGAAATGTTACGCTGGCCGCTAGGTGGCGTTCCCGTAGATTTCTGCAAATGAGCCAGATACGCCGATTCCCGAACGTATTTGCGCCCCGTCGTCGTAGTTTACGTCATTTGCGTAAGCGTAAGGTTACCCCTGCCATGTTAAGTATGGAGGTCGGGACAGCATCGTGTTTTTCCGTCGTTTACGTCATTTATGTAACTCGTCGCCAATAGGGCTTTGCGTAAATTATGTTCACGTCGAAACCAATGTATTTGCGGCGTACTTTGGAGCATGCGCAGTGGGCTACGTTTACGGTCGAAGCATGCGCAGTTTGTTCGGGGCGGGGGCGCGCTTAATTTAAATACAAGCCGCTTTGAATTACGCAGGGATACACCGGGCCATTTACACTACGCCGCCGCAAATTACGGAGCAAGTGCTTGGAGAATACGGCACTTGATCCTGTAAGTTGTGGCGGCATAGTGTAAATAGCATACGCTAGGCTACGCCGTCAGATATGAGCATCTGGCCCTCTGTTTTTAATGTGAATTGTTAGAAAGGGTCAATTTGGTTGTTACCAGCAGACTGGCTGGTACATGTGCTGGTAAATCGTTTGTTTGTGATGTGTGTTGCCCTTCCATGTGCACCTTACTGCAAAGTTATAGATTGGGGTTGTAACCACTTATTTTTACTTTCAAAGATTGTTATTGATTTTCTACAACAGTAACATAAATTACAATCCTTACAGAATTGGAATGTAATAACATGTGGCAACATACAAAGTCAGTTAGGGGTAAAACAGTCGACCTAGGCCAGGTATTTTAATCCCTGAGAACCCATCCTACAACTAGGACGTTGAACATGATCTTGGGTGGGGGGCCTCTGGCACCCCTAGTGGGAACATGCAGTGCCTGGAGGGCTCCCCCTTCGATCCAAGAGGAAGCAAATAACCACGTGGATTGTGATTAAGTACTAGCATCAAGCCAGCTGACTCAGGGGGGAAGGCTGCATGTCAAACTTTCAATCCAAAATTAAACATGGAAAATGGCCTATGGAAATTTGATTGTACTATAGTACAGAAGAGAGAGGAAAATAAAGAAGGGAAGAGAAAGTCTCAAAGAGAGAAAAGAGTTAAGAAAGAGCCAATATACAGGAAAGAAGCCGTTAGTCCGCCACCAGCAGCTTCTGGTTAGGTTTGAAGTCCAGGATGTAGAGGGATGCCCAGGTCCTGGGACCACGGTTCCCAGATGGATTAGAATGTCGGAACTGTGTGCGTTAATATGCTGGCTAGTTTCTCCTGAGACATGATCCAGGAGATGTTTGGCTGCTATGAGGGTTACCTTGGGTTGTTTCCAAGCTTTGGCTATGGTCGTCTTGGCCCCTAGCGCAAAAAGTATATTCATTTGTGGCTGGCTTTGGAAATTTTATGGCGGTTTGAGTTCAGAAGAGCTATTTCTAGGGTTCTAAGGAGCTGATGGGTAGTCACTGTTTGGATCAAGGTAAATATCTTGCTTCAAAATGACCTAATTCTAGGTCACTCCCACATGTGTGGGCCATGGAGCCTATAAGCTGGCAACCACAGAAACAGAGAGGACTTGCTGTAGGAAAAAAGGTGGCCAGCTTTCAGGGGGTGAGGTACCATCTGGTCATTACCTTGATGATAGATTCAATTCAATTAGGGAGATGTTTCTAACCCCCTTGGATCCAGAAAAGTCCCATTGAAGTTGGAGGTCATTTTCCCATGCCATCATGTAGAACGATTTGGAAGACGGTCAAGCAAGCCACATTTCATAAGGTGTAAATCTGGGAGGGACTGGTTTCCCCTTCCAAAGCTTGTGGAGAAAATGCTGCATCTGTTGGAATCTGTAATGTTCCGAGATCGGCATTTCCAGCTTCAGAACACAGAAGTTCTGGATAATCGGACCCAAAGGGGTGCAGAAGTCCCAGATGTGATACAGCTCCTTGTCCAGCCACCATTTAAAAGACTTGATGTCTTTACCGGGGAGAATGTCCCGGTTGTGGAAAATATATGCCAGGGATCTACCTTCAGAGAGGCTACAAATCGTATTGTATCCCATAGATTCAGGTTTTGTGAAATAATGGGCAATAATATTGGGGGGCAGTCCTTGGAGGGGACCCAAAGCAGATAGTCTAAGGCATGGGTGCTCAACCTGTGGCCCTCCAGCTGTTGCGGAACTACAAGTCCCATGAGGCATTGCAAGCTGCTGACAGTTACAAGCTTGACTCCCAAAGGCAGAGCCATGATGGGAATTGTAGTTTTGCAAACGCTGGAGGGCCACAGGTTGAGCACCCATGGTATAAGGTATAGGTTGGCACAGCCTGTGTCTCTATTTGAACCCAGTCAGGTTTTTCAAGTTTGGAGTAAACAATGGGTAATTGAGCTATTCTTGCTGCTTATAAGTAACAAAGTGGGCAAGGAAAGTCTGTGGCCCGACCCCCCCAGATAAATTTAGTAACTTTGCTTTGGAAGGATTTTAAATGGTCCTTCCTTATGTTGATTGGGAGGGATCTGAACAAGTAAAGCAGTCTGAGAAGGAGTGTAATTTTTACAGAAAGTATTCTTCCTAGCCAGGTCAGTCCCCCCTTATCTCAGTTTTTAAGGGGGGATTTAATGGGTACAAGTGCTCAATTTTGGCTGTGAGAGTGATCCCCAAATACCTAATAGAGGAGACGCTCCACTCAAACTTGAATGAATTTTGCAATGCTATGACTATTTCTGGTTTGAGGGATATGTTTAGTGCTTGGGATTTGGAATAATTTACTTGGAGACCTGAGATGGTAGAGAAATCGTTTAGGAGTTTGCAGAGATTGGGAAGGGTCGTGATCGGTGAGGTGATAAACAGGAGTATGTCATTGGCGAACAAAATGCATTTGTGAGTTTGTGGACCCCAGATTACTCCTTGGATGTTTGGATTGGAGCGTATTGTGATCGCTAGGTACTCGATGGCAATAACAAAAATTAAGGGGGATAGTGGGCAGCCCTGTCTAGTACCCTAAGAGTCCCTGCACTCCTTGAGGGCAAAAATGTAAGGACAGGTCACAGAGTCAAAAGCTTTGTGCAAATTAATTAAGTCCTTTCTGCTTGGGGCCCTTGTCCCAGCCAGATTGTAGTAGGGAAATTATGTCTATTGCCCTTCTGATTTGATCTGGTCCCTGTCTGCCTGGGATGAACCCAACTTGGTCTTTGTGGATGTATCGACCAATGAAGGATGCTAAGTGGTTGGCCAGAATTTTTGTTAGGATCTTGAGGTTGTTATTTATGAGGGAGATGGGTCTATAGTCCCCTACTTCCTCTAGGTTTTTGTATTGTTTGGGTATTACTTTTATGTAGGCCGTATTGAGGTGTGGGTCTAAGGGAGAGCCGATCCCTTTTTTAGTTCTTTTATGACCTCCAATATCTCTTCAGTCAAAAGGGGGGCCTCTAGCAACTTGTTATGCTCGATAGATAGAGATGGTAAAGGAAGGTCCTTCATGTAAATTAAGAATTTCCTGGCCCTTGTCTGCTGAGGGTGACCAGTAGAGCTTGGAGTAGAAATCCGGGAATGCTGCGAGTATTTTTTTTGGGTTGGCTGGGGGTGCTGTCCCGCTATTCTAATTTGGGTGGTGGAGTAAGCGTGATACTGTGGAGAGAGTTTAGAGGCCAAAGTGGTGCCCATGTTGTCTCTCAGAGTGTAGAATTTGGCCCCACTACAACGGATGTGTTTCTCCACTTTTGCTGTGAGGGCTAGATTGATTTCTAACCTAGCAGCATCTAACTGTTCTATTGATGTCTTAGTAGGACATTACTTATGTTTTGTCTTAACGACATAAAGGCCTTCTTTAGCCTCACGATGTATATCTGTCACTCCCTCTTGACCCGGGTAGCCATACTAATTAGTTTTCCCTCTAAGGCCGCGTACACACGAGGGGATATGTCCGCTGAAAACGGTCCGATGGACCGTTTCAGCAGACATCTCCGCTCGTGTGTATGGGCTAGCGGACAGATTTCTCCACCCGACAGATTTCAAAGCATGCTTTGAAATCTATCCGGTGGGAATCTGTCCGCCCGACATGTCTGCTGGTTAGTACACTTACCAGCAGACATGTCGCCCCCACCGCCGCCGCGCCGCTGCCGAATGGATTCGGCGCATGCGCGGAAGTGTTTTACTTCCTGGTGCGGTGACGTGGCGGTGACGCGGCGGCGTCAACGTCACCGCCGCGTCACCACTACGTCACCGCGCCGTCCGGCGGCGGGGAATTTGATCCGATGGTGTGTACACGCCATCTGATCAAACTCCCGATCGGACATATCCGATGGAAATGGTCCGCGGACCGTTTTCATCGGATATATCCGATCGTGTGTACGCCGCCTAACAGTCACTTTGTGGGCTGCCCACAGGGTCTCCGGGAGATGCTGTCAACTTAATTTAGGGTAAAGAATTCCTTTAAGGAGTCGTTTATTTTGTTAGTTTTGGTGGGGTCACTGAGGAGTGATTTGTTAAGTCTCCAGTGTGTCCCCAGGTTTCTTGTAAGGAGATTGTGAAGGGTGAGAGTTACCTGAGAGTGATCTGATCAGACTGTGTCCTTGATTGATGAGTTCAGGGCAGTTGGGATGGGATTTGGAGAGATTAGGATATGGTCGATCCTGGTATATGTCTGGTGGGGGCAGGAATAGTGGGTGTAATCTCATTTAGCGGGGTTCATTTCCCTCCAGACGTCTACCAGTCCTTAAGAGTGAAAGAGTCTAGCTATTGTAAGACTAGCTCTAGTAGGGTGGGTCAGCTGGGCCTTAGGGGGTCTGGATCTGTCTAGCCCCTGGTCAAAGGCAACGTTCACGTCCCTTTCAAAATTGACTTTGCCCTCCAAAAGGGGGTTAAGAGTTCTGAAGAGAGATTGAAAAAATTGAGTCTGTCCAGTGTTGGGGTCGTAGTATGAAACCACAGAGTATAGACTTCCTTCCATAGTGCCCTTAACCAGTATAAATCTACCTTCTGTACTTCTATGGACTGCAATCAGGGAGAATTTGCTATGCTTAGAGAAGATTGCTACCCCCTTGGTCTTTTTCACCGCGTTTGCCAGATAACATATTGGGTAGTGAGCCTGTGGAAAATTAGGGCTGTATCACATCGGGAAATTAGTCTCTTGGAGCATAACTATGTCCAGTTTGAGGGAGTGGTAGTATTCAGGAGAGTTTAATTCCTGGACATTATGTGTGGCTATCTTGAAATTAGATTTTGGGGGTTGTTGACTAGCCATGAGAACAGAAGGCATTATGCTGTCAGAGATACTGTCACTTACTTCTTTCTGTCTTTTTCCATTCGGAATGGAGCCGTGGACGTGGCGAGAGACGGTCTGGAGCTGGATCCGGTCCTGGCTCCCAACCAGCAGATCGGCTATAAAGAGGAGAAGAGTTAGAGACAGAGAGAGATTAATAAGAAAATACAAAACAGGGTATGGCGTCTTCTAGGAAGAATCTGACTTCTATAGTAAACAAAAGCAGAAAGCAAATCACAACCAGCTATGTCTCAACCCAGGAGTTGTGTAGGAAAAAGGATCCCTAGGACCCCTGTGGGAAATCCCCCCCATAAAGAGGGTAGGGGGAGGGTCCCCCCAGGTGCCCAATGCCAGCCCCCAATACTGAGATTGTCCGTTTAGGGTACCACGTGTCCATGGGAGTGCTGTCCTTTAGGCCTCGGAACAGTCAAGCCTACCGGATCCCCTGAAGCCACGCTTGAGAGGAGTCAGGGCACCTCCAGAGGAGCCCTCTGAAGTTCTCTGTATTTAGGGACATGGAGGTGGGTAGAGAAAAAACAGAGGAAACACTTTGGACAAAACTTGATTGAGAAAAAGTACACTCGATGTCTTGACCTTTAATTTGCTGGTAATGATCAACAGGAGGAAAACTTGGGAAGTAGAAATTAAATAACAGGTTAAACGGTGGAGAGGGGGAGAACCATAGGGCCACTTGGGCCTGGAGCGACTAGCTCTGTCAACAGGTAAGACCACCCTCATGGAAGAGGGAAGTGAAGGAGAGAAGGGTGTATGTAGAACATGGTTCATAGTCTTATGGAGGCCTGCCGTCTTTTGTTCTCTTATTCATTCCTTTGTTCCAGACTAGAGAGATCGGGCTTGTAGGGGGCATCACTTAGAATATCCTGCGGAGGCATTGGTAAAGTCCATGGATCCGTATTTTCTGGGGGATCCCAGGGCTCCCTGGTCCGGGATGATGCGGAGATCCTGGCTTAAGTGGCCATCATAGTGCTCCGGCACATTCACACGGTTACCACTTTTTTTTTATCTTTGTCTTGCAATGACGATTTTTCAAAAAAGCAGAGCAAGAGAAGGTGGGTTTTTGCTCTTGATGTTGTCACACTTTGCAAAAGTACCACCCTTTGAATGGCCGACAGCTGGTACTTTCTGTAAGTGGGGCTCCAATGAGCAGTAGGAAAATTATGTGTTAGAGTGGTAGTATATAATCAGGAAATCCCTAAAGGAGAGGCAAAAGCAGGAAAGTAATGACTTGCTGATAGTGGAAGTAGGGAGACTTCACAGGATACAGTGGCATCAGCGGCCATCTGGAGTTGCAGAAAATTTACACTTTTAGCACCCCACCTATCCTAGGCCATGACTGGACCCATTGGAATTGTTAAAGCACTCAATTTCTTGGATTGCTACAAGAGCATCCACAAATAGAGGTTGCATGTATGTTTATACTGTAGTTATTTCTGGCTCTCCTTTGGCTCTCTATATTTCCTAGACCTCACCCCACTGTATATCTATCAACCTATCTATACATATCTATATATTTTGTGTTGCAGCCATATAATTTAGTTAAAACTGTTCGGGCCTGGGTTGTCACAAAGTGGAAAATTCCCATTTATATTTATGTTATAATTTACATTTTTTTTTACATTAAAGTTTTTTTTTTTATTGGAAAAAATAAAATAAAAATCAGAGTACAAAATACAGCCAGAATACCGATAACACAAATCAAGACATATCAGTATATACTCTGAAAAAATAAGCTACTTTTATATCTTATAACACAAGATAGCAAAGGGAAACATCACAACTTAGGATATTACCCTCTACTAACTACTACTAAATAAAAAGAGAAAGAGAGAGAGAGAGAGAGAAAAAAAAGGAGACACTGTGCACAAACAGCTCATCTACAATCTCTGTATACCAATGGGGGTGAACAGGAGAAATCAAAACTACAACCACAATCTCATCTCATATCTAATTGTGAGTATTGATCTGAATATCTGAACGCCACCCAAGGTGACCATGTCTTAAATTTTTTCGACGATTCCCTGGCAATGGCTACAGTTTCCTCCATTTGGTGGATATTCTCTATGGAGCTAAACCACTCTGGAATGGAAGGGATGTCCTTCGATTTCCAGTGCCTGGGAATAAAGACTTTCGCTGCATTCAGCAGATGTCTTATCAGTGATTTTTTATAATACTGCATAGAACAATCCGCAATATGGAGTAGACAACATGCTGGAGAGAGAGAGATTGTGGTATCCGTAATGACCTTGATCACCTCACTCACCCTATCCCAGAAGGATATCCCATTTTTATATTTATTTATAATTTTTATTTCTGCCAGAATTGTTAAATACCAGGGCAAAGAGCAGGCAGCAGAAAAAAATGAATCAAGAATTCTACAGCCATGGCAGCCCATGTTTCCCCAAATATGGACTGTCCAAAAAACAACAGGCAAGCCTGGAAAGCAAGGTAGCACTTCTGCCACATGGAGATAGAATGCTAATTAAAAATCTATCTTCCAGTCATTCTCCCTCCCCTTAGTCTCCTTGTACTGCACTTCTATATTCACCTCCTTCTTATATGTGATAATGGCACTAGGAGAGGCCCTGGAAAGCTGTTTATTTTTTACCCTACCAGTGGCTCATCTTCTAGGATGTCTGCATAATTTTGAAGAAAATAAATAGTGATGGGGCAGGGATTAGTGACATAATCCCTCTTGTGTGACTGTCCATTTGATAATTAGAGATTTTCCTAGCTTGTGACGGAAAATATTAGTTATATGAAGACAGGAGGCGAGTATCTTGCATTTATCTTTCTTTATTAAATGCTCATAGCAGAAGAAATTTTCTTCATATTTTATGTAATTTATTAAACTTTTTCTAATAAAATGGTGGAAAAAGGGGGACTACAATTCCCAGCAGTCCCAGCAAGTCTAAGCCACTCCTCCCAGTGGTATGTATATAAGGGATTGCAGTGGAGCACTACTTCCTCTTTCTTGAACGAATACCAGAACAGGATAAATCCAAGAGAACTTCACACCTGAGTCTTCGGACTGACGGTCCCTCTAGTCGTGGTGCCGGAACAAGGTAACCAATGGATAGCAACCGCGCTGTCCAGGACTTCAAACGGAAAAACGGAACAAACTTCGTCCCAACGGGGACCCAGGAATCCACTGCCTAAGCGCCAACGAGAGCTTAATATTGAGATTCAATATCCTGAAAAGAGAATAAAGAAATATTCGTGATAGGGTGGGTCGGGAGGGAAGATACTCGCCTCCTGTCTTCATATAACTAATATTTTCCGTCACAAGCTAGGAAAATCTCGAATTATATATCAGACAGGAGGCTCATATCTTGCAAGTTCAAAGCTATAAACATATATAATCTGTACTAGTATAAATAAGGTAGTTATACATGTCCTATCCAAAACAGTCATTAGATGAATCTTGGTAACAGATAAGGATTACACCCTACCTAAGAGTTAATGACAGATAAAGAGATATGATCCTCCGGTCTAAAGTAAAATTGGCGAAAGGTCGACTCTGACGACCAGTCAGCTGCTAATAAGAGGTCTGATAGAGAACCCCCTGAAGAAATCACCTTAGTGGCCATAGCCCCCCTGGTCGAGTGTGCGCCAAAGAGCGATACATCTATACCTGACATCTCCATCACTAGTCTCACCCATCTAGCCAGAGTGGCTGATGATACTGGATGATGTGGTTGTACATAGGAGATTAACAATTGTGAATAGTCAGGGGAACGTAGAGTTGATGTGCGCAACTCATATGCCTGGAGGCAGCGTACCACGCATAAGCGCGGGTGTGATAAAAATAGTGGGTAGAATACCGAGTGTAATTTCGTCTTGGTTCTGCGCACCACAGAGAACTTAACGCCATCCGGCGAGAATTGACGCCTAGAGATATCTAGGGCTCTCACATCCGAGATTCTTTTTATGGAAATTAGACATAGCAGCATGGTAAGTTTAAGGGAGAGAGTTTTTAAAGAGAGTTGATCGTTGTCTTCCCATGAGGAAAACAGCTGAAGAACCCTGGACACATCCCAGGTGGACTGGTATCGTGGACGCGGAGGGCGTGTATATTTAACGCCGCAAAGTAAACGACATACCAAAGGGTGTTGACCGACAGGTGAACAATCTACCGGATCATGATAGGCCGAGATAGCAGACCTATAAACATTGAGGGAACTATAGGATTTTCCCGACTCGTATGATTCTGCTAGGTAGTTCACCACCGAGGAGATAGGAGCCTGAACGGGATCAATCTGTCGTCTATCACACCAACGAATCCATAATCCCCAGGCAGATCGGTATGCCGATCTAGTCCCTGGGGCCCAGGCCAAGGTGAGGAGGTCTCTAGCTGATTGTGAAAGGTCTGCACCAGATCCTGGCACCCCGAAACCAGCCAGGCCAGGAGGAGCATTTTGTCTCCCAGAAGTAATGGATGTAGGCCCTTGGTCGGATTTGTCAGTAGATGTGTTGAATGTGGAAGGAGCCTGGGGTAGTCGATCGACATTCCCAGAATCAGCGGGAACCAAGGTTGTGTCGGCCACCACGGGGTGATCAGAACCAGTGTCGCCTTCTGAGAGACTATGTGAAGGAGAAGCCTGGTGATCAGCGTGAAGGGGGGAAATGCGTTATGTATCCCCTCGGGCCACTGTTGGAGAAAGGCGTCCACAGCTACTGCTTCCGGATCCGGTCGCCAGCTGTAAAAGCGGACTAACTGCCGGTTGAGTCTCGAGGCAAACAGATCTGTGTGAAACGGGCCCCAGAGATCCTGCAGTACTTGAAAAACCGATCTGTCCAACGTCCAATCGCTGGAATCCGTGAGATATCGGGAGTTCCAGTCTGCCACACAGTTGGAAACCCCTGGAATGTATTCCGCCATCGGGATGATGTTGCGAGATAGGCAGAAATTCCAGAATTCGGATGCGATGTCCGCTAACATCTTGGATCTGGCGCCCCCTAGGCGATTGATATACTGCACCGCCGCTACGTTGTCCATGCGTAAAAGAACGCAACAGTTGGACTTCTGAGAGAGAAAACTCCTGACAGCAAAGAGTGCCGCTAGTAGTTCCAAAGCAATGATGTGGATTGATGATTCGTCCACTGACCAAGTCCCTCCTGTGGTGTGTATGCCACAACGAGCTCCCCAGCCCTGTCGACTCGCATCCGATTCTAAGACGATGTCCGGTCGAGAGCTGAAAATAGTCTTGCCGTTCCATTCTACGGCATGTCGAAGCCACCACCGCAATTCTTCCTCCGATTCCGAACAAAGGGCGACCTTGTCTGAATAACGGAGACCTTGCCGTAAATGGAGGGTCCTGAGGCGTTGTAAGGCCCGATAATGTAATGGGGCTGGGAAAATTGCTTGAATGGAAGCCGATAGAAGTCCGACTATTCGGGAGAGCACTCTTAATGATACCTGACCTTTGCGTAAGACCACTCTGATTTCCTTCCTGATCAAAGTCAGTTTGGACTCTGGTAGTCGTAAGACTGCCTGTCTGGTGTCCACGGAGAAGCCTAAAAACTCCATCTCCTGAGCTGGAGATAGAACGGATTTTGAATGATTGATAAGAAAACCCAGTTCCTCTAAGGCGGCGTACACACGATCGGATATATCCGATGAAAACGGTCCGCGGACCATTTCCATCGGATATGTCCGATCGGGAGTTTGATCCGATGGCGTGTACACACCATCGGATCAAATTCCCCGCCGCCGGAAGGCGCGGTGACGTGGCGGTGACGCGGCGGTGACGTTGCCGCCGCCGCGTCACCGCAACGTCACCGCACCAGGAAGTAAAACACTTCCGCGCTTGCGCCGAATCCATTCGGCAGCGGCGCGGCGGCGGTGGGGGCCGACATGTCTGCTGGTAAGTGTACTAACCAGCAGACATGTCGGGCGGACAGATCCCCACCGGATAGATTTCAAAGCATGCTTTGAAATCTGTCGGGTGGAGAAATCTGTCCGCTAGCCCATACACACGAGCGGAGATGTCTGCTGAAACGGTCCATCGGACCGTTTTCAGCGGACATATCCCCTCGTGTGTACGCGGCCTTAGAGTGACACTGTCCAACGCTTGTGTAGCTCGGCTAGTGTTTTTGAATGAGCCATAATTAGAAGATCGTCTAGATAAATTATCAGCCGAACTCCTCTGCATCGTAGTGCAGCCACCACAGGTTTCATTATTTTGGTGAAGCACCATGGGGCTGAAGACAGGCCGAAGGGTAGGCAAGTGAACTGCCACATACGATCTTTCCATTGGAATCTTAGAAATGTTTGAGAGGATTGGTGCATAGGGATCGTTAGGTACGCATCTTTGAGATCTATCTTGATCAGCCAATCCCCCAGGATAAGGAGATCTCTCAATAAATGTATGCCCTCCATTTTGAAGTGGCGGTATGTCACGAATTGGTTTAATTCCCTCAAATTGATCACCGGTCGGAAACCTCCATCTTTCTTCCTTACCAAGAAGAGGTTGCTCACAAAACCGGGAGAGAAAGGGTCTACTTCTACCACTGCCTGCTTTGAGATGAGATTCTGCAGTTCCTCGTCTATGAGGTGCACATTTTGGGCTGAAAGATGCGTGGGCTGGGGTTGTATAGACATGATCGGTTGGGATATGAAATCTATTTGGTAGCCCGCTATTGCGGCCAGTATCCAAGCGTCTGCAGTAATCGTGTACCAGACGTGGGTAAAATGTTTCAGCCTGCCCCCTATAGGTATATGCGTATGGTAATTCGTAAATACACTTACCGGTGGGTGGACGGGATCTGGGGAAACCTCTGCCACCGCGCCCTCTCCATGGGCGTCCTCTGGGCGGGAAGAATGGAGCTGGTTGTGCCACCGGAAAAGGGTACTGTTGCTGTGCGTAAGCTCGAGCGGGTGCCCTCGGGTAGGCCCTGTAGTAATTGCCTCGGCCGGCAGATCGGCCTCTTCCTCTGCTGGCCTTGTTAAAAACCTTAGAAGCATAGCCAGACTTCTTTAGGGATGTCTGGGCCTTGTCTAGGCTATTAAAGAGGCCCACAAATCTATTGATGTTCTTCATCAAATCATCTCTGAATAGGAGACCTTCTGCTGAGGGGCCAGGTTCTGACTCCGCTAAGTGTGAGAGTTGTGGGTCGAGTTTCATCAAGATGGACCTGCGTCGTTCAATAGCGCAGGTCGTGTTGGCTGAGCCTAACAGGCAGATAGCCCGTTGTGCCCATCCTCTCAGTTGAACTAAGTCCACTGAACCGTCAGTGGAGGCCGCCTGCTCAGACAGATTCAGAATTTTTGTTAAGGGACCTAGGATGTCTAAAATACGATCTTGGATCGTTTTGAAAGAACGTTCTATGCCCTTTTTTGCATATTTGCCTGATTTTGTCAAGTATTTGAGTAATATCGGGTCAATCTCAGGCGTAGCCGTCACCTTCTTAGGGATGGACGGTCTGGGACATTCCGCTCTTAGTTTATTTCTGTTAGTTCTATCTAGGGTTCTCCTTGTCCAGTGTTCCACATATTGTGACACCTGCGGAAGGGGGGCCCAATCTCCAGATCTGGGGTGTGAAATATTTTCAGGGTTGAAAAATGGTTCCCCGAGGGAGTCCAAAATAGTTTTGGGTGGTATGTCCGAATTGGCTTCCATCTCACCAGCCATCTGCCCAGCCTCCTCTTGGTCGGATTCAGAGTCATCAGGAGCTGACAACAGTGATCCTTCAGATGCATCATAATCTGATTCCTCATTAAATGAGTCCGGTTTAGCCCGGTGGACAGGTTTCAACTCCTTGGATAACAAGGGTCGCTCATTGTCAGGATGGCTGGGTCGGCAGGCCGTGGAGGGTCCTGCCTCATGCATGGATTGTACTTCCCTTGCCGGGGAGTCGGTGCAAGTGTTCAGGTGCTTGCGTTTGTAAGGGACCTTGCCCTTTTTAACCACCTCTGTTTGAACATTGTGGGGGTTAAAGTTATGTGCCAAGGCAGCCTGGATGGAGCTAGCTATGAGCTCTTGTATCTGGGTCGCAGTTAGTAGCTGAGGAGTCTCAGGGTTTAAACCTGGACTTGAGAGATCATTCTGGGTAAGTCCAGATCGCTCTGCCATTATGAAATGTCTCTGAATTCTAGTGTAGAACCTCAAAATTGGACCACTCAGTTATGAGTGCTCCGTTCACTATATATATATAGAGCTAGGAACTGCTTGATCTAATTCTAGGTAAGCAGCAATGAGATCCGCTCTCAGGGTGGAAACAATATATTTTTAGAACTTATCTTTCAGGGCCGTGACCTGGACCCTGCACCGCTCGCCGCTATCTGGTGTATAGCGAGGGGAGCGCGGTCTAGGATAGAATCGCAGTCTCGCGAGACTACAGGAAGATCCTAAGTGGATGGCTAGATCCCTCTCTCCCGCCCCTAACAGTGACGCGCGGGAGAGAGAGAGGGTGCGCGCACGCCTGCAGATGCGGCTCTTGTGAAATCCTAGTTGAATCTGGGGACAGGCGAGATGACGCCTGAGCAAGATGGCGTAATCTCGCGAGATAACGGAGCTCTGTGAGGGAAACACACCAGGTAAGGTTCTAAGGCGGGGAATAAAGTAAGGAACGGAAAAGTAACCCAAACGGCGGATAAGGACAACGATAAAAAAGGGGGGGAAGCGAATAAACAAAATAGAACTCGTAACTGTCTCTACACAGACAGTACAGGAGGAGCTTGCAAATAGAAAAAATCGGGAGAGAGAGAGGGGAGGGGGGGAGCCCCCAGAACTCAATAATCCCAAAGGACAGATATCAGTAACAATGATCAGTGAAAATGATAATAATAATATTAATAGTAATAATACTCTAGCCAAATTCCATCACAATAATAAGGATACAACTAGTGTACTTATCTTTTTCTTGCCATGAGCAGAAAGAAAGAGGAAGTAGTGCTCCACTGCAGTCCCGTATATACATACCACTGGGAGGAGTGGCTTAGACTTGCTGGGACTGCTGGGAATTGTAGTCCCCCTTTTTCCACCATTTTATTAGAAAAAGTTTAATAAATTACATAAAATATGAAGAAAATTTCTTCTGCTATGAGCATTTAATAAAGAAAGATAAATGCAAGATATGAGCCTCCTGTCTGATATATAATTATTGCTTATTTCAAATGAACTTGTTGATGTTTCTTCACAGTCTCAATGTCAATGTGGGCTTTGTTTCTCTTTAGTGTTTGTACAGCTTCAGTGGGATTTTTTGAGGCTTTGGTACATACATTTGTGGTTTAATTACTACCACATCAATCCAGTGAAGCCAGTGAAAATCTTTTTGAATCGTATGTCCACTAGATTATATATGTTAGTCCATGTGTGTTGGCTGATGAGCCTCACATGGAATCTTCAAGTTCTTAAGAAGATCTGTTAAGGCTGCCTCCCTCTAATGTTAGTGTTGGCCCTCTAGCCCTCATGTTTAAGATACTCCATTGTTTCTAGAAAAGGTTGTGTTGTCACAAGTAATGACACTGGTGCCTGTTGGGGTGGTTTAGTCTATAGGCAATTGACTAAAATCAAATTCTGGTTGGATTCTATGCTTTGACTGTTTTTAATAACACTAGCTCTTCTCTTTTTTACCATCCCTGGGAAATATCTGGGTAGAAAACTGTTGATAGCAGCAGTTTAGTTTGTGTAAATATTCAACTTTGATCTCATTTGCTGATGAGCAAATCTTCATGTTTCGCTATGGCTTCCACACAGTCTTCCACACTTACATTTATAGGGCCGGATTCAGAAAGAACTTACTTTGCCCTATCTGTTGATACGCCGCGTAAGTTCTAGGATGCGCCGGCGTATCTTTTTTCTGTATTCAGAAAGCAAGATACGCCGGAATTTTGCTAAGATACGAAACGGCGTAAGTTTCTTACGCCGTCGTATCTAAGTTGCATATTTACGATGGCCGCTAGGTGGCGCTTCTGTCGATTTACACGTCGAATATGGTAATGAGCTAGATACGCCGATTCAGAAACGTACGTGCGCCCGTCGTTTGCGTAAGGTTTTTTCCAGCATTAAGTTACCCCTGCTATAGGAGGCGCAGCCAATGTTAAGTATGGACGTCGGGACAGCGTCAAATTTTTCGTTGTTTACGTTGTTTGCGTAAGTCGTTCGCGAATAGGGCTGGGCTTAAGTTACATTCACGTCGAAAGCATTGACTATTTGCAATGTGATTTCAAACATGCGCACTGGCATACGTCCACGGACAGCGCATGTGCGCTGTCGTTCGGCGCGTCATTTACGTGGGGGTCACGAGTCATTAACATACAACATGCCCCCTACCTGCCTATTTTGAATTACGCACGGTTACGCCAGCCCATTTACACTACGCCACCGTAACTTAGAGCGCAAGTTCTTTCTGAATACGGGACCTGCCGCTCTCAGTTACGGCGGCGTAGTGTAAATGAGATACGCCGCCTGAATCTCGTCCATAGAGTTTTTTCCCCTATAATGCACAAAGCATTCTGGCATTATAATTTACAAACAAATTATATTTTACTGCAACAGGAGACCCATTTTGAATAGTTAAAGTTGTTCAGCATATCTGTTATTTGAAAATTTTAAGGAAATAAATGAAGGATTGTGGTTTGTTTTTTGTAAAGGTTGTCATTTAACCACTTCAGTCCGGAAGATTGACCAGGGCATTTTTTGTGATACGACACTGCGTTGCTTTAACGACAATTGCACAGTCATGCTAAGCTGTACCCAAACAAAATGTATGTCCTTTTTTTCCCACAGATAGAGATTTCTTTTGGTAGTATTTGATTACATCTGCGTTTTTTATTTATTGCGCTATAAACAAAAAAAAATGTTGTACCCTTTGCTATAATAAATATCCACAATTTTTTTTTTTAAAAAGCTAAGTTTTTTCCTCAGTTTAGACCGATATGTATTCTTCTACATATTGTTGGTAAAAAAAAAATCGCAATAACCTTATATTGATTGGTTTGCGCAAAAGTTAGCATCTACAAAATAGGGGATAGATTTATGGCTTTTTTTACTATTATTTTTGTATTAGTAATGGCGGCGATTTGTGATGTTTATCAAAACTGCGATGTTATGGCAGACAGATCGGACACATTTGACACATTTTTTTATATAAAAATGCACTGATCACTGTGTAAATGTCACTGGCAGGGAAGGGGTTAACACTAGGGGGCGGTCAAGGGGTTAACTGTGTTGCCTAGTGTGTGTTCTAACTGTAAGGGGAGGGGAATGACTGTAGGAAATTACAGATCATGGTTCCTAGCTAGTAGGAACTCACAATCTGCCTCTCCTCTAGTCTCCTCACAGATCTGGGACACGTCCCAGTTTTGCCTCTCTATTTATTTATTTTTCATCATTTCATATACATACATTTCCACAATAAACAATTACATATACCACAACCCTAAAGGACAGTCCTACCTCCTCCAAACCTCCTACTCCCTCCTCCCCCCGCCCCCCCCCCGGGGAGAAACAAAAAAAGAAAAAAAGGGGGGGGGAAGGGGTGCCCCATTACCAAATTGTCTGTGCCCTCCCTGCTTGGTGCTCATCATAAGGGGACGCAAAGAACTTTTGTATCCCACTACCCATAAGCCTCTCTCAAATAGTGAGAGAGGAGAAGAGAGAAAAAAAAAAGTTAAAAAAACCATTGTGTTAAAGTGCATTTGTGCTTAGATTTCCCCTTCTAGTATCCCCCCAGGGGAAGGGAGAGGAGGGGGAGAAGGTCTCAACTCATATCTCCTTTGTATACCAGCAAATATTACCTAAGTACTTTCATCACTCATGTAACCTATATAAACAATAGATTGTTTCAACTTTTCCCAACCTCCCCAAATTCCAGTATTGTGATTATTTAATTCCTTATATTGAGACGTTATCTCTTCCATGCTTCTTATCCTTTCTACCTCCCTTAACCATTCTTGTATCGAGGGTGATAGCTTATCTTTCCATTTTTTTGGAATCAAAATCTTTGCTGCATTTAATAATGTTGGGATAATTGTTGTTTTATATTTATTTCCGGGGATAGTCACAGCATGGAATAGACATTGCCATGGGTCCAAATTAATCTCAGTTCCACTGATCTCTTTAATAAAATGTAATATTTGGATCTAATATGGCTGGATCTTCGAACACTGCCACCATATGTGGGCATGCGTTCCTACCTCCCCGCAGTCCCTCCAACATAAAGATGTCTCCTGAGGATTTATCTTGTTTAGTTTCACCGGTACATAATACCATTTATTCAATAATTTGAAATTCATTTCTTTTATCCTTGAGTCTACGGAGGTGGACTGTACATAATCCAGGATTCTACTTCTCATTCTATCCGATGGTGGTTGATTTAATTATAATCCCCAGCTCTCTGTTGGGCACACAGCACCCTGCTCCAGATGCGTCATTAACATTTTGTAGATGGTAGAAATTCCATGTTTATCTGTCTTCTTTTCCTCTACCAGTTTTTCCCATACATTTAATCTACCTACCCCCCTTAGGCCTCGTACACACGAGGCAATAGATTTGTTCAAAACGGTCTGTCCGACCGATTTGAACAAATCTGTCTCTTTGGATTTTGGTTTGCTCGCGTGTACACACGAGCAAACCAAAATCCCCGCCAGCAGACGGCGCGCTGACGTGTCGGTGACGTGGCGGTGACGTTGACGCCGCCAAGTCACCGCACCAGGAAGTAAAACACTTCCGCGCATGCGCCGAATCCATTCGGCGCCGGTGCGAGACGACATGTCTGCTGGTAAGTGTACTAACCAGCAGACATGTCGGGCGGACGGGTTTCCACCCGATAGATTTCAAAGCATGCTTTGAAATCTGTCGGGTGGCCAAATCCGTCGGCTCGCCCGTACACACGATCGAATCTGTCTGCTGGGACGGTCTAGCAGACCGTTTCCAGCAGACAGATTTGATCGTGTGTACGCGGCCTTAGAGGTTTTGGGAGAGTATCTACAAAATGTTTCAGCTGGTTATATCTCCAGACTTCCCAAGGGGAGGGTCCATATCTTTCCCGCAGTTCATTTAGTGTGCATAAAGCGTTTCCCCTCATTACATCTCTTAGTCTCAGGTATGGGGCTTTGGTCCATTTTAAATACAATTTATTATCTTTCCCCGGGGGGAAATAATTATTTCTTGTAAGGGGCATTAAGGGACTCTTATGTTTACCTTGTGTACTTGTAGAAAAGTCTGGGAAAAATATTACTCCCTTCTCTTTTGATCTGGTTAATGTACGGAAGGCAATGCGATTTCTTTTATTGTTCCACACAAATTTTTGTAACACTGATCTCAGTTTTAAAATAAGCTATGGGGATATTTATTGGCAGACTTTGAAATATGTATAGAGCCTTAGGGAGAATCATCATTTTAACCACACTTATCCTGCCAAACCATGACAGTCTATTGGCAGGATATCTCTTCAATTCATTTTTAATTTTATTTAACAGTGGCATGTAGTTATCATGATATAAATTTAAATTAGCTCTTGACAAAAATACTCCCAAGTATTTTAAACCTTATTGTTTCCATCCAAAAGGATATAATTTTCGGAGGTTTTTACTCTCATTCATTGGAACCGAAATATTCAAAATTTCAGTTTTTTCCATATTTATTTTTAGATTTGAAACCTGACCATAGTTTCCCAATTCTTCCATAATTTTTGTGAGGCTTTGCGTGGGATTTGTTATATATATCATGATATCGTCCGCAAAGGCGGATATTTTGTGTTCTTGTCCTCCCGCTACTATGCCTGTAATCTCCTGGTTAACTCTTATAGATGTTAAAAAAGGTTCCAAAGAGCGTGCATGCGTGAAGCCTAGCGGGACAGACATGCCGGGCTAGAGCTCCACTCCGTGAAGGAGAATTCCCGCCGATATAGTACCGAAAATCAAGGCGAAAACTAACAGGGATTCGGTACAACTTCCACAGAGGTGAGGGACACTTTTTATTCGAAAAATGGTGCTGGGAAGAGCAAGAAACAGGGACAAAACAAATCCTGTCAGTGGTGCTCAGCTGGCTAAGAACGCTGCAAAGAAAGCACCTGTCCCCTCAGAGAGCCACACCTCAGTGAAGGCACACCAAAGCACAGCCAAAGCTGCTAAAACTGCTGCACTTATGGCATCCCTCAGAGACTTGGACTCAGACAGTGAGGAAGAAGACAGAAATGTGGGAAAACTATCTACATCACAGGACGCCACAATCCCCTCAGGTATTTTAAAACAATTTGAAAGAATGCTCCATAAAGCCCTGCAAGTCACCTCAGACCAGATTACAGCCAACCTTACCAAGGAAATCAGGGAGCTGGGTAGCCGCACGGAAGCCCTGGAAACTAGAGTAGAAGAAATAGAAATATACACCCAGGAATGCCTGTCAGAAATAGACACTCTCAAAGAAGAAAATTTAATACTGCAAAGCAGATTGGAGGACTTCGAGAACAGGGCCAGGAGGTCTAACCTAAGGTTTAGAGGTATCCCTGAGTCAGTCACAGACCTGCAAGCCACTACTCTGGCATTGTGCCAAGAGCTTCTCCCTGGGATACCGGTAGAAAGGCTAGAAATGGACAGAGTACATAGGGCACTCACCTCTAAAAAAGCTGACGGTCCCCCTAGGGACATAATAGCAAAATTTCACTTCTACAAGACAAAAGAACAAATACTGGAAGCCGCCAGAGGAAAAGAATGTCTTTCATTTCAGGGCCACAAATACCAGATCTTTGCAGATATATCGCAACTGACTATAACTAAAAGGAGGGCTATGAAGCCTCTCCTAATGGAGCTACAAAACCGCAATATAAAATATCAGTGGGGTTTCCCCTTCTCACTGCGATTCACCTATCAGGGGACAAAAATTGTATGCAGAACACCAGACCAGCTTCACCAAGCTCTTTTAGACTTCAAGTTAATCGACAGGCCAACTTCAACAAGTACAACACGCAGGAGAACAGCATCCTCCTCTCCACGCAATGATTCACCATACCAGGAACAAAATAACGGCGTGCAACAATCAAGTAAACGTGGCAGATTCATGGACCAGCCCCAGGAACAAGAAACAGATACTATGGACTGAACATTCCATACAAGAGCATTCTAACAATGCACTTTTCCCTTTACCCTAATAATCGGATTAATCTGGCACCCCAATCTGACTCTACCTCTGCACAGGAGGCCGCAACACCCCACCAAATTTGACCTCACTTTTCTATCTAACCTATAGCAGCTCCCCCCCCCCTCCTTTTTTTTTTTTTTTCACGTTCTAGAACTCCCAACTCCAATTACTTAGCATCTACCCACTTTATATGGAATGGGGCAGAAACCCGCTGTCTTGACACATCCCCTTGAAGCACTTTCACATAGATGCTCTCCCTAGTACCACTTATTCCTGCCCATAGATTGGAAGCAAAGCAACCCCGCCTGCACACCTCAGGCCCCCATCTAAGCTATGCTCCATTTATTTAGAAATGCTCTCCTTAGGGCACTGCTAATCAAACACCCTACCCTCATCAAGCTGACACTCTTCCTCAACGCAACTTCAGGCACCCTGAGGGGAGCCTGAAAGTTTTATCTTTTGCCTTTTTGTTTCTTTTTTTTCAGTATGCGGGTCTCCGATGCACGGAAACAACATGCGCCACCTTAGACCCTCCTCTGGACCCGGCAATATTATGCCGGACCTAGACGTGGGCATTTTTCCCCTGAAGGGAACTTGTTCTCCCCTTCACGGGCCAGACTTGGACACTCAGTTAATATAAAGTTGTTTAAGAATTCTATGTCTTGTAATGTTTTCTATCTTTTTTTCAAGGATAATATTTTTGACACCCCCCCCCCTTTCTTCTCCCTTCCTGTCTGCATGGGCTGGACCGGGACATCGCACCGCGAACGGCCAAGGTAAGATTTTCATGATGGTTTGGCTGCCATGGCTCCGTTAAACTTGTTATCGCTCAACGTACAGGGCCTCAATGTTCCTCAGAAACGTTCCAAGGCATTTAGACACTTTCAGGCTAAGAAAGCACATATAGTTTTTTTGCAAGAAACCCACTTTACCCCTCAATCCACTCCTAAATACTATAATGCATCCTACCCACAAGTATACACAGCATCCGCCTCTACCAAAAAGAGAGGCACCCTTATTGCATTCCACAGATCAACACCCTTTACCTTGAAGTCAGAAATAAAAGACCCAGAGGGACGCTACCTAATCCTAACAGGGCACATAATGGACACGGTAGCGACGGTAGTGTCATACTATGCGCCTAATCAGAACCCATTACCGTTCATGTCACATCTCCTCCAAATCGTTAACACGCACAAGATGGGAGCTCTCTTCATGTGCGGTGATTCTAACCAGGTTATCCTCCCTTTCTTGGATAGAACCCCTTACGCCCCCCCAAAACAGAATACTAAGGGGTCCCTCCCCAACCTATTATCTAAACATAAATTGGTGGACACTTGGAGAGAATCCAACCCAACGAAACGTATATATACATACTACTCGAACCCTCATAGATCTTCTAGCCGTATTGACCATATTTTTACTACCATTGGAATGTTGCCAGAAGTACTTGATTCTAGCATCATTCCCATTCCCTGGTCAGATCACAATGCAGTCTTCACAACTTTCTCATCCACAATTCCTAAGAATCATGACCCTACCTGGTATCTCCCAGAAGTTCTTCTTAAACATCCCGTCCACTGTTCCGCAATTGAGCAAAACTTAAAAGAATATTTAGAATTCAACACTCACCCAGAAACATCTCCCCTCACACTCTGGGAAGCCCACAAGCCTGTGCTTAGAGGTTTTCTTCAAAGACAACTGGGAATTCATAAAAGAGAACGCTTGCAGTTAGGGAGAAAATTGGAAACAGATTACAACTTAGCATTCCTAGCCTTTCAGCAGAATCACTCCCCCAGCACCAAAGCACGCTTAGACGAGACCCGCCTGGAATATGACCTTTTCCTTACGAACTCTGCTATAAAAACTCTAACCAGGTCCAAACACTCCTACTATAAGAACTCCAACAAACCGGGAACACTCTTGGCAAGAGCTTTAAACTCGATAAACAAGTCCCATAACCCAGTAAAACTGAAAATTGCGAAACAAAACCTCACCAGCAACCCCATCAAAATAGTGCAGAAATTTAGCGCCCACCTCAAAAAATTACTTTCGGAATCAAATACCTTTAATAAATCGGAAACTGACTCCTTTTTTTCACAATTACAACTCCCGCAAGTGACAGGAGCCCAAAGAACAGAATTAGAGAAACCAATAACACACGATGACGTCATGGGAGCTATAAAAGAACTTAAGTTAAATAAAAGACCAGGTCCCGACGGGTTTTCAGCCAGATACTACAAAACCTTCACTAGCATAATCTCCCCCACTTTAGCAGATGCATACAACGACCTCTTAAAATCAAACTCCTTCAGGCAGGAATCACTAACAGCCACGATCTGCATGATCCCAAAACCACACTCTGACTCCACCCTTAGCGAAAATTTCCGCCCTATATCCATGTTGAACACGGATATTAAACTCTTAGGTAAAATTCTAGCCAGCCGCCTAAACAAGATTATAGGATCATTGATTCACCGGGACCAGGTGGGTTTCATGCCCACTAGACAGGCAGGGGATAATATTCGGAGGGCATGCTTGCTTGCTCATTCAGCCAAGGAGAGGAAAATCCCAGCCTGCTTCATATCTCTGGACATCAAACAGGCTTTTGATTCCGTCTCGTGGTCCTACATGGAATATACCTTACAGAATTGGGGCTTCGGTCCAAATTTTAGAAATTGGGTTATGGCACTGTACAACAATCCAAAAGCTTACGTCAAATACGCAGGTTACAAATCTGATACGTTTGCAGTCCAGAGAGGAACAAGACAAGGCTGTCCCCTATCTCCTTTGCTGTTCGCCCTCCTGATAGAACCCCTAGCCCAAAGAATTAGATTGGACCCTAAGATATTAGGCATAGAATTGGGTGGGTTTAAACATAAATTATGCCTCTACGCGGATGACATTTTACTTTTCTTATCCTCCCCCCAAGTGTCCGGCCCTAACCTCATCCCAATTCTGAATAATTTCGCAACTATATCAGGTTTAGCAATTAATCCTAAAAAATGTCTTGCCCTAAACATTTCATTATCAGACACAGAATTAACAGCTACCAAATCTGGACTCCCCTTTAACTGGCCCGGGAAAAGCATCCCCTATTTAGGAATCCACCTAACAGCAGAAATAGCAGACCTATTCTTGTATAATTACCCCATACTGTTAAAACATATATCAAGTCTACTGAAATCTTGGACGCAACTTCCCCTGTCGTGGTTTGGGAAATTAAACGCAGTAAAAATGACAATATTGCCGAAGCTCCTATACCTTTTTAGAGTACTCCCTATACCAATTCCGGCATACTACATGAGAATAATCCAAAAACGGATCTCTTCCTTTATTTGGGGTCCCTCCCGACCCAGAATCAAACCACAAGTCTTGGAACTCCCCAAAACCAACGGCGGGATTGGGTACCCCAACTTCACAAAATATTACCAAGCGGCCCAATTGGCGACTCTTACAAAATATCACGCTAAATGTGAAATTCCCCTTTGGGTTTCAATTGAAGCTTTAGATTGTGATCCCATCTCGATATCCAACTTACTGTGGATCCCCCCCAAATCTCGTAAAAATATTAGCAACCCTATCACCAAACACTCACTTACACTCTGGGACAAGATCAAGGTAAAGAAAAACCTACAATCTCCACATTGCCCTCTGCTGTCTTTTATTAAAAACCCAGATTTCTACCCCGCCTGGGTCTTCCCTAACACATTCAAAGAATGGGTAAAGAGAGACTGTACTCAAAAGTTTCAGTTTTTTAACTCCAACTCCATTGTCCCCTTCCCGTCACTCTGTGATTCACATGGTATACCACATGGTGAACTTTTTAGATACCTGCAAATAAAAAATTTCTTTCTCCCACCAGTAAATACACCAATTTCACCCATCATATACTCCGGTTTTGAAAACATATGTAAGGACAATCCACACGCCAGAAGTGTGATTTCCACCCTATACGCCCAGCTGCAAACACAATCTGACTCTTGGAAACTACCATATATTAGTAAATGGGAGGAGGACCTTGGTGCAGAATTGAGCCCCGCAGAATTGAATCAAATTTGGCTCAATACCAAAACTGCTTCAATTAATGTATCAGCCTCTGAGACAAACTATAAAGTGCTTTCAAGATGGTACTTGGTGCCGGCAAAAATAGCTAAATTTTCACAAAATCATTCAGACCTGTGTTTCAGAGGCTGCACAGAGAGCGGAACATACTTTCACACTTGGTGGTCATGTCCAAAAGCCCAATCATTTTGGTCCGAAATTTTTCAAATAGCACATACTTTAACTAATAAAAAAATACCATTAGACCCCAAACTGGCATTGCTCAACCTAAAACCCAGTATCTTGTCGCATATACAATTTAACCTGATTAAGCAGCTTCTTACGGCAGCAAAGCAGACCATAGCGAAGGCATGGAAAACCTCGAGCATTCCAGTGAATGAAACAATCAACAGAATGAGTAACGCGATGTTATATGTCAAAATTACCGCAATAGAAAATGACATGATCACCAGGTTTGAACAAATTTGGACGCCCTGGATTACATACACAACACTGAAAGCTTTTAATAAAGATGTATTGTTGCCATGGTAGCCCACCCATCGAAACGGCAATTGAACCATCTTGGCGGTTGATGGGATTTCCCGGTCCGGTCCTGCAGACACCCCTCCCCCAATCCCCTCCCTTCATGCTTTATTTCTCTTTTCTTTTTTTTTTTCTTTTTATTCTTGATGTTACAATTTTTACTCTATTAAGGAGTTTTTCTTTTTCTTGTAAGTTGGTATGAACTGTTAGTAACTCATGGGCAGATATTTTATATAGATGCCTCAGTTAACTTTATCGTATAATCTACTAGACATTAAGGTACGAACTGAACATAAAAGGAAACATCTCCTTTGATCCGTTCATTATTACACTGTACCAATCTTATATGGCAAAACCGTAAAGTGCGCCCTAACGATTTTCACAAGAGGAATGTTATTTCATGTTAGAACTCCTCTCAACACTGCTAAGTTTCTTTATTTCTACAATTGCATATTTGTACTCTCTTTGTTTTTCTTTTGTTTAATATTCCTTATATTTTTTGTATACCGCCTATTTCATATTCCAATAAAGATATATTTGACAAGGAAAAAAGGTTCCAAAGAAAGCACAAAGAGCAAAGGGGAAAGTGGGCATCCCTGACGAGTTCCATTGAATAACCTAAATCTTTGTGACAAGGTCCCATTAACCATAATTTGGGCCGTAGGTATGTAATATAGAGCTTCTATCCATTTGATCATACGGGGTCCTATACCAAATTTGTATAGTGTCTGCACCATAAAGTCCCAATCCAGCCTGTCAAAAGCCTTCTCGGCGTCGACAGATAGGAACAGGGCTGGACTTTTAGTTTTCTTTGCTTCATGTATTAAAAGGACCGTTTTTAAGATATTATCTCTTGTTTCTCTACCAGGAACAAAACCAGCTTGATCTTCACCTATAAGATCTGGCATAAGGAATTTTAGTCTCTCTGCCAGTATCCTCGCATATATTTTCATGTCTTCATTAATTAATGATATTGGCCTGAAGCTAGAGCATACTGTAGGGTCTTTTCCCTCTTTTGCCAGGAGGGATATATAGGCGCCTAAAGCTTCTCCTCGTAGGTTAAATTCTTTACCTATGGAATTTATATATAAATAATAGTAAGGTGACAGAACTTCAATACATTTCTTAAAATATAAGGAACTATAACCGTCTGGGCCAGGGCTTTTCCCTAACTTGCTATTTTTAATGGCCTGTTCTATCTCCTCTCTAGTGATTTCCTTGTCTAGTGCTCTTGAATCTTCTTCTGAGATTTCAGGTAGTTTTATTCGTTCTAAATATTCTTTTATTTTATCTTTTCTATCTTGTATCTCACCGGGGTCCTGTAGGTCATTTACTCTATATAGTGATTGATAATACTTCATAAATATTTCAGCAATATCTCTTGTAGAATGTCTCATCTCTCCTGTTCTATTTTTTATTTTTGCTATGTAATTCAAGTTCCTTTTCGTTTTTATTTGTTCCGCCAACAGTTTCCCTGATTTGTTACCAAATCTATATTGCTTTCTAGCCCTTCTTATAAAGACTCGCTTAGTTTCTTGTTCCAGTGTATCTCTAAGGTTTTCTCGTTTTCTCGTTAGTTCTACCAATACTTCTTTATCGTTTACTCTTTTGTGTGTCTGCTCCAACTCCTGGATCCCTTGTAACAATAATTGTTTTTTTGCTGTCCATATCTTTTTCCTCTTAGCCCCTTCTGCAATCAACCAACCCCTTATAAAAACCTTATGGGGTTCCTAAAGGACCGTTGGTGCAATATTCTCTACATTGTTTTCTGTGAAGAAGAGGGACAAATCCTCTTTCAGTTTTTCCACTATGGCCTGGTCGTGCAAAAGTGACTCGTCCAATCTCCAGGACCTATGCCTCTCCGGTATATCCTTAAGTTCCAAGCTGACCACAACCGGGGCATGGTCCGAGAGGGTGATCGATTTCACCTCTGCCCTAACCAGGCCATCCAGGAGCTGGTGATCCAAAAATATATAATCGATCCTTAAATAAGAGGAGTGTACCTGGGAATAGTAAGTAAAGTCTTTCTCCCTAGGGTGGAGCACTCTCCATGCCTCCACCAGATGTTGCTCATGCAGTTTTTGTTTAACCATTCTCAAATATTTTCCCTCCGACCGGAAGGAGACAGGCTGTGTGTCCAAATTCGGGTCAAAGACAAAATTCAAATCTCCTCCCATAATTACTTCCCCCTCTCTAAAATGTTCCAATTTATTTAGTACATTTTTTAAGAATAGACTAGGGTAGACATTTGGGCAATATATATTTACTAATGTATATTCTTTGTTAAATAAGAGTCCCTTTACAAATAGGAATCTTCCCTCAGGGTCTGATTCCAACTGTTTCAGAATAAAGGGTGTATTCCTATCGAAGCCAACCGCTACTCCCTTTGATCCCTTATTTATGGAGTACCCGTAGAACCAAGTTGGGAATTCTTTTGAGTTCAGACCCACACTAGATGAATATTTAAAGTGAGTCTCTTGTAAAAAAATTATATTTGCTGTCAGATCTTTCAATTCCCTCAATACTTTATGACGTTTCCCTGGATTATTTAGGCCTCTGACATTATATGTGACTATCCTTAACAGAGGCATTTCTTACACATATATGGTTTAAATTGCTGATTTATTTTTGCACTAGGTACCAAGGTAAATTCTTGCATTTTTCTAGGATCTGTCCAAACCCCCAATACAACATAAAATGACATAACATTTACAAACAATCCCACCCCTTTGTTCACCCCCCCTCCCCCTTCCCATCCCTCCCTACATTAAAAAATAATGTTATGGCCCATCCGGCTGCCGTCTAGATGTAAGACGTCCAACCGCATGAGACATTTTCTGAGGGGCCAAATATGACCTCCCGCTCGTCCGTGCCTCATCTCTACTACAGAGATGGTCCCGGTCGAGCGGAGAGACATTTCCCACCTCTACTGTCCCCCTCCCCCCGAGCAACCACCTCCTTTCCCATCCCTTCCTGTTCCGCTGCCTATCATGCTGCCTATCATACTTATTTGTCTATCTGATTTATTTATTTATCTATTATCTATTTAATTTATATACTTAAATTAATTTACTGCTCATTGTACTAACCAGCAGACATGTCGGGCGGACGGGTTCCCAGCCGACAGATTTCAAAGCATGCTTTGAAATCTGTCGGGTGGCCAAATCCGTCTGTTTGCCCGTACACACAATCGAATCTGTCTGCTGAAACGGTCTAGCAGACCGTTTCCAGCAGACAGATTTGATCGTGTGTACGAGGCCTTAGAGATACATATATAGGGGAATATGCAGTCCTTCAATTAATTTTAGTTAGTCTTTTGCACATTCCCATTAGCACTCCCACTTAGACCTTGTATCTCTTCTCTTCCCCAGGGTCAGTTAAGAAAAATGTATTAGTGGATAAATGTCTATTTAGCGATAGTTATAATATATGAAAGCTATGTATGAAGCTTGTATGAAAGCATGTAAAGCTGCAGCTTCGGCTTACCCAGGACCCACGATTACCAGTGGTCACCATCCAACGACCTTTAAGGGCAAACTTCTGTCCCGGTCACCTCCAAGTACTTGTTGCTGTATGTGGCTTTCATCCGGATTTTAAATTTATGAAGTCTGTTCCCGAAATTCTCCTCGCTCGCTCCTGCGGGTGATACACTGCAGCGTGTACCCCAGCGCTGCCCCCCTCCTATTTTCAAACTCTATTTGGTTCTCCTTCGTTTTCAGAGTCAGGGCTCAGGGCTCGGGGATCAGCGGATCGGGGCTCAGCGCGTCAGGCTCAGCATCAGGCTCAGCGGATCGGGGCTCAGTGCGTCAGGACGGGGTGGCGGTATCAACGGCTCAACGGCTCCTTTCTACTCCTTTCTACTTCTCACTTCTGCATCCGCGTTGGTGTAGAGGGATTGGCTGGGAGTAAGACTTGTGACTCGTAACACGGGAAGACAGCGGGACCCAGAGGTATACGAGCCTACGAGCATATGAGCATACGGGCCATAGTTTCAAACTCTGGGCTTTCCCGCGATCAGATGATCAGCCCTTACTCAACAGAGATCAGCACAGAGATGCACACAGACGCACCAGAGCCTCCTGAGTATAGCTTTAAGCTTCGAGCACAGTCACGTCCAAGTCAGACAGCAGCAGAGGGTCAACAATTAGCAGCAGCAGGTTGGTGTCCTTGTAGCAGCGGCAGGTAGGACATGTGTGGTTTTATCCAACTTTATCAGCCTTATCTTCCATATGCTCGGGGGAGAGAGGAACGCCCGAGGTTGCAGCTACGTGCTGCTGGGCGCCATGTTGTTGCTCCTCCCCCAGTTTTGCCTCTCTAGCCTGCGATCATGTGTGGCTGGTGGCCATTGTGACTGCTGGGCCACAAGCATTGGCACCCCCGCAGTGCAGCAGGCATGCGCGCGCCTGCTATCCTGCTTAAAGGTGCCGATGTATGGCGGCTCGTGGGATCGTGCCGACCTGGCGCAGTATAATGACAGTGGCTGGTCAGCAAGTGGTTAAAGATGATCTGGTCATTAGGGATCATTGGAGGTAAATGCTAGTTTCAGGACATTAAGGACATGATTTTATTACTATAATTAACAACTAGGCCAGGGATGCTCAAAATGTGGCATGTGGAGCCCTCTGCTCAAACCAGAGAAGTGCATGCCCAGGCTCTGGGAAGTAAGGGGTCATGTTAATTTGTGGTTTGGGGGTGGTAAAACCCCATAGTTCATTGTGGTCCATGACCAATTTCCAAATCACTTACGTGGCCCTCGTTCTTCAAAAGATTAAGCACCCCTGAAATAGGCTTATTTAGAAGTCTGTTTTCATCTCTCATACAGCACATAATTGGCACTCTATTACTTTAATTTGGCTTTAGACCGAAACTTCATATGAGCTAGACAAAAAGCTAAATTCTAGTCATAAATGATAGGAACTTATAGGAACTATAGGAACTTACTCTATGCGGATTTGACCTGGTGGATATTTGGAGGGGAAAAAAATCTTTGTCTAGGGATTACACATTATTTTCCACAAACAATTTCTATAATTGAACACTTTTCCTTGTCTCTCATTCCACTGTGTCTTTAGCAATCATTTTGTTTACTTTTTGGTCAAAGCATTACCCATTTATGACACAGGTCTCGGGTACTGGGCCAAAGCAACCCAGTTTCACTGACATCTTAATAAATCGTAATTGGGTTAATGAAACATTTTGTCATGAAATATTGACTAATATTAACCACTTAGGACCCGTACCTTTAGGCAGCTAAAGGACCCGGCCAGGTTTTGCGATTCGCCTCTGCATCGTTTTAACAGACAATTGCGCGGTCGTGCGATGTGGCTCCCAAACAAAATTGGCGTCCTTTTTTCCCCCACAAATAGAGCATTCTTTTGGTGGTATTTGGTCACCTCTGCGGTTTTTATTTTTTGCGCTATAAACAAATATAGAGCGACAATTTTGAAAAAAATGAAATATTTTTTACTTTTTGCTATAATAAATATCACCCAAAAATATCTAAAAAAAAAAAAAATTCCTCAGTTTAGGCCGATACGTATTCTTCTACCTATTTTTGGTAAAAAAAAAATCGCAATAAGCGTTTATCGGTTGGTTTGTGCAAAATTTATAGCGTTTACAAAATAATTACATTTTCAGTTTGAGAGTTTACCACAAGGGGGTGCTGAAGGGGTTAGGTGTGACCTAATGTGTGTTTACAACTGTAGGGGGGTGTGGCTGTAGGTGTGACATCATCGATTGTGTATCCCTATAAAAGGGATCACACGATTGATGACACCGCCACAGTAAAGAACGGGGAAGCCGTGTTCACACACAGCTCTCCCCGTTCTTCAGCTCCGGGGACCAATCACCTGACTCCAGCGAGTCCCGCGGTCCCAGAGCTTTGGGCCGGGTCACGGGAACGCGCCGCGGGCGCGCGCCCACGACCCACGGCTGGGCACTAGCACAGGATGTACCTGTACGTGCATGTGCCCAGCCATGCCATTCTGCCGACGTATATGTGCAGGAGGCGGTCCTTAAGTGAATAAACCTAAATATACATATATTATCAACCTCTTATTAGATAGCTGATAAAGCTAGAGTATATATCATACAGGTATCATCTGTTTTAACTACATGCCGACCGCCCACCGCAGTTATACGGCGGCAGGTCGGCACTGCTGAGTGGGAGCACGTAGCTCTACGTCCTCCCTTTCCCAGCTGCTAGCGGGCACGCGCTCTCGTTCGTTACAAAATGGGGAACGAGAGCTATGTGTGTAAACACAAAGCTCTCGTTCCTGTCAGCGGGGGAAACGCTGATCTTCTGTTCATACAATGAATGAACAGGAGATCAGTGATTTCCCCTAGTGAGGCCATCCCCCCATACAGTTAGAACACACCAGGAACACACTTAACCCCTTCCCTGCCCCCTAGTGTTAACCCCTTCACTGCCAATGGCATTTTTATAGTAATACAATGCATTTTTATAGCATTGATCGCTATAAAAATGCCAATGGTCCCAAAAATGTGTCTAAAGTGTCCGATGTGTCCGCCATAATGTCTCGGTGCTGAAAAAAAATGCTGATCGCCGCCATTACTAGTAAAAAAAAAATATTAATAAAAAATTCCATAAAACTACCCCCTTTTTTGTAAACGCTATAAATTTTGCGCAAACCAATCAATAAACGCTAATTGCGATTTTTTTTTACGAAAAATATGTAGAAGAATACGTATCGGCCTAAACTGAGGGAAAAAAATGTTTTTTTATATATTTTTTAGGGATATTTATTATAGCAAAATGCAAAAAATATTGAATATTGAATTTTTTTCAAAATAGTCGCTCTATTTTTGTTTATAAAAAATAAAAACCGCAGAGATGATCAAATGCCACCAAAAGAAAGCTCTATTTGTGGAAAAAAAGGACGCCAATTTTGTTTGGGAGCCACGTCGCACAACCGCGCAATTGTCAGTTAAAGCGACTCACTGCCGAATCACAAAAAGTGCTCTGGTCATTGGGCAGCAATATGGTCCGGGGCTAAAGTGGTTAAAGAAGGCCAAAAACTCCCTTAGAACTGCTATATCTAAAGAATATCAATCCTACTAACAGACCATAAAAGTAACTCTCACAAAAATTTACGATCACAAATCAAACAAATGCATAACAAATTGAACCTGTGCTTCAAGACAAGGGCAGACACATTGTTACACTGGCCCAGGCAACCACAAAATCGACAAAAGGTTTTATAGAAGTATTTTTTTTTAAATACTATACTACCTTACATAGTTACATAGTTACATAGTTACATAGTTAGTCAGGTTGAAAAAAGACACAAGTCCATCCAGTTCAACCACAAAAAAATAAAATAAACAAACAAAATAAAACACAGTACATCCCATACACCCAACTCCATACCCACAGTTGATCCAGAGGAAGGCAAAAAACCCCAGCAGAGCATGATCCAATTTGCTACCGGAGGGAAAAAAATTCCTTCCTGATCCCCCTAGAGGCAATCGGATTTACCCCGGATCAACTTTACCTACAGAACTTAGTACTCAGTTATATTATGTGTATTTAGGAAAGAATGCAGGCCCTTCTTAAAGCAATGTACTGAGCTGGCCAGAACCACCTCTGGAGGGAGTCTGTTCCACATTTTCACAGCTCTTACTGTGAAGAAACCTTTCCGTATTTGGAGTTGAAATCTCTTTTCCTCCAGACGTAAGGAGTGCCCCCTTGTCCTCAGCGTTGACCTTAAAGTGAATAACTCAACACCAAGTTCACTATATGGACCTCTTATATATTTGTACATGTTGATCATATCTCCCCTTATTCTCCTCTTCTCAAGAGTGAATAAATTCAGTTTTTCTAATCTTTCCTCATAGCTGAGCTCCTCCATGCCTCTTATCAGTTTAGTTGCCCTTCTCTGCACTTTCTCCAGTTCTCCGATATTCTTTTTGAGAACTGGTGCCCAAAACTGGACTGCATATTCCAGATGAGGTCTTACTAATGATTTGTACAGAGGCAAAATTATATCTCTATCTCTGGAGCCTTGTATTAATGGGCCAATTCTTTAGATAACGATATATGTGACACCCTTCTTCATAACAATTTAGATTCTCAAATTCCATAGGACACATATAGATATGTTGGAGGAAGAGTAATCAGTTGCCAAAATCCTAGCAGTTATCAAAGCTTAGAGAATGGATGAACTACGTTACTATGTGGAGGGTATAGATGGAATAGCTTTTAATGGGTTATATCTCAATTGTAGGTGGTAGGTGATAGACTCTGTTGGGGTCTAGAGCTGTTACCTCTCTGATAATGACAAAGGGGCCATTACCACAGGGTGATTGGAGAGAAGCACGCAAAAAGAGTCTCACTTGGTGATTTTAATAGTTGTTTTAGGATAAAATTAAACAAGTAAAACAAATAAGTTTTGGGGGAAATGCCTCTCCCTTCTTCAAAAATTGCACATAGTTTTGGATTTTTCTGGATTGCAAATAAATCATTCTAAAGCACAGGTGCTAAACATAGCCCTCCACCAACCTATGGTGGATGCGCTTAAAAGTAGTTATGACTTTCATCAGTTGTCAGGGATACTTCATGCAGGCATCCAGCAAGAATGGTCAGATCAGTTGGCTGCACCTTTAAGTAATTAGAACCAAATGAGTAAGATAAAGTGAGTGAGTGAGTGAGTGAAAAACGTATATAGCGCTGCACATGTGAACTAAATCACCTCTGGGCGCTCTTTTGTCCACATCTCATTTGAACTTAAGGAAGATGGGTAATTGTATATGTATTTAAGATAATAACACACTTCCAATACCAACACCAATAAATCTTAACAAGCAAGTGGAAAGTAAAAGAACACAGCAAACTCTATATGGAAAAACCTAACTAACTAAACCTAACTAACTATAAACAAATGGGGGAGAACACATACAGTATTTCACAAAATTGAGTACACCCCACACATTTTTGTAAATATTTTATATCTTTTCTTGTGACAACACTAAAGAAATGAACCTTTGCTGTAAAGTAGTGCATGTACAGGTTGAATAACAGTGTAAATTTGCTGTCACCTGAAAATAACTCAACACACAGCCATTATATCTAAACCGCTGGCAACAAGTGGAAATGTCCAAATTGGGCCCAAAGTGTCAAATATTTTGTGTGGCCACCATTATTTTCCAGCACTGCCTTAACCCTCTTCGGTATGGAGTTCATTAGAGCTTTACAGGTCCCATGACAATATCATGGAGCTGGTGGATGTTAGAGACCTTGCGCTCCTCTACCTTCGTTTGAGGATGCCCCACAGATGCTCAATAGGGTTTAGGTCTGGAGACATGCTTGGCCAGTTCATCACCTTTACCAGTGGCCATATTGGAGGTGTGTTTGGGGTTGTTATCATGTTGGAATACTGCCCTGCAGCCCAGTCTCCGAAGGGAGGGAATCATGCTCTGCTTCAGTATGTCAGAGTACATGTTGGCATTCATGGTTCCCTCAATGAACTGTAGCTCCCAACTGATGGCAGCACCCATGCAGCCCCAGACTATAACACTTCTACCACCATGCTTGATAGTTGGCAAGACACACTTGTCAGTTTATCTTGGTCTCATCAGACCACAGGACATGGTTCGAGTAATCTATGTTTTTAGTCTGCATGTCTTCAGCAAACTGTTAGCAGGCTTTCGTGTGCATCATCTTTAGAAGAGGCTTCCTTCTGTGATGACAGACCAATTTGATGCAGTGTGCATCAGTCTGACAGTCTGACCCCAACCCCTTCAACCTCTGCAGCAATGCTGGCAGTACTCATACATGTATTTTCCAAACACAACCTCTGAATATGACGCTGAGCACATGCACTAAACTTCTTTGGTCGACCATGGCGAGGCCTATTCTGAGTGGGACTTTTCCTGTTAAACTGCTGTATGGTCTTGGCCACTGTGCTGCAGCTCAGTTTTAAGGTGTGTGCAATCTTTTTATAGCCTAGGCCATCTTTATGTAGAGCAACATAATTTTTTTTCAGACCCTTAGAGAGTTCTTTGCCATGAGGTGCCATGTTGAACTTCCAGTGACCAGTATGAGAGAGCAAGAATAATAACACCAAATGTAACACACCTGCTCCCCATTCACACCTGAAACCCTGTAACACTAACGAGTCACATGACACCGGTTAGGTAAAATGGCTAATAGGGCCCAATTTGGACATTTTCACTTAGGGGTGTACTCACTTTCGTCGCCAGCTGTTTAGACATTAATGGCTTTGTGTTGATTTAGGGGAAAGCAATTTTACACTGTTATACAAGCTGTAGACCCAGTACTTTACATTCTAGCAAACTGTAATTTCTTCAGTGTTGTCATATGAAGAAATATAATAACATATTTACAAAAATGTGAGGGGTGTACTCACTTTTGTGAGATACTGTAAATGAAATGGGCACTTTTCTTCTTACTGTGACCCTTTGTCTTTTAGAATGTATCTGTATGCAAATACATTCCACTACACTGAGCTGTTAAAAGAGTTCACTGTGGATTAGTATCAGAGTGGACACTAATAGCCCTACCTTGAATAACTGTATTTTATTATAGTTATGTACATACAGTTCATTTATAATACAAAAAGAAGTGCAACCCATTTGATGTCCTTTTGTTTTATAAAATATGCACACTATAATGAAGTTGGAACACATGAATTGTGAAAGGAAGTGTCTGAAGAAGGTGTTTTTGTGAAATACAATACAACTAGATTGGACCTCGAGGATAAATATTTTCATCCTCTACAAACTAGGAGTCATGATAAGGTGGAGCAAGATTTGATACATTTGAAATGTAAGAAAATAAGGCATTTTAAATCTAATATTACATGATAAAGCAGCTATAAACATATTGAAATATACAATATTGTAATCTTAAATATTGACAAGGGTGTGCCATTGTCCTCTTTGCCCAGAACTAAGATTTGATAGCTATGAGGAAGATTTACTAAAATTGGTGCACACAGAATCTGGTGCAGCTGTGCATAGTAACCGATCAGCTTCTAACTTCAGCTTGTTCAATAAAGCTTTGACAATAAAACCTAGATACTGATTGGTTACTATGCACATCTGCACCATACACTGTGTGCACCAGTTTAAGTAAATCTCTCCCCCATTTGTCAACTGAAATATACAAACGTATATAGGGTACATAGAAGGAAGATCTGACTACACCTTTTCAAAAACCATTGTTTGATCTTATGGAATATGTTGAAAGTCTATGGGTGCCTAGAGGGAAGGAGGTGGGATATCAATGTGTATGTAGGGAAATGCTTACAAGCATTTAGGCTCCCAGGTTTTATTAGGAACACTAAGGTGCCGTACACACGGCAGAGAACCTCGACGGGCAGAACACATCGTTCCGCCCGTCGAGGTTCTCTCCCGGCCGTCGAATTCGGCGACCCGCCCGTCGGGAATGGCAACCAGCCATTCTTCCAGGCGGGCCGTCGAGGAAATAGAGAGCGTGCTCTCTATTTCGGCTCGACGGGCTTCCCGACGGGAAGCTCGCTGAGACCGTACACACGGCCGAGGTCCTCGCTGGAATGTGCATTCCAGCGAGGTTCTCGCTGATTTTCAGCGAGAACCTCGGCCGTGTGTACGGCACCTAAGTGTTCCAAAAAAAAACTCAGAAGCCTAATGCCGCGTACACACGATCACTTTTTGTGATGAAAAAAAAACGACGTTTTTTAAAAACGTCATTTAAAATCACTGTGTGTGGGCAAAACGTTGTTTTATGTCTTAAAAAAAACGACCAAAAAAAAATTCGAACATGCTTGAATTTTTTGTGTCGTTTTTCAAAACGTCATTTTTTGTGTCATAAAAAGTGATGATGTGTGGACAAATGATGTTGAAAACAACGGCCCAGATTCACAGAGCGATTACGCCTGCGCAACAGGAGATGCGCGTGCGTAAGTCTAAATGTGCGCGTGCGTTTCGTTGCGCGGCATCCCCAGAACGAGATACGCAAAATATCGTGTTTTTTTTGTCCCGCGTAATTTCGTTAGACTGGCGCATCCGTCCGCGCAAAAGTGCGATAGACACACCATTGATTTGCTAGTCAAATATGCTAATGAGGGACTTACGGGGATCCACAAAACAACGTTGGGGCAGCACAGGCGACGCAGTGTGCGCAACAGCAAAATGTCCTGTCTAAAATTAGAGCTGATAAAAGCTGGTCTAAAAAAAGAAAAAAAGTCTACTTGTCAGATAAAGCAACACTGTTAGTGAGGAGTTCAGGAGTCACACGTGTTGCTCAACAATCTGTATGCCAACATGCCAGGGGCATCGTCGCGCATAGCTATACTACTGACTTTAGATGAACAAAGAAGGAGGAGGGCACGGAGGATGGCACTAAGGAGGGCACGGGAGATGTTTTTTTTTTTTTTTATTTGCTTATATAAAATTTACAATTTAATCTAATCTAATACAATATTCTTATCTGATACAAGCCCCTCACTCTTCACTTGATATATCACACACGCATAGACATCTTTGGCATGAGTGATTCTGAGGTGTCTCGCATCTTCAGATTCACCCCTCATGCCATCCTGGAATTACCACAACCTTGCAGGAGGACATCAGCAGCCCAACACATGGCACCACCCATGACACCCATGACAGCTACATATACAATCAGAGCCCCATCCCCACAGATTTCGAACAGAACATGTATGGGGACAGCTGGCTGGTTGGTGAGTGACATAGGTGGCAGGCATGACTATCCCCTCCCGTGATGCACACCTCACAAGTGGCACATGCATGACTAACATCCTCCTGTCTTTTCCCTTCAAGGTGACTCTGCATATGCACTGGTACCCCATCTCATGACCCCATCTCATGCCAGCTCACATTATGCATCTTTGCACGTTAAACACACACATTAATCATGGCACAATGAGAATGCATGCATGCACACCACTGTGGTCCCTAGCACACACACACCACATCGTCATCACATTGGATTGGCTCCAGTCCACCATGCAGGACTTGTGAGCTGCAACGCCACGCCACGGCTCCAATTATGTCACTGTACATTCATACACCATTCACACAGACCTGGGGATCACTTCTCCACCACAAATGAGGGTGACACCCCTTTTCCCGCAGGAATATCACCCCCACATTCCAAAATCATACACAAACAGAACCAAAAAAATTAAATAAATGACGAGCAAAAAAAAAAAAATGCCCAGCAAAAATATAATTTAAACAAAATAACAACAAAGAAAACCCATAAAAGACAAAAATCACTCTGCAAAACAGTCCCCAAATATCTCAAAGACACGTCACAAACAAACAAAAGCACCTTGCTGTAGAGGGAGGGATACAAAGGGATGTACTTTTGCAAAGGAAGTGCATTTGTGTCTGTCTATTTATGCTGTCTGCATAGTTCACAAAGTTGCCCTAGTCCATTTCCAATTTCACTGATTGCGCCGCTCCCGAGTTGTGAGCATGCGCACAGCGGAGCTGACCATGGTCTACTTCAAGCGCGCATGCGCGAGCCGGCCAGCCCTTCATTTGCATGGCGTCACGGCTCATTTCAATGTAACACGCCCACGTCCTTCCCAATTTGTATTACTCCTCCTTACGCCTCGGAAAAAACGTTACGCTTGCGCAATTTCCTGCGCAAAAGCTACGAGAATAGGGTGATTACGCGGCTACATTGCGCAAGTCTAACGTAAAGGCGGTGCGCTACGCCGGTCCAATAATGCGCAGATGTACGTGAATCTGGGCCAACGTTTTTAAAGCCGCGCACGCTCAGAGGCAAGTTATGAGACGGAGCTTCAATGGAACAGAGTGCCGTCGAACGTGGAAAATTAAGTTTGAAAGACGTCGTTTTGTTTCATCACTTGAAACGTCGTTTTTTTTACATCACAAAAAATTATCGTGTGTACGCGGCATAAGGCTCCATGCACACTGAAGCTGATAAACTGCAGTTTATTGGCATTTTGGCTTTTTTTATCCATAAAAAAAATAGTAAAAAAAAAAAAAAAAAGCTGATAAAAGGCTGAACATTTTGAAAAAATATTGTTTTTATAGTTTGTTATAAAATTGTGAAAACCGGTAATTTTTCTCCTTCACTGATGTGTGCTGATGAGGCTGCACTATTGAGAACTGATGAGGTAGCACTGGTGGGCACTGATAAGGCTGCACTGATAGACAGCACTGATGGACACTGATAGGCGCACTGATAAAGAAGACACTGAAGGGCATTACTGGCCACACTGATTGGCACTGACTGGCAGCACTTTGGGCACTGATTGGCAGCACTGGACAGTGTAGATGTGCCTTTTACACAAGCTGGTTATCAACATGAGGAAAGGAACACCGATAGCCGGATTGTGTTTACATTGTGATCAGCTGTGATTGGACACACCTGATCATGTGGTAAAGAGTTGATGACTGGCTCTTAAATTTGTTCTTTGATCAGCTGTGTCCCAAGGACTCCCTCACAGAACTGGCCTGATCACACTGTAACAGTAATTTGGCTATAGCACGGTCAGCATATGGTTAAATAAGTTGACATTTTTTATATATTATTACAGAATTTATATATGTATTTTTTTATATATATTTAAAAAATTGCTTTAGTTTTTGCTAAAAGATTTTTGGTAGAATAAAATCTAGTTTCTAGCAAAGCGTTGTAGGAAGGGCATTCCTTGTAAATAAAACAGAAGTGGAAGCACTTATTTCATCAGCCTAAATGTAGTAAATATGTAAAAATTAGGAAAATGTGTTACACCAGTAGTGTTATACTTTATTGCTTACTTTCCCTTCCAGACCCAAAAGATTTATTTTCACTTGAAAACTTAAAATGACCAAACATTAAACTGAATATGAACAGTTTTAAGTGTCTATGAATCTTCACTAAAGGAAAAAGTGAGGTAAATACAGATATTATTTTGTACTTTTCCACACTGTGGAAGATGAGCTAATTTATTTTTATTTTTCTATTACTTTGAAAGTCTCCAGAGAACCATATCTTAAGGCACATTTAGCCATTTACTTCTCAATTCATGTAACATCTTTACATTTGGCCATGAGCCAACATCTTTCATTTCATACTCATCTCTGGAAAATGGCTTTTAAATATTTAAACATTTACCTTTACTATTTTATTCCTTTAGGAGACTGATTCCACAACGATTGCTAAAATATTGCTCATGGAAAAAAGATAGCAACTTTTTTGCTTGTCATAGGGAAATCTAATACTTATTAAAATGTCTGGTCAGGTATCCTTAATGTTGTGATCTTTAATGATCAGGTAATGTTAAAACTCTAAAGTTGGCATGTCTAAAGAACTCTGCTTCTAATTTACCAAAAGTCTTTGCTCACTTTAAATAACTAATCAAGTTCATATTCTTTTTAATACCCTAAAACTTGATTGGATATTTAAAAGAAACACACACAGTACTAAAATAAAACTGTCAATTTAATAATTCACTCCCTATTATTCCCTGTATTTTTTATTATTTTTTTATAAATCTTTTTATTGATTTTCAAAGAATTATTCCCTGTATTTAACATTTATTCTGCATTCAGTGTTAACCTCTTGGCATCGGCAGCACCCAAAAATGTGGCTTCTCGGCAGTTATTGTAAAAACAGCTGTGCTGAGAGCACACTCCCAGCACAGTTACCGATGGCTATCGGGAGCTTTCCGATCACGTGAAAACCAATCACGGCGATCACATGATCATAAAACCTGCCTCCCAGCATCTTAAACCCCTTAAAGGGCTGTGTGACGCCAGTGCCAAGGGGTTAATATAGAAAGGTTATATTGTGTAGAAATACTGGAAATTTACACACATGCGGTAATGTAATACTTTCAGAAAAGTATGGATGGCCTTGGTGTGTAACAGTTATTTGGTCCTCTCATGGAGACATGCTAGAATTAGTTATCTCCTTTATTGGATTATAATAGAAAAAAAGATAAGCAATGTTTCATAACAAAGAGAACTGGACAGGGTTGTGTGTGTGCCTGTTTGTGTGTGACGAGGGTAGGTGAAATAGGGTCTCAAAAGTGAACATAACTACTAATGACATTACGTTGCAAATGAATTAGAGTCATGAACCTAGTTTGTAATCATGTTACTAGGTAGATATTGCAAAGAAAAGTATGGTATTCAAGATAACATAACAGAATCATTAGAGGTAGAAATTACATAGTAAGTGTTTAAATTTTCTAACATATAAATGATTAAACTATAACTATACATTTTCAATGTCCATAAAAACAGTTACCTTATAATGGAAACAAGCAAATAAGTAATAAAGTGAGTATAAGTGTTAAGAAGTTGTATCACCATGTTCAGCAAGGGGGAGTCTTTTTGTTGCCATAGTCTTGCATTTGCAAGACTGGCTGCAATCAAGATATGAGTGAGGACTGTTTGAGTGTTCAATGGATCTTCCTATTCCTAGTAGTACAAGACTGTGGTTTGGGAGACAAGAGGTGTTTGTTAGAAATGAAATGCATGATTCCATTCCAGTATGCTCCCTAATAAACAGACATCTTTTAAAACTTCTTTTTGCATTGATACATGTCCCCTGGGGCAGGACCGGGTCCTCAAACACTTTTTTAGGACAATAACTTGCATATTAGCCTTTAACCACATAAGACCCGGACCATTATGCAGGTTAAAGACCTTGCCCCTTTTTGCAATTCGGCACTGCGTCGCTTTAACTGACAATTGCATGGTCGTGCGACGTAGCTCCCAAACAAAATTGGCGTCCTTTTTTTCCCACAAATAGAGCTTTCTTTTGGTGGTATTTGATCACCTCTGCAGTTTTTATTTTTTGCACTATAAACAAAAATAGAGCGACAATTTTGAAAAAAATTCAATATTTTTTAATTTTGCTATAATAAATATCCCCCAAACATATATATATATATATATATATATATATATATATATATATATATATAAAAAAAAAATCCCTCAGTTTAGGCTAATACGTATTCTTCTGCATATTTTTGGTAAAAAAAAATCTCAATAAGCGTTTATCGATTGGTTTGAGCAAAATTTATAGCGTTTACAAAATAGGGGATCGTTTTATTGCATTTTTTTTAATATATATTTTTTTTACTACTAATGGCGACGATCAGTGATTTTTTTTTTGTGACTTGCGAAATTATGGCAGACACATCGACAATTTTGACACATTTTTGGGACCATTGTCATTTTCACAGCAAAAAGTGCTATAAAAATGCACTGTTTACTGTGAAAATGACAATTGCAGTTTAGGAGTTAACCACTAGGGGGAACTGTAGGGGTTAAGTGTGACCTCATATGTGTTTCTAACTGTAGGGGGACGGGGCTGGACGTGTAATGTCATTGATCGTCTTTCCCTATTTTAGGGAACAGACGATCAATGACACTGCCACAGTGAAGAACAGGGAAGGTGTGTTTACACACACCTCTCCCCGTTTTTCAGCTCCAGTGACCGATCGCGGGACACTGGCGGGGATCGGGTCCTTTGGGCGCGGTCACGGAGCATAGGACCGGGCCGCGAGCGGGTATGTGATTGTGCCCAGCCGTGCCATTCTGCCGACGTAAATCGGCGTGAAGGGGTCCTTAAGTGGTTAAAATTCACACTTTTGATTTATCACGTTCGAGTCCCATAGACTTGACGGTGTTCAAATGTTCAAGTGAACTTTTGGTCTGTTCGCATGTTCATGCCTAATCAGGGATTTCCGATATATATTAAACTGGGAGTCAAATCTTACATAGGTGGTACTACACCCTAAAGAAACTTCTCCCTGTCACTTCCCAGTGTGTTGGGAAATTGTGGCTACATTGGATCCCTAAAACACATATATTAAAGCTGTGAAAAAGCTCACACATGCTGGAATGGAATCATGCAAATTATTTCTAACAAACACCTCTTCTCTCCCAAACCACAGTATTGTACTACTAGGAGTAGGAAGAGCCCTAGAACACTCAAACAGTCCCCGACAATTCATTACAGCCGCAATCAGTTTTATTTCCTTTAGAAATTTCATTTTATTGCAGGGACTTTTCTAAACACGGTAAAAATTTTCCTCTTTACAGGCATACTATAGACACCCCCCAGGTACGAAAAATTTAAAGGAATACTTTTATTGTTTCACTTTAAGCATTATTAAAATCCCTGCTCCCGAAAAAACTGTTGTTTGTAAAACGTTTTTTTTGCATTGATACATGTCCCCTGGGGCAGGACCCGGATCCCCAAACATGTTTTATGACAATACCATGCATATAAGCCTTTAAAATGAGCACTTTTGATTTTTCATGTTCATGTCCCATAGACTTTAACGGTGTTCATGTGTTCGAACACATTTTTTGCCTGTTCATCAAGTTCTGATGCAAACCGAACTGGGGGGTGTTTAAACCATCCTTAATACTGTTAAAGCCAGCTTCTTCCGTTAAATGTCTACAAGTACATACTATCTTGTTAATTAACAGGTGGGTGTGCAATTTTTTCACGTTGCTTGCATTGCAAGAACATGAACGTTTTGGCTGGCCCTTGGTTGGCAGTTAGGCTTCACATTTATTTAAAAAGTATGCGTCACAAAGTGTTGAAAATATTTAGTTGATAGTTATTTGTGCTAGGGATCTTTATTTTTGATTGCATTGCTCTGTGCAGGGCGGTCTTTAATATTGATTGGACCCTGGGCAAAACTTTTCTTGAGGGGACCCCTCCCATACAATTTTGCTCTTTATTCTGCTCTGAGACATACAATAAATAGCAGCTAGTCTCAAAATATGTTTACTGTCAGATCAGGCAGTAATTGCGATTGGTTGCCAGAGGTTACAGAATATCATTACCACTTACTGACTGGTTGTTAGAGGTTACAGCACACATTACGGCTCACTAATTTGTTTCTAGAGGTTACAGCACATTAATTTTGCTTGTTGATTGGTTTCTAGAGATTACTGTACAGCAATACTGCTCACTGATTGGTTGCTAGAGGTTACAGCACATCACTCCCTCACTGCCTGCACACCATGGACTGGGGAGGTGAGCGGACCCATCAATATACAGAAAACTCCTAGGGATTCTAGAACTCCTGGGATCAGTAGCAGTGCTAGGGGGAGAGGAGAGTGTGATCAATAGAGCTTTCTTTTGGTGGTATTTGATCACCTCTGCGGTTTTTATTTTTTTCGCTATAAACAAAAATAGAGAGACAATTTAGAAAAAAAAAATATTTTTTTTACTTTTAGCTGTAATAAATATCCCCCAAAAATATATATAAAAAAAAAAATTCCCTCAGTTTAGGCCGATACGTATTCTGCTACAAATGTTTCTAAAAAAAATCGCAATAAGCGTTTATTGATTGGTTTGCGCAAAAGTTATAGCGTTTACAAAATAGGGGGTATTTTTATTAAGATTTTTTTTTTACTAGTAATGGCGGCGATCAGCGATTTTTTTTCGGCACTGCGACTTTATGGCGGACACTTCGGAAACTTTTGACACATTTTTGGGACCATTGTCATTTTTATAGCGATCGGTGCTATAAAAATGCATTGGATTACTATAAAAATGCCACTGTCAGTGAAGGGGTTAACACTAGGGGGCGGGGAAGGGGTTAAGTATGTTCCTGGGTGTGTTCTAACTGTATGGGGGGGCTGGACTGACATGGGGAAATCACTGATCTTACGTTCATACATTGTATGAACAGAAGATCAGCATTTCCCCCCCTGACAGGTCCACGCTCTGTAACGAGCAATCACAGGTGCCCGGCGGCGATTACGCTCACCGGGCACAGGACTCTGGCCTGCGAGAGAGCCGACGTAGAGCTACGGGCTCTTGCGCAGGGGAGCCAAACTGCCGACGGCGGCAGGTCGGCAAGTAGTTAAGCCTGCATTCACTTTGTGTGTCGGGAATGCATGCAAAATCACTTTCTTGACACTACAGAAACAGACTGTCCTTGAGCAGATACACAGCAGTGCCATCAATTAATGACACCCTCACACATCTGTTGACATGTGCTGTGGCACTGTGTGATTTAAAAAAACGGGTTAGGGACTTTCTGCATATCTAGCGCATAGAGCAGCCCATCAAAATGAATGGGCTGCCCTACAAGCTACCTACATTTTTATCAATGCCGCAGACGGCCGCTATTTACATATGCATGCCGCCACAATTTACATATAAATCCTGCTGCTATTTACATGTACAATAAGGCAGAGCTGGACAGCATTAGCAGCAGCACCTCACACTTAGATATTGGGACACAGCACATGACTAAAACTTCAAGGGAAAAGGACATTTAAAACAGAATAGTTGGCAAGTACAGTTATGAGGCAGCTGCTTTGGAACCCCACAACAATGACAGGGCCCAGGGCAGCTGCACATTTTTGCCTGCCTCAAAGACGACCCTGGCTCTGTGAATTGTCTTGCTTATGTGAACCTGTACTTTTAATTGACCTGAGAGTTTTTTTTTAGTTTGGCAGCACAAACAAGCACAAAATATATACAGCATTTCTATTTTAGTTTCAGTAATAATGCACACAAACAAAAAAACTAAGAAGGGGTTGATTTACTAAAACTGGAGAGTGCAAAATCAGGGTTAGCTATGCATAGAAACCAATCAGCTTCCATTTTTTTTTGGCAAAGCTTAACCACTTAAGGACCCCTCACTGTTTATATCTGTCCTTTTTTTAAAGATGGATATCTCGGTAACGGCAGCAGCTTCTGCCACAACTGAGATATCCATCTTTTCAGTGAGCGGTCCTGTAAACGATAACGGCGGTCTCCGCGGTGGATTCGCCGCAAGTTAGCCGTTATCAGTGGCGGGAGAGGGCCCCCCTCCCGCCGCTCTCCCGTGCCCTCCACGGCTTACCGGAGCCATCGGTAGCGGCGGAGGTGATTGGGTCCTTCTGCTGTCTGTGTGGCGATGCGAGTGAGGGCAAGATGGCCCCACCCGTCCCCATAGCCTGAACGGTCCGCCCATGTGAAAGAGCCCTTAGTCTTGCAAACACCAAATCTGAAAAACACCCAAGGTCCTTAAGTGGTTAATTGAACAAGCTAAAGTTAAAATTGGCTATTATGCACAGCTGCACCACATTTTTCACTCTCCAGTTTCAGTAAATCAACCCCAGTGTTAAACTTAGGCCCCTTTTTACATGAGCAGACCGTTCGTCTGCTTATTACAAGTCCGTTTACGGACTTGTAATGGGCCCCTATGGGATTGCGTCCGTTAGTGGATGATGCATCTGCTAACGTCCGCAAGATCCACATCCGTTTTTTCGGATGGAAGAAAACCATATTTTTTTTCCGTCCGGCGGATCGGATCGGATGCAAACGGACAGACGGTCCGTTTTCATCCGATTGCCCATAGGGGATAGCGGAGGAGAGACAGGGTGGTCCGTGCACAGTGTGCGGGGACCGCCCTGGCCGCCGACAGCTCAGCGGGACTCCCTGCTGAGCCGACGGACACACACGGAACGGACCGAAAAATGGACCGCTCCGTGTGAAAGAGGCCTTAAAGGATTATTATGCAACCTGCTACATGTGCTATTTATTTATTTTCTTTGTCACTCCCTTTTATTTAATTGAAAAGCCTGCACCCATATGCTTTATCAAATATTTTCAGTTATGTTGACTTTTGACACTTCTGTTAGAAATGTGATGTATGTTTTGGGTAAAGTACATATTTGTTAAAAGGTGACCTTTTGATTTGATTGTTTGTCTGACTTCAGTGCTAATAAGCTAAAGGATTTTGCTTCTAATGAATGTTGTGTATATAAATAGTGATAGATGGCTTATTTAGCATTCTAGAAACACAGCATGGCCAACCCTGGTGAGAAGTATTTGGAACTGAACCAATCTTATAGTGGAAGGTTTATTGATTACACAGAGACGGGGCACATTTTAATCATTTTTTACAGCACTGCACTGCCTGAGGTACTAAAATCCATTAAACGAGGATTAAAAACTTTGTTTTAAACTGGCTCCTAATTTGTTTCTCAGTTTATAGTCAACAGTGATGCTATAAAATCAATCAGTTACTAGGGCGTATTAAAATTAACTTGTTTCATTTTAATTGCACATATGCTGGCCTGACCCAGTACATGTCAGCTGTTGCTGTCCTCTGTGACAAGAGCTTCACTTATGACACATTTTCTTGGTGTTCTGCACATTTTGCAAACAGTTATTACATAATAATTTTCCAATTGTTTTTTAAAATAGTTTCCAAATACATCAACGACATGTTAGTTTTTGGAGCATTTACCATTCTTTAAATTCTAGGATGTTAAAAAGATATTAAAATCTTATTAGTACATCTATCATATACAACTCCATGCATAAGTAATTTTGTCTGCCCTATGTGACCCTATGCAAAGACGTTTCTAAAGGTTAAGTTCACGCAAAACTGATATTTTGCTTTTGGATAAGCATTGGTAGATTTAATCTGCCATTTGACTTTTATAAAACACAGATTTCAGACTCCTTTTTGCCTCTCCTACAAGACAATATTATTGAGTCATACTTTAGAAGCGCAAATGCATATTTTTATTTTATAATATGGGGCCCCTAAAGAGTAGTACAGAGGCTTATGTTGCTAAAGACCCTGAAAACTTTACGACCGCGTAAACACGATCGAACATGTCCGCTGAAACTGGTCCGCAGACCAGTTTCAGCAGACATGTTCAATCGTGTGTACGGCCTATCGGACCGTTTTCCAGCGGACCAAAGTTTTAAAACATGCTTTAAAACCTGTCCGATGGAAACCTGTCCGTCGGAAAGGTTCAATGGTTAGTACACAAAATCATCGGACCAAAAACCTGCGCATGCTCAGAATCAAGTCGACGCATGCTTGGAAGCATTGAACTTGTTTTTTCATCATGTCATTGTGTTCAGTAATATAACACTGTAACCAAATGAAATTTATGTCCTTTTTTTTACCACAAATAGAGCTTTCTTTTGGTGGTATTTCATCACCTCTGCGGTTTTTATTTTTTTCGCTATAAATGAAAAAAGAACGTAATTTTGTAAAAAAAATGAATTTTTCTTCATTTCTATTATAAAATTTAGCAAAAAAGTAATTTTTCTTCAAAAATGTAACCTAAAATGTATACGGCTGCATATCTTTGGTAACAAAACAAAAAAAAATCGATATTATTTAGTCTGAATTACTGAAAATTGATCAATTTGATCACATCTGATGTACTGACAGCCTCTCTCATTTCTTTAGACCCTAACATGGCAGAAAAGTACAAATACCCCCCAAATGACCTCTTTTTGGAAAGAAGACATTCCAAGGTATTTAGAAAGAGGCATTGTGAGTTTTTTGAAGTTGTCATTTTTTCCCACAATTCTTTGCAAAATCAAGATTTTTTTTTTTTTTTTCCCACAAAACTTTCATATTAGCGGGTTATTTCTCACACACAGCATATGCATATCACAAATTACACCCCAAAACACATTCTGCTATTTCTCCTGAGTATGGCGATACCACATGTGTTGGACTTTTACACAGCATGGCCACATACAGAGGCCCAACATGCAGGGAGCACCATCAGGCGTTCTGGAACACCCAGACCAATTCTGACATTCCTCTCCTACATGGAAAAATCATAATTTATTTGCTAGAAAATTACATAGAACCCCAAAACATTATATATGCTTTTTTAGCAAAGACCCCAGAGAATACAATGGTGGTCGTTGCAACTTTTTATCGTGCATGGTATTTGCACAGCAATTTTTCGAACGTGTTTTTTTGGAAATAAAATCATTTTGTGCTTTAAAAAAAAAACAGAAAAAGTTAGCCCAATGTTTTTGCATAATATGAAATATGAAGTTACGCCGAGTAAATAGATACCCAACATGTCACCCTTTAAAATTGCACACGCTTGTGGAATGGCGCCAAATTTCGCTACTTAAAAATCCCCATAGGTGGCTCTTTAAATGTTTTTACTGGATACATCTTTTTAGTTGGAGAGGAGGTCTAGGGCCAAAATTATTGCTCTCGCTCTAACGTTCGCAGCGATACCTCACATGTGTGGTTTGAACACCGTTTTCATGTGTGGGCGGGACTTACGTGTGCGGTTGCTTCAGTATACGAGCACACGGGTACAGGGGCGCTGTGATTTTTTTTTTTTTTTATAGTTCATTTTACTTTATTATTTTACTTTGACAGTTTTTCCCCAAACATAAATGTTTTGATTACTTTTATTCCTATTACAAGGAATGTAAACATCCCTTGTAATAGGAATATGACATGACAGGTCCTCTTTACAGTGAGATATGGGGTCAATACTGCAGGGAGTATTGCAGAGTATTGCGCCGGGGGTATTGCAGAGTATTGCGCCGGGGGTATTGCAAAGTATTGCGCCTGGGGTATTGCAGAGTATTGCGCCGGGGCTATTGCAGAGTATTGTGCCGGGGCTATTGCAGAGTATTGTGGCGGGGGTATTGCAGAGTATTGTGCGGGGGGTATTGCAGAGTATTGTGCTGGGGTATTGCAGAGTATTGTGCTGGGGTATTGCAGAGTATTGTGCTGGGGTATTGCAGAGTATTGTGCGGGGGGTATTGCAGAGTATTGTGCCGGGGCTATTGCAGAGTATTGTGCCGGGGGTATTGCAGAGTATTGTGCGGGGGGTATTGCAGAGTATTGTGCAGGGGGTACTGCAGAGTATTGTGCAGGGGGTACTGCAGAGTATTGCGCAGGGGGTACTGCAGAGTATTGCACAGGGAGTATTGCACAGGGAGTATTGCGCAGGGAGTATTGCGCAGGGAGTATTGCGCAGGGAGTATTGCGCAGGGAGTATTGTGCAGGGAGTATTGCGCAGGGAGCATTGCAGAGTATTGCGCAGGGAGTATTGCACAGGGAGCATTGCAGTGTTGCGCAGGGGGTATTGCAGAGTATTGCGCAGGGGGTATTGCGCAGGGAGTATTGCGCAGGGAGTATTGCGCAGGGGGTATTGCGCAGGGGGTATTGCATAGTATTGCGCACGGGGTATTGCAGAGTATTGCGCGGGGGGTATTGCAGAGTATTGCGCGGGGGGTATTGCAGAGTATTGCGCAGGGGGGTATTGCAGAGTACTGCATGGTGGAAAGCAGAATGTTCTCACCCCCTCCCTATGACTACAGCCCTGCATGAAGATGCTTTCTTAACCCTCACAGACATGGAGGCTAAGCCTAATGGGAACTGTAGTTCCCAATAGGCCGTGATGTAGCAAGAATGAATGTGCACTGCAAACCAGGAAGTCAGTGAGAATAATTATTCAGGAGTGCTGGAGGTGAATAAAACGGCTCGATTCAACAGGTATCAAACTAGTTATACTGCAAAACATTACTTTTTACTTTATCGGCTACTGTCAGACTTTAATTTAAGAGGAAAATATTTGTGTCTTTATAACCCCTTTAAGTGGTTAAATGACTTGTTTTCCTTTAGAAATGTCATTTTGTGCAGGGACCTTTCTAAGCATGGAAAACATGCGCTTCTTTAAGGCACACTATAGACACCCCTCAGGTATGAAATTTAAAGGAATATTTTAAAACTTTTATTGTTTCAATTTAAGCATTATTAAAATCACTGCTCCCGAAAAAACTGCAGCTTTTACAACTTTTTTTTGCATTGTTACATGTCCCTTAGGGCAGGACCCAAGTCCCCAAACACTTTTTATGACAATAACTTTCATATTAACCTTTAAAATTAGCACTTTTGAATTCTCCCATAGACTTTTAAAGTGTGTTCCGCGGCTTTCGCATTCGCAGCGAACACCCCAAGTTGTTCGCTATTCGGCGAATGGGCCCGACCCAAACATAAAGCTCATCCCTAATAGAAATACATTAATAATGTAAGTAAAATGTTTTATTTTCACATACTGTACTGAAGAGAATACTTATAGGTATACACTACAATGTAAACAGGTTGAAACATTCTTTTTTTCAAATTTAATAAAGTATATACTGTGACAAGCTGGAGAATTTGTAGCTCATTGGTAGCACCAAACAGTACTCCAAGTCAAAGGTATATTGTAGGGATGTTTGGCTATTTCATTTCAATAGTTGTTTATTGGCTTTTAATAACTAATACAGAAGAGAAACATACAGGACATCCATGACATTTAGATTTCATTCACTTCATAGGTAATAACATAGGTATAAAATAAAACGTCCAGCATTAATATCACAGGTGACCATTGTTGGTCTATACATGTTACAGTATCTATGCATGTCCTTAGGCAGTCCTAGTACTGTCAACCAGGACTGAGCTATGCTTAGGAGGTAGAAAAAAAAGACAGCAAAGATGAAGGTAAAAATAAAAAAATAAACATAAACAATAACTACTTAGTTGAGTAAACATTTTAAACGATTGTCATACAGTCAAGGCATTACAATGTATTGTGGTTCCATAGTAAGAGTCCATTTTGTTTTCTAAATGATGTTTCGTACCATTCTACCCACCCTTTCCACGTATAGGTAGTCTTTTGGTGCCAATTTTGTGCGGCGGCGAACATCGTCTCATACGTAGCGTGTGTGTTAGTCGTCATTATAACTTCCTGGATTGGTGGGACTAGATGGTCTCTCCAATGGTGCACCAGCACTAGTCTAGCACTTAGAATGATGTGAACTGCTATGTTTCTGGTGTCTGGTGGAAGTGATTCTACATCCAGTGATAAAAGTGCAAAGCCTGGTGAAAGGGGAATTGTTATGTATAGTACTTGTGTATGTAATCGGGATACCCCTATCCAGAAAGTGGTGATAACCAGACAGGACCAAAGTATATATGGTACAGTGTGTCTACTGCTCCACAGTTCCTTCAACATGTATGTGGCATTTGTGGAGCGAATTCAGCTATCCTATAGGGTGTTAGATACCATCTGAACAACATTTTCTGTGTTAGCTCTTATAGGTTCACACTTTTGGTTGCTGTGTATGTTATGCGGAGCACCCCCTGCCATTGTTCAGATGAGTAATTAGATCTTAGGTCTTTCTCCCATGCATGTATGTGGGAGTTGTTTTTAAAAATGTCCTTGTTATTAAGCACATTGTAGAACAATGATATCCCTTTGATCCTGGTGTTAGGTGTAGTGTAGCATTCAGTTACTCTCCATGTTATGGAGGTGTTTAAGTTGGAACGGATAAAATGTGTTATCTGTATATAGGTGTAATATTCTGATTTAGGTAAATCATATTCTATCTGTAGGGATCTAAAGGTTTTGGGAGCTGGGCCTATCATCATATCTTATAATCCCTGTATCCATTTTTCCACCCATCTGGTTATATTTATGCCAGTGTAATGGTGGGCAAGCTTAGGATAGGTAGAGGTGTGGATTCCTGATGAGAGGTGTTTAAGAGGGTTCTCCAAGCCTGAATGGAGGCTCTTATAGTAGGGAAAAGAGTCTTGATTTGTAGAGAACTGTTTTGGCTAGCTAAAAGGAAGTAGTATGAATTATTACCCTACGTTTGAACCTTTTTCCTATTTGTGGTTAATCAAGAGAACGCGCACCTCACCTTCCTGCCTTGCTATAGGTAACGGTTAATTGTTGATTGGCCTTTATTGAAAAAAGTATTGGATACAGGAATAGGGAGTGTTCTGAACAAGTATAGAAGTTGAGGGAGAAGAATCATCTTAAAGGCTAAGCCCTGGAGTTTGGGGCCTAACCCCTCCAGGAATGATGAGTAATTTGCCCTGAATAGTTCTTCAACCTTCGGTGTTAATTTTATTCCTAGGTAAGTTATCCATGTGGTGCTCCATTTATACGGGTAACTTTCTGTGAGTTTTTTTGTAGTGTAGGAGGGATGTTGAGCCCTAGCATGTATGACTTGGTATCATTTACTTTATGGCAAGAAAGGCTATTAAATATTTTCAATACCTGGTGCACCGTGGATAAGGACGATTCTACAGTACATCTGTGAGCATAAGAATGATGTCATCGGCAAACAAGCTGATGATGTGCGATGAGTTGTGGAGAGTGAAACCTGTAATATGAGGATGATTACGAATGCAACTCGCCAGGGGTTCCAAGTACTGTAGATTAAAAATTAGTGGTGATAGTGGGCAGCCCTGGCGAATTCCATTTGTGATATTAAATGGGGTGGAAAGGACGCCAGAAGTATACAACTGAGTAGAAGGTTTGGTATATAAGGCCATGATTGCAGAGAATATTGGGCCTGTAAAGCCGAAGGTTTCCAACACCCTTGACAGGTACCCCCAATGTATTCAGTCCAAGGGCTTCTCTGCATCTAAAGCCAGAAGCAGAAAAGGCATTTTGTTTAGTTCTGTGTGGTGGATAATGTTTATTAGCTGTCTCATTGCATCGGTGGTCTGGCGTCCCTTAGTAAACCCTGATTGGTCCGAATGTATAATCTGAGGGAGAATATCAATTAAATGCAAAGCAATTCGTTGAGCATATAGTTTTAAATCATTATTAAGGAGTGATATAGGTCTACAATTCTGCAGGGTGGATGTGTCTTTCCCTGGCTTAGGTAAGGTTATTATCAATGCCCTTAACATTTCTGGGGGAAAGGACAAAGAGGCAATTGCAGCACTGTATACATTAGCTAAGTGGGGAGCTAGTATGTGTTTGAAGTTTTTGTAATATTCCCCAATGTAGCCGTCAGGGCCCGGGGATTTATTTAGTGGCAATGTGTCGATTATGTGAAGCACTTCTTGTTCCGTGACGGGTGAATTAAGTTGTAGTAACTGGGCTGAGGTTAGCTGAGGGAGGGATAATTTGTTCAAATATTATTATTTATCAATTCAAGGTTGGGTTTATATGTGTCTGGGTCTTTTTCTAGGATTTACAAGGAACCATAGTAGTTTCTAAATTCATCTGCTATGTCTTTAGGATGATAGTGTTTGTCGTTTCTAATTGGATGTATAATAAACAGAATCTTAGATTTATACCTACAACCCCAATGGCGTTGTGCCAGAATTTTCCCCGCTCTATTGCCACCAACATAGTAATTAATTTTTAGTCTGATAGAGAATTTCTCAAAATCCCCCAATAGAAGTAGTCGGAGATCATAGCGAAGTTGATGTAGTTGGCAGGAGAGCGGGGAAGAGAGGTTTTGTTTGTTTTGAGTTTCCAAGTTGTAAATTTTTCTAAAAGGTCCTGTAAGTGTTTTTGATGCTGCCTCATCATTCTTTGCTCCCAGTTTAATAAAAATACCTCTCATGAACGCCTTGTGGGCATTCCATACTGTAAAGTGGTTATCTACTGAAGTCTCGTCCGCAAAGTACTGCAGTAAGTATTGCTCCAGTGTTTTTTTTAGTATCTTCCCTTTGAAGGAGAAGCGGGTTGACACTCCAAGAGCTAGAGGAGAGTGAGTCCTTAACCATCAGAATCACAGACGCATTGTCTGACCATGTGAGAGTGTTGATTGAAGATGAGGTTGCTCTTGTCAGGAGCCATTGGTCCACTAAAAATAGGCCTATTCGGGAATAGGACCAGTGTGGTGTAGAGAAGAAAGTAAATTCCTTCTCTCCTGCATGGAGGCACCTCCACACATCAAATAGGCTATTTTGGTGTATTGTGTTATAAAGTGATTGTCTTATCCATGTCAGGTCACCTGTGGCCAGGTGACAAGTGCACCCCGTTAGGATCAGGGATGCACCACAGGGTGGTGAACCCTATAGCTGACTGCTGCGAACAGAGAGGAAGCGTGAGCCCAAGATTCCCCAGGGCACAGAGTCTAAGACCCAGCTTGGTGTTCACCAGAGCCTCTGGTGGTGAGGATGGCCTTCGCTGCAGCTGGATCCAGGTTGCAACCCCTGGGGTCCCCTAGGTCACGCTCCACAGGGAGAGAGGGGAAGCAGCAACCAGGACAAGCGATAGTGATGGGTAAGCTGAGGTCAGGGCAACAGGCAGACAAGGGTAACCAAGGGACAGGCAAAAGGTCAGGGAAACCGGCAAGCAGGAGTGGTCAGATACGAGCCAAAATCGGTACACAGAAGATAAACTTAGCACACAGCAGACAGGAACTCAAGCTACAAGCAAAGGTTGAACAGCAAAGCAGACTAGCATTGCCCATTGAGGAAATAGAGGACATGCCCTCTTTTTGGCTCAACGAGTTCCTCGATGGGTTTCTCGGCAAAAAGTGTACACACGACCAGTTTCCTCAGCAGAATACGTCTCCCATCGAGTTTCTTGCTGAATTCTGCCGAGGAAACCGGTCATGTGTACGCCGCCTCAGGCCTCTAATGAACACATGGAGACAGGTAAGCTGTCAGACTTTATTGCATATCCATGACAGTACCCTCCCTCTTATGGCCCTCCCCTCCCCAGCCTGGGCCCAGGCCTAATGTCAGGAGGGATGAGAGATCAGACCCGTGTGACTGCACAGAGAGACCAGACAATATGATCAGTGAAGTAAAAGGTGTTTAATAAAGTAAATAAGGACAACCAGTAAAGATAGCAAACAATATATATATATAATCAAGACGGGAATACCGTACAGATAGGTCAAGCCAGGCCGAGGTCATACACAAGGGATACCAGCAGATGGGACAGGACGGAGCAGGGGTCGGATGGATGGACTAGCTGCAGGATTCAGGTTAAGGGGAGACAGGGAACAGGAAGCAGGGCAGACAGGTCCAGGCGGGATCAGGATGCAGGGCAGACAAGTCCAGGCGGGATCAGGATCAGAACAGGATCAAGGTACCGAATCAGGGTCAGAATACAGGTCAGGGTACAGGCTTAGGTCCAGCAGATATGAAGATACCAGGGCGAGCTCTGCTTGAGCTCGCCGGGTATAAATAGGGAGTGTCTTAATTACGTTCAAATCACACCTGAACGTATGAAAGGCTGTGAACTCCAGAAGGCCAGGAACCCCCCGCTGGTGGAGGCCGGTACTGCAGCCAGACTAACAAGCAGATGTACCAACAGGGGGGACCATTCCTGACAGTACCCCCCTCAAAGGAGCGGCCTCCGGACGCTCCAACCAGTTGTTGCTGGGGAAGGCTCATGGTGTCATCGAGCCGGGCAGAGGGCATAGGCTTCGGGTCATCAAGCTGGGCAGAAGACGAAAGCTCCGGGTCATCGAGCTGGGCAGAAGACGAAAGCTCCGGGTCATTGAGCTGGGCAGAAGATGAAGGCTCCGGGTCATCGAGCTGGGCAACAGACGAAGGCTCCGGGTCATCAAGCTGGGCAGAGGGCATAGGCTCCGGGTCATCGAGCTGGGCAGCAGACAAAGGCTCCGGGTCATCGAGCTGGGCAGCAGGCTCCGGGTCATCGAGCTGGGCAGCAGGCTCCGGGTCATCGAGCTGGGCAGCAGGCTCCGGGTCATAGAGCTGGGCAGCAGGCTCCGGGTCATCGATCTGGGCAGCAGGCTCCGGGTCATCGAGCTGGGCAGCAGGCTCCGGGTCATCGAGCCGGGCAACAGACGAAGGCTCCGGGTCATCGAGCTGGGCAGCAGATGAAGGCTCTGGGTCATCGAGCTGGGCAGCAGACGAAGGCTCTGGGTCATCGAGCTGGGCAGCAGACGAAGGCTCTGGGTCATCGAGCTGGGCAGCAGACGAAGGCTCTGGGTCATCGAGCTGGGCAGCAGACGAAGGCTCTGGGTCATCGAGCTGGGCAGCAGACGAAGGCTCTGGGTCATCAAGCTGGGAAGCAGGCACAGGAACAGCAGGCTGGTGGACTGGCACAGGAGCAGCAGGCTGGGCAGCGGACTGGAAGTCATCAAGCCGGCCGGCAGACTGGAAGTCATCAAGCCAGGCAGCAGACTGGAAGTCATCAACCTGGGCAGCAGACTGGAAGTCATCAACCTGGGCAGCAGACTGGAAGTCATCAACCTGGGCAGCGGACTGGAAGTCATCAACCTGGGCAGCGGACTGGAAGTCATCAACCTGGGCAGCTGACTGGAAGTCAACAACCTGGGCAGCGGACTGGAAGTCATCAACCTGGGCAGCGGACTGGAAGTCATCAACCTGGGCAGCGGACTGGAAGTCATCAACCTGGGCAGCGGACTGGAAGTCATCAAGCTGGGCAGCGGACTGGAAGTCATCAAGCTGGGCAGCGGACTGGAAGTCATCAAGCTGGGCAGCGGACTGGAAGTCATCAAGCTGGGCAGCGGACTGGAAGTCATCAAGCTGGGCAGCGGACTGGAAGTCATCAAGCTGGGCAGCAGACTGGAAGTCATCAACCTGGGCAGCAGACTGGAAGTCATCAACCTGGGCAGCAGACTGGAAGTCATCGAGCTGGCAAGCTGGCACAGGAACATCAGGTTGGCGGGTTGGCACAGGATCAGGTTGGCAGGCTGGCACAGGAACATCAGGTTGGCAGGCTGGCACAGGAACACCAGGGTGGCAGGCTGGCACAGAAACACCAGGGTGGCAGGCTGGCACAGGAACACCAGGGTGGCAGGCTGGCACAGGAACAAGCTGGGAGGCTGGCACTAGAACAAGCTGGGAGGCTGGCACAAGCTGGGCAGCTGGCACTGGAACAGGTTGGTCGGCTGGCACTGGAACAGGTAGAGTAGATGGCACAGGAACAGGCATAGCAGCTGGCACAGGAACAAGCTGAGCAGATGGCACCGGGACAGGCTGAACAGGTGGCACTGGGACAGGCTGGGTAACTGGCACGATGGTGTGAGTTGGGAAGTACTTCCGTTTCTTTTTAGACTTAGACACTACAGGTATGTTAACAGAAGGGGTGTATGAAGAGGGTGGAATTAATTAGGAGGAAGGATTGGAATATGGCAGAGACACAGGGGTGGTGACTGGAGGAGGTTTTTGTGGAGTAGTTACAGGTGGATTATAGGCAGGGTAGGTACAATTAGTAGAAATTGGGTAGTAATATTTGGTAGGGTGCGGAATTAACTGGGCGAAAGCTGAGGTTGTCATTGGCGATGGGAGGATAGGTCCTTGGGAAGGTAGGTGGTTAATAGTAGGGCTGGAACGGACTGGCTTGGCTGGAATCAGGAGATTTGACCATGCCTGCAGCACAGGTTGAACAAAAGCAGGTTAACACACACCTTGTCTAATCAGAGCCTGCACAGAATCAATACACTCAGATAACTTTTGCTGGGGACAGGAGGAATAATACTCATCAAAAGACGCCGGATCATCCTCTAATAACCACACCAGGGATTCAGCTTGGTCATGACTGAAGGGGGGAGAGAAATCGTCCCTACCGACAGGAATAGATGACAGGGCTGGTTTTACACACAACCGAATTAATGGCTGAACATCATTAAAAGTCATGTAACCCTGATCCACACAGGAATGAGCTAATCGGATAGTTTCCATTAGCTGGTCACTAGTCCAACCCTCCAAAACCTGGCGACAATACCCTTCATCCTCTTCAGCCAGCAGAGAATAATAAAGGATGTCATCGTAATCCATGTTTGGAGCAATGCACTACACCAGGATGGTCCCCAAATGCAGTCACGTCTGATCAAGAGTGGCCCTGGTATACTGTCAGGAGGGATGAGAGATCAGACCCGTGTGACTGCACAGAGAGACCAGACAATATGATCAGTGAAGTAAAAGGTGTTTAATAAAGTAAATAAGGACAACCAGTAAAGATAGCAAACAATATATATATAATCAAGAAGGGAATACCGTACAGATAGGTCAAGCCAGGTCGAGGTCATACACAAGGGATACCAGCAGATGGGACAGGACGGAGCAGGGGTCGGATGGATGGACTAGCTGCAGGATTCAGGTTAAGGGGAGACAGGGAACAGGAAGCAGTGCAGACAGGTCCAGGCGGGATCAGGGATCAGGATGCAGGGCAGACAAGTCCAGGTGGGATCAGGATCATAACAGGATCAAGGTACCGAATCAGGGTCAGAATACAGGTCAGGGTACAGGCTTAGGTCCAGCAGATATGAAGATACCAGGGCGAGCTCTGCTTGAGCTCGCCGGGTATAAATAGGGAGTGTCTTAATTACGTTCAAGTCACACCTGAACGTATGAAAGGCTGTGAACTCCAGAAGGCCAGGAACCCCCCGCTGGTGGAGGCCGGTACTGCAGCCAGACTAACAAGCAGATGTACCAACAGGGGGGACCATTCCTGACACCTAAAGGGAAATCCCAGATGAAACCTCCTCAACAGATGAGGTGAAAAGACCTCTGATGCAGCGATCAAAGATGCCTCCTCAGGACCAAACCCTCTCCAATGCAAAAGATACTGAAGAATGCCTCTGCAGAGACGAGAATCCAGAACATTGATCAGAACCGAAGTAGAGAGAGGACGAGAGGATTTTTTGAGGACCAAAGGCCTTTTGGGAATAAGCAAGGGCATAAGAGGATCAACAGGAATCTGAGGGGGTTCCCCAGACCCCTAAAGATGAACTGGAGATCTAGCACATGACCATCAGACTGGGCAGAGGTCAGAGGAACCCTGAGGTCAGGTTGGTTAGAAGGTGACATGACACAGGAGTCAAGCTGGATAGCAGAAAAACCCGCAAAATGCAGAGAGCCCTGAAAACAAGGTTGAAAACGCCACCTGGCAGAATGAGGCAGTCTCTCCAAAGGATGGATTGAGCCCCTTAAACAGATTTGAATGGGCAAAATAGTACTAGGATAAAGTAAGGTTGCAGAAGGTCCTGAACAAGAAAAGGTAGGAAGCTCACTGGACATGGTCTGGACTGGCATAACTTATGCAGAGGCCGAGTGGATACAGAACTGAAGAGCATAGTGTCCCACTGAACAGGATTCTTGGCAGAGATGTAAAAGGGCGCTGGCCGCTGAGGAGACACGAGTCAGTTCTTCAAAAATATTCTGAAAAAGTTTCAAGAAAAGAGACTAGGCTAGAAACCACTGGATCATTCGATTCCCACAGAGGAGCTGAATAGTGCATTGGCTAAGGAATCCCCTGAAGGACTTAGAGTCCCCAGAGAAATGGGACGGAGCTGGCAGTTGTAGTGAATGCGACTCTGTGACTGGTGCGATAGGCGCAGCCGCTGGTTGTACTTGGGGTTGCTGATCCTGGGGTTACAAAGAGGTCTAAAGCTGATCAAAGCGGGAAGCCAGATTCTGTAGGAAACGCATCATCTGCGTCTGATTAGCTTTATGTGTCTCAAGTCTGCAAACAATGACCTGTAATGGATCGCCTGCAGGGTTTGGCATGTTGGCCGGGTTCATGGCTGTTCAAACTGTCAGGTCACCTCTGGCCAGGTGACAAGTGTACCTGTTAGGGTCAGGGATGCACCACAGGGTAGTGAACCCAATAGCCGACTGCTGCGAACAGAGAGGAAGCGTGAGCCCAAGATTCCCCAGGGCACGGAGTCTAAGACCCAGCTTGGTGTTCACCAGAGCCTCTGGTGGTGAGGATGGCCTTAGCTGCAGCTGGATCCAGGTCGCGACCCCTGGGGTCCCCTAGGTCACGATCCGCAGGGAGAGAGGGGAAGCAGCAACCAGGACAAGCGATAGTGATGGGTAAGCTGAGGTCAGGGCAACAGGCAGACAAGGGTAAACGAGGGACAGGCAAAAGGTCAGGGAAACCGTCAAGCAGGAGTGGTCAGATACGAGCCAAAATCGGTACACAGAAGATAAACTTAGCACACAGCAGACAGGAACTCAAGCTACAAGCAAAGGTTGAACAGCAAAGCAGACTAGTAGTGCAGTGGTTAATATAGGCATCCTGTGATGGCCTGGGGTGGAGCCATACAGGGAGGAAGGTGATAAAAGACAGCCAGGAAGAGAGTCAGGCCTCTAATGAACACATGGAGACAGGTAAGCTGCCAGACTTTATTGCATATCCATGACAATCCGGTTGGGTGGGGAGGTTAAAAATTGGATTGGAATTTAGAGCATATATGTTGGCGATGGTATATGTTGTGGAAGTAATATCACTAATTAGTAGTAAGTACCATGGGTGGTTGGGACCTTTTGTGTTAGTAAGTAAGTAAGTAAGCAGTAAGTTAGTAATAGTAAGAAATGTCACCCCCGTGTGGACAGCAAAGGTATGCTAGTTTGATATTCTATGACCCTAAAAATCAGTTCCTGTGAACAGCACTCCCGCTTGTGGTCAAGTTTGGTATTGATTTTGTTGTGAAACTTTTGAACTGTCCTTGTATTGTTAGTACTCACAGTATGTAGTCCCTTCTGTGTCATAGTGGAAAGGAAGATCCACTGGTTGAGGACTCTGTGTGGAAGTGCCTGTCCCATACTGGATATCCTTGTGCCAGGTGGTCTGTGGCTCCCTGGAGTTTCCAGGATGAATTTGGCTAAAGGATGTTGCTTGTAGAAATATCTAGTATGTGGAGGTAGAACATCATTCTTGACTGTATTAAGAATGTAGAAAAGGAAGAAAAACAAGGTAAATAGAGCAACATTGCCATATTAACAAGAGTTCTCCAGTTACCCAGAGAGGTATAAACACTATGGGCCAGATTCAGGTAGATGAGAGCATCTTTGCTCCAGAGTAACGCTTCTCATTTACGTTACTCCGCCGACACTTTCGGCGCAAGTACTGTTATTCACATAGCAGTTGCGCGTAAACTTGCGCCAGAGTAACGATAATGCGCTGGCGTAACCCGATGCAAGGGGAAGTGGGTGTGATCATATGTAAATGATGGGCGGAGCCCAGCGCAGAGGCTTACGTTCAGCGCATCAACCACGGAGCATGCGCAGTGAGTGAGGCTCCACTCGCCCCCTTTGTGCACATGCTCACAACTTCCGTCGGCACCACTTCACGGGAAACGTCAGCGCAATGCCTTCCGTTGGGCGTTTAAATGCGCCCGTAGAAGCGCCATTCCGGCACTAAAGTATATCCTGCTCCCCCTCCCCGCAGTGATGTTACTTTTGTTCTGAGATGGCTGCTCCCGTTCCCCGCAAACACACAGGAGAAAGCTGAACTCTAAAGGCCAGGAGCTGTCAGCCGTCATCTCGGCTATGGAGACCTATGATGTCTTCCTCCATGGCTGTAAAATTTGACAGACAAGCATGGACAGAGGTGTTGTCCTGCAAGTGGGGGTGCTCAGCTAGCTCTTATCGTCGGTAACGCTGCTGTAGCTGCTCTCCTGCTGACCTGTGGCCATCTGGAGTAAAGATAAAGCAGCCTTTTGTAGAAATAACTTTGCGCCGGACGGACGAGATACGCGCGGCGCATGTAGCCAGCGTATGGTGCTAATCTGTTCGTGAATTGGGAAAAATCCCTCATTTGCATATTTGCAGGGGAAATCAATAGGCGCGACTGACGCGCCAAGCGAAATTAAGCGCTGACGATACTCTGGCGTCGGAACGTTCCGCCGGTCGCAAATGGCCCGTTATTGGGCGCATCTAGTTTGGTGGGTACGGGCACATAGAAACGACGGCGCATCTTCACAGTTACGCGGCGCATATCGAAATACTCCAGCGCAAGTGTTGCTGAATCTGGCCCTATATGCTAACACTCAAAACCAGGTAAGGGTATTTCATACCGGAGTGCAGCACACTGCTGCTCAGTTAGATTCTGAGGGGTAAGATTGTGTGGAAGAGAAACCTCTCTCCCCAGGGACTTGTGGTTCTAATTTTTGTTCTTCAGGGTCTTTAGTGTTTTTTAGCATTTTTTTGCTGTGACCTGTTTCCATTCAGGTTTCACCTGAGTGACACTCCTGGGCTGTTTAGAATTGCCTCCAGGTTCTGGGATGATCTGTCATTCCTTGAGTAGTGATAAGGCCTTTCTCTACAGAATCTATGATAAAGGTGTTCCCCTCAGTTTCTGTGGTGTGGTAAAAGTGTAGGCACAATATAACATCCCTTGACATTTGCTCGGGGAGATATGCTGGTTTGGGCAGGCGGTGGATCCTGTCTATAGTGACATCCAGCTCTGTACATTCAGAAAGAATTTCTTTGAACAGATTGGCTGTGTATGAGCGCTGATCCCCTTGTTGGACAGATTCAGGGATGCCTCTGATTTTTTAATTATTCCTTCTGGCTCTGTCTTCCATATCTGCTATTTTCATTTTAAGCCAATCTATTTTATCCTCCCTGTCATCATGTGCATCTACCAGGTCATTAATAGTCAAAAAAAAAAGGAAAAAAAAAAAAAAAAAAAAAAAAAAATTAATAGTCACTGAAAATTCCCCCATCTTATTTTCAATGTGGTCCACTCTGGATTCAACTACCCAAATCTCTTTATTAAAGTAATGCACACAGGACATCAGATCTGTCTAGAGTGAGCTCCGCAGAGACAAGAGCATATCCTTTAGAACTGTGTCCATTACAGGTTGATTTTTAGTGGGGAATTATTCCATGTTATCAGGCAGCTCTCTAGTGTCCTCCCCGGAATCAATGCTAGGGCTGGCATCTGGGCTGCATCCAGAGCCATCCATCCGGAATTTAGCTTTGGCAGGGCTAGCTGACTGTGGGGTGTTAGGATAGAACTGTTGGATAGAGGGAGAGACACTAATTCTACTGATGGATGTGGCTGGGATGGAGTACGAACTGTGGGCAGGGGTGGATGTGGTGCAGGCGCCATCTTGCCTACCTCCCTGCGGCCGCAATGTGATGAATTCCATCAGCCTATGTTCCTTTATTTTCCTCAGAATGATCCTCAAGTCGGTAGGGTGCAGATCGCTCAATAGGAGGTTTGAAAAGTCCCCTGGAAAGCCACACCACCACTTTTTGACTATTCCACCTGCAGCTGCCAGCTGCTACATGCTCACAGACTCTGGCCTTTGTCTGTCCTGATCTGGACAGTATGGTGTGATGAGCATCTCACAGGTCCACTCACATACTGACCCTGTTGGGAGGGTGAAACCACTGACCTCCAGCTCTGGCTCTAACATAAACCCAGCACACACTTGCATTATCAGTGTGCCTGTTTCCTGCAAAATTTGGCCTAGACCACCATATTAAATAGTGGCACAGGCTTGACCTGCAACATATCACCCCCCTGTTTTGCACCAGAGGGAGAAACACCCACTCTTCACACTTCTGTGACAGCCACCACATCCAGGAGTGCAAACCTCTCTGTCCTTTCTAAGGGGGCACTCTACCTACATATTTTTCTGGGTGTGCTTCTACAATCTTCTTTCTGACCTTTGGGTACCCACTGACCTCTCTACTATCTGCAGGACCTAACCTTTCAGGACCTGCAGGTGGCCAACTCCTATTGCATCTGTCAGGGTACCACCCCCTCACTACCCTCACGACCTGTATTAACCTTAACCAGCACTGTTTTTCAGTTTCGCTAATACCTGTGTTGGTTACCCTTGGCAATACATTTCTCAGAAATCTATAACGTATTATCGTTAATATCATCAGGGACTCTTGTCCTATTGCTAAGACAGTGTCTGAGGAGGAAACACATACAGGCATGCAGTTACTCCCTATCGGACATTCCCAAAGTTTCACATTGTCCTTTGTTGTCCAACACTCTAATAGTAACTGTTCTACCAACCTACCTATTTCATTACACTTTTGTACACAAGCCTCTTTAACCATGTCTGCATCCTTTGGCACTTTAAACCATACCTCCGACCTGTTCAATAGTGTTGCAGAGTGCTTCTAACACATAACACAACATTGAATCATATCCTGACCCAGGAGAGGATTGCAAGATACACACTGGCTGCACACACCTTCACTCCATGATTCTGACATTTCTTTGAGCATGTCTGTCATCACAAGACACACATCATCCTCATCTCCTTCATGCATTGTGGGCACAATTTCTGCTATGCACTCATGCTCACTTGGACCTTCTGTCATAAAAGAGTATATCTCTGCAGCAGCCAACATGTCCAACATGTAACACTACTATTTCACTACCATGCACTGGCAGTGCTTCATGCATTAGATAAACATTTGAATTTTCAGCTGGCAGTACTAATCCACTATTTGCTTTAACATTTTTAACCTCATTAGTTAGCAACACATTATACTTATTTTTACCCAATGTTTCCCCACTACACAGGGTACTATGCAGCAGCAAGTCCTTCTTGGAAACGGATCTCCTCACTGGACTTGCCAGTTGCCACCTCTTAACTAGTACAAAACTCAAAAACAGTCCCTTTGACATTTTTAGCAGTAACAGCCTTACCATTTGGTGTTTCTCAAGGTGTATCTCCTCCACGCAGTCACCCGATGACACCACAGACACCCTGCTAGGTGTCAGGCCGCGTACACACGATCAAATCTGTCTGCTGGAAACGGTCTGCTAGGATTTGGCCACCCGACAGATTTCAAAGCATGCTTTGAAATCTATCGGGTGGGAACCCGTCCGCCCGACATGTCTGATGGTTAGTACACTTAGCAACAGACATGTCGTCTCGCACCGGCGCTGAATGGATTCGGCGCATGCGCGGAAGTGTTTTACTTCCTGGTGCGGTGACGTGGCGGCGTCAACGTCACCGCCACGTCACCGACACGTCAGCGCGCCGTCTGCTGGCGGGGATTTTGGTTTGCTCGTGTGTACGAGAACAAATCTATTGCCTCGTGTGTACGAGGCCTCATAGGCTTTTGGATAAACCAGCCCTCTTTGGGGGGGGGGTGAGCCACCTCTTCGCTGTAGATCCACCACCCAGATGACAGTTCCTCTCCTGTTGTCATTGGAGCCCACGCACTCTCAGCAGAGCTTTGCCTTCTATTTCCAGATCAGATTGCTGCTTTGTAACAGTACACCCCTTGGAACTCCTTAGTCAGAAACAGTTGCACCGAATCAGCCCAGTGGCTTCTGGGCCACACTTTGAATGAAGTCATAGTCAGTGTTGCTCATCTTACTTTAAAAAAGTAATTAGTTACAGTTACAAATTACTTCTCCGAAAAAGTAATCGCGTTAGTGACTCAGTTACTACATTGAGAAAGTAATTAGTTACTCAGCAAAGTAACTGACTTTTTTTTTAATATTCTACAAAGCTTTGTTGAGAAGCAGGTGACGGGCACTTGCCAGGGAGCAGTGAGTTAATACTCCAAGACAAAAGAATGCCAGATCCTTGAGAGAAGAAAACCGGAAACAAATGGTGATCTCGTGTATATCCCAGCCTAGGTGAATCTGTCCCACCATGTATGTGCAGCTTATAGGACTTAAAACCCTTATCCATCTGCTACATATTACATCCAAATTATAAACTGGATTAAAATGTATGTTTATAATATACATTCCCTTGACGTTTACAGGGTCTGTAATTTAAAATCTTATATTGGGCTTTATAAGAATTTTCTATAGTTTATTGTTTATTTTTTTATTTATGTTATATAAGCTTTATTAGATGCAAGGGATCTGGAATGGGGATGTCTGATTTTTCTTTGTTGTCTGATGAAGAGATGAAATCACTGACCAAAAACAGGCCATCACAGCGGTCACATGATTCTAAAGCGGAGTTCCACCCATATTCATGTTCACAGCGCCGGCAGAAGCAATTACTCTTCTGCCATCTAGTTGCGGTAGATGTAATTGCAGTAACGCCGCCCAAGTAATGGGAACTGCGTTACCATGAGGGGAAGAGTAATCAGGTAGATTACTCGTTACCCTCAAAAGGGGCTGCGTTAGGTAACTGCGTTTATTGTAACTCTGTTACTTACAAACACTGGTCATAGTCTCCACAATATGATCATCAGGTAAAAAAGGCTGTATGAAATCAGCTGCACAGATCACTCCTTCCTTGCCTCAGGCAACAACACGCACCTTTACAGTCACAGGCACACAGTTCTCCAGAAAAAGCTTTGGGCATACTGTGTGACTGTGAGACAATACACATTGAACTGCTCACACAGCACAGAAAGTTTATGGCAACTCATGTTTTGGAATGCAGGGATCCGAATTCCACCGTTTTATGCCCATTGGTATTCTCCACCAATTGTGACAAATAGGGGAATTTGTAGCTGATTGTTAGCACCAAACAGTGAGTTTACTTCATACCAGAAAACCATTGTAGTACTTTTTCTGCCCACTTTTATTAAAACAAAGCAACAAGTTCACACTTGAATATTTTCCCAGGCAGGGGGTTCTTACCATCAATGCCACACTTTTTTTCCAGCTTTACTGTTTAGGACTTCTGCCTTGGTCCTTCAAACACACAATCCCAGTGTTCCTGCACAAAAAGCTGTACCTTTGTTAGCTTGACTGTTTCTCCTGCAGCTGCCAGCTGCTACATCCTCCCAGGCTCAAGCCTTTATCTGTCTTGACTTAGAGAGTGTGGTGCTATGTGCACCTCACAGCTCAATTCACATACCGACCCTGTCAGGAGGGTGGAGCCACTGACCTCTAATTCTGGCTCTAATATAAACCCAGTACAACCCCGCATCATCGGTGTGCCTGGTTCCTGCAAAATCTGGCCTAGACCGCCATATTAAAAAGTGGCATGGGGGGCGTGGCTTGGCGCGGAAGCCGATGGATGTCTGAGCCCGGAGCTCCGTACAGCTAGAGATTGCATTGGCACAAAGCGACCATCCAAACACCACTTTTACCTTCCGAGAGGGACCCTGGGCATAGCCGAACACCCGACATGCCTGGTAAGCGGCAGAAGGATCGCAAACCGCATCGATTGACTGACTGACTTTTTTCACCATCCTACGGGAACACCAGCCAAGATGGCGACGGGGCCTACTCCTCTCCGCACGCGGCCGCCGCACTGAAGCCGACTGGGAAAGGTAATAAACCCCAGGGCAGGACATCACACACTGCCGGCGATTCTCTCCCTCGGACCCCCTCCTCCTGTAGCCCAGCAAAATCCAGGCCCAGGCTTGAAGGCCGAGGACTGAGCATGGCTGGGAGCCCGACGGCAAGCCAGGCCTCAGAGTCCGGGGAGGATACTAGGGACCTGCCCAATTCTATTGAAACGTTCCCCACACTAAATCAGCCTGTGCTGGATACAGTCCTGAAGGACATGTTGGTATCATTAAGGAGTACCTTACAGTCTGATATGGCGACTTGTATGCACCGATTGGCTGGGGACATTCAGGAGGTGGGAAGCAGGGTGACCCGCATTGAAACAAAGATGGGGGAGTATGCCACGACAATCAATGCTCTAGTGGACACAAATGAGGAGAGAGAGACTGACACAGAGTGGATTAAGGCAAAGCTTGCAGACATAGAGGACAGATCTAGGAAAAATAATATGAAAATAAGGGGGATTCCTGAATCTGTACAACAACCAGATCTGGGTCTTTATGTCACTAACATGTTTAAGGATCTTGTCCCGAGCCTCACTGACTTGGATGTCACGGTTGACAGGGTTCACCGGTTGCCAAAACCATCATACCTATCTGAACAAGTACCCCGTGACGTAATACTCAGGTTACATTTCTTTCACGTGAAGGAACAATTGATGGCAACCATGCGTAAGCCAGATCTGATTCCCTCAAAGTACCAAGGTTTGCAATTTTAAGCAGATTTATCTCAATTTACTCTACAAAGGAGAAGGGCTCTAAATTCGGTGACTAAAATTCTTCGCAACCATGAGATAGTTTATCGCTGGGGTTACCCGTCTAAACTCTCCATCACAAAAGACAACCGTTCCTACACGGTGACCTCCCTGGAAAAAGGCCTGGACCTTCTTAGGGAATGGGGTATCCTTCCAGCTGCGGATGATACACAAGGTATGACCAGCACACCACAGCGGGTAGATCTCGAATGGAAGCAAGTCACAGCCAAAAATGCCACGTCCCATTAATAAACAAACAGGGATGGTATTTTCTTTTTTTCTTCTCTACTTGAATCTCTAAGCTGGGAGCCAGAAATCCAGCCATGGAACTTGATCCCCAATTTCAAGTTGCAGCGATTAGCTGTCACCGGAGACAAGTGACTCTCCATGAGTGTAGCTTTGGTCGCAACACGGTACTTTTCTGTTGTTTGTTTTTGCTTTGTTGTACTCTATTTTTATTTGGTTACATTCACGTTTTTTTTGCTCTGCTTCTATCATTTTTGTCTTGGATGCAGCCGACTGCGAATGATTCATTTCTATGCTGTGTATTTGCTGAGTGCCCTGCCAGTTCTTGTACTGCCATTGGAAACTCCAGCCTGAGTGAATATGGTTAAGTCTACTAACAGTGAGTACTCTGACATCCCGTATACTCTGTGCTTCATTACACGGCCTACCTGTATACTGTCCAGGAAGGTGCGAACCCTGCGGGGCGCATGGTCTCCCTGCTCCCCATCACAAGCAATTTTATTACTCCTTCACTATGCCCCTTAAAATAATATCTATTAACACTAAGGGACTTAATCACCCAGTTAAGCGGAAGTCGATGTGGGGAGAGGCACTGTTGCATAATTGCGACATTATATGCGCTCAGGAAAAGCATTTCAGCACTAAAGCGCCAGTTAAATGTTCCCATAGGAACTTTCCTCATGTGTACATGGCCAATGCAGACTCTAATGCCGCGTACACACGATCACTTTTTGCGATGAAAAAAAACGTCGTTTTTTAAAACGTCATTCAAATTGATCGTGTGTGGGCAAAACATTGTTTTTTGTCTTAAAAAAAACAACCAAAAAAAAATTCCAACATGCTTGAATTTTTTGTGTCGTTTTTCAAAACGTTGTTTTTTGTGTCATAAAAAGTGATGGTGTGTGGGCAAAACGATGTTGAAAACGACGTTTTTTAAACCCGCGCATGCTCAGAAGCAAGTTATGAGACGGAGCTTCAATGGAAAAGAGTTCCGTCGAACGTGGTGTACGTCACCACGCTTTGCCAGAGAAAAATGATGGTGTGTACGCAACGTCATTTTGGAAAATTAAGTTTGAAAAAAAGTGATCGTGTGTACGCGGCATAAGACTAAAGGTGTCCTAATTGCTATTCGAGACACGGTGGCTTTTACTCTACACACCCAAGTCGTGGATCCCCTGGGAAGGTATCTGATTTTGATTTTTGCGACCTGGACTCTGTCACCTATACGATAGTAACTGTGCATGCACCAAACAAACACCAAATTCGCTTCTTTAACAAACTACTGAGCAAAGTAAACAAACACCGCTTAGGCCTGCTTGTGCTGTGTGGAGATTTCAATGTCACTCCCGACCCTCTCAGCGACTCCACCTCACATTCAAATCGCCAACAACAGTCTTTACTTCCCCATCTCCACAAACAGAATGTTTATGACGCCTGGCGATGTTTCCATGAAAACGAGAAGGACTTTACTTATTTCTCTTTCGCACACCGAACTTATACAAGGATCGATTTATTTTTAGTTGATCAACAGGTTTTTCTCAAGACTAGGTCAGTGGCCATTAACGACATTACCTGGTCTGATCATGCATCCATTGTTTTGTCTATTGAGACCTCTGTCCCTGCCCAGCGTAGCGGGGTCTGGAAGATCAATACTTTTTTGTTACAACAGCGAGAAGTGCGGTCTGAACTAAACGCTCATTTGATTAATTTTTTCAGTGACAATGAGGGTTCGGTGCAAAGCCCATTTGTGTTGTGGAACGCCCACAGGGCGTACATGAGGGGATTGTGTATACAAGCTGGGGCTAGACTAAAGAGGCAGAGGCAAGTCACTGGGTTGATGGAACCAATCTCTAGCTTGGAGCTGTTGAACAAGCAATCATCGTCCCCAGATCTTTCTAGTCAACTCACCAAACTTAGACATAGCCTTAGGTTACTCCTTCTTGAGAAATTTGAAAAATATTTAAAAAAGCTTAAGATGACATATTATTCCACTGGGAACAAGGCAGGAAAATTGCTGGCCCAAACTATTAAAGGTCATAGGTATAAGCTCGAAATCCCATACATAGTCCGTCACAAATCTAATCAAAAATAGTTTCACCCCCAAAAAATTGCAGATGCATTTAGTGAGTATTACGGTTCCTTATACAACTTGAAAGACGACTCCTCAGTTGTCCAACCTACCCCTGAGATTATAGACCAATTTTTGGGTAAATTGTCGATCCCCCGTTTATCTCCAGCCCAACTGTATTCCTTAAATTTACCATTCACTAATGACGAAATCCTATTGGTGATTGACTCTCTCCTGCGAATAAATCTCCAGGCCCTGACGGATTTAGTGCCGAATACTACTTTAAAGCTATATTGTCCCCCTTCCTGCTGCAAATATTTCAATCTGCGGCTGCCTCTGCCTCTTTCCCGCCCGATATGTTGGAAGCTCTGATTGTAGCTCTGCCTAAGACGGGGAAGGATCCCACCTCGCCGCCAAATTTTTGTCCAATTTCCTTGTTGAACATCGATCTTAAGATCTACGCCAAGCTAATAGCAAAGCGCCTAATGGACATTTTACCTACAATAATACACCCAGACCAGACGGGTTTCACCAAGAACAGACAAACGTCGGACGCTACCCGCCGAATGGTTAATATTGTCCATTTGGCAAGGGCGCAGCAAAGGCCTTCTCTGCTCCTTTCGTTGGATGCAGAGAAGGCCTTTGATGGGATACACTGGACTTATTTGGCCAAAGTGCTGACATCCTTTGGGTTCTCTGGTGACATTATGTCTGCAATCCTGGCATTATATACTCAACCCTCAGCATGGGTCTACATGTCTGGAGTTCTCTCCACCCCCTACTCTATCACTAATGGTACGAGACAGGGGTGCCCCCTATCCCCCCTAATATTCAATTTGCTAATGGAGCCATTGGCCATTTGCATCAGAACACATCCTGGTATACATGGTTTTCCAGTGGGGAAGCACATGCATACAATCAGTCTCTTCGCAGATGACATTATAATAATATTGACTGAGGTGGGCTCCTCCCTGGCGGCAACGTATGAGGTACTACAGCTGTTCAATGCAGTTTCTTACTATAAGGTCAACGACAGCAAATCAATTATCTTGGGAATTGGCATTGATGTTAATACGAGCGGGTAAATTAAGGCCCAATATCCTTACATATGGAGTACGGAGGGCATTAGGTATTTGGGTTTTACTTTGACCGCACATGTGAAAGACCTAGTGAAGGCCAATTATGATTCCTTCTTGGTCGGCCTTGCTGGCGTGCTGAAGGACTTGTCTTGGAGGGAATCAACTTGGTCTGGCCGATTAGCGGCCTTGAAAATGATGGTACTGCCGCAATTTCTATATCTGTTTAGATGTCTTCCTATACCGGTCCCTAGTAGGTTTTTCCTTAAAGCCCAATCCTTAGTGAACGGGTACCTCTGGCAGGATTGGAGGGCTTGCTGTGCCTTCCAAAAATGATTGAAGTCTCGAATGTCTGGAGGGGTCGGCCATGTCCTTCTTAAAGATTATTACTCAGCAGCTATTTTAGCACAATTGAAACATTGGTTTCCAGGGGAGCTAACCTCCAGGTGGCAAGAGCTGGAATCATTTCAGTGCCTTAAATTTGGTACCTATGGCTTACTACTGGCTAGTGACAACTTGGAGAAATTTCCGAGCGATCTCTCGCCCACTATAATTGCAGCACTCCAAACTTGGAAAAAGTTCAGAGAGGAGCCCATTGATGATGTTAAGACCAAACCTATATCTTCCCATTAAATGCCTGCACTTATTCCTATCAGACCTGAACATGACAGAGTGGGAATCACAAGGTGTTTCCACTATAGCAGACTTATGCGTAGGCCCTGGCGTTAAATCCTTTCACTCTCTCCAGATTGAGTTTGGAATGGGCCCTAAGGATTACTTTACCTACACGAGGGTGTCGCACTTATTAGTTTCCCCTTTCGAGACGAAGGTAGATGTTCCATGGAGTGTGTTTCTCTACTTGACCAACTCCAACACTTCTTTTAAAGGTATTTCTCTTTTTTATAATGTCTTTGGACAGAAAACTGTTTTTACCAAAACACCCTCTATGAGGACTTGGGAATTAGACATGGATAGTCGATACACACCAAATCAGTGGAGATGCGCTGTGGCTTCAACCTATGCAGCCACCAGAAGTGCAAATCTATGGGAATTATTTCAAAAGATACTATTGCGATGGTATATGACCCCCACAAGACTGGCAGGGTTTGACAAATCTGCCTCTCCGTTGTGTTGGAGGCAATGTGGGAACAGGGGCTCTCTGCTCCATATTCTATGGAGCTGCCCCAAACTGAAAATCTATTGGGTGAGGATTTTTGATATCTTGAGGCAGATGACCACTCACCAGATTCCAAGAACTGTTTTCAATGCGGGGCTGGTGCTCGTGTCATTGGGTATAGATGCGTTTCCTGTGGCCCATAGATCAGTTGTGTCCCATGTTCTACTGAGCGCTAGGTTAGAACTAATGAGAAGGTGGAGAAAGGTGGAAATCCCTACACTTTCAGATGTGGTGAGGACCACTGATCTCCATATTACATATGAAGGCATGTTCGAGGCGTCTCAAGGCAGGTACATTGCGGGGAACTCCCCCTGGGGACCTTGGAGGGACTGGTATAGGAACAATTTGACTAACTTGTAAGTCCTGGAGCATTAAATAAACAGTTGCATCCAAGTTTCTTTTTCTTTTTCTTTTTCTTTTTTTCTCTTTTTTTTCTTTCCTCTATATTTTCTACCTTGGTTTTCTTTTTCTTCTATTTCTCTTTTGTTGTTGGTAACACATTGAGGCATCCACATGTTTGTGGCTACCGGTCTATATTCAATGTTTTTTTACGGGATATGTGGAACTGATTATGGACACATGTAGATATTGTTGACTATAAAGAATAGGTTGGTCCCTCTCACTGTCGACTGCCTGATTCATTAGAACTAAGTCTGTGACTCATAATTGTGTTCTATTATACGTTTAATATACTGAATGCACCTGTTCAATGTGTTTTCCTCTGTATATGTTTCTGAAATAATTAATAAAAATTATTGTTCCAAAAAAAAAAAGTGGCATATGCTTGACTTGCCACAATATTATAAAAAAATAATATTTACCCTTTAATATTTCCCAGGTGTGAGTTACGTCAAGCACCTGTTGAAATATATTTTTCTAAATTAATCTATGGTCAAATATTAATTTCCATGTTGTACTTTAATTACTTCTAGCCTATGCCTCTTGTTCTAAAATGATCTTAAAGTTTGTAAAATTACTTTGCAAAGATTCCCACATACTACCTTGAACTCTAGGGCATGTATTGTATGTAAAGTGTTGCGTAAATTTAAGTATCTGAAATAAACAAATGCATTTAAAAATTTAAAAATTCTGAAAGTCCTTGTAAATCTTTGTACAGTGGTATCCAGTAAATTGTGGAGGCACAGTATACACATTTCTCTGTATTCAGGGTTAGAGTGCAGGCATTGCATTCCTTCTGTTGTCTCCCCCACTATTTAACCATATCAAGTCAAATGTGTACACTTCCAAAGCTTCTGTAACTCATTAGAAAAATTTAGTATTTATGGTCACAGATTTATACATGTCTTCAACATAACCTGAAAGACACACTCTCTCAGTAAGAGCTCCACCCAACTTGCGCTTTTCTGGTTCCTCACCCCCCCTCCGGTGTCGCCTTTTGCACCTTTCAGGGGGGGGGGGGGGGAGATACCTGTCTAATACAGGTATTTGCTCCTACTTCCGACGATAGATTGCTGAAGATTCTGCGTTGATCTGTGCCATGTCCGACCCCTCCCCCCCACTGTGTTCTGGGAGACACACAGGTCCCAGAAGACAGCAGGGACCAGTGAGAATGTCAGGCGTGACTCGCGCATGCACAGTAGAGAACCAGGCTGTGAAACCGCAAGGCTTCACTTCCTGATTCCCTTACTAAAGATGCCGGTGCCTGCACCTGTGAGCCGAGGCTTCAGGTGAGGACATTGTGGGCGCCCTGGACAGGTAAATGTTATAATATTAAAAGTCAGCAGCTGTGTTATTTGTAGCTGAAGACTTTTATTTACTATTTTCGGTAGAACTTCAGTAAATAGACAACAAATATGCCAAACCACATAATTGCTTGTACTCTAAATTGTTCATAAGCAATTATTTTAAAATATTTACAGCTCATCAATTTCGGGTTTCTCATGAATAAGGGCCCTCTGGTGACCATGGCAAAATCTAATATGTGTGGTGCAATTGTTGTTTTCATACACAAGCACACCCAATGCTCATGTATGTGTGTGTGGGGAATGTTAAACATTTGTGGGTGTTTTTTAAATTAAACTTTAATGTTCATTGTTTTTAACTTGACTTTATACAGTAAGTGTCACAAAAGGGCTGTTGTGCCCCCTTTTTGATGGCATACTGCAGGTTACAGATTTCTTTAGGGAGACATGCGGGGTGTATTAGACCTCTAAGGCCTCGTACACACGATCAAATCTGTCTGCTGGAAACGGTCTGCTAGACCGTTTCAGCAGACAGATTCGATCGTGTGTACGGGCAAACAGACGGATTTGGCCACCCGACAGATTTCAAAGCATGCTTTGAAATCTGTCAGCCGGGAACCCGTCCGCCCGACATGTCTGCTGGTTAGTATGCTAACCAGCAGACATGTCTTCTCGCACACGCGCCGAATGATTTTGACGCATGCGCGGAAGTGTTTTACTTCCTGGTGCGGTGACGTGGCGGCGTCAACGTCACCGCCACGTCACCGACACGTCAGCGCGCTGTCTGCTGGCGGCGATTTTGGTTTGCTCGTGTGTACACGCGAGCAAACCAAAATGCCAGCAGACAGATTTGTTCAAATCGGTCGGACAGACCGTTTTGAACAAATGGATTTACCCGTGTGTACGAGGCCTAATGTCCACTCTGCATTCTTTTTAAGCTGGCTAGTACAGATTAGGCTTGATAAGCTTCCTACCACACCAAGGGTACTACAGCTCCGAATGCAGATGAATTACTGATCCTGCCTGTACACACAGCTGAATTACAGCTCCCTGAGCCATTATCAGCTATAGGAAAGAAGGGTCAGGGATAGTGGTGGCCTTATTGTCCAAATATGGCCATGGCCTTAGCAACCATTGACAGCCAGAACCTGTCACGTTTGTTCATGCCCTAGGTGTTTGGATGAATATCAGTGTTCAGTCTGAAAGCACATCCCTAATCTTGACTCCCACTGTAAAGGTCACAGGCAACCATGAGGGACAGTTAAATGATAAAACCATGGTGGGGAGGGTAAAGTAGAGGGGGGTTGGCACCTTCTGCAGCACATAAAGCTTGCATGGTCTCTTCTCTAAAATTGTGGTCTACTGTGCAGCAAATCTGTACAATATTTCTGGCTGTTGTTTCTGAAATAATACACAATTGAACCATACCTGGCCTCTCCTTCTACAGTGTAACTCATGGTGGCTTGGCGCATGGAGGAGTAGGACGTGTGTGCTGAGAGCTCCCGCACACTCTGCCCGGAAAACGGCTGTAATCACCGCATGGACACACCAGACAGGTCGGTGATGGGTCGCAAGGGAGGGGGAGACACTCACCATCACCCCGATCCGGGTCGAGACGGCGAGATCGACCGCTTCTTCCCTAAACTGCCCCCGGGACAGCGCGGCACCCCCTCGTCCAAGATGGCGACGGCCCGCTCCGCAGGCACACACGAGGCCTCGAGGGGGGCCTCATCCCAGCGTTCTTCCTCCGCCATGAGGACCAGACAGAGGGCAATCTCTCCCCCAGAGTCTGATGTGGGCTCGGCCCACTCAGGCAGTCGCTCCCCTGACTCCCGGTGCTCGTACTCTAGCTGGGACATTGAGGCCTACATCAGAGCCTTGCCTACCAAGCACGATTTTGAGGCCTATGTGCAGAGACTGGAGCGCTCCTATAAACAGGAGATCACAGAGCTGCGCAGGGATGTCACAAACAGGCTGGAAGAGGTGGAACACAGTGTGGAGGAAACAGTTTCTACCCTACAGGCACATGATGCCATACTAAACGATCATACTGCACAGATCCAACAACTTATGCTGTCCCAGGATGAACAAGAAAATAGGGCCAGGCGCAATAATATTCGCGTTCGCGGACTGCCTGAAACAGTGGAAACTAAAGATTTGGCCACAGTAGTCATCGCCATATTTAATGGACTGCTCCTGAAAGAAAAGGAGGCTGCTATAGAACTGGATCGGGTCCACAGGGCCCTGGGCCCTAAGAACCCCAACCTGAATTATCCTAGAGACGTGCCATCATGCAGGCTGCACGCGCCCAAGACTCCATCCTCTTTGAGGAGGCTCGCATTCAATTGTTACCTGATGTTTCCAAGCTCACGCTGGACCTCCACAGAGCCCTGAAGCCCCTCACAGGAGCCCTCCAGGCCAAGCAGATCAAATACCACTGGGGCTTTCCTTTCCAGTTATCGGCTTCTCATGACGGAAAATCTGCAGTCTTCCGCACCCTGGGTGACCTTCCAAAATTTCTGGGGACTTTTGAACTCCCGAAGACATCTCTCCCTGACTGGCCATTGCATGCTGCCACCCCTGGATTTCAACCCTCTAAAGGATGGAAAAGGCAAAGCAAGAAAGCTAAACGCTCCAAACCTGAGGCCTCCGCGTCTACTTCTGCTGGCTGATGTGACTATGTTCATTTAAATCCACAGTGCCTTTTCACTTGCAGGTTTGGGCCAGTGGCCACTTTTTCCCTGTTGGGACAGACGGACGTGACGGGACGCTATGCTGTGATTTTTCCCCTGGAAGCACTTTATTTACTTGTTTTTGGGCCCCAGCACGAGGTCCCCTTTGATGCGGTGTCCCTCACTTAACTTGAAGTTGCCAAATGTGCCCAGATTGGCCCTCACCCGTCTTACAGGTCTTTGCCTTGACATTTTTTCCGTCCCCCCCTGCATTTTGTCTTTTTCCCCTTTTTTTTTTGTTTTTTTTGTTTTTTGTGTTACCTACTCGCTGACCAAAAAGTTTTATCGTGTGCATTGTAAATTCCTTTTTGTATGTTTTTCTCCTCTTTGGTTTTCTTGCTACATTGTTCTGGTGTATCCACCTGTCTCGGTCGGGACGCCATGGGACGCTGACACCTGTAGTGCTGAGAGGGAGGTTACATCCCCGCTTGGCACGTATGCTCTATTTGACCGCACAGTCCCATGGGGTCCCGCCTTGACATGTAATTTATATTTATCTTGCCGTTATAGTTTGCTGTGTAATGCTCATCTGTGTTGTGTGCGGGGCTCTCCCCGTGAGTTGACCACGACCCCCACCTTAGGCCTTTCAGCTGCCTTTATGGCTACAGCTGAACCGTTGCTTGCAACGCTACTAGAGTGGCCGCTTTGGCCCAACTTTTTTTCTGTCTTTTTTCTCTCCATGCTCTGTCCTCTCCACCCCCTACTCTTCTCCCTGCAACCACTCCTCTCCCCCCCCCTTCCCCTTCTCCGGAGGCGGTGCGCTCCTCACTGGTGGGTAAGTATCCTTTATTGCTACAACACCCCAATGGCTAGTCCCAACTGCTTGTCGGTCTCGTCCCTGAATTGTAGGGGATTTAACACCCCTGAGAAACGGAGACAAATTGTGTTCCACTTTCATAAACTCCGTACTCAAATTCTTCTCCTTCAGGAAACCCACTTCAGGTCAGACTCTGTTCCACAGCTCCCTTACAAAAACGACCCTACCTGGTATCATAGTACAAATCCGCTGGCTAAATCGAAAGGGGTCTCCATTGCATTCCATTCTTCTTTTACTCCGACTGTTCTAGACTCTTATGTAGACCCTGCTGGGAGGTTTATTTTTCTTAAACTGTCTTACAAGAATGTGATTTATACAATAGTTAACGTATATTCTCCCAACCAGGACCAGCTGCAGTTCTTCTCCTCCGTGACCTTCCGTGACCTCCCGCTTACGGAAGCTCGGCACGACCAACATGATCCTGAGTGGTGACTTTAATGTGGCCTTGGTTCCTCGCCTAGACACGTCAACCGGTAAGTCCTCGCACTCCTTAGCTAGCCTGACCAAGCTACGCTCCATCCTCACAGACCTTTCCCTATACATACTACTCCCCCGCACACTCCTCCTACAGCAGACTGGACTACATACTCATTTCTCAATCCCTATTGGACCTCTCCCCTACTGCGTCTATAGATCTCACATTGTGGTCGGATCACGCTCCCATACATATCACTTTGGGTAGGATTCCTTCACACAAGCCTGAGTCCTCCTGGAGACTTAATGACAACTTGCTCTCAGACCCTGCGGTCACTGCAGATGTCATTCCATCCATCTCTCATTTTGTCTCCGACCATGCCCGAGACGACACAAACCCGCTCACTAAATGGGAGGCCCTTAAATGCGTCCTCAGGGGCAAGCTTATCCAACATGGGTCCAGGCTCAAAAAAGCTAGATCGGCCGACGTTACACGTCTTCTTGCCACTATCGCATCCCTTGAGGACTCCCATAAGCGCTCGCCGGACTCGGCCATACTGATTGATCTGGCCAATGCTAGCAGGGATCTCTTACAGATCTTTGCCGAACGCTCCTTGGTGGCTAGGGATACGGGGCGCTTTACGCACTATGCCCAGGCAAACAAATGCGGCCGGCTGCTGATGAACACCCTTCAACCCCGCGTGACAAGGAAACACATCCCCTTGATTATTTCCCCCAGCAAGGGCAAGTTGCAGACTAACTCCGCTATTGCGGAAGAGTTCCGCCAATACTACGCGACCCTGTATGATCTCCCTGCTCAAGTGCCCATGTCTCCCATGCACTCTTTAGACTCCCCTGGGGCCTTGTCCTCCTATATCAGAGACACAGCCCTCCCGACTATCCCCGTCTCCTCGGTTGAGGAGTTAGAAGCCCCCCTCGCGACGGAGGACTTCCTCCTCGCAATTAAAAAACTGAAAAATGGCAAGAGTCCCGGTCCTGATGGGTTTACCCCACGCTTTTACAAAACATTTGCTCCTCAACTGGCCCCTCTCCTGGCGAAGGCTTTCAACGCCTTGGATGACGGTGCCTCCCCATCCTCCGCTCTCCTCTTGGCTCAGATAGCAGTCCTCCCTAAACCCGGAAAAGACCCCTCTCATTGCTCTAATTATAGGCCCATATCACTTTTGAACACTGACCTGAAACTTTTTGCAAAAATACTGGCAGACCGTCTTTCTCCCCTGCTGCCGGATGTTATTCATGGAGACCAGGTAGGTTTTGTCCCTGACCGTGAAGCCAAGGACAACACCACCAAAACCATACATCTCATAGCATACGCCCAACGCCAACGGGTTCCCGCCTGCCTTCTTTCCTGCGATGCAGAGAAGGCATTTGATAGGGTCAGCTGGCCGTTCCTACAATCCACCCTCACCCAAATAGGCCTAGGCCCTAGGATACTTGCCCGTGTTATGTCACTGTACTCTGTCCCTACTGCCACCGTCCTGGTCAACGGAATCCAATCTGGTACGTTACCCATTAAGAATGGCACCAGACAGGGGTGCCCCCTTTCCCCCCTCCTTTTTGCCCTTGTAATCGAGCATTTGGCTCAGGCTATCAGGGCAAACCCGAATATACATGGGATCCAAACTCCCTCCTCGCACTGTAAACTCTCCCTGTATGCGGACGACCTACTGCTATATGTCACTCAACCCCACACTAGTATTCCCTCCATTTTAGCCGAGATTGAGAGGTTTGGTGGGCTGAGCAACTATAAACTGAACCTATCCAAAACCGAAGCGCTCAACATATCCGTTCCGCTCCCTACCCTGGCCATCCTCAAATCTCAGTTCTCTTTCCAATGGAAGGAGAAATCCATCTCCTACCTTGGGACTGCTGTCCCTCATAGTCTGTCGGACATTTTCACCCTGAACTACAGCCCGCTCCTGGCCAAGCTCAGGCACCTCACGGAGGCCCTTATGGACCTGCTGGTGTCGTGGTTCGGTCGCATGAACACGCTTAAAATGGATATACTGCCCAAGCTTTTATATCTCTTCCAGGCACTCCCGATTTCCCTCCCCTCATCCTTTTTTCGCACGGTGTGCTCCATGGCCATTCAATTTGTGTGGAGACGTAGCCGACCTAGACTGAAACACAAGCTCCTTTGCTGTCCCGCTTTGAGTGGGGGAGCGGGCCTTCCCAATTTCGAACAATATCACGCGTCAGCGGTACTCTCCCGGATCCTGGAATGGTTTCCCCACCCGCTGAGCAAAGTGGCATCATGTGTGGAGCAGGACATGTCCTCGGTGGACCTAAGGGCCCTACTTTGGGGCCATGCTTTGTCCCACAGAACCTTGGTGGGGTTATCCCCCCTCACTAGAGATGCCCTGGCGATATGGTACCGTAGAAGAGAGGCGTATTCCCTCTCTACGGACCCAAGCCCCCTGACCCCTCTCTTTGACAACCCAGATCTACCGGAGGGAGTGGGGCTGCACTCCTTGGCCGGTTTCCTTAGACAGGACTGGCCCACGGCTCAAAACTTTGTTCACGCCCCTACGGGTTCTCTCGTGTTGACACCGACCTCGGTTTCCTCGAAAGTGACTTGGCTCACGCACCGCCACCTGGCGGCCCACTGCAAGACATTACATGGGTCTAGACAGGTCCACAGACCGCTGACTGGGTTCGAACAACTCTGCTCCTTTTCCTCCCCCCAAAGGCACACGCTCTCCTTGATCTACAAAATGGTTCTGGGTCATACACATAGCACCCCCCCTAAATACACACTGGCTTGGTCAGAGGAGCTAGGGAGGGATATCAGTGAGGCAGAGTGGCGTAAGGCCTTCTTTTTTACGCATAAATCCTCCATATGGAGCTATGCGCAGGAAAATAATTACAACGTTTTATCGCGATGGTACCGCGTCCCGACCACCCTCAGGGTCATGTTCCCCTCAGCCTCGGACTCCTGCTGGAGGTGTGACGCAGCCAAAGGTACATACAGTCACATTTGGTGGGACTGCAACCTGATACGCCCGTTCTGTTCCCAAATCTTCTTAATTTATTCAGATCTTTATGGCGAATCGCTCACCCCTCCCCATTCGTAGCCCTTCTCTCTATCCTCCCTGGTGCCACTAAATTTCAGAAGAATTCCCTCCTAAAATTCTGTTTGAGTGCTGGACGGCAGTTGGTTTCTAGACATTGGAAGTCGTTCCCCCCCCCCCCTTGATTACCGAGTGGATAAGCGAAAGGAATAGCATTATGCTTATGGAGGAAATGCAGGCCAAGTCCCTGGACAGGTATGCTAAATTTTCCTTTACCTGGAGTGTTTGGAGGCATTACTCCACTTCGGACAAACTTAAAGACAGGGTCGCTCCGGCGACGCCCACCTGAGGGCCTACAAAGAGCTTTCACTGCAACCTCAGGAGCTCCTTTTTGGATGATTTATTGTCTCCCCCTTCTCTGGAGGTACCCGGCTGAATCCATATGATGCGCTTCCGCTAGTGAGGGAGTGCACCCCAACTCCAACCCTCCATCACCTCCTTCCTCCCCCTCCCCCCTTCCCCACCCCCCCCCCCACTCTTACCCTCTTCTCTCTGCCCTTGACCCCCCTCTCTCTTTTCTTCCTTCCTCTCATTTGATTTCCCGGCCGCATCTTCGGCCTCATCATGGTTCTAATAATGTACGATCCGATGGCTACACGGGACCTCTTGCTTGTACCCTTCATTTTTGGTACGCTACACCTGATTGCATATTGTGATATTTTACATAGGTACCCTGGATAGCTGCCTTCACCGAAACACATGATTTTCCAAACTCCCCTAGGCCCTGGACGCAGAAGGTTCCCATTGGGGCGCCCAGGCTAGGGGAGACCATAGAGGGCCACGTTTGTGCCCCGTGTGAAGTGCAGCCCCCTGTGTCCTCACCCTGCCGCAATCTCCCCCTTATTGTTTTGTTTCCTTTTGCTATCTCCCTTGACAAGGATTGTTTTTGTTTTAACTGTTAAGTGATCGTGCCCGAGTCGCCCTTTGTTGGGCCCTCGGCCACGCCATGGTATGTTTCTGTTTACACTATCTGAAAAACTCAATAAACCTTTATTGAACCTACAGTGTAACTCATAACTGCTAACGAACTACAGGTACTATCCATCCCCTCAAGTAAACAAGCAGTAACTGAGTAGCAGCGCAGCCTGGATCCAAGCTGGTTATCTACTGCCTCCTTTCACACTGTCCATCTTACTGTTGTGGCTGGGGACACCCTAGGATATCCTGCACCAGGAGACCTTCCAAGACGGAATCCCGTTACTGCTGCAATACTCTGCGTACTCTCATCCTCTAGGAAATGCATAAGTTGCAACTTTACTGCTTAGAGTTACCTGCTTCATATATTACTCTTATCAAAGTACTGTATTTAAATCTGGATTATTGAATACTAACTTGCTGCCTGGGATTACTTAGTGTGTCTTCAGCTGTCCGCTGTAGAATATCTTAAAGGCACAACAACTCTCAACTCAGCTCAGCTATTCTTGCCTCTCCTACGCAAATTTTAATTGCATACAGTATTCTAAATTGCTACGTGCCTGACATACATTCTTAAATGTATATGTGCTTTGTCCCTAAAATGCTGAACATGTTCGCTCTAATGCCGCGTACACACGGTCGTTTTTTGTGATGAAAAAAACAACGTTTAAAAAAAAAGTCATTTAAAATGATTGCGTGTGGGCAAAATTTCGTTTTATGTCTTCTTTAAAAAACGACCAAAAAAAATTTGCTTTTTTTATGTCGTTTTTTAAAATGTCGTTTTTTGTATCATTTTTAAATGATCGCGTGTGGGCAAAACCACGTTTAAAACAACGTTTTTAAACCCGCGCATGCTCATAAGCAAGTTATGAGACGGGAGCTTCTTCAGAAAACGATGGTGTGTAGGCAACGTCATTTTTTAAAATGAAGAAATTTAAAAACGTCTTTTTGTTTCGTGAGATAAAACAACGTTTTTTTTTTCATCACAAAAAGTGATCGTGTATGCTGCATAACATTTTCATGCTAAGGTTCGAAGGTATCTCATACCTGCTCCCTTAGAAGACCAATGCATTCCTTTTATGTTAAAGTGATATGATGTAGAGAACCCCCAAACTCCTGTTCTCTGATTGTAGTGACGCCTGGGGTCCCGTACTGATAATCACTATACATAGAGTGCCTGCATTGGAGTCTATAATGCAGTTGCGCTTGTTGATCCTTATTGTACATTTTCTACGCTAGTTGTAATACCTCCGCCCTTAGTAGCTCAACGCATTCCTATATGTAAGAGAGATGATGCAGTGACCCCCAAACTCCTGTTCTCTGATTGGAGTGACGCCTGGGGCCCAGTACTGAAATCTAACATACAGTAACATAGGGAAGTGCATTGAATTATTTCCTTAACCGCAGTTGTGGTTCACTCCCGTTCACCGTAGTTTGTGACAGTTATGCTGTGATGCTTTTTGACAATAAAGGTATCCTTTAGCCACTCCCACCCGCCTCATTCAAAGTCCCAAAAATCCCCCTTATTTGCTACAATTTAGGGATAGAGAAATGTGTTCCTGCATGTTTCACTCAAAGTCCCACATGTTTTCTCTTTTATAAACCAAATTAGGGATGGGGGTGCGTGCAGTGTCTATTAGATAGTCTGTATAATTGTATACTATATATACAGGGCAAAGATTGTCCTTGTCTGTTTGCTTGTAGGCTTCTTGGACACATCCTGTTCAAAGTATATGCATGACAATCCCTGGTCAGAGATGGAGCCTGTTTAGTCTGCTGTGATCCAGATCTGTGTTTAGTTGTCACTTCCCTGTAGTTGCAATGCCAGTGAGAGCCCCCTCCGTACCCCTCATCGGCATTTGCTGTTGTGGAGGACTGTGCAGGCTGGTCCTTCCTGGCATCGGCGCCACACCTCCACAGCATGCGCTTTATTTAATTTGGCGTCCTGGCACTGGTGTTTGTGTTTTTCCATCAGTGTCGACACACGGATGGGAATATTTCTAGCTGGATGGGTGGAGGTCGCCCCTCTGGCAAGTATGCTTCCTTATCTAATTGTTGCACTTGTGTGACGCTGGGAGGAGCTCGCTGATTACTCTGTGCACATATAATTTACCCATACACTGTTAGCCTTTCCACCAAGCAGCATGTCCTGCCTCTCACTGCACTTCCATGGACTACATACAAAAATATTTTTTACCACTACATCAGGTGATTATCTGCTCACCTTTTTGATACCTATACCCTGTTAGAATTTAGTTGTAATTTTTCACACTCTTTTCTTTTTTACCCATTTTAACAATCCAGATGAGACAAGAACAACCGTACAAGTAACATAGTAATTAACAAAACATAGATAACAATTATTGAGATAAAGTTAACAAAAAGAGCTAAAGAAGAGGTAAAAGGATCACCCAACCCAATAATAGGGACTGTGAGAGAAAAAAAAAAGTACGAAAAAAAGGGGGGAGTCCTTTCACCGTTATTAACAGTAGAGGTTAAATCATAGGCTAATATCGGGCGAGACTGAAGAGGTTCGCCCAAGCGGAGTCACTAATAGCATTTTAGGGTGAGTGGAAAACAGAGGGGAAAGAAGAGGAGTGGAGGGAAAGAATGAAGAAAAAAAAAGAAAGAAAAAGAAGAAAGAGAGAGGGGAGAGAGGAAGAAAGGCCGGCAGGGTCACATAAACCCCAGGAGGGTGCAGTGAGTCAGTTTAGGATATTCATAATAATTACGATACCAAAAGAGTCAAATCAAAATCAGGGGGAAGAAAATGTTCAGCCCAAGGAGTCCAGGTTTTGCTGTGTTGGGGCATCCGATCCAAAATGGTAGCTTCAATTTTGTCATGGATCATTGCTTGAGTCACCCTATGTTTAACTTCAGCAATATGCAGATTTGGGGTCTTCCAAGCCCTAGCAATAGACTGTTTGGCAGCAGTGGTCAGTTGTAACAAGAGTATAACCTGAGCCCTCAGGTTGGATCTCATCCTTAAGGAGGGTGGAAGCCATTTGAAATACCGTTATCCAAAACCGTTGCACAATCAGACAAGACCACCTCACATGTTCATGAGTACCCCTCCCTCCACACCCCCGGAAACACACGGGCAGGTAAGATGGTAGAAATTTAGATATCCTAGCAGGGACCAGGTACCATCTCATAAGAATCTTATAGTTAGCTTCCAAAGCGACAAGGTTCTGGGAAGAAGATTTCGTACGGGCCCAAATATCAGACCAGTCCGCCCCATCCAGCGTAATCTGAAGATCCTTCGACCACTGTGCAGCATAAAGAGGGAGAGCAGTTGAGGAGGATGTAAGGTGATTATATATTTGCGAGATAATGCCCGGGGCATGTGGGTCTGAGTCACAATTTTTTTCATAAAAGGACATGGCACGCAGAGAGGAGCAGTCACCTATGATAGTGCGGACAAAATGAGCTATCTGTAGATAACGGAAACATTCCCTAGAAGGGAGTTTAGCCTGAGTCTGTAGGTCCGAGAAGGGTTTAAGGGAGGTGGGAGTAACAAGGTCAACTATCCTATGCAACCCGGCCTGAAGCCAGAGACGGTAAGCTTCAGGATTTGTCAATGCAGAATAGAAAAGCGGGTAGCCTAGAAACGAAAGGAGCGGGGTAAGGGAGGATTTTAACTAAAAACGTCCACTAAGGTTATCCCAGAGTTTGAGTGAGTGGCGAGTAATAGGGTTAAGTATAGTGCCCCGGTCCGAAGAAAGCAACCATAAAAGGTTAGATATTAACAGCGGGAAGACGTCTATAGCTTCCAGGCTAACCCATAAAGGGACTTCTGACGAGGCATGGAAAAGCGTAATTTGAGCCAGCTGAGCGGCCTGATAGTACCGAGCAAAGTTAGGGACTCCCAGCCCCCCGCTAAGTTTATTCTGAAGAAGAATAGATCTGGAGACCTTGGGTTTAGTGGAACCCCAAATGTATTTAAAAACCAGGGACTGAATAATACGATGAAAGTATGAGGGAACTGAGACCGGGAGGACTCTATGTAAATATAGAAGCTTCGGGAGTATGGACATCTTAACAGCCGCTCCCCGACCCAACCAGGAGACACAAAGTGGCTTCCAAGCATCTAGTAGGGAAGATAAGTGTGATAACATAGGGAGATAGTTAGATTTATACCGGGAGGTTGGGTCAGGCGTCAGTTTTATACCTAAATACGGTAAGAATGTGGTGGACAAAGCAAAAGGGAAGTATTCTTGCAGGTGGGCAACCTCCTTGGGAGGAAGGGATACGTTAAGAGCTCTAGATTTAGATTTATTTACCTCTAAACCAGATACAGACGCAAATTTCTCCAGTATTCGAATAAGGTTCGGAAGGGTGGTTCGGGGGGAGGTAACAAACAGAAGTGCATCATCTGCAAATAGGCAGAGTTTGTGAGAGGTGGAGGCTACCTCCAAACCTTTGACATCAGGGCTAGCTCTAATCAGGGCTGATAGGGGCTCAATCACTAAAGCAAATATTAAAAGGGATAGGGGGCACCCATGTCTGGTACCTCTTTCAATCTGAAAGCTTTCCGAGCGGAATCCAGAGTATTTAATATAGGCCTGTGGCTGATTGTAAAGGGAGTTCACCCATTGCAAAAAGTGCGGGCCGAAACCCCAGCGAGCAAGGATATAATTTAAATAAGGCCAGGAAACCGTATCGAAAGTTTTTCTGATGTCCAGAGATAACAGGTGCATGGGGATTTTACGGGTCCTAGCTAGGTGTTGTAGGAGGACTACTCTGCGGACATTGTCGCTGGCTTGGCGGCGAGGTATAAAACCTACTTGGTCTTTGTGTATCAGACCGCCTATAATGGGGTTGAGGCGTAAGTCCAATACTTTAGCCAGAAGCTTGATATCAAGGTTGAGTAGCGAAATGGGTCTATAGTTGGACCAGAGGGAATAATCTACATTAGGTTTAGGAATCATGGCTATTATGGCAGTCAGAGTATCTCGACCAAAGGAATGGTGTCTGAGTAAAGTATTAAAAGAGCTAGTAAGGAGAGGCGCCAGAGAACCAGCAAATTTCTTATAATAAGCGCCCGAGAGCCCGTCAGGGCCCGGCCGCTTATTAGGTTTAAGGGTCTTGATCGCCGCTAGGACCTCCTCTGTCATGATAGGTCTTTCAAGAAGCTCACGATTGGAGTCAGATAAGGTGGGTAGAGGAACATCTCGGAATAGCTCTTCCGCGGAGGAGGGAGAGAAAGAGGATTGGGCTTTATACAGAGTTTGTAACCGTTTCCGAAATTCAGATAAGACTTTCACAGGATTACTGGTGTAAACGTTTTTGTCTGTACGCAGTCTGATAGGAACATGGTTCCGTTCAGGGTGACGAAGACGAAGAGCTAAGAAGGTATCAGGTTTGTTGGCTTTCGTGTAAATAGTGTGGTTAGATCTATGAATGGCCTTGTCAGCCAGTTCAGCCAGTGCTAAATCCAGTTCTGTCATAGATTTGTCCATCTTCAGTCTATGTGCCTCGGTAGGGGAAGACTGAAATTGGAGAAAGGAGTTGTGGAAATCATGCTCCAGTTTCGCCAACCTGATTTTTCTATCACAGTTAAGATGAGTAGATACTGAAATGCATGTACCCCTGATGACAGGTTTGTGGGCCTCCCATGGGAGGACAGGTGAAATGTCAGGAGAGGAATTAAGCTTTAAGTAGTCAGTCAAAGCTAGCTGGATATCAAAACAATATGACTGATTAGTGAGGTGTGCCTCATTCATACACCAGGTACGATCCTTAGACATAGGGACTAGAGAAGAAATTGTAGTCAGTACTGCACATTGGTCAGACCAGGAGATAGGCTGGGTAGTGGAACTGAGAAGTATGGGGAGGAGGCAACCGAAATAAAAATGTGGTCAATTCTAGAGAAGGATTTATGCGGGTATGAGTAGAACGTGTAGTTTTTCCTAGACGGGTTGCATTCCCGCCAGAAGTCAAATAGGGAAGCCTGTTGCATGAGTTTCCGGAAGCGAATAGAGGAGGAATACTGATCAGGAGCATATGGGGCCTTGTCCATATGTGGTTGTATCACTAGATTGGAGTCTCCGCATAAAAATAGGGTGCCCTTGCAATGGGAACGTAGGACCTGAAACAAGTGCGAAAAAAAGGGGGTTGGGTTGGAGTTCGGGGCATAGTAGGAGACTAAAGTAGTTTCTACATCTTGGAGTAGGCCTATTAAAATGATGTAGCGGCCCTCAGGGTCTTTAACCTCAGAAGTTACTGTGAAGGGGAGGGAATGATGAAGAGCAATAAGGACTTCACGGTGCTTTGTGGGGGCCGAGGCAGTGAATACTTGAGGGTACTGGGAACTAAAAAATGTTGGGGTAGAGCGAGCTGAAAAATGTGTTTCCTGAAGAGCAACAATACCTGCTTTTAGGGTTGAAAATGTTCGGAAAGCCTTGACTCTCTTGTTAGGTGAATTGAGGCCTTTGACATTCAAAGACAGAATGTTTAGGGGGGTGTTGGGGAGGATCAGACGACACCTGTAGGGTCATGCAACCCAGCCGACCTAGGAAGGGGGGAGAAGAGAAGAAGAAAGGAGAGAATGGAAAGAAGAAGAAAAAAGAGAAGAGAAAAAACATGTAAGGCAAGTTAAAACACATAAGGAAGGATAAGAGATAAACTCTGTCTCCCGACCAAATAGTGCACCAACACCCGAGCCAAATAGGCAGTTTGCGTGTGAGTGGACCACAGAAAGGGGGAGCAATGACAACTCCCCGCCACAAACAGGATACAGCAATCACATATTGTGAAACAACCTATGATAGGCAGTAGGCAATAAAAAGAGCAAATGATTAGTAACGAAAATAAAAACAAAGAACAAGAGCAAAAAAGAACGGTTCTAATATTACAGTTAACAAAACCAGTAATAACAGGCATCGTCCCCAAACAAACTGTGGGATATCTGAGAAAGAAAGGTATGTAGCAAAATAGGAAAACAGCATACTAATAAGAAGGCAGGGGGGGGTGTGGAGAGGTAGAGTCAGGAATACTGCGGGAGGGAGGGGGAAGGGGACATTGACAGGGACTGGGGTGGTAAGGGAGAGAGCATAAGGAACAGGAATGGGGAAAGGAAAAGGGTGGGAGGGGGAGGGGGGAATTGAAGGGAAGGAAGGGGTTGGGGAGGAGGAAGGAGGGTATAGGAAAGGGGGGAAGGAAAGGACTGTAAAATATTGGGTGCAGGGATATATAGAAATGCAAGGATATCATGATATTTTTTTAACCCACATCCTTACTGAGGCTATAGTTCCTCTATCCCAACCCATATTTTAATTGTATCACTCTTATATCCTTTATATGGATTTGTGGTGTTGGGTTTCTATTTTATTGTATTTCATATATGTACCCTATAACACATATTTACAATGCACCTAATGGTAGCAGGTGTGAACCCACAGCTGCCACCATTTGGCTATGTGTATTTAACCTATGTTGGGATCATGGTATGCGTCCAGTCTTTTCAATGCAGGGTTCCGACCTCAGCTCCTGGGAATGATACCTCTCCCAGCCCTCCCTGTCTGGATGCATAGGCTCAGACTCTACATTTACCCTAGAGATGAGTCTACACTTCTCTCCCTATATGTATATACTTCTCCCACATATGGTTTTAACCATGGTACATATTTATTTATTCATGTTTTGTCGTAGACCCAAGTGTACCAGCCCCTGAAGAGTGTCATTTTATATACATGAAATGCGTTGGACCTACTCGATGCACCTATTCTGTAGATGATCTATTGATTTCAATATACTGTATGTACTAGATTTCTGTAATCTTATTTTGTTTCCACATGAAAGATCTTACCATTTACCATACTCTGGGCCTGCCATGCTGTATTACTGTTTTCACCATACATGTTTTTTAACATGTGATTCCATATTCACTCATTGCATTTATGTTATGCTACGATGCTTTTTGACAATAAAGGTATCCATTTCAAAACAAACTTATCATTTAGCCAGTCCTGCCCACCTCATTCAAAGTCCTGGAAATCCCCCCTATTTGCTGCAATATAGGGATGGAGACATGTGTTCCTGCATGTTTCACTCAAAGTCCAAAATCTTTCCTCTTTTATAAAGCAGCTATGATAAATGTCATGAGTATACACATGGGAACCCAGGAACAGGAAGAATCAACATAGAAAGGGACAATTAACATGGCAAAAGCACTGCACTATATCTCGTGCCTTAAAGGAACAGGAGCATGTTGTTTTTTGTGGGGTTGGGGTTCTTTTAGGGTTACAACAACTTTAATTACAGCTCTGGCAGAAAATGATTTCTATAGGTAACAACACTTGCACATTATGGCTAATATTTACATTGTTTTTTTATACTGTACATTTGTTTGTTGGTAGGTAATAGCTTAATTATCTTTAACAAAATAATTATATTATATTTATTCATCTTAAATCAGCTATGTTATCATCAATGTCCCTTGAATATTTCAGTTTTCATCTCAAAGCAGATGGCTAAGCATGAACACGAAAGCATCATTCATGAGGAATAGGCACATATGCACAAAGGACATTTTGCCTTCTGTAACAGTTTCTTGTGATTTTTATAGTAATGATTATTTGGAAAGTCAATTGATGGTACTGGCTTTGTCACATTGTTTCTGGTATTATTAACAAAGAACACATATGATTACAACTAGTCAAATTCAGCAAAAGTGCAGTAACCGTTAAAAATCAAGACATTTTAAAAGGACATATGTCAGATTGTGACAAATTTCCAGCTTCCACGATGTTGTGTAAATTTACCTTAGTCATATTTGTGCAAGAAAATATCCAAATGGTTCTGAGTTTAAAAAAAAAAAAAAAAACTTTTAATGCAGTATGAATTGTACTTGCCTTTTTTTTCAAGTATTTCCAGTGAAAAGCAATATGTCTGAAATAAATGCTGCCATTTTATTATGGCTTACTTATACAATTTTACTGCTTTGCTGTGATCTTGCTTTGAAAACATTTTTAAATGCAAGGCAGTGTACATTTTCTCATGTGAGCTGTAGTAAACTCTACTACCCAAATAACAGGTCACACCGAAGATGCATTGAATATGCTGACCTATTGGTCTACTATGCATCCTTCCACAGGGTCATGTATGTTCACAAATCTGCGATTTTCCATCTGATTATCAATATACCAATCCTGTGCATCCTAAAGTGTTCATTTTAGGATGGAGTATTTCAATGTCAAAGCTCCTTTCACACTGATCAGTTTTTGATGCAGTTTTGTTATGCACTCTTAGGCCGCGTACACACGACCAAGGAACTCGTCGAGCAAAACACATAGTTTTCTTTGTCGAGTTCCTTGTTAGGCTTGTCGAGTAATACAACAAGCTTAATTTGCATACATACGTTAAAGACCAAATCTCCACGTTCTCAAACGCGGTGATGACAGCAGGGGAAGTTCGATTCCACTGGCACAACCCTTGGGGCTGCTTTTGCTAATCTCATGTTACTGAAAAGTTTGGTAAGAGACATTTTCACTTTTCAGTCTGTTACAGCATGACAAATGTGCTATTTCCATTACAAACGCTACTTTACAGAAGGTGCACACGTTTCTTAGCATACGCGTGCTCAAGTTTCTCGTCGGAAACCAGCCCGACGAGGAACTTGACAGTTTCCTCGTCGAAAAATGTACACACGACCAGTTTCCTCGACAAAACATGTCTCCCAACAAGTTTCTTGCTGGATTCTGCCGAGGAAACCAGTCGTGCGTACGTGTCCTTAGTGTTTTGTAGCCTAAAGCATGAAGCTCTAAAATGCTAGAGGGGAAAAATACATTATTCTCAATGGAGATGGTTCACATCTCCACTCCAAAACGTCTGAAGCCAAATGCCTGAAGCTCAAACAAGTTTGGGACCCTTGTTTCAATTGGGCTGATTTGGGCGTTTTTGAACGTTTGTATTCCCATAGAAACGAATGGAAACGCTCGATTCAAGCATCTATCGCGACAACAAGCGTTTTTACAGGCGTTTTGTCACTTTAATCTGTTCTGTGAAATAGAATATTCACTCAGGAAGAAGATAAAAATAATCTACAAACATAGCAACAAATGATGAAAGAGATGATAATTTTTCCTATTGGCTAAAATAAAAAATGACAAAGTTCAAAACGTCGGACAACGCTGTATGCAAACGCGCGAATACGTCTGAATACGCACAATCAAACGCGCAACAAAAGGCCGGAAAAAACGACCAAAAACGCTACGCTCAGGTGTGAATGCGGCCTTAGAGCACCTATACTTCTCCCCCTTTATTAGCCACTCTCCGCATGATTAGGCAGTGGCATGTCTGAAACATATTGGGGGCATGGCTTTGTGTGCGAGTGAGCAGTGCGCTGTCATTGCAATAAACCTTGCCTGGAGCTGAACATCTTTGATTCATTTCTTCGGTGTACAGCCTGTTATTTGAATGGTGCATTACAATGCAGCAAGAGTGGATTCAAGGGCCTTGGCAAGGAAATAGAAAAACAAAGGTAACACTCTACTCTCAACTTGCACATTTACCCGTCTCACAGCCATGGATACAAAGGAATTGCCCTGGGACTTTAGATGAGGTAAATACGGTTAGCTAATAAACATTACATAAATACAGTAAAACCTTGGATTGCGAGAATAATTTATTTCAGAAACATGCTTGTAATACAAAGCACTTGTATATTAAAGTGAATTTCCCCATAAGAAATAATGGAAACTCAGATAATTTGTGCTGCAACCTTAAGTTTATAGAAATGTGATAGGTTGTGTAACCATAAAATGTCCATCCACAAATGGAAGCCTCCACAAGAAGATTCGAAGCAAAATCCAGCAGGAGCTACAGAGTATAAAAGAGAAGAGAGACGCCTCCAAGTGTAGCAATATGATACTAAATGTTGTACCTTCATTAAATGTAAGCATATTGCTACACGTAGAGGCGCCTATCTTCTCTTATATACTCAGTTGTGACATGACGCTACTCTTAGGCCCCATACACACGATCGGACATATCCGATGAAAACGGTCCGCGGACCATTTCCATCGGATATGTCCGATCGGGAGTTTGATCCGATGGCGTGTACACACCATCGGATCAAATTCCCCGCCGCCGGACGGCGCGGTGATGCGGCGGTGACGTTGACGCCGCCGCGTCACCGCCACGTCACCGCACCAGGAAGTAAAACACTTCCGCGCATGCGCCGAATCCATTCGGCGGCGGCGCGGCGGCGGTGGGGGACGACATGTCTGCTGGTAAGTGTACTAACCAGCAGACATGTCGGGCGGACAGATTCCACCGGATGGATTTCAAAGCATGCTTTGAAATCTGTCGGGTGGAGAAATCTGTCCGCTAGCCCATACACACGAGCGGAGATGTCTGCTGAAACGGTCCATCGGACCGTTTTCAGTGGACATATCCCCTCGTGTGTACGAGGCCTAATATCAAGACATCGCTTGTACATCAAGTCAAAATGACTGCATATAAAAAAAAAAAAATATTGCAACTTGTCATGCATATAGAACACAACATCAGTAGTGTCATGATCCATGTCATGGCTTTGGTCACCTGCTGGTGGCACTGTTTCTCCCAGCAACAGGGGTGCAGTTCTGATGTCCACCAGCGGGTGTCTCCCATGGGATGGACTCCTCTCTAATTGGGATGAACTGCTACAGGTGTATATAAGCCCGCCCTGCACTACAATCCAGTGCTTCAGTATTTTTCCTTGTCAGCCTGTTACCTGCCTGATCTGTTATCTGGACACAACCTGTTCCTGATTTGATCCCTGCCCTGTGCTGGACTCTCCTGATTCGATCCCTGTCCTGGACTCTGCTTCCCCTTGTTCCTCACATCCCTGCTGGACCTGGTATATATGCTCCCACCTTGTATATATTTGTTGATTAGTGGTTTGGGGTTTGCTGTGTTATGCTTGCTTGTCTTGGGGGTTCTCCACGTGTGCTTAACCTTTATTAAACGTATATTTTGTCACTATCCTGGTGCCTATTGACTTTAGTGCAGCCCATTGAGCTGTTGCCTGGGCATCCCCTGACAAGTAGTAAGCAGGTCAATGAGGTATACATACAGTGTGAATAGGAAACAATCCACATACATAGGTAAATACATTGTATATAAAAGTAATATACAGGCATCAAAGTTATGTACAAGAATCAGTAGTATCTGGCACGTTTCACAGGACCATGCTCGCTTCTTCAGGGGTAGATGCTTTAATGTATCTGCAATACAAGTAGTAAACCAAGTAAATATATTTAAACAGGATTGGCAGGAAGGTGAATGGTCGTAGGGGTCTGGGTATAAGATCCCATAATCACCAATGGACTGGGCCAATACATCATTTACTGACTTGACAGGTGGCGGCAGCAACAGACACACTGCTTGGAAGCTGAGGAGGTGGACCAACAGGCAACTCCAACCAGGGAACAAGTGGGGGACCGACATGGCTATGGTGCGTGCAGGTGTCCCTAGAAGTATCACCTCATCCATAAAAAATGACAACTGGAAATAATGAATAATAATGGAATATGTATTTGTATCAAGTGACTCTGCAAGTGCAGATAAACATAACACAGTAAATTGGTATGCATATAACTATTCATAAACCAGCATTGGGTAACCGCTAGTAAAAATAATGAATGGTAAAAGAGTATATATATATATATATATATATATATATATATAGTATATGTGTATCAAACGACCCTGCACATGCAGGTGAACTTAATACAGCAAATTAATATGCATATACATTTTTATAGAATGGAATAAATGATGGTATGGACTGTAAAAATAAAGAGGCAGTGGTAATTGTAATTGGAAAAGTGTAGGAGAGTATTAACAAATTATGTGTGGAGTGCAATAGGGGTGATAAAGTGTGAAATAAATCCATACTGAAATGTAAGCTAAACTGAAGAACATAAGTGGTAGATATGTGCATTCCCGTTCGAACGAATGTTATTTTCGTACGAAAATGTTCATTTTCGTACCCGCGGGATAATGTGTACATACGAAAACGGTAAAGCACCAAAATACGAAAACGACAGGATAACGGATGAGCCGCATAACGAACGACCGCAAATACGAACGAACGATCCGACGGGAAAAAACGACAAAACGAAAACGGCAAAATAACGAAAATGTAATCTGTATCAAGAGGTTTGCACTGTGTATTTTGTTTGAATCCGTTTTGTGTTCGTTTTCAGTTGTATGTTCATTGTTCAATGACATCTATAACAAAAGAATTTCATTATGTATATTGAATGAATTCCTTTTTCTGTTTTCTGTGTATTCAAAATACTGAAGGCAAATCTTTTGTTACAGGTGTCATATCAACATACGAAAATAACAAAAGAAACGGGTTCAAATGCAAATCTTTTGTTTATGGTTTTTTTGAATGGCCATAGAGTTAGGCTGGCCATACATGATACAATTTTCTGTGCAATTTTCTGTACAATTTTCTTTAGATTTACCTTCAACTATGTAGTGCAAGGGCCTGCCTGATTGCATACAATTGAAAGTGTTGTTTAGTTTGACCTCATATTATATGGTTTTTGGTAAATCTAAAAGAAAATTGTACAAGAAAATTGAACATGTATGGCCAGCCTCAGTGATTGAAAGCAGCTTCTCTTTTGTGCTGAGTAGTAGTGAGCACACTTGTACAGTAAAGCCTAAAACTTTTCTGTGGATTTTCACTTTTGAACCCAAAAATGGTTTTCTGATGCAGTTTAAAAACGAATGAATTTTCTGAGAACGATCGGAAAACGATCGTTTTTATGTTTGTTGTTAAAACAGTCTGACCAAGTGTATGGGGCTTAACAATAGTATTGTTAAGCCCCATACACTTGGTCAGACTATTTTAACAACAAACATAAAAACGACCGTTTTCCGATCGTTCTCAAAAAATTTGTTCGTTTTTAAACTGCATCAGAAAACCATTTTTGGGTTCAAAAGTCTGGCCAACTGATCTCCCTTCTGATGAAAATCCACAGAAAAGTTTATTAGGCTTTACTGTACAAGTGTACTCACTACTCTAGTACTCAGCACAAAAGAGAAGCTGCTTTCAGTCACTGAGGCTGGCCATACATGTTCAATTTTCTTGTACAATTTTCTTTTAGATTTACCAAAAACCATATATGAGGTCAAACTAAACAACACTTTCAATTGTATGCAATCAGGCAGGCCCTTGCACTACATAGTTGAAGGTAAATCTAAAGAAAATTGCACAGAAAATTGTATCATGTATGGCCAGCCTAACTCTCTGGCCATTCAAAAAAACCATAAACAAAAGATTTGCATTTGAACCCGTTTCTTTTGTTATTTTCGTATGTTGATATGACACCTGTAACAAAAGATTTGCCTTCAGTATTTTGAATACACAGAAAACAGAAAAAGGAATTCATTCAATATACATAATGAAATTCTTTTGTTATAGATGTCATTGAACAATGAACATACAACTGACACTAACAAAAGAAAAGCATTCAAGATACACAGAATGCAAATTGTCGAAAATTCACGATAATTATTGTCTAACAAGAAACAAACATGAATTAAACAGAATAACGAATCATCCCGCATGTACGAAAATAAAACTGTAACGGAAATACGAAACGATCGGAATACGAAAAAAATCGCGTCGTGCGACAAACGAACGGGAACGAACGGGAAAACGGGCGTCTTACGAAAAACGAACGGAAACGAACAGACGGGGCCATACGAAACGGAACAAAAAAAAACAATTTTTTTTTCTGTGCACATGTCTAATAAGTGGTTACCTGAGTGGAGAATAGGAGCCAGAAATTAAGTCTTCCCCTCATGAAAATGCAGCTGGTGTGTGCAAGCAGAGCTGTGAGTGAGAAATGCCACCATGTCAGGCTCCAGCTTATACCTCCGGGAGGACAAGGAGCTCCATCCCCAACATCATGTACAAGCAAACAAGGCATGCGTGCGTATGGGCTGATCTCGGACAATCAGGGACACTGCGCCTGTGCAGCTCTAGTGGTGGTGAGCGTCTCCTACACTCACACACCTTGTTTGCCTGTACATGACCTTAGAGGCGGAGCTTCTGGTCCTCCCGGGGGTATAGGCTGGAGCTCGACATGGCTTGGCTGCATTTCTCACTCACAGCTCTGCATGCACACTCCAGCTGCACTTTAATGAGGGGAAGACTCAATTTCTGGCTCCAATACTCCACTCAGGTAACCACGTATGCTCTTCAGTTTAGCTCACATTTCAATATGGATTTATTTCACACTTTTTTACCCCAGTGCACTCCACACATTTGGTAATACTCTCCTACACTTTTCCAAAAAATATTCCCACTGCCTCTTCACTTTCCCAGTCCATACCAGCGTTTACTCCACGCTGGTCTATGAACATTTACATGTATATTAATTTACTGTATTGAGCTCATCTGGATTTGCATAGTCGTTTATATATATATATATATACTCCTTTACTATTCATTATGTTCACTAGCGGTTACACCATGCTGGTTTATGAACACTTATATGCATAGCAATTTACTGCATTATGCTTATCTGCATTTGCAGGGTCACTTGATACATATACATACTCCTTAATTATTCATTATTTCCAGTCGTCATTCATTATGGATGAGGTGATACTTCTAGGGACACATGCACGTACCATAGCCATGTCGGTCCTCCTTTTGTTTCCCGGTTGAGGTTGTATGTTGCTCCGCCTCCTCAGCTCCCGAGCAGTATGTATGCTGCTGCCGCCGCTTGTCGAGTCAGTGATTTATAACCTGGCCCAGCCCATTGGTGAGTATGGGGTCTTTTATACTTGACCCCTACGACCATTCACCTTCCTGCCAATCCTGTTTACGTACATTTACTTGGTTTACTACTTGTATTGCAGATACTGTACATTAACGCATCTACCCCTGAAGAAACTAACATAGTCTCGCGAAACCCATCAGTTACTACTGATTCTTGTACATAAGTCGTCCAGAACACAGCAGCCAGACTGGTAACAGGTAAAAAAATGTGGGAATCAATCTCCCCGTTCTTGAGCTCCCTCCACTGGCTGCCCGTAAACAGAGGCGTATCTAGGGAAAATGGCGCCTATGGCAAGCACTGAAACTGCGCTCCTGTCAAAACATTTGAAACCCATCTTTCAGATAATACTGTCAGTATATACAGTTATATAGGGAGAACAGTAGGTTAGTGGTTGGGATTTGCCTCACTTGGTTTGAATCTGGGCCAGGAAATTATCTGCATGTAGTTTGCATGTTATCTTGGTGTGGGCACACTCCAAAGCCATGTTGGTAGGTGTGATTGTATGTATTTTATTGTAATTTTATGTGATAGACCAACACAAAGTGCCAGGTTAGGTGATATACAGTAGTGCCAGGTTAGAGTAGTATAGTGCCAGGTTAGAGTAGTATAGTGCCAGGTTAGGTAATATACAGTAGTGCCAGGTTAGAGTAGTATAGTGCCAGGTTAGGTGATATACAGTAGTGCCAGGTTAGGTGGTAGTGCCAGGTGATATACAGTAGTGCCAGGTTAGAGTAGTATAGTGTCAGGTTAGGTGGTATAGTGTCAGGTTTGGTGGTATAGTGCCAGGTTTGGGTTGTAGTGCCAGTTGATATACAGTAGTGCCAGGTTAGGGTGGTTTAGTGTCAGGTTTGGTGGTATAGTGCCAGATTAGGTGATATACAGTAGTGCCAGGTTAGGGTTGTAGTGCCAGGTGATATACAGTAGTGCCAGGTTAGGGTGGTGTAGTGTCAAGTTTTGTAGTAAAGTGCCAGGTTAGGGTAGTAGTGCCAGGTTAGGTGGTATAGTGTCAGGTTAGGGTAGTGCCAGGTTGGGATAGTAGTGCCAGGTTAGGTGGTATAGTGTCAGGTTAGGGTAGTAGTGCCAGGTTAGGTGGTATAGTATCAGGTTAGGGTAGTGCCAGGTTAGGGTAGTAGTGCCAGGTTAGGTGGTATAGTGTGAGGTTAGGGTAATGCCAGGTTAGGGTAGTAGTACCAGGTTAGGAGGTACAGTGTCAGAGTAAATACATGACATGAATAGATAAGAGAATTCTGGTCCTGTCCTCTGTCACCGGCACTAAAAGCAGAACTCTATGACTGTCCCTGCTGCAGAAGTTCCTCCTCTCCCTCCCTGAAGTAAACATGAAAAAAAAAAAAAACTCACATGGCCTCAGCAAGCAGAGGATTGATTATGTCTTCTTCCTGGAACTGAAGTCAAAATGTGGGAGGGGAAGAGGGAGGGGCTGCAACAGGGACAAATCATTATTGGCTAACACCTGGGATGAGATGCAAATATCCCCCTGCCTGTGATGGTCGGGAGACGGGACAGTGAATTATCATGCACCCCCTGTATCCTCCTGCTGTGGGCACTTCTCCACACAGTACAGGTTGGATATGAAGTTTTGCACACAGAGGGGGGGGCTTAGGTGGAAGTGCTGCTGCTCGAGCTGGCTCGGTCTGCCTTCTCTGTTATTATGACCCTAACTGCAGCTGCAGGACACAGAGGAATGGATGATCAGCACAGCAATTACAGATTCTGTGTGTTTCTATCCCTCCAGCGGCTGAGAGCTTACAGGAGGAAGAGGGAGACACACACAGAGAATCGCTCTGTAATTGCCCTGACACAGATCTACAACTACTCTACTCTTCTTCCCGAGGAGAAGCAACTTCCTCTCGACCCACCCCCAACCCCCATACATTGCACGGCCGCGGAGAGTGAGCGCCCACCCTGCATGAAGAACAGTGGGATGTGCCAGAGGGGGGAGTCACCTGACACGCACACAAACGCTTTTCAAGACCTTCCCCGGAGAGGAAAGCACCGACTGTGTGCTCTGCTGTAGCCACTCTCCAGCGCCCCCTTCCTGTGGCGCCCATGGCACGTGCCACACCTGCCATACCTTAGATACGCCACTGCCCGTACAGGACCGGGTGACTTTCACGACACTCTGCCTCACTCACAAATGTACACAAGGAAACGCTCCCCAATACTTAAGTGAGAAATAAAACCCTACGTTACCAAACGTGTCCTCTGGTCAACCAACCAAAACCTTCTCCAAATACCTAAATCCCGCTACAAATCTAAAGGAGAACGCAGATTTGCAGTCCAAGGACCTTGGCTCTGGAATGCTCTACCCACGACCATCCGCCTGGAAGAAAACCACCGGGCTTTTAGGAAAAAACTAAAGACCCATCTCTTTTAAAGGATCAGGGCGACAATGGAAGCAAGCGTCTTCAGGCGATTACATTTGCATTTGTTGTGCTATACAAGTTACTCACTCACTCACTCTTTTACTCACTCACATAACTTTGATGCCTGTATATTAATTTAATATATGGTTTATTTACCTATGTATGTGGATTGTTTCATTTTCACACTGTATGTATTCCTCATTGGCTTGCTTACTACTGCCGTTGTGTTCTATATGCATGATCAGTTGCAATAAATAAATGTTTATATAATTTTGTTATGTTTATTTTCTAACCATATTCACCTTATCTAAAGTCCCAGAATGATTCCTTTGTATCCATATATACTATTGGGGATGGAGGGGAGGTTGTTGGGACACCAGAACTTTTATTATGTGCCTTTACAAGCCACAACACATGTAAACAGCTAAATGGAAGAACCTGCATCTCTGTGATTCTGCAGAAAACAGCAATCTGTTTTGTCTTCTATAAATAACCAGCATACAAAAGTGCTAACGTGTTTCAGCCCAAAGGGGCTTTGGTCACAGCTAAAAAGCCGGTACATGCACATCCTCTTATACCCTTCTATTCCTTCACCCTCCAAAATCAGAGGGGAGAGGTAAATAATTAACTATTCAAAGTCAAGCAAGAAAAGCATTAAATAGGAAATACAAATATATATATATATATATATATATATATATATATATGCAAAGATAACAACAAAATATATGAAAACACATGTGCTAGAAGGGCATGTAAATATATATGTAAATACACAAAGATAGGGATACAATATATTAAAAATGCATGTGCAAAAGGACACGTGTAAAGAAAGAAGTGGAATACTTATTATCTAAACTGTGGGAAGGGGGAACAAAATATACAAAACAAATATTTAAAAATGCAGAAAAAATATATAAACACAGGTACAGATCAAAGGTCGAAATGTAAACTTAAATATTTATCTATCTTTAGCATGAACGTTCCTGTTCACGATAACAGTGGTCTCGGCAGCGGATTCGCAGCAAGATCACGTTATCGGCAGCGGGAGGGGTGCCCCCCTCCCGCTGCTCTCCCATGCCCTACCGGAGCCATCAGTATCGGTGGAGGCGATTGGCTCCTGCTGCCTGCTGTGTGGGGATGCGAGTGAGGGCAAGATGGCCCCCACCCATCCCAAAATGTCAAAACGTCAGTCCTGCCCATGCGTCTTAAAGAAACATTTTTTTTTAAATGCCAAAATATATAATGTTTGGGGGTTTTAAGTAATTTTCTAGCAAAAAAAACAGTTTTAGTCCTGTAAACACCAAATCTGCAAAACACCCAAGGTCCTTAAGTGGTTAAACTTAAAATTTTAACTTAAATTTAGACCATCCGAGACTATGGTCTGCAACCTGTTTATCCACTACACACCCCCCCCCCCCCCTTCAGAAGCCTGGGATTGCTACCCTTGCCTATGGAAAACACCCTCTCTATGCCACAAAATTGAACAAATAATATTGGGCCTTGGAACCTGGATCTTTGTAGGGAATCAAGGAAAATACAGGTTGATCTGTGAACATTGAAAGGGCTTTTTTTTAAGATATATTCTAGTTCAGAAGTAGAATGAGGCACATGGAAAGTTCACATTAATGTTTACTATAGAATATTTTTTGGAATATTTTTTTTTCTACTTTCAACGCTTTATAGCTTTTTTTAAGCCTATTGTGAGTTGCAGACTACAGTTTTTATTTCATAACAGGGTACAAACACACTCACAATAAGTCAACACAGCACAATTTTGATCCCACGGTCCCATTTTAATTGGCTATTCCCTGTTAGCTACTAGCTAGTAATGAAATGGGTGTTTAGTCTCTAAGCACTACAGTGTTAGTTTATAATGACATTATGCCCACATAACATTAGTACCCAACAATTAAAAAAATAAAAAATAGAAATAATGACAGGTGAATATCGAGGAAGATTTAAATTAGTACAGCATTACTACAAGCTTGCTAGCATTGACAGCATTAAACAATAACCAATAAATGCATCAATGGTTTCACATTATAGTATCTCAGTCTATAGAAGCCATATGTTCTGTAATGATGTATGAGTTGGAGGGACTTACAGCTGAGCACAGCCAGGGAGCAAGAGATTGACTGCTTCTAAAGGGAGACATTTCTTGCACCAGAGCAGTGCTTGGTGCACACTTAAATAATATTTGTATTTATTATTTTACATAAAGCATCTGTAAGTGTATGTATTGAATAAAAATAAAATACAATACTCGTGTGTATTCTTAAAATTGTACTTCCTGTTTTAATAGCTGACTGTTAGTTGTTGAAAAAGCTTAGTATTGATTATTGATTAGGGTCACTTTAGCTTCTCATTTGCTACAATCGCTACAAAATGCTGCTATCATATGGTCTGACATTTTTCAGGACACTAATGGACTCTAAAAATACCTTTGTTAAAAAAAAAAGTCATAGGACCTCCATTTCCGACATCACCAGATTATTTTTCTGTATATATAAATGTAACTAAATAAATAGGCCACTAAAGATCTCCTCTAACTGAGCTCCAGCCTAGGTAAATATGATTTAACCATACCTTCCAGTCTCTTGGAGTGAGAGCTATTTAAGCACATGCTAGTGATGACTGAGTCTGAGGAATCACCAATTCACACATTTTTCTATTTATGCTTAAAGGCTAGGTTCACCTTATGGAGCATGTTAAACGTTACACCCATGTTTAGGGTGTAATGTGTAACATGCTCCAACGGTTCCTCATTCCATTCACTTTAAAAAAAGGGAATGACTGTGCTTTGCCCATACAGCAACATCTTTCATACACAGCGATCTGAGAATGAGAGAACTACAAGTCATGTCTTCGACTGCAGCAGATGGCTTGTAATTCTCAATGAACTGCCAGAACTTAGATGAGCATGGTGGTAGTATTTTTTTTTTAAATCAAATATTTTTTTATTACATTTTCATATTATACAGAAAAGATAAGATAAAACACATGTAACATAGTCATCATCCTGCTTAACAACAATAAAAATAAAAACACACCTCACCCTTCCTGTTTGCGCTCATCAAACCAGATTTTCATCCCCTCATTCACATCTTGCCCAAATAAGAAATATGTTATTATGTAACTGTTTCCCTCCAGGATTGTATGTCTTTATTCATTTTCCATATTTTTAACCACTTGCCGACCACCGCCTATATATTTATGTCAGCAGAATGGTACGGCTGCGCAAAGGGATGTACCTGTATGTCCTTTTGAATCCGTTATCCGCTGGTGTCCCCCTATCGTGTCAGAGCTGCAGAACGGGGAGATGCATATGTAAAAAAATAAAACAACAACATACATAAAAAAAGGGAAAAAAAGTTTCTCAAACTTTTGAAAGTCCCATATACATCCCTGGGAAGCTACTACCCCCCCCCCCCCTCCAATGGCCTCCTCCCAAAGGGTTCTACATAAATAGCATCACAGTGCACACCCAATACATTTTTTCTATAATTTAAAGTCAAATCTTGAAAACAATTTTGTTTTATAAAAAAGCAACCTCCCACAACTTAACATATACCTATCAGTGCAAAAAATAAGAAATTTCAACAAAAACATTTTCCACAGGAACAAAGTATAGCGAATCTATTCAGTGATTAACACTGGACTCTCTCCTCCGATCCAGAAAAAAAAAGAACCTGGTCAACTCCCAACTATGAATAATAAGGAAAAAAAACAAGAAACGAGGGATGGGGAGAGAGAAAAAAAGAAAAGAAAAGGGGAACCAACCATTCCCCCTTCCCTCTTCCTCCCCCTTCCCATGATGTTCCCTCCTTATGTTCTATCCATAGTGCCTATCCAGCCATTCAGTAGCAGTTTGTGGCTTACCAAAGAAATATGCAGCTTAATTTGCCTCTACTCTTAATTTAGCAGGGTATAACATAGAATAAGACAGTTGCAGGGTCTGCAATCTCTTTTTCCTGACGCATTCATGGCAGCACACACTGGGTTGTGACTCCGCCCCCACAACCTGACAGGATTGGTTAGCTATAAATTTGAAGGGGAGACGCCCCGCATCATTCTCTTTTTTTATCCTCACCTGACAAGATTGGACGAACAAGCAAGAAGCATGCCTCTTACTGCAAATCGCCCCAGCAGGTTCAGCCTCTCCTGTTTGGAAGTCCCTCCTGTACAGTCTCTAAATGAGCTTTATGGTGGGAACCCCGTTCTGGTGGTCTCAGGGGCTCTGGAATAATACTGGCATCTTTAGCAAACTTTAAAAAAGCTTCAAATCTCGCAGTGGCCCCCACTTTTGCTCTGTCTTTCCTTCCAGTGCAGTGTGTGCTTCCACAAAGGTATTTGTATCATTACATTTACCACCTAAGGTTAGTCCGTTTTGTACCTTTGTCTGCCTGTTGTTTTTTTCTCAGCTCTGCTGAGCCCTGTGGTTTCTCTGACACCCCATATTCTCGGGGTCACCGTTGCGTACCCCATTGGTGCTCTGCGCATGCGTGCAGCTCAGTGATGACGCCGCCTGTCTCCTCTGCCCTCTTCCAAAATGGCGCCGGGCGAGCGGGACGCTTCTGCGCATGCGCGCGTCATGCGCTCGTCATTAAAAAAAAAAAAAAAAGGAAAAAAGAAACAGTCCTATTGCTCTGTAGTTCTGGCTGCCGCACTGCTGCTCTGCTCTACTCAGAGTGGAGATTGCACCAGGTGTGTGCAGGCATGTCCCAGATCAGCCTGGGCTAATTGATTACACACAAAAAAAAAAAAAAAAGGAACAAATAGGATAGAAGATATAATACAAGCGCGATTCAGTTTGCATGTGCCGCGCTATATAAGTTTTCATCATTCATTCATTCAATACATTTATATAATAATTTATAACGTACCATAGGAGAAAGTGTATCCATAATTAAACAATTAATATAATCAAAAAAAAAAAAGGATAGATATATGTATATAAAACTATTATATTAATTTAATAAACAGAAATGTTGGGGGGGGGAACATATTGTAATGTTTTCCCTTCTCTCTTTTTTTCCCACCTTTTCGGGCTGTCTCTCTGCTATCCTCATGGGGGCCACTGCCCTCGCAGACCACCATCAGCTGACCAGGTATAGAGGCCATCCAGAAGGTGGTAAGTAGAGGGGAGACAAAAAAGAGAGCCTGGCCACTGACGCTACAGTTTTGGTAGCCCTATCGGGTCAAGAGACGCAAGTTTGCGGCACAGAGGGAGATTCTAGCCATGCTTCCGGCAGAAGGCGCAAGAAATCGCTCAAGGTTACCCTCTTGATTTCTTCAATCAAGGCATAGCCGCTCGCGTCACAGCACTCCCGTCATAGTCGGTCCCACCGCAGACGATTACCTTCATCCCAGACAGAGCTATCTTACCCGCACCACGGCAAATGCTTGCCAAATATGCGGGGCGCCAGCCTTGCCAGGGGAATTGGCCTGCCGCTCGTGCTTCATTGAAGTAACCAAGGATTCAGAGGCCAGAGTAGATACTGAGCTCCTAGGAGAATCGCCACAGGGATCATATGTGGGCGATCCTTCCCCAAGCACATCGCCCGGCCGTTACGCCAGGGTGCAGTAACCCGCTCTAAGAATGAGGAGCGTGAGCAGGCGTCGGACTGTCTCTTTTTGGTTGAACCATTTGCCCATTCAGTCAAGGAAGCGATCGGCTGGGAGGAGGTTATGGCAGAACTTCTGAAGGTTCAGAAATATTTCCCGGTGCTGAAAAGGGGGTCCTGAATCATTTCCCTTCATCGAAGAGCTGGAGAACCTCATAAAGGATAAGTGGGGGGGTCGCATAAGCGGCCCAGTATGAGCAACAAGTTTGCAGATTGTACCCCTTGTGGGAGTCTAAGATCGATTCTTTGATCAATGCAACTACGGTCGATTCATCTTTAATGCGACTCGCTAGAGACGTTTCTCTACCGATTGAAGACGCAGTTACCTTCCGGGACGCTCTTGATCGTAAAATCAATATAGAACTGAAGAAAGCCTGCTCCACGACAGGAGCCGCTTGTAGGCCGGCTATCACCACAGCGGCAGTCGCTAAAACTATCGCTGCATAGACAGCTAATGTTGAGAATCTCATTCTAGAAGGAGTCGACCAGGGGAAGATATTCTCCTCCCTGTAGGAAAATTAAGTTGGCTTACGGCTCCTAAGGCGACTTCATGGCTGGGAAGAGCCTTATGGCTGAGACCCTGGATAGCGAAGGCAGCGTCAAAATTAACTGGTGCAAAATTCCATATGGCGGCTCAAGTGTATTCGGCACAAAGATGGACTCGGCCATCTCCAAGGTTACCGGGGGAAAGTCTGGGCTGATTTCTCCGATAGGAAAACCAGAGCCCCAGAAGGGCCCCGCTTACAGGCGTGATCTTCCTGTCAAGTACAGGGATGTTAGATCCTACCGCCCCAGCAGGGAATTTAGGAGGGACTGGAAGACTCGACCCTCCTTCATGTAGATACAGTAAGCCAATCACAGCTGGGGAACAGCAGAAGTCCTTTTTGAGGGTCCGTCTGCCCATCCAGCTCAGGTGAGCACCAGACTCAAGAGATTCGCTCGGATATGGGCAACTCGTATAACAGATCCATGAACACTATCCTCTATCAAGACCGGTCACAATTGGAAATTCATGGGCAGATTGCCAGGGAACACATACCAGCCTACCAAGTACTTGCGCACCAGAAAGGGAGGGGGTTTTATTCCCCTTTATTTCTGGTACAAAAAAAAAACGGGGATCTACGTCCAGTCTTGGACCTAAAGAAGTTCAACAGACGATCAAAATAGAGGCCCTCAGATTGGAAAAGCCTTCAGTCCATTTTGTTGTCAGTCGACGTGGGAGACTGGATGCTATCTCTAGATTTTTCGGGCGTTTACCTTCACATCCCAGTTCATCTTACCTTCCAGAGGTCCCTTCGGTTCTCAATCGATCAATCCCATTTCCAATTTTGGTGCCCCCCATTCGGCATCGCCTCAGCACCCAGAGCATTCGGCAAGTTAGGGTGTTCCTAGGGGCAGAATAAAATACCAGGTTGTACCGGTTGCAACTCCCTCAAGAGAGGCTGAAGCCCTTGCTCCAGAAGATACAGAGTCTGCTATCATCCAGACGTCTAACTGTCAGAGCCTGCCTCAGTACCCTGGGGTCCATGTCAGCATCCATACCCTTAATACAGTGGCCCCTGTGGCACATGCGAGTCTTACAGAACTCCTTTCTCAGGCAGTGGAATAGAACGTCAATACTCCAAACCATTCACATCCCGAACTGGGTAAAGCAATTAGTATGGTGGTGGACACACCCGTCCGACCTCAGGGAGTCCATTCCAAAAGTTCCCCCAAGTCCAGAAGTAGTAACATCGGACGCCAGCCAGGGGTGATGGGGTCCACACTATCTAGACTGAGTAGCTCAAGGACAGTGGCATTTTCGGGCTCAGGGCATAGTGTCAAATATTTTAGAGCTCAGAGCAGCCTTTCAGGCCCTCCTGGCCATTGCGCCTCTTCTAGAGAGGAAGAGTGTCCAGATCAGGATGGACAACAAGTAGCGGTGTCATGTATCCAGAGACAGGGGAGCATCAGGAGTTGCACGCTTCAGGAGGAAGTTCGCCCATAATGGAAGGGGCACAAGTGCACCTGTTAGATCTGTGGGGAGTATGCGTCCCAGCAACACAGAATTCGTTGGCCAACTACCTAAGCCGAGAGACACTTTCAAACAACGAACGGTCCCTGAACCAACAGGTATTCTCCATTCTTACGAAAACTTGTGGATTACCAGAAGTCGACCTAGCGGCCACACCAAAGAACTCCAAGTGTCAGAGGTTCCTGTCCAGAGCCCACTTTCCATTACCCGAAGGGACAAACTGCCTAGTTCTTCCTTGGAACTGCGAGCTAGGGTACATTTTTCTTCCAACTTCTCGGATTACAAGATTCCTGTCCCGACTTCGGAAGTCCTCAGCCACAGTTATTGTACTAATACCGTTCCGGCTGAGGAGGCCATGGTTTACGACCCTGCTACAACTAGGTACGCAGCCTCCAATACATCTTCCAGTAACCTGGGATCTCATACATCAGAGGCAATTTGCCAGCTTTGAAGCTGAGAGGGCTAGGTTAGGGGAACTAGGATACTCTCAGGAGGTAATATCAACCTTAGTACAAGTTCTAAGGAGCTCCACTGATGTCACCTATACTAGGATCTGGGAGAGGTTCGTGTCATCGCAGCAAAGAGATTGGAATCCCATCTCAAATTCTTGAATTTCTTCAGTCAGGGTTTAACAAGGGCTCGGGCTTGGGTACCCTGAAGGTGCAAGTATCTGCCCTTTCAGCCATGACGGGTACTAGATGGGCTCTTCATCATCCGGTCACTCTGTTCCTCAGGGCCTACGTAAGATCAGACCACCTAGGAGGCCAGCCTTTCCAACAGGGGATCGCTGTGTAGTACTCGAGGCCCTGTCCAATCCACCTTTTTCTCCATTCAACTTAGTCTCACCATGGAACCTAGCTCTGAAGATGGCTTCCCGTATTGCTATCACCTCAGTTAAGAGGGCGTCGGAGATACAAGCACTTATGGCTATGGAACCCCTATTCAATGTTCTTCCCTGACAGAGTGGTTCTGAAGCCCTCAGACCATTTTTATCCAAGGGTAACTTCTTCCTTTCATTATAACCAGGACATCGTCCTTTCGTCTTTTACTAATGAGAGGGGCGAGTCCCATGACTAGGATGTCAAGTCTACCATCTCCAGTTACGTCACAGCTACATCTCAGGAAGACGGATTCTCTCTTGATTATCCTACACGGGAGCAGACGAGGTCAGCCAGCTACCTCCCGTACCATTACCTCTTGGTTGTTAAAGCTATCAAAGAGACCTATTCCATCCAGCAACTTACGACTCCTAGAGGGCATTAGGGCTCATTCGACAGGGGCAGAGGCCACTTCTTGGGCAGCATATTGCAGGACTTCACCGGAAACCATAGGCAGAGCAGCAACTTGGTCTTCCCAACACATCTTCATTTCTCACTACAGAGTGAATTCTGCTCTCCTGGCTACCGTCGACTTCGGCAGATCTGTTCTTAGAGCCAATTCCTCAGCGCTATAAAGAATAAATATTACTGTTTTCTTGCACCCTCCCGACTTGCGAGTTATATCCCAGTGTGTGCTGCCATGAATGCGTCAGGAAAACGGAAAATTGTATACTCACCTTTCCGTAATTTTCCTTTCCTGACGCATCTTCATGGCAGCACACAGATGCCCACCCTGCTGTTTTATGATGATATATACAGAGAATGATGCGGGGCGTCTCCCCTTCAAATTTATAGCTAACCAATCCTGTCAGGTTGTGGGGGCGGAGTCACAACCCAGTGTGTGCTGCCATGAAGATGCGTCAGGAAAGGAAAATTATGGAAAGGTGAGTATACAATTTTCCGTTTTTTTTACATCTTGAAATTTAGCACACTGTTTTGAACTTCAGGAGAAAAATCTGGAAAGAACAACATTTTAGTTCCATTAAACGCGACTTCCTTCAGTACTCTAGCTCTTCTAAGGATATGATCTTTATCTCGTTGGTTAAGTAATAGTATTAAAAATGGCAACAAGGGGCTCCTGATAGTAATGGTCTACTTGGTACTTGGTATGCTCTTTCGACCGAAAAAGACATAGGAAGATATTATTTTCCAATTGTCTCCCATAGCCATTATTCTGGGAGACCCACCAGTCTTATATTAATATGCCAAAGACAATTTTCGAGATCTTCCAGCTTACGAGCATTAGTATCTGATTTTCTCATTGCTTCTTTAGTGTCTTTGCCCAATGGTTGTGATGAGTCCTATAATTCTTTAACATGATCTTCCAGATGTTCTTTCCCTTTTTTTCTGTACATCTTGGCATAGAAAAATAAATTCTTCTTTAAGTTCCTGTACTTGCTCAGTTAAGTTGCCTATAGAGCTCTGCCATTGTTGTATCGCTTTTAATACACCTACTAGTGTAGGCTCTGATGGCGTTATTGATGCTGTTAGTATTTGCGTATCATTTGACTGTTTATCCACTTAAGGACCGCCTACTGCACATATACGTCGGCAGAATGGCACGGCTGGGCACATCAACGTATATATACGTTGATTTTAGTACCCAGCCGTGGGTCACGGGCGCGCGCCCGCGGCGCGCTCCCGTGACCCGGTCCGAAGCTCCAGGAACGGGACCGCAGCATTCGCGGACCTGATCGCCGCTGCAGTGCGGCAATCCGTCCCTGGAGCTGAAGGACAGGGAGAGCCGTTGGTAAACACGGCTTCCCCGTGCTTCACTGTGGCCGCAGTATCGATCGCGTCATCGCTGTAATAGGGGGACGCGATCGATGACGTCACACCTACAGCCACACCCCCCTACAGTTGTAAACACACACACAGGGTACACTCAAATTCACAGCGCCCCCTGTGGTTAACTCCCAAACTGCAACTGTCATTTCCACAGTAAACAATGCAATTTAAATGCATTTTTTGCTGTGAAAATGACAATTGTCCCAAAAATGTGTCAAAATTGTCCGAAGTGTCCGCCATAATGTCGCAGTCATGAAAAAAATCGCTGATCGCCGCTATTAGTAGTAAAAAAAATAAAAATAATAAAAAGGCAATAAAACTATCCCTTATTTTGTAAACGCTATAAATTTTGCGAAAACCAACCGATAAATGCTTATTGCGATTTTTTTTACCAAAAATATGTAGAAGAATACGTATCGGCCTAAACTGAGGAAAAAATATGTTTTTTTATATATTTTTGGGGGATATTTATTATAGCAAAAAGTAAAAAATATTGCATTTTTTTAAAATTGTCGCTCTATTTTTGTTTATAGCGCAAAAAATAAAAAACACAGAGGTGATCAAATACCACCAAAAGAAAGCTCTATTTGTGGGGAAAAAAGGACGCCAAATTTTGTTTGGGAGCCATGTCGCACGACCGCACAATTGTCAGTTAAAACGACGCAGTGCCGAATCGCAAAAAGGGGCAAGGTCCTTTACCTGCATTTTGGTCCGGGTCTTAAGTGGTTAAATTCAGTTTTATGCTTTTATCCATTTCTTCCACTTTACATATTATTTGGTCTGAGTGTTCATGCAAAGTGACTTTGTTGGTGCAAGAAACTTCCAATGATATTTGATGCATCAAGATTTAAGTCTGCTTTAAGAATCAATTATTGCAATTATATTTTTTTTAAATCTCACATTTCCAAACAACTCCAGATTAGATACCCTGAAAGTAAAACTTTCTAAAGGAATTTATATCAGCCTAGTAATATGCTGACTTGGATATGTAAGGAAAGTCTGGATTCATAAAAGTCTTGTGCTTGTCATAGACTGTTCAAATTAGCCACTCGTGTTACACAAAGCTATAGCAAGGAGAACTGCACAATCTTCCTCCATATAATACAGTTAAATGATTATGGTAGCAGAGTGTGTGTGTGTGTGTGTGTGTGTGAAAGGGGGGGGGGGTAACTGTCAACTGTTTGTCCCTTTCAGATGCTTTCAGATGTTTACTTCTATTTAAAGAAAAAAAGAAAATAAAAAATGTCAGATGTTTATAGTTTTTATAGTTGTCTGATTAAGTATTTTTTTGTAATCACAGCAATATAAATTACCTTTGTTAGTAAAAGAAACCTTTCTATCTTTTTAGTAGCTATCAGCACTTCCTTTAGCCCATAGGCTTTATCAATTAATAGAGTAGTAGTGACTTCTGCTTACTATCACTTGTCTACTCAATAGCTTGACCTTGCCAACACATATTGATTTTTAAAATAGTCTGTCCAAGGGGAACAGAATCATTAATCGCTAAAAGATCTGCAAAACAATTAGGGAGCTCCAAGCAGATAAATGAAGCCGTCTTCAAAATTGCATTCGGGTGTATTTATCTGTAGACTTACCTGTGTTTTTCAGAAATGTCTTTGGTTGTTACTCCAGTCTCACCTCTTTCATAATAAATTCTAAATCAGATTCATCAAGTTCTTAGAATAAAACAAAAAAGTACTGTAAAGAAATGCAAAGAAGACAAATACGTGCAAATGAGTGAAATAAAACCAATTCTAAAGCAGAAGCAATTTACAGAGCTAATCACATTTTAAGAAGTTACTAAAGATGCATTGCAGTTAAGTATGAACAAATTGCACTTAATTAGATAACACTGCCTTAATTCTGTGTGGCTATAATTTATGTCACAGCATTCATCTTATGCATCTAGCTACTCCACTTACTACATCTGGCATCTGAGTTTAAAGCATTTTTAACTACATAAAAGTGAGAACAACTTTCCTGTTTTTAGCATAGGCCATTGTAGTTCTTAGAAAGAAGCATTGAGGAAAGCTTTCTAAATTCATCTGCAATTCTTGAAACTTAACAGTTTAAGTACGTATTTTACTTTCTATCAGAAGTTGCTCCTCGAGAAGAAAGTGCTGCCAACAATAGTCCGGAAAAGTATGTAAATGCCCATGTCATTGTTTCCAGTGAAGCTCAAGGAGCTCCATTAGTAACACACCAGACCCAGTTCAGTTCATAACACTACTAAGGCCTTGTACACATGATCAGACATGTCTGATGAGACTTGTCTCACGGACCGTTTTCATCAGACAACTCTGAACTTGTCTGATGGTCTGATGTGCGTACACACCATCGGACCAAAATCCGATCAGACCAGAACGTGGTGACGTAGAACACAACGATGTGATGAAAAAATGAAGTTCAATGCTTCCAAGCATGCGTCGACTTGATTCTGAGCATGAGCGGGTTTTTTGTCTGATGCTTTTGTGTACTAACCATCGAACCTGTCCGACGGACATGTTCCATCAGACATGTTTTAAAGCATGTTTTAAAACTTTGGTCTGACGGACAAGGGTCTGATGGGCCGTACACACCATCAAACTGGTCTGATGAAACTGGTCTGCTGTTTTTTATAGCAAAATATCCCCCCTCACTAAACTATATTTATTTTGAAAGCATTTAATCACGATAAGCTCCTAATAATTTATAAAAACAGTTTGCAATATATACTGTTACTGGGAAGACTAAATTAACAAACTTAATTATTGGTTGTAATTTTGGTGATATTGAAGATTTACACTTTCACAGCCAGAGATCAATAAAGACCCCAGACCAACTTTATCAGTGTTAATATAATTCAATTACCTAAGCAATCACTCTCTCATTATTTTGCCTACTGAAATTATTTCCAAAATTTTGTAGGTATATACTAGTCTTTTATTTGTTACACTGCTTTATTAAACTCTAAACTCCCTTCTTGTATTTATCATAAGCAAATAAATAAGCATTATTAAAAATGTATTTTACACCCAGTTGTTTATCACATTTTTCTGGTACAATGATTTTTACTGTAGTAAGCAAAACCACATGACAGTAGGCTACACTTCAAAAAACATGGTACAAAGGCATGGGTAAAGGTATGTGCAACTAAATATTTTGGAGATGCAAAATGTCTACTGAGAGACTTAACGGTATGAGCCGAAGATCCGCGCAAGACACCTAGAGGACCTAAAGGGGGAGGCAATTTTTCAGGTGCAATATGTAGCTTGTATTAAAGGTTCACATAAGAAGATCAATTGTATACTCATGCAGGGAGATCAGAGTGAGAAGGTGAAAATTAAGGATAATAATAAGTACATTTATGGGGTGACAACTTTGTTGGGTGAATTACAAAAAATTTGATCTTGTAGCACTAGCCACGTGTCAGCAGAAGTTCCCTCTGCTACAATCACTTGGTATGAGTGTCTCTTAAATGCTCTGGTCCACTTAGCCCTACATAAGGTCGAAGAGAGCTTAAATTGCTAGGGTTTGTTGATATCGCTCTGAATGCCAAATCATGGTTAAATCATGGTGGTCACAAATATATGAACAAATCAAAGCTAAAAAAAAAAATGGGTAGATAATGAAATAGCTGCCCCCCCTTTATTTTCTGTGCCCAATTAAACTCCCTGGCGGTCTTCCCGTGTGTGGCACGGGGTGAGATTTTTAAGCTACGATCGGTAACCCCGTGCCACACACGGACTTGCCTCGCTGGATGCAGAAAAAAGTTTACTTACCTTTTCTCTGCGATCCAGCGATGAATCTCCGCAGTACACGGCGGCCGGATGTTCGCCTGATGCTGTGTGTACCGCCGATTCCCTTCCCTGCGAGCGTCGCGATGTAGGGGGGGGAACGGCGCCAAATTCAAAAAAGTAAACAAACACTATACATACAGTACACTGTAATCTTATAGATTACAGTACTGTATGTAAAAAATACACACCCCCCATGTCCCTAGTGGTCTGCCCTGTACACTACATGTCCTTTTATATAATAAAAACTGTTCTTTCTCCCTGCAAACTGTAGATTGCCCATAGCAACCAAAAGTGTCCCTTTATGGCAAAAATTGTTTTAGAGCAGCTAAAAAACAGCGATAATAAATCAAAATCACTTGCAGAATTTAGCGATAGCGATTTATGGGGAAATTCGTCATTAAAAAAAAAAAATAATGACAGCAAAAATTCTGCAACTGAGCAAATTTCAGTGATTTTGATTTGATTACATTATTGAATAATTTTTACTATAATTATATTATTATTTGTTATAATTTTTTATAATTATTTATTATATTATAATTTTTAATAAAAAAAAAAAAAAATCATACCCGGGATGCCTATTAGACTCTTGTTTGGATAGATTTCAGTGAGTTATTCCTAAGAATTACAAGCCTACAGTATAAAACGCCAAATTCCCTTGCAAATAATGGTACCGCTTTCAGCACCTAAAATCTGAAAGAATCATACCGCCAGGGAGGTTAAGGATATTTTATTGTCTTGGGACATAACAAGTGGTGTGAGTAGACCTATCTGAGGAAAAAATAAATCTCCTCTCTCAGTTGAATAACAACTCAAAATTAGAAACACGGTATACAGTAATAAAAATCTGATAGAGGGTGTAACCATTCCCTACCCAATCCAACACAAATGCCTTTGGGTATAACATTAGCTATGAAGTTAATGCTGGCAATTAAAGTTGTTCACCAAAATAACAAAAAAATAAAAAAAATAGCTATGATCAATACATCTGTGTAGGAGAAAATTTAACTAGCTTGTTGATTTTATGTAGTGCATATACTGTACTAGAAGTGTTTTATATACGGTAATCAACTGTCATTTTCTTCAGTGGCATACAATACTAAATAATAAGACATCAGCTAAATCACTTTAGTAATTCACTGTGAACCTATTGGCTTCATTGAATATGAAAATGCATACCATTTTAGAAGAAACAATAGATGCTCTCTGTGTATGAATTATGTGGAAAAACATACAAGGCATTCAAGACAACAAGAACAATGGTTAAAAAATAACAAAGAACGGATGAACGGCCGCACACCGGAAAACTCTTGAGTTGTCTTTATTGAAAAAACATAAGCAGGTCGCTGTGTATCTGTGGTGCCTGCTTATGCTTTTTCAATAAAGACAACTCAAGAGTTTTCTGGTGTGCGGCCGTCCATCCGTTCTTTGTTATTTCCATTGCCTAGTGCATTGCCAGCACCCGCATATACCTGGACTGATCCACGAGTGCACTTGGGATTTCCCTGGAGCGGTGAACCCCACTTCGCTTTGTTCTTTGGATTCAAGAACAATGGTTAATTGATAGCAACAATGCTTAAAAATATTGAGTTTTTAATCTTTACGTAGCAATATTTTAATTTCTCTCATTGTACACAGTGAATTTTATTATTTACAGTATATGTAAAATATAATTTCTAATATACAAAGTTTATCTCCTTGACATCAACTAAGTTTACCCTTAAACCTCCCTCTCTTTGGCTAGAGAATGTTCCAGGATTATTTTATTTTACCTGTATCAATAAAAACCTCTTATTGTTACAGGTGACCATACAGCGGCTGACGTCACACGTTACTTCCGGGTTTAGGGAGTGTGACCGTGAAACGCAGACAGACGGGAGTACACGGCACACACTTCCCTTACGGACTATCACCTGCTTGTTTGTTTTTTTTTGCTTGATTGTCCATGTGGACAGCAAGAATTTTAACCTATTTTTAACTACTTTTAACCCCTTCCCCACCGAGCCATAGTAAAATGATGTCCTTGTTTTTTCCAGCAGCTAGGGGGACCTCGGGACCCAGTGCATGTGCGCAGCAGTCGCAATGACCGCCGGGCACCCGCGTTTGCCCGCAATAACGACAGAAGCATGGATCTGTGTGTGTTAACACACAAATCAATGTTCTGTCAGCGGTGAGGAGACTGATGTGTGTTCCCAGTACAGAGCAACACACATCGATCTCCTCCCCTTGTGAGTCCCCCTAACAGTTGGAACACACTTTAGGGAACATATTTAACCCCTTCAGCTCCCCCTAGTGTTAACCCCTTCCCTGCCAGTCACATTTACACAGTAATCAGTGCAGTTTTATAGCACTAATCACTGTGTAAATGTGAATGGCCCCAAAAATGTGTCAAAAGTGTCCGATGTGTCCGCCGCAATGTCACAGTCACAATAAAAAAAAAAACGCAGATTGCCGCCATTACTAGTAAAAGAAAAGAAATCCATAATTCTATTTCCTATTTTGTAGACACTAGGGCCCAGATTCACAGAGCAATTACGCCTGTCTAACTGGTGTTAGACAGGAGTAATTTCAAATTTCGCGCGCCGTATCACTAGTTTGAATCCTCAAACCATGATACGGTGGCTTCGGGCTTCGATCCGAGAGGCTTACGTCTTCATAAGCCTTCGGATCTACGCTGCGATAATTTTGCGGCCGCTGGGAGGAGTCCGCGTCATTTTCAGCGTCGGGATATGCAAATGACTTTTTACGGCGATCCACGAAGATACGAGTGGTCTTCGCAATCGCTTACGTCATTTTTTTGCTACGTACTGTTAGACCAGCTATTTGCTGGTCTAACGGTGTGTAGCCCATGTTAAGTATGGCCGTCGTTCCCGCATCAAATTAAATTTTTTTTTTTTTTTTTGCGTAACTCGTTCGGGAATAGGAATGTCCGTAAACGACGCTACTCAAACAACGAATGACGTAACAACGTGATTTCGCGCAATGCACGGCGGGAAATTTGTGAACGGAGCATGCGCAGTTCGATCGCCGCGGGAACGCGCCTATTTTAAATGCTTCACGCCCCCTACTTGCGTAGATGGCTTGCGTCGGGAGAAATACACTATGCCGCCGTAGTTTACAGGACAAAATCTACCGGGATTCCACGTAGAGCCAGGTAAAATACGGCGGCGTAGTGTATTTCTGATACTCTACGCGAATCTAATTGTATGTGAATCTGGGCCTAGAACTTTATGTAGAAGAATACGTATCGGTCTAAACTGAGGGAAAAAAGTAAAAAAAAAAAAATATGATATTTATTAAATCAAAAAGTAAAAAATATTGGGCCAGATTCAGGAACACTTGCGCTGGAGTATTTCGATATGCGCCGCGTAACTGTGATGATGCGCCGTCGTTTCTATGTGCCCGTACCCACCAAACTAGATGCGCCCAATAACGGGTCATTTGCGACCGGCGGAACGTTCCGACGCCAGAGTATCGTCAGCGGTTAATTTCGCTGGGCGCATCAGTCGCGCCTATTGATTTCCCCTGCAAATATGCAAATGAGGGATTTTTCCCAATTCACGAACGGATTAGCACCATACGCTGGCTACATGCGCCGCGCGTATCTCGTCCGTCCGGCGCAAAGTTATTTCTACAAAAGGCTGCTTTATCTTTACTCCAGACGGTCACAGGTCAGCAGGAGAGCAGCTACAGCAGCGTTACCGACGATAAGAGCTAGCTGAGCACCCCCACTTGCAGGACAACACCTCTGTCCATGCTTGTCTGTCAAATTTTACAGCCATGGAGGAAGACATCATAGGTCTCCATAGCCGAGATGACGGCTGTCAGCTCCTGGCCATTAAAGTTCAGCCTTCTCCTTTGTGTTTGCGGGGAACGGGAGCAGCCATCTCAGAACAAAAGTAACATCACTGCGGGGAGGGGGAGCAGGATATACTTTAGTGCCGGAATGGCGCTTCTACGGGCGCATTTAAACGCCCAACGGAAGGCATTGCGCTGACGTTTCCCGGGAAGTGGTGCCGACGGAAGTTGTGAGCATGCGCACAAGGGGGGCGAGTGGAGCCGCACTCACTGCGCATGCTCCCTGGATGATGCGCTGAACGTAAGCCTCTGCGCTGGGCTCCGCCCATCATTTACATATGATCACACCCACTTCCACTTGCGTCGGGTTACGCCAGCGCATTATCGTTACTCTGGCGCAAGTTTACGCGCAACTGCTATGTGAATTACAGGACTTGCGCTGAAAGGGTCTTCAGAGTAACGTAAATGAGAAGCGTTACTCCAGAGGAAAGATACTCTCATCGTCCTGTCTTCACGGCGTTCTAGGGCGCGCGCGCGCGCCCGCTGCACCACCCGCGATCCCGCGCGCGTGCCCGACGGCCGTGATTGCCGCCGGGCACCCGCGATTTCCGGAAATCACGGCAGGAGTGTGGATCTGTGTGTGTAAACACACAGATCCACCTCCTGTCAGCGGTGAGGAGACTGATGTGTGTTCCCAGTACAGAGGAACACACATCGATCTCCTCCCCCTGTGAGTCCCCCTACAGTTAGAACATACTTTAGGACACATTTTAACCCCTTCAGCGCCCCCTAGTGTTAACCCCTTCCCTGCCAGTCACATTTACACAGTAATTAGTGCAGTTTTATAGCAATAATCGCTGTGTAAATGTGAACAGTCCCAAAAACGTGTCAAAAGTGTCCGATATGTCCGCCGCAACGTCACGGTCACAAAAAAAAACGCAGATCCCCGCCATTACTAGTAAAAAAAATTAAATAAAAATGCCATAAATCTATCACCTATTTTGTAGACGCTATAACTTTTGCGCAAACCAATCAATATACGATTATTGCGTTTTTTTTTTACCAAAAATACGTAAAATACGTATCGGTCTAAACTGAGGGGAAAAAAAGTTTTTTTTTAAAAAAATATTGTGAGATGTATTAAATAAAAAGGAAAAAATATTGTGTTTTTTTTTTAAATTGTCGCTCTTCTTTTGTTTATAGCGCAAAAAATAAAAACCGCAGAGATGATCAAATACCACCAAACGAAAGCTCTATTTGTGTGGGGAAAAAAACATAATGATTTAATTTGGGTACAGTATTGCCTGACCGCGCAATTGTCATTCAAAGTGCAACAGCGCTGAAAACTAAAAATTGGTCTGGGCAGGAAGGGGGTGAAAATGCCCTGTATGGAAGGGGTTAATAAACCATTTGGCAAATAGTATTACACTAAACGGGTTTCCACTCTCTTTTTTGGATTGGCCATATGGGATGTTAAGTGCTGCACTAGGACCCTGGCTGGACGCTGAAGATTGGCGGAGCAGATACAGGCGGAGGTACACCACTGAAAAAAACCCTGATCCCAATGTGTTAAAACCCCCTTGTGGGGACTACTATCTGGTGAGTGGGGATCAGAGGGGGGAGCACTCAAGTCACACATATGAAGACAGGAGCTGAGGATATTATCATTACACATGTGCAAACTGGAATATTTCACTTTGTTTTTTCGTTTTCATCCGGAAAATACATTTATTTAGTTACTCCCGAAAATCGTTTTGATTTATTTCGTTTTTCGTTGGGGAATAGCTTTCGTCTGAAAATCCAGATATTATACTTGGTTTCTGTCGAATGGTGTTGAATGGTCAAAGAATATTCGACGGAACATCGAAACTTTATGCCGAATCGTACATTTCCTGGCCGAATCATCCGCCTACAAGAATTCTAATGTTGTATGACTAGTAAGAATCTATAATCTCTCTATAATGTGGATGTCAAATCTATTCTCACTCTATAATGTCGAATCTATTCTCTATAATGTCGAATCTATTTTCTCATAAATCGAAATCTATTCTCTGTAATGTCGAATCTATTATTTCTATAATGTCGAATCTTTTCCCTATAGCGTTGAATCTTTTCCCTATAGCGGCAAATCTTTTCCCTATAGCATCAAATCTTTTCCCTATAGCGTCAAATCTTTTCTCTATAATGTCGAAAAGTACCATAAGTGTGTGTATATCAGGTTCGATAGACAGATTGCTATTCACTGTATTCAGTCAGCGTCATGTTGAATCTTTCTATATCGAATTGTTATCGCAACGAAAACAAAAATAAAGCATTTTTTATGTCGGATCTTTCGGTTTTCGTTTTCTGCGCCTTCGTTATTGTTTGTTAAAATGATAACGAAAATATCTGATTTTCGGATGAAAATGCATTCTACCAAAAATGAACGCACATGTCTAATAATCATTTCACAAAGTCACTATTATTTAAATGCATAAACAATTTGTACCTATGCCGATTATTTAACCACTTAATGATACAGATTTACAGATGTATGTTGGCAGTTTATCACAGCTATAGCGGCTGATCTCTCTGTTCAAAACCATAAGACACTTGGCACTTTCTGAATCTATTTATAATTTAATATTCACACATTTTTGATTGGTACACATTTATGAACAGATCACATTAGGCGATTCTAAGCCTATTCTTTGATTTACAGTAATCACTGTTCTCACAGGATATTAATGGGATTTAATTGAGCACAGCTCATCACTTAATCACTCCATCCAGGGTGATCATTATTAGGGTACCTCCTGACCGTTCAGAGGGGTACCTTCTTCTATGAGTCTACCCACCAGGATTCACCCGACACCATTTAACACACACTTCTGGGAAACTGAGGTTTTCTACTTAGGAAAACATTACACAGGCAGCGCCATCACCCTTTACATAATACTACAAATAAAAACCTCTTATTACTCCCCTAATGTAATAATCAGACTAATAAAATTCCCAAAAATTACATCTCTTAGGAGCTCTTTTACTGCATACATCATATGGGAATGCTCTTGACAGTCAAGGCATCACAATTGTTTTAATGGGAAAGTAATACATGTATGCATGTGACAGCATTGGTCACTATACAGCAAAGGAAACAACAGGCAGATTGTGTAGGAAGGGAGGGAACACTGATAATGTAAACAAGGAAGGGCTATGGATACAAAAAGAGGGCAAGGTACTGAAGCCAGAACATAGTTATGTACAACATAGTTCAGCAGAGGAGACAGCATTGTATGACAACACTGCTTGTGATTCCAGTGCAGGAAATTGTAAGCTCATTAGACTTCTGGAGGGAATAATAGATATTTTTCTGTACTTTTAGAGTTTTTAGGGGGGGTGGGGAAATGCACGTTTCATAAATGTATTACATATTTTTTATATATTTATATCTCACCCCATCATGTTATCCATACTATTCCAAATGCATTAAGAGCATTCAGTATCTGCTTGCTACATCTGGAGAAGTAAAAATCCATAGTAACGATAGCAAAATATCATGAATAAAAATGTCCTCACTGATGCCTATCGTGAGAAACCTGCAGGTGATTCAAGTTCCCAGAATCTAATCCCAAAGATCAGCTTTGATTGAACTGATTTTAACTGTTTCTCTGAGATACAGATATAAAAACAGTTCTACCCTTCCCTCCTTTCCCTCCGGTCCTTTTTTCTTCTTATTCCCCCTTACCACTTGCCCTGCCCAACCTGCAGTGGTAGTTCTATCTCTCGTAATTCCTTTCTTCGGAGATGAGTTTGAGTTCCCTAGAAAAGAAGGCAATAGGGTGTAACAAAGATTTCACTCCCTGTCACTGTGACAGGATGTAAACCACAGCATTCTCTGAAGCATCCACCTCAAGGGCATATGGTGATGCAGGATCTGGATGTTGCAAGATAGGTGCTGTGGTAAACAGAATCTTTAACTGATCAAATGCTGCTTTTGCTGCAGGTGTCCACTGAAAACGTGTATTCTGTTTTGTCAGCTGGGTAACAGAAGTGATGATAGCAGATAACCTTTTAATATACTTTCGGTAAAAAATGGAAAATCCTATGAACCTCTGCATGCTCTTTCTGTCTGTAGGAGTGGGCCATTTGAGGATAGATTTGGCTTTCTTGAGATCCATGGAGATACCTAAAGTGGAAATGATAAGTCCCAAGAATTGGATCGTTCTTTTTCAAATTCATACTTCTCAGGCTTTGCGTACAGTCCATGGTCTCTTTATCGGTCGAGAACTTTAATGTGTTCACAGTGTGCTGTGATGAAAGTAGAAAAGATAAGAATGTCATCAAGATATACAATACGGAATAGGTCAAGAAAGTCTCTAAAAAAGGTTGTTGAAGAAATGCTGAAATGTTGCTGGAGTATTGCACACACCAAAGGGCATAATGAGGTATTCATAACGTCCGAATCTAGTGCGGAAGGCGGTCTTACATTTATTCACTTTGTGGATCTGCACTAGATTATATGTGCCTCGTAAGTCAAGCTTTGTGAATACAGTGGATGCTTTAAAGAGCTAAAATAGTACTGGAACCAGAGGAAAAGAATATATGTTCTTGACAGTGATTTTATTTAATTCTCTGTAATCAACACAGGGACGCAGGGTATGAGCTTTTTTTTTTATACAAAGAAAATTCCAGTGCCCACACTGGATGTGGAAGGCCAGGTGAAACATCTGGCAAAAGTTCAATTGGGCAGTCATACGGGCGATGAGGTGGCAGGATGTTTCCCTTCTGTTTATAAAAAACCTCCAGGAATTCATGATAAGCTGCAGGTATAAGCTGTGACACAGGAGAGTCAGTATGTACACCCAGAAGGGGTGCAGGTATTATAGAAATAGGGTTAAGGCAGGACTGCTGGCAGTAGGTGGATGAAAATGTAATTTCCACTCATCCCCAATTTATCTGCAGTGCGCTTGTAGCCAGGGGATGCCCAGGCTAACAGGAAACAGAGGTGACGAAACAAAGTCCAAAAAAAAGTCCAAACGTAAGTATTCCCGATGACCAGTATCAGATATAGTTAGCAGCAGCCAAGTCTTATGCATTATAGGCCCAGACCTGAAACAGGATCCATCAGCCAGATGGATGGACAACCAGTGCATTTTTGCTTGCAAAGGGAGAGCAAAGTCTTTATCCATGAAGCAGCTGCAAGCTCAGGAATTGATTATAGCTGATACTTGGATTTTCTTTCCAGGGATATGAAATGAAAGGAACAGGGTGATATGAAAAGATCCCTTTCCTACAGAACAATTGGCAAGGTAAGTAGAGGGAACGGTCTTGATCTTTGTGGGCCTCACAGGGCAGTTTTAAAGGTAATGTGCCACTGCCCCACAATATAGACACAGGTTTTTCCAGCGTCTTTGCAGCCTTTCTTCACTAGTGAGTGGAGAGTGCAAAAGTCCTAGTTGCATGGGCTTTACCCGAGGATTCATGGGCATCGTGGCTCTGCCAGCTTTTTCTGTTTTTCTTTCTCTCAATCTACAATCACGCTGGTTGGCAAAACAAATGAGGCTATCGAGGAAGCCCCCACTCGAAAAAATCTCATGTCCTGAGCATTAAGAAAAAAAAAATCATCTGGGATGCCGGGGGCTCCTTCTGGTGGCCCCTCTCTGGCTCCTCAGCTGCCTGGATGGAGTGGGTGGGGGTGGGGGGGCATCTGGAGGTGGCTGATCCCCAGGTGGGCCACTCCTGGCAGGTGTGGCCTGCATGCCCTCCAAGGCCATGGCTATCCGGCCGAGGTAAGAGTTGGTCTGGGCCTGCATCCTGAGCTGCTGGGCCTGCATCCTGAGCTGCCGGTGACCTGGTATTGTTGGGCCCGCCGACTCTGCCTCCCCTGGTCCCGGATGGCAGCAGTGTTTGCCTGGACGGCTGCAGTGAGGTGCCTTATATCACCCTGCACCTCCCCCAGACTGGTCACCACTGCAGCGCAGTTGCAGCTGACATCCTGCACTGCATTGGATATCTGGACCACGGAACACAGGTTGTCAGCCACTCTGTCCAGGTGCCCAACTATGTCCACCATTTGCTGCGTCTGCCTGGCGTGATCCCTCGCCACCTGGTCCTGGACTAGATCAGACACCCCCTGGTCTTACGGGTGGCCTTCCTGGGGCCAGGAGATGGTTGTCCCCGGGGAGATGGAGTCGCCCTTGAGGGGCTTCCTAGGATGGGGGAGGGTATTGCAGAGGGCCCTGCAGAAGAGGAGGACTCTTCCAAAAATAAAATTATGTCCTGCTCTGCCACAACAGGCTGCTCCTCAACCACCTCTGCAGGTGAGGTGTGGGCACTCTCCTCCTCCACCTCGGTCTCTTCACCACCCATGGGCTTGGGCACAGGATGCCGTTGGGGGGATGGGGTGGACTGGCCGCCAACAGATGATGGCCCAGCTCCGTCATCTGTGGATGACACAAAGCAGACACATGTTGGGTGGTCCCACACACTTGGCACATGTACCCTCCCCCCCCCCACATGCAACACACCAAAAAGGGGGTAAAAATCACTTACCTGTCCTGGAGCCTTCCTCCATGGAGTCATATCCAGGGACCCCCTCCAACTGCTCCCTGTCCAGGCAGCGGGCGACCACCTCCTCCTCCGTGGTCAGGCTGACCGCACATGGGGGTCGACCACCCGTGCCCCTCTCATGCCTCCTGATGGTGGCCACCTTGCCACGGACCTTGCGCCGCAGGTCATTGATTTGTTTTTGGATATCGCCAGCAGTCCGGGTGGAGTACCCCAAAACATTCACCCTGCCAGCAATGGTCTCCAGGATGCCTTGCTTCCTATCCCGGCTGGTCTTCCGACTCGTTTTGCCGTGGAGGAAGTCATTAAAAGTCTCCATAGCCGAGATTATAACAGAGACCTCCTGGGAATTGAAATTGAGGTTCCTCCTCTCTTTGGGGGGAGCGGGAGCAGTCATCGCTTTGCAAAAGTAACTTCCCTGGAGTGGGGGGAAACGGAAATACTTTTGCGCCGGAATGGCGCTTCCGCTGGCGCTTTTATACGCGCAACGGAACACATTGCGCTGACGTTTCCCGTGAAGTGGTGCCGACGGAAGTTGTGAGCATGCGCAGAGGGGGCCGAGTGAAGCCTCACTCATTGCGCATGCTCCGTGGATGATGCGCTGAACGTAAGCCTCTGCGCTGGGCTCCGCCCATCATTTACATATGATCACACCCACTTCCACTTGCGTCGGGTTACGCCAGCGCATTTCCGTTACTCCGGCGCAAAGTAACGGACAGGCGCTTGCTGAATACTGTACTTCACTCGCTAGTTTGCGTCAGCGCAGCGTATATGCGATGCGATACGCTGGCGAAAAGATGCGCGCATCTACCTGAATCTGGCCCATAATGTTTACGTAATTTTCTAGCAAAAAAAAAATGATTTTAACTTGTAAACACCAAATGTCAGAAATAGGCTTAGGCATGAAAGGGTTAAACTAGCTCTGAGAATTCTTGTGACACACATGCAGTGACACCCACACATAACAGGTTTGCAGATAATAGGGATGCACCCCAAAACGGCCCTATTCATGGACAAAATCTTGCCATATATAAGTTTTCCACATATCATGCTCCTGAACTTGCTTGCACTTTTATCTAAGTTTGCGTCTCTGTTCAGTCTTCATGTAAATTCATCTACAGTAAATCAAATGCACTAAAATCAAATGCACTAAAAATAATTCCTTACCTTACAATACGACATTGCAATCAATCTAAGCTGAATTTATTTTCAAACTTCCTTATCTAGGTATAGAGCTCAAGCACATTTTTGATTCCCTGTATATTGTAAACATCTTCCCCCACCCAAACGGTTTAAAGAACTACTTTCTTTGTGGGACCATATGCATATTTCTCAGTTTGGCTGTATACACAGAATTATGTATTGCCAAAACTGCTTTACCTTTTCCTGGTATTGCCTATTTGGATCCCTTTCTATGATCTCAAATTATTAAAGTCATATGGGGTCCAATTAGACCCAGGTTGAATAAAAATACCAAAAATACACAAAATCTATAGAGGATTCTAAGTACCAAATATAAACACAGATAATAGTGCATTCAACAATGGAAAGCCTATTTATATTGAATAGTCTCTCCTAGGGGAGGGAAAAAGAGGACTTTAACCACTTCAATACCGGCACCATTACCCCCTTCCTGCTCAATCCAATTTCAGCTTTCAGCACACACTTTGGGCCAGATTCAGGTAGAGTTAGGCTGGAGTATCTGTGATACTCCAGCCTAACTGTCGCTTTAAGCCGGCGTTTTTGTTTTCTGTAACCAGAAAACAAGAAACGCCGGGTTGGAGTTCCGATGCGAGCAGCGTAATTGAATTTCGCCATCGCATCGTTACTTCAACTTAAAAATGGCGCCGGGGGCGTTCCCGCTGATTAACGCTGAAAAAATATGTTAATCAGCGGGAGTCGGAAATTCACGATCGTTTTCGGGCGCGACGCAGTGACTTTACGACGTTTCCGGAAGCGATACGCGACGTAAAGATAAAGCAGCCCCCTAGTGGAGTATCCTATGTTAAGTATAGCCGTCGTCATCGCGTTGGGAAAAAAAAAATCGCGTCTCTTGCGTAAAACATTCATGAATGGGGATGTGACGTCATTGACGTTCACTGACAGAATTTGTAGCATGCGCACTGGGATGCATTGACACTCGACGCATGCGCAGTACGTTCGCGGCGGGATCGCGCATAGTTTAAATAATACTCTTTTGCGATGCGCTGCCGCAACTTTAGGAGCAACTGCTTCATGAATAACAGCACTTGCTCCTAAAATTTCGGCAGAGTAACGTAAATGAGAAGCGTTACTCCAGAGCAAAGATGCTCTCATCTACCTGAATCTGGCCCTTTGTGTGCAACTGCGTGGCCATGCAACACTGTACCCATAAGATATGTTTTTCACACAAATATAGTTTTCTTTTGGTCTTATGCAATCACCACTGTGTTTTTCATATTTTGCTAAATAAACCAAAAAAGACAAACAATAATAAAAAAAAAAGTTTTCTTTGTTTCTGTTGAAGAATTTTGCAAAGAAATTACTTTTCTTCATAAATTTAGGTCACATAGGGTAGATTCAAGATGGAGAGCCTATCTTTAAATTGGCCTAACGTATCTAATTTACGTTAGGCCGCCACAACTTTTTCATAAAGCACTTGTCTGTAAAGTTGAGGCGGCGCAGCATAAATCACCCGACCAAATTCAAATTTGGCGGGTAGGGGGCATGTATCATTTAAATGAAGCGCGTCCCCGCGCCGAACGAACTGCGCATGCACCGGCCGTGATTGGTTCACAGTGTGCATGCTCTAAATCTCGACGTCAATTTGACGTGTAAATGACATGAACGGCACTTACGCAAAGCCCTATTCGCGAACGTTTTACGTAAACGACGGGAAAAAAAGCGTTGGCACGCCGTCCATACTTAACATTGCCTGCGCCTCATATAGCAGTAATAACATTGCGACGGTACTAAGCTAACGCAAACGACGTAATAGAATAGCACCGGCCGGGCGTACGTTCGGGAATCGGCGTATAGGCTCAATCACATATTTTAGACGGGAACGCCACCTAGCGGCCAGCCTAAAATATGAAAATAAGATTCAACTGCGTAAGAGACTTATGCCTGTTGGATCTAATGGAAATCTATGCTTAACTGATTCGATGAATCAGGAGCAAAGATAGGAGGGCCAGACGATGAAATAAGACGGCTTATCTGGAGATAAGCTGGCTTATTTCTTTCCTGAATGTGCCCCAATGTATTCTGCTACATTTCCTTGGTGAAAATAACCCAAATCACTGTTTATTATTTAGTCTGTAGGAAAGTTATAGAGTCCACAAACAATGGTAATATACAGTATATCTGAAAATTAATAAATCCTGATTTACTACCACTTTCATTTCTAGGGGCCCAAAAATGCCAGGACAGTACAAATACCCCCAAATTACCTTTTCTGGAAAGTAGATAGTCCAAAGAATTTATTAAGAGGCTTGGCAAGTTTTTTTTAAATTGTATTATTTGGCACAATTTTTTGGACAATGAAGAAATAAAAAGTTTTTATAGATTTTTTTTTTTACATACTGTCACCAGTGCAGTACAATCCAAAAGGGGGAAAACTCCTCGCGCTAGCAACAATAAATTGAATTAAATATTAATTGAAAATAATAATAACTTAAATGAATTAAATTAAGTGATATCCAGCAGCAACACAAAAATATGTGATATACATACAAACAGAAATTAAAGACAACAAGGTTGCGCTTGGAGGCACAATATGATATTGTGAAGGGAATTAGTTGTGTCTATATAAATGTTTGTTTTGCACCAGTGCAGTACAGCCTTATAATATAACTGTTGGGGCAGTAATCAGGAACATGCTGTTATTGGATACTGGTAACGGTCTGGTATAGTGATCAGTCATGACAGATTGTCCTGCTGCGCAGCCTCATGGCCATGTGCGGAGCGTGTTCTGAGAGCAAGTCATAGGAAAGGCCCGACCGGTCATCAATCTGCTATAGTACGGGAAGGTGTTGAATTGTGTCCCCAGATTGGTTATATGGTTATATATGGTTATATATGGTTATATATCTCCATAAAATGAACATATATGAACAATACAGAACACTTTGTAATAGACAGTGGGCTAAATTCATGAAGCGGTATTTTCCTGTTTAAGATTTGTGGTAAAATAGCTCATACCATTTTTCAAAATGTTTTTTAAATGCACAAAAAAACACTATTAAAATAAGGCATGCAATATTTCATGGAAATGTGCAGTATTGATTCCATGAAAAATGTTATGTCATGCAAATGGAGAAGGATTAGAACCCCTGTCAGTTTGTATTGCTAATAAAGAACTAAAATCCATAGAAATATGCCAACTCACTAAGTCAGTGCATTCCCTGCAGCATATATGTATTAATACAAAAGAAAAAAAGATGAATAGAATACCAGTCAAAGGAAAATTGAAGTTAAATTAAGTAAATACAAAGGCCAAGATTCACCGAGTGATTACGCCTGCGCAACAGGAGATGCGCGTGCGTAAGTCTAAATGTGCGCGTGCGTTCCGATGCACGGCATCCCCGAAACGAGATACGCAAGAAATCTACTTTTTTTTTATCCAGCGTAATTTCGTTAGACAGGCGCATCCGTCCGTGCAAAACTGCGCTAGACAGACCATTGATTTGCTAGTCAAATATGCTAATGAGGGACTTACGGGGATCCACAAAAGAACGTTGGGCCAGCGCAGGCTACGCAGTGTGGTCCCTAGCACACACACCCCACATCCTCATCAAATTGGATTGGCACCAGTCCACCATGCAGGACTTGTGAGCAGCAACGCCACGCCAAGGCTCCAATTATGTCACTGAACATTCATACACCATTCACACGGACCTGGGAATCACTTCTCCCTGGTCCTGGGGAACCTCCAAAATTGAGGGTGACACCCCTTTTCTGGCAGGAATGTCACCCCCACATTCAAACAGCATTCACAACCCAAAAAAAAAAAAATGACCAGCAAAAAAAAAAAAAGGGGAAAAACAAATTAGTGCCCTTGACGTGAGCCATGCCTGGGGTGGCTCCGGCCACGGCCCCGGCTCCTCAGGGGAGACTCATGGGGAGGGGGAAAACCGGGGAAGGCGGAGCAGCCCCTGATCTCTGCCCACCTGGCGGCCTGCCCTCCAAGGCCACGGCTATTCTGTCCAGGGCACCACCTAGTGTTGCCGTGTTGCCCTGGATAGCCTGGGTGAGGGCCCTCACATCCTGCCCAACGCCTGCTGATGTAGTCTGCAGGTTGTTAAGGCAGTTTGTGAAAGCCCGGGAGTGGCAGTCCAGGTTCCCCAGCGTATCCTTGATGGAGGACAGGCTCTCCCCCATCCGCACCAATGTCTGGCTGACCTGTCCCAGATTGCGGGTCTGGAGGAACTGGTCCCTTCTCAGAGTGGCGGGCAGGAGATCGGCCACCCCCTGGTCTTCTGGGTTGCCTTCCTGCCTCCAGCTGATGCTTGTGGCCGGGGAGAAGGGGAGGCCCTTGGGAGAGGAGCCATGTTGGGGGAGGAGGGGGGGGCTCCCCCTTAGGGAGGGCTGGCTGCTGCCAGCCAGAGGGGAACGGTCCTCCAACAACAATAGGCCAGTGCCTGACATGGACTCCTCCTCAAACTCCTCCTTCTCAACCTCCTCCTCCTCCTCTTCAACCTCCTCTGCGGACTCCGGCCTTGTCGGGGGGGCCTCATTAGGCTGCTGTCCTGGGGATGGTGCGGTCAGGCCAGATGGCCCAGCACCCTCCTGCACATCTGTGGATGACACAAAACATTCACAGGTTGGAGGATCCACACACTTGCCACATATTCCCTTTCACCCCCTCCCCCACACATGCTACACACCTGATATAAAAAAAAAAAACTTACCTGGCACCACGGGCTCCAGACTGAGTCAAAGCCGGGCAGGCCCTCCACCTTATGCCGATGAAAGGTCAGGGCCACCGCACGCTCCTCCGCTGCCAGCCTAACACGGCATGGTGGGCCCCCTCCTGTGCCCCTGGCATGGGCAAGCATTTTGGCCAGCTTCTTTTTGACCAGACGCCGGAGGTCATTAATCTTTTTATCAATCCCAGACCGGTTCCGTGTCTCCCCCTCCCCCGCTGAATTGACCTGCTCAGTGATGATGTCCAAAATCTCCCTCCTCCTGGCCGGGGTGGTGTTGGCACTGTCCGGGCAATGGAGGAAACGCCCATAATCGCTAATGGCCCGGGCAAGAACTTGTTTCTCCCCCAAAGTGAAATTTAGTTTTCTCTTTCTCTCTGTCATACTCATACAAAAACTCACTCCCAGTCAACAAAAATCAGTCACAAAAACAAGCACAACCAATCAAGCAAGAACACACACAAAGAGAAAACCAACACCCAAAAAATCACACAAGCACTCAGCAAAAATCAGTCACAAAAAACAAACAGCAACAATTAAGCAAGAAAACAAACGAGCAGAAATATATCAAACAAACAGTCTCTCAAACACTTATCAAAAAACACTTTCAAAGATCTACTAACAAACACTTGATCACACAGAACACTAATCTGACAAATACAAAACACAACGCAACTAACAACGGGACAAAAGCACTTTGTTAAATGGGAAGGGACAAAGGGATGTACTTTTGCAATGGAAGTGCGTTTGTGTCTGTCTATTTATGCTGTCTGCGTGGTCCTTAGTCCATTTCCAATTTCACTGATTGCGCCGTTCCCGAGTTGTGAGCATGCGCACAGAGGTGCTGACCATGGTCTCCTTCAAGCGCGCATGCGCGAGCCGTCCGGCCCTTCATTTGCATGGGGTCACGGCTCATTTCAATGTAACACGCCCACGTCCTTCCCAATTTGTATTACTCCGCCTTACGCCTCTGAAATAACGTTACGCATGTGCAATTTTCTGCGTAAAAGCTACGAGAATAGGGTGATTACGCGGCTACATTGCGCAAGTCTAACGTAAAGGCGGTGCGCTACGCCGGTCCAATAATGCGCAGATGTACCTGAATCTGGCCCAAAATGTATTTAGAATCTGTCAAATATTGAATGGAAATAGTATAAAAAAAATGACACACATATATAAATACCCTTCTTCCATAAAATTAAACAGGCAATGTTGTCTCAATATTTGACATTTATAAAGACATTTTGTATTTAGTTAAAGTAAAGTAATTTCTAAAATGTTTTCCTCCTCTTCAACCTCCTCTGCGGACTCCGGCCTTGTCGGGGGGGCCTCATTAGGCTGCTGTCCTGGGGATGGTGCGGTCAGGCCAGATGGCCCAGCACCCTCCTGCACATCTGTGGATGACACAAAACATTCACAGGTTGGAGGATCCACACACTTGCCACATATTCCCTTTCACCCCCTCCCCCACACATGCTACACACCTGATATAAAAAAAAAAAACTTACCTGGCACCACGGGCTCCAGACTGAGTCAAAGCCGGGCAGGCCCTCCACCTTATGCCGATGAAAGGTCAGGGCCACCGCACGCTCCTCCGCTGCCAGCCTAACACGGCATGGTGGGCCCCCTCCTGTGCCCCTGGCATGGGCAAGCATTTTGGCCAGCTTCTTTTTGACCAGACGCCGGAGGTCATTAATCTTTTTATCAATCCCAGACCGGTTCCGTGTCTCCCCCTCCCCCGCTGAATTGACCTGCTCAGTGATGATGTCCAAAATCTCCCTCCTCCTGGCCGGGGTGGTGTTGGCACTGTCCGGGCAATGGAGGAAACGCCCATAATCGCTAATGGCCCGGGCAAGAACTTGTTTCTCCCCCAAAGTGAAATTTAGTTTTCTCTTTCTCTCTGTCATACTCATACAAAAACTCACTCCCAGTCAACAAAAATCAGTCACAAAAACAAGCACAACCAATCAAGCAAGAACACACACAAAGAGAAAACCAACACCCAAAAAATCACACAAGCACTCAGCAAAAATCAGTCACAAAAAACAAACAGCAACAATTAAGCAAGAAAACAAACGAGCAGAAATATATCAAACAAACAGTCTCTCAAACACTTATCAAAAAACACTTTCAAAGATCTACTAACAAACACTTGATCACACAGAACACTAATCTGACAAATACAAAACACAACGCAACTAACAACGGGACAAAAGCACTTTGTTAAATGGGAAGGGACAAAGGGATGTACTTTTGCAATGGAAGTGCGTTTGTGTCTGTCTATTTATGCTGTCTGCGTGGTCCTTAGTCCATTTCCAATTTCACTGATTGCGCCGTTCCCGAGTTGTGAGCATGCGCACAGAGGTGCTGACCATGGTCTCCTTCAAGCGCGCATGCGCGAGCCGTCCGGCCCTTCATTTGCATGGGGTCACGGCTCATTTCAATGTAACACGCCCACGTCCTTCCCAATTTGTATTACTCCGCCTTACGCCTCTGAAATAACGTTACGCATGTGCAATTTTCTGCGTAAAAGCTACGAGAATAGGGTGATTACGCGGCTACATTGCGCAAGTCTAACGTAAAGGCGGTGCGCTACGCCGGTCCAATAATGCGCAGATGTACCTGAATCTGGCCCAAAATGTATTTAGAATCTGTCAAATATTGAATGGAAATAGTATAAAAAAAATGACACACATATATAAATACCCTTCTTCCATAAAATTAAACAGGCAATGTTGTCTCAATATTTGACATTTATAAAGACATTTTGTATTTAGTTAAAGTAAAGTAATTTCTAAAATGTTTTCAAATTTTAAAAAGAGTGGAGAGGTCTTAGAACATCTATTAGATTTCCATTGCTGTCTGGGCCCTGTTAAGGAGATTCACCCTCTCTATTTGTCGTGTTTACCATTATGATTGAAAGTGAAAGAAAGAAAATCACACATTTTGAGTTGTCCTCAGAAAAATAAAAGAGGGCAAATCTTCCAATGGTATTCCTCTAATTTGCAGGGATTTTGTCTCACTTCCTGTTTTAGCAATTGGACGGGAAGTGCAGTTAAATCTCCCCAATGAGACACAGATGGCAAGAAATTCTGGAAGGCAGTTTTTGACTTAGCCTCCAAAATCTTTGATACACCTATATAGCCCAATCCTGCTACAGCCCTAGTAAACCTGAAACCTACTACACCATAGCATCAATGTTGCTTTCTTTTACAGCTCCTAACAGCCACAAATCAAACCATTGCTATAGCATGGAAAACAAAACATAAAATTCTAGCTGAAACCATACACAGAACTAATAAAGCTCTTATTCAGGCTAGAATGAAAGCAATCAAAAGTGATCAAATTAGTCAATTTGATAAACTCTGGCTTCCTTGGGTTAAGCATTGTTTATCTCCAGATTTTGATGACACACTATTATTGCCTTGGTAATTTTACTCTATTTGCCTTGGATATAATTTCTATTCATTTGGCATTGCATCACCACTTGTAAACCCCTATTCCTGCCCCCCCCTTTTTCCCACCCTCTTCTATCCTTTTCTATTTACTGCAATTTTTTGTTTTCTACCTTTCTTTTAATATTGTGTAGTACTTATATACACATGATCTCTTCTGTATATATGTATATACCCATTAGATGTATCTCCTTATTACTTCTCTTGAATGAACCAATAGTTATTACATACTTTTTTCCTTCTGATGGAATTTTCAAATGCTTTTAAAGTAATATTTTATTGGTTTATTCCTTGCTCTATTCGTTACAAGTTTACATTGTTATGTACTCATCCTGTTCAGAAATCAATATGTTTAGTTGTATTACTATTTGAATATTGTACCACAATCCACGTATGTACTCCATTTTGTCAATCTTTGTTATATTTCAAAAATAATAAACAAATTTGATAAGAAAGTGTCACTTTGTTATCCATCTGTCAAAATGTCCCTCCCCTAACAGCCCAAGTTCCACACCTTTATGAGAAAACTTGTCTATTCCTAACTTGATTTTGTCTTGTGAATATTTAAGCCAAAGTTATTTCTAAAAATAATTGTAAAAAAGTACAGTTTTCTCACTACATATGACATAAATTCTAACAAGGAATTTGAACCATTGTGATAAGCATGTGCATTGTATTATTTTTGCAGTGATTGGGAGGTTTTTGCAGCAAATTATGTATATGCTTGTATATACACTATAAAAAGTATCTAAAAATCTGGTGAAATGACAGGAGAAATAGATATATTTTACTACATGTAAAGAGATACATTTACTAAATGTAATGGGGATGATTTACTAAAGGCACATAGACTGAGGACTTTTCAAATTTAGTTACTTTAGAGCTTAGCAATGAGGGGAAGCACTGCTGACTTTCATCATCCAATCATGTGCAAGCAAAGCATTTTTTTTGTTTTGTTTTTCTTGCATGTGAGTGGGTATTTTTTGTAAAGTAAAGCTTTACCTCATTTAGTAAGCTCCAAAAAGGTACAGATTGCTCAAAATTGGCTCTAATATTTTCATATTACTTAAATACCCCATTCCTGGGCCACTGTTTATTTAACTCATGTGTTTAATTATGTATTTCCTTCTTGTGAATTGACTTTAATGCTAGTTTATGCAGTTTTTCCCCCCAAATTTTTTGATTTTGAGGTAAATACCGCATAAGGTCATAGCGAATTTACATTTTCAGCATTGTACTGTATGCAACATTTAGGAAAAATGTGTCTGATCACCTAAATACTGCATGAGATGTGCTTTAGTAAATGGAGCCTATTATACAAGTAGACATCCCTGCCACTATATTTAAAGAATAAATGAGACTTGTGGTTTTTCCAGTCACTATCATGTGGATCTATCACAATGTTGATACCACCCCCTAAACACTGCAGCATTAGGGTGGTGATTTAAAAGATGTGTCCATTTTTCATGATCTCATAGTTTATTTGTTTCTTTTTTCATTTGGTCATAATCTTTTTGTTTCTTTTTTTAATAATTCTCCAAAGATTTGCTAAATATTTTTTTTAACAATAGTTATAATTTAATTCAATTAAATAATGAACCAAACTAATAAAATAGCGTGGACTCTAAACCATGGGCATGTCCCAGAATACCACAATCCAATTACTTCTACACATTCTTTATTGGAACTCATTTCACTGGGAATGAGAACAAATTTGTTCATTTAGCCCTTAAATGATTTCTTCATAACTTAAGACTCGATGCAGAACAAGACCTATATTGGTGACTGATTGCCCCTTGGCTCATTTTTTTAAGATTTTTTTTCAATCAGTTGGGAAATAAATTAAAACTACACAGATAAAAAAAAACATACATAATAACTATCTTACAATGTTGATAAAAGGAAAATAACCATGAAGCATAAAATAAAAGTATATTCTTGTTTTTTCTTCCTATATATTGTTTTTTAAATAGTGACATTTGTATATATGTGTATATATATATATATATATATATATATATATATATATATATATATATATATATATATAATTGTTTTGTTTTGTTTATTTTAAAATTGTGGGCTTTTTTGTGCATTTTTGAGAATTGATAAGAGGCAATGCATCCCTTTACCAATTTGGTAGAGGTAGATGGTAGAGCAGCATTCTAGAAGCACTCCCCAAAAAGCTAAATGACACACATACTCATAGTCCTGCAGCCAAAAAATTACCAGCCCATGTGCTGGAGGTGCCAAAATGCAATCTCGGGCTGTCATTTAAAAAAAAAAATGTAAAACTTAATAGGTAAGAAAAACTAGTAAATGTAATTGCTAACTGACTGGCATATAGAAACACTGGCTTATTACAACTCAGCAGAGTGAAACATGGGAAAATGGTCAGTAGACTGGATTTTTTTTCTCAACCTCTACCGTGAATTTATATGACCAGATGGGTCTATTTGGATTATATAGTACAAAACGCTGGTTGAGAAACTTTGCAATACACCAATACCAACATACAACATAAGTTGTCCCCTTATCATTTTGATACTTTAATCCCTTCTTTGTCTATTTAAATGGGATTATTATATTGATTGTGTGTCCTGATTAAGAAACTATTGACATGGGTATATTGCATGGAATCTTTGTTATAACCTTCTGCATAAGGATTATTGCTTTTTAAATGAAACATCCTGTTCCTCTAATCTTGTCATATTAATAGTTGTTTTATGGCCTTTTCACTTGGGAATAGCACATATTGTTGCATTTATAGTGATCATTGATCCTTAGTCCAGGTCTTTTTAAGAAAGCATATTAGGACAAAAATATGTAATTACATGATCATAATATTGCCTCCATGTGTTTCACAAAGACCAATATAGAAAGGGGAACCAACATATTATTCTTTTACATAGTTATTTGCTTTTTAGCATTTAAAAGGTGATTCCACTATTGTTGGGGAAAAATGGCCCTGCTGAGGTGTGAGCCGTACTGTCTTCTCCCGGTCCGGCCTGGCCCCCCACACGTGGCGCGTGGAAAAGGCCTGTTCCGGGCCTCCAGCGACCCCATCCAGCTCTGGTGGGGGAGACCCGACATCCTTGATCGCCGTTCTGGCTCCAGGGATCACCGCGGATGTACTCACCTTCCCCGTTCCTGCTCTTCACCACGGGACCTGCACTAGGCCTCAACGGAGCCGCGGCCTCGATTTCCACTCGCGGACCCCCGGCGCAATGATCCCGCCCAGCACACAGGCGAGAGAGACCTGACGTCCTCGGTTACTGATCCGGATTCGGGGGGCCGTCGTGGGTGTGCTCCCCGCCCGCCCCTGCCCCTATTCACGGGACTTGGACTAGGCCTTAACGAAGCCGCGGCCTCGATTTTCACTCGCGGACCGGTCCTGCACACAGACCGCTCCAACGGCGGAGCGATCATTGAGGGGCTCCCCAGGAGGACTGATAGCTGCCCGGGCCTCTCCCCTGACCCGGCTCCCCCCTCACTGGGAGCGGTGGCCTTGGTGTCCACACCTGGGGGGTACTACTGCAGTGAGTGACCAGGAGTGCTGCCTGCTGGACTCTGTTTTCCCCCTCCACGGCTGCCTGTCACCAGCGCTTTTCTAGACTTTGATCCTCATTTGGAGCACGGGGCTGGGGCGTCTGGGGGCCCCCACCGCGGTCGCAGAGACACCTGAATGAGGCGCGGCTGGTCAGGAGCAACGGGTGGTAAGGGGAAAAAATACAAGTTCCCTCTTCTCCCGGTGTCCCCCCAGCTGACGCTGGACCCCCTGGCTACCCCTCGGGCCACTCGCGGCCAGCCCAGGGCATCACAGACGGGCCCGATGGAGGCCGAGGGAGAGAGGCCCCCTTGGCTGGCAGATGTTATGGCGGCCATAGCCATGTGCCAATCCACACTCATGGCTAAAATAGAGGCAGTGCAAATGGATGTTGGCCTTCTCAGGCAGGACATGGATAAGCTCAGGTCCAGGATGACAGAGACTGAACAGAGAGTCAGCAATGCAGAGGATAGAATTGCGGAACACAGTGCGGCACTCCACTCGCTTCAAACTAAGGTCAAGGCCCTGGAGTATAGAGCTGAAGATGCCGAGAACAGAAATAGACGCAATAACCTGCGCATAGTTGGCCTGGCAGAGGGCGCGGAGGGCAACAATGCGACGTGCTTTGTGGAGGACATGCTATGCAACCTTTTGCCTGATGCACGCCTGTCCCCTCACTACGTGGTGGAACGGGCTCATAGGATCCCACCCAGGCCTGGCCCTCCGGGTGCTCCCCCCCGCACGCTTATCCTCAAACTCCTCAATTTCCGGGACAGAGACGAGGTCCTCCGTGCATCTAGGGCGGTGGGGGATTTGAGGTTCCAGAACAACAGATTGATGATCTTCCCTGACTACTCTATAGAAACGCAGAAATTGAGGAAATCGTTTGATCACGTGAAGGCAGCGTTGAGGGCTCGCAACATTCGTTACAGTGTTCTCTTTCCAGCCCGCCTGAGGGTCCAAGATGGTGAGACAACCCGCTTCTTCACCTCTCCGAGAGACGATTCTGCCTGGCTGGAGTCCCTGCCTCGTGATCATCCAAGAGCTTGAGACGTGAGGGCTCACTGACGACCTTTATTATGCACTGGGCCCCCCTGCTTTGCCTCGCCGGCCGAGCACTACGCCACTCATCTGTTTTGTTGTGCGCCCGCAGCATCTGTTGCAACCGTTGTGCCCGTTGATGCTGTGGCTGCCTTCAAGGGGGCCCAGATACTCCCCACGCGTGGGACATTAAGATGGTGCCCCTGGTTAGAAGAACCAGGAGACTTCTGAATTGCTATTTTATTTTTATTTTTTATTTATTTTTTCCATTTTTTTTTTTTTGGTTCCCGACAGTCTGAGATATATCCCGGCGGATGCTACAGCTAGGAGGACATAGCGCAACTCACTCCTTAACCCCGCTGAACTTGTTAGGGGTTGGGAGCGGCTCTTGCACAGGACCCCCCTTTGCAGCCAGCGAGCTGATTTTTGGTTTTTGGGATGGAAACCTGCCGCAGTTTTAAGGGGTTGGGTGGGGTGGGGGGAGGGGAGGGTTCCCACATTTGGGATGGTTTATGGTTTGTGTTTTATGTTTGTTTTCTCAAAAAAAGTGTCTTGCAAGTAGGTTCTGAATATGCATTACGTAAGTCAGTGTCAGGTATATGTTTTGGCTGTCCCTTCCGAGTCAAGAGAGCGATCTCAGGGGGTGGGCGCCCTTTTCATCCTGCGATAATTCACCCCGGGTGTGGCTATGTCAGCCCTTAACATACTGTCATGGAACACTAGGGGTCTAAATTCTCCGACGAAGAGGTCGTTGGTATTTCAATTCATTAGGGCCCACAGCCCACATATCTGTATCCTTCAAGAGACCCACTTGGTGGGTAGTAGAACGCTGGCCCTGCAAAAACCTTGGATTGGACATCATTATCATTCCACATATTCAAACTTTGCCAGGGGAGTCAGCGTTCTGGTGCACAAGTCCCTCCCCTTTAGGCTGCTCAACTTGGTACTTGACTCGGATGGCAGGTATGTAATAATGCATGCACAGATCCGGTCCATGAGGTTGGTTGTAGCAGGTGTGTATCTGCCCCCTCCTGCATCGATCTCCCTCCTGCATCGGGTCACCTCGGAAATACCTGATTTTGCTAGTGATAACTTGGTCATAATGGGAGACTTTAACATGGTCCCGGACCAGAGCATGGACAGGATGTCCCAGAGTGGACCCTTCCACTCTGGTCTGGTGGAGTGGGCGGAACTGTTTGGTTTGACGGACGTGTGGCGCTGGAGAAATCCTCACTCCAGAGCTTACACCTGTCACTCTGCATCTCACAGATCCTTCTCTAGAATAGACCTGGCGTACCTGGGGGGCCTGGCATTGCCTAAGGTTCAGGACATTAGGATTCTTCCGAGGGGCATTTCAGACCACGCGCCGCTTCTCCTGGCGATGGAGCTCTCCTCGGCCCCGGGCACAGTTTTATGGAGGCTGTCCAGGTTCTGGGTGTCAGACGAGGCGGTGGAGGGTCACTTTAGGGAGGTGCTACAGGAATACTGGGCAGTCAATCCCGGCTCGGCCGGAGCATTACCGGTGTGGGATGCCTTTAAATCATACACGCGGGGTCGGTATCAATCAATTATAGCTAGGGTCCGGAGGGAGAGGAGGGCTGACTTGGCGGGAGCAGAGGGGAGGGCAGCCTTGCAGGAAGCACAATATGTCCGTTCCAGGGATCCCGGTGACTATGACGTACTTCAGTCCCTGACTGGAGAGGTGATGCGTATTCGCACCTCTCTCACCCAGAAACGTTTACTCGCCCAATCGCAGCGTATATTCGAGCAGGGGGAGAGGTCCGGGAAGCTATTGGCCTGGTTGTCATGGGAACAGTCCGGGGGGATGTGCGTGCCCTGTATATGGGGACCGGGGGGGACCTACTGTATGCCCCTGAAGAGATAAACGATTGCTTTGTCTCCTTCTATAAAAACCTCTACAGTTCCAGGGTTGAATACTCTGGGGACGACATGGCCTCCTATCTAGATCCCATTGACATCCCAGTCCTGACCACTAAATACCGCAAGCTGCTTGATGCCCCCATAACTGCAGATGAACTCCTGAAATCTCTTAAGACCCTCCAATCGGGTAAGTCGCCGGGCCCCGACGGTATACCAGTTGAATTTTACAAACAATACTCTGAGGACTTGACAGACAAAATGCTCGGTATGTTGACAGAGGCTCAGAGGGTGCTGGAGCTCCCGCATTCCCTGAGTGACGCAGTGGTGGTGGTAATCCCTAAGCCAGGTAAGGACCCGGTCCTGTGCTCCTCTTACCGCCCCATCTCACTGATAAACGTTGATGCAAAACTCCTGGCCAAGGTCCTGGCCAGGAGACTAAACACAGTCATAACCGCTTTGGTACATCCAGACCAAACGGGGTTCATGCCGGGGAGGGGAACGGACATTAATATTAGATGGCTTTTTACGCATATGGACAGGGCACAGCCGGAGTCGGCGGGAGTAGTGGCGTCCCTAGACGCCGAAAAAGCTTTCGACTCGGTGGAGTGGGAGTTCCTGTGGGGTGTCCTTGGGCGGTTTGGCTTCGGGCCAAACTTTCTGGCGTGGTTGAGGATGCTCTACGCTGACCCCAGGGCCAGGGTCCGCACGAATGGCCTCCTCTCGGATACTTTCCCCCTAGGCCGGGGGACCCGCCAGGGTTGTCCGCTATCGCCGGGGCTTTTTGCCCTGGCGGTTGAGCCCCTCGCCATTGCCCTGAGGGCTGAGACCAGGGTCAGGGGTATGTAGAGGAGAAGGTGTCCCTTTATGCGGACGACACCCTACTCTATCTGGCAGATGCCAGTCAGTCGCTACGGAGAGCACTTGACCTATTTGAGGAATTCGGCCGGTTCTCAGGAATTCGCATAAACTGGGGCAAGTCCGTTCTCTTCCCACTGCACCCCTCGCTTCCGAGGGTAGATACTGGAACCCCCCTCCAGTGGGTGGGCGACTTCACATATCTAGGCATTCGGATTAGTAACACCACACAGGAATATATCGAAGGGAACGTACAGCCTCTCTTATCGCATCTTGCGGTCAAATGCACGGCCTGGCGCACCCTCCCGCTGACCCCAGTTGGCAGAGTGAACCTGCTCAAAATGGTGTTCCTCCCTAAGTTCTTATATTTCTTTCGCAATACCCCTTCCCACATTCCCAGATCCTTCTTTAGACGACTGGAGGGGGTGCTGACTTCTTTCATCTGGGCCGGGAGGCCTCCCAGGGTGGCAAGGCAGATACTATATCTCCCCTTATCGGGGGGTGGGCTGGCTCTCCCAAATTTTCTTTTGTATTACTGGGCGGCTGTCCTAGTTACTGTGCGCTGGTGGTTCTCCCAGCCCAGACAGAATCCGGCGGTGAGACTTGAGGCGGCCATACTGGGGTCATATGACTAATCTGGTATATAGGGGTCCCAGTGCCCCTCACCCTTTGACGGCGTCCATGAAGACAACCGTTAGAGTGTGGCGGGCGGCCAGAGCCATTTACTCTAAACCGAATTGTATCTCTCCACACACCCCATTGTGGGGCAATCCCACCCTGCCTCACCTCTGCGACCTGCCTGAACCCTCACAGTGGGCCAGACGCGGGATTACCACCCTTAAACATGTCATGGCATGGCTTTCTGCCTTCCCCACGCTGATGAAGTCCCGCCTAGTGGACGTAACGACGTACGAGGGGGGAGTTACATGCGTGACGTCACCCGCGACTGCACATTGCACACCGTGTGTCCTAACAATCTGTTTGATGGATTCCCGGCTGTATGGCTTTTTTACCTAGCACTCAGGAACGAGTGCTTTTTATGTGAGTGTGTTTATTTCTTATGCAATAAATTTTAAAGTACGCTTCAGAGAGCACTAGATTTGTTCCATTCTTTTTGCATAAACCATTACTGGCGTTTTAATTTACTGATGCCATATGAGTGATCCTGCTGTTGAATTGATTGGACCATTCGGGAGATCCTTGATATTATATGCTGTTTGACCTTTTTGGTCTAGGCAATAAGGTGAGAGGCCATTCTTACCTTTCTTGGTGGAGGTTTTTCTTCTGATTTCACCATTCACGCTTTGGATGTAGCTCTTCATACTCACTATGGAATTTTAGTACACTTATGGACAATTTTCTGGCTCCTCATATTCACTTTGGATGATCTATACACATATGGACATTCTGTTTGATTTTTCTTATATATGTTGTTTGATATTATTTATTAATTTGTTTTGCGCTGCACTATTTTTTTCATCATTTCTGCTGGGGTGTTTTATTTGAATTTACCTTCAGTGCTGGCTTGCATTAGTTTTTTCGTTGTGTGTTTATCTTCTAGCGCTGAATAATTCATTTATTTGTAAAGATATAACACCAACATGTCAGAAAAAAAAAGCAAGAAAACAAAACAGAATCAATATATATTTGAAAGAAAATGTATTGGACAATTTCCAGCACAGACAACAATGCACCAGCCCTTGAAGAGTTAAAAAAGATTGAAAAGGACATACTGAGTGGGTATTAGCCACTACAGTATAATTAGGACTTTGTTGGGGCGTTGTGTCTATAGTAGGTGAGCTAGTAAATTCACAGAGAATTTCTTATAAACAAAATAACACATTTTATTTAAATACATAAAAACAATAAATAATAAAATCCATTGTTTGCCCTGATACAATATAGATGCTATAATTGATTAGATGGGGGTGGTGCTGGTCGCCAACATGTTTCGCATATATTAGCGTCGTTGGGGCGCCGCATCCATCTATTTCATGTCTTCATCTAATAATATGTAGAAACAAAACATATTATTTACATATATTAGTGTTACAGGGCATAATATAATTTCACAGGTAAAAATATTCTTTACATAGTATATATAAGCTCACCTAAACTGTCAGACTTGGGGCCAGATTCAGCAACACTTGCGCTGGAGTATTTCGATATGCGCCGCGTAACTGTGAAGATGCGCCGTCGTTTCTATGTGCCCGTACCCACCAAACTAGATGCGCCCGGAGACGCGCCATTTGCGACCGGCGGAACGTTCCGACGCCAGAGTATCGTCAGCGCATAATTTCGCTGGGCGCATCAGTCGCGCCTATTGATTTCCCCTGCAAATATGCAAATGAGGGAGATTTCCCGATTCGCGAACGGATAAGCACCATACGCTGGCTACATGCGCCGCGAGTATCTCGTCCGTCCGGCGCAAAGTTATTTCTACAAAAGGCTGCTTTATCTTTACTCCAGACGGTCAGAGGTCAGCAGGAGAGCAGCTACAGCAGCGTTACCGACGATAAGAGCTAGCTGAACAACCACACTTGCAAGGACAACACCTCTGTGTGCCAACATGCCAGGAGCAATTGTGGTCCTCGAACTACTGATGGGTCCCCCGGAACGAAGGAGGCGGGCACGTGAGAGGATATACCGCACTCGTATGAGCCTCTTTGGCATGGGGGATGAGGAGGTGTATCGCCTCTTCAGATTCAGCCCAGATGCAATACTTGAACTAACCACAACCCTGCAGGATGACATCACCAGCCCAACACACCGCTCACAAGCAGGGCAGCCACTGGTGAAGGTACTGGCAACACTTCATTTCCTAGCTAGTGGATCATTTCAGCGTACAAGTGGAGTGGTGGCTGGGATGTCACAATCCTCCATAAGCAGATGTGTGCACCAGGTTGTCCCTGCAATCCTCAGACGCATGTCCAACCAGTTCATCAGACCCACCACTGAGGAGCTGCGGCAGAAGGCAATGACAGATTTCTACAACATTGCCAGATTCCCACGCACTGTGGGGGCCATTGATTGCACACATGTGGCACTTCAGCCCCCCAGTGCCACAGAGCACATATACCGCAATCGGAAGCATTGGCATTCCATCAACGTACAGGTGATAGCCGATGCCCAACGCCTCATATGGCACGTCCGTGCCAAACACCCCGGGTCCAGCCATGACAGCTTCATATACAATCAGAGCCCCATCCCAGCAGAATTTAACCAGAACATGTATGGGGACAGCTGGCTGGTTGGTGAGTGACATGGGAGTCAGGCATGACTATCCCCTCCCGTGATGCACAACAGAAGTGGCACATGCATGACTAACATTCTCCTGTCTTTTACCTTACAGGTGACTCTGCATATGCATTGGGACCCCATCCAATGACTCCTTTCCGGAACCCCCAAACCAGAGGAGAGAGAAAATACAATGAAGCACACATCAAAACACGTGGAGTGGTGGAGCAAACATTTGGGCTCCTGAAGTCCCGTTTCCGCTGCCTGGATAAGTCCGGGGGGACCCTATTGTATTCCCCTACCTTTGTGTGTCAGATCATCGGTGCATGTAGCATTCTGCACAACTTTGCTATGAGAAAAGGCCTGCACATTGACATACGTGATGACCTGACCCCCGACCCACACAGTCCCCACCTGCCAGAGGACACCCAGTCTGCTGATGGAAGAGCAGTCAGGAGGGTCCTCGCTGTAGGCATCTTTGGACACCAAAACATTAATTACACAGACAGTGCACGCGTGTACACCACTGATGTCACTAGATCACACACACCACATGCACATCGCATTGGATTAGCCCAAGTCCAGCATGTAGGAGTTGGGAGCAGCAACGCCAGCGTCAAGGCCCCAATGATGTCACTGTCCATTCATACACCTTTCACACGTCATTCACACAGCCGTGGGGTTAACTTCACCACCACGGCCGAGGGTGACACCCCTTACTGTCAGGAGTGCCACCCTCTCACATTCACACAACATTCACACTGTCCCCTGCACTCCTGACCGTGTGCAGTAAAAAAAGAAATACAAAATCTCATAACCTGAGAAAATAAATAAACAAAAACTCATGACCTGAGTATAAAATAAATAATACAAAATAAACAAAAACTCATAACCTGAGTATTTAAAAAAAATCATAGAAACCAAAAAAAAGAAGCCTCATCGGGGATGCCGGGGGCTTCTTCTGGGGGCCCCTCTCTGCCTCCTCAGCTGTCTGGATGGAGTGGGTGGGGGTGGGGGGGCATCTGGAGGTGGCTGATCCCCAGGTGGGCCACTCCTGGCAGGCCATGGCTATCCGGCCGAGGTATGAGTTCGTCTGGGCCTGCATCCGGAGCTGATGGGTGACCTGGTAATGCTGGGCCCGCCGACTCAGCCTCCCCTGGTCCCGGATGGCAGCACTGTTACCCTGGATGGCAGCAGTGTTGGCCTGGACGGCTGCAGTGAGTTGCGTAATATCACCATGCACCTCCCCCAAACTGGTCACCACTGCAGCGCAGTTGCAACTTACATCCTGGACTGCGTTGCTTATCTGGGCAACGGAGCCCAGGCTGTCAGACACTTTCTCCAAATGCCCAACTATGGCCCCCATGTGTTCAGTCTGTCTGGCGTGATCCCTCGCCAACTGGTCCTGGACAACATCAGACACCCCCCTGGTATTCTGGGTCGCCTTCCTGGGGCCAGAAGATGGTTGTCCCCGGGGGGAAGGAGTCGCCCTTGAGGGGCTTCCAAGGATGGGGGAGGGGATAACAGATGGCCCAGGAGAAGGGGAGGAGATCTCCAAAACTAAAGTAAAGTCCTGCTCTGCCACAGCAGGCTCCTCCACAACCACCTCGGCAGGTGTGGTGTGGCCACTCTCCTCCACCACCTCTTCACCACCCAGGGGCTCGGGCACACGATGGCGTGGGGGGGATGGGGTGGAATGGACGCTGACCGATGATGGCCCAGCTCCGTCATCTGTGGATGACACAAAGCAGACACATGTTGGTGGTCCCACACACTTGGCACATGTACCCTCCCCCCCCAAATGCAACAAATCAAATAGGGGATAAAAAACACTTACCTGTCCTGGAGCCTTCCTCCATGGAGTCATAGCCTGGGACCCCCTCCACCTGCTCCCTCTCCAGACAGCATGCGACCACCTCCTCCTCCGCGGTCAGGGTGACAGGACATGGGGGACCACCACCTGTGCCCCTCTCATGCCTCCTGATGGTGGCCACCTTGCCCTTGACCTTGCGCCACAAGTCGTTGATCTTTTTCTGAATGTCCCCAGCAGTCCGGGTGGAATACCCCAAGACATTCACCCTGGCAGCAATGGACTCCAGGATGCCCTGCTTTCTCTCCCGGCTGGTCTTGCGGCTTTTTTCCCCATGAAGCAAATCATTCACAGACTCCATCGCCGAGATGATAACCGAGACCTCCTGGGAATTAAAATTAAGGTTCCTCCTCTCTCTGGGGGTAGCGGGAGCAGCCATTACAGAGCAAACGTATCTTCCCTGGGGTGGGGGGAAACGGATATACTTTTGCGCCGGAATGGCGTTTCCGCCTGCGCTTTTAAGCGCCCAGCGGAACGCATTGCGCTGACGTTTCCCGGGAAGTGGTGCCAACTCACTGCGCATGCTCCGTGGATGATGCACTGAACGTAAGCCTCTGTGCTGGGCCCCGCCCATCATTTACATATGATCACACCCACTTCCACTTGCGTCGGGTTACGCCAGCGCATTATCGTTACTCTGGCGCAAGTTTACGCGCAACTGATATGTGAATAACAGTACTTGCGCTGAAAGGGTCTTCAGAGTAACGTAAATGAGAAGCGTTACTCCAGAGGAAAGATACTCCCATCTACCTGAATCTGGCCCTTGGTTTGTAAAATGCACGAGGCTAATGGTGACCCCCAGGAGCAACAACTAGCCAATGAGGAGACCGCACCCCCAACGGGAGTCAGATCCGTCAGGTTTCTTGTGGAACTGCTGGACCTTAGTGATCCCTAATGGGGTGTGTGGTATAACAGTATCTAAAAATAATAATAATAATAATATAATTGTAATTATACTTATCATGGTAATCCCATAATAGGTAATAGATGTTTTAAATTCACAACACATACCTGCTGTTCGTTCAAATGTAGTTTACCACAACTTTGTATTACCCCCAATGGGGAGAAAAGGAGGGAGAATAGACAGAGACCGGAGATAACCTAGGGCTAATCAGAAAAATTCAAAATGTAATAGTAGTCTGATATGTATGGGGAGCAATTTCAAATAGTTAACTAGATAAATATTTCCCCTATATGACTATGTGTAGGTAACACCTGGGACCAGCCCGCACTTAAACAGTGCAAAGGGTATAAAATCTCAAAGGGGACATATCTTAAAAAGTCAACACCTGTACAATGCATAAGGAAGGATCAAAAAATACCTCCCATAGGGATCAATGAGTAGGTGAATAATACTGGTCCCAAATATCGCCTACTATAAGTACTAAAAAGAAAAAAGGGAAAAGGTCCTCAAAAAACAAACAAAAAAAACACTAATTATAATTAGATAAATAAATTACCTTATAGTGCCTCTGGGGTTAAAAATCTCCCTGTTGTTGAGTCACCATCTCTGAATCTCCATGAGCGCCAGGCGTGTGCATGGCATCCATACATGCCGGCGTTCATAACACAAGGTCCACCCGGAAGTGAAGGGTGGACCGTGAATTTAGTTCTTGTGCCAATATTTCAAATCCCCACTAGATGGCAGAGGAGAGCATATTCAATTTAATAATCAAAAATCAACATATAATGCATTGCTTCATAAAAATGTATTTAAACCTGGTGCATATGTAGCCCTTTGGTTGAAAATCCAGCGTACTTCCTACTGGAGCACTCTCTTGTCGAAAATGTCCTCCTCTTTTTGTGGAGGGACCACTTCTAGCACAAAGAATGAAATGACCGTAGGGTCATAACTGTGTTGGAGACCCACATGTTTACATATTGGTGTATATAGTAAACCTGCGTCAAGATAATAGAGATGATCCTGAATACGTTTTGCGAATGTTCTTTTTGTTTTTCCGATATAGAATGCGCCACAAACACAGGTAGCTAAATAGACTACTCCAACTGTAGTGCAGTCAGCATAGACTTTTGATTTATGGTATCCCCCTCTTGGTAGTGGGCATCCCATTCCTTTCTTCACCCAGGGGCATTGGTCACAATGACCAAATTTAAAGGTTCCTTTGCCTCCCATTGCAGTTACATCTGGTGAATCTGGAATGATATGACTATGCACTACCCTATCTCTGATGGACCGGGGTCGCCTATATACTATCTCTGGTTTCGCTGCTACATATTTCGAAACAACTGGATCTTCGGCTAAGAAGTGCCAGTTGTTTGCTATAATGTTGCGAAAAGTGTCTTGGTTTGAACTGTATATTGTTATGTATTTAGTTGTAAACATCTTTTCTTACCTTTTCGGTTGTTTTAATACTTTTTTACTGTAGCCTCTTAATAGCAATCTTGCATATAGTGCTTTAGATTGGATTTCAAAATCTTTCTCCCTTGCACAGTTACGGCATATACTCAAATACTGCCCAAATGGGATATTCCTAACTAGGGGGCGGGGATGGGCAATCGAAGAGTGCAATATGGTATTCCCTGCCGTATTGAGCCATTTGAATCAAGAAAGAGTCTAAGATCCAAGAAAGGGATACTTGTTGTATCCGATTGGATAAACTTTAGATTGAATGTATTTCGGTAAAAGTGTATACCATGAAATCTGCCAGTTGTTTTGTTGTTCCTGTCCAGACGAGCAGGACATCGTCGATGTACCTCCGCCACAATAAGATGTGGCAGAGGTACATCACGGCGCCATCGTCCGAGAACAATTCCCTTTCCCACCCCCCAGGTACAGGTTGGCATACGATGGGGCACACAAAGTCCCCATCGCAACCCCCTGTACCTGGAGGTAGGTGGAACCATTAAACAAGAAGACATTAGTTGTAAGGATGCGTTCCAATAATGAGGTAACAAAATGACACAGCTTCCAATTATGTCTGTCTTGTTCTCTAAGGAAGCTGGCGATAGTTTCTATGCCTTTAGTATGGGGTATGCTTGAATAAAGCGCATCAATGTCCATGGCGGCTAGAATTGCCCCAGCTGGGACAGTCAGGCCTTCAATGACCTTTAAAAGGTCCAATGTATCTTTCAAATATAAAGGTAAGCCCATAACATGGGGGCGGAGCTGACGATCTATATATTTACTGTCTGTCTCTGTATGACATCCAATTCCAGAGACAATTGGACGACCTGGTGGATTAGTCATATTTTTGTGCGCTTTGGGCATGGAATAGAAGGTTGGAGTGACTGGCCATTTTATATTGAGGTAATCAAAAAGGTCTTTATCAATTATGCATCGTTCGAATGCATCTGTTAGAATGTATTGATATTGTTTCCTTATTTCAATTAGGCTGTCAGATGAAACTTTTCTATACCATTTATGATTGTCCAATATTTTGTTACACATAGTGATATAATTGCATTTGTCCATTACCACTATATTTCCTCCCTTGTCCGATGGTTTAACTATTATTTCTTCGTTTTGCACGATATTTTGGAGGGCCTGTTGTTGTTCATATGACAGATTAAAGTCATTTACTTATTTTGTAAAAGGGAAACTTTCAATTTGTTTCTTTGTTTGTTTTAGGAATGCCCATATGGCGGGACTTCTTTGGAGATTCGGAAATTTATCTGACTTGGCCTTAAATATATTGGCCCAGATTCACAGAGCGATTACGGCTGCGCAACAGGAGTCTAAATGTGCGCGTGCGTTTCGATGCACGGCATCCCCAAAACGAGATACGCAAGAAATCTACTTTTTTTGGTCCGGCGTAGTTTCGTTAGACAGGCGCATCCGTCCGCGCAAAACTGCGCTAGACAGACCATTGATTTGTCAAATATGCTAATGAGGGACTTACGGGAATCCACAAAAGAACGTTGGGGCAGCGCAGGCTACGCAGTGTGCACAACAGCAAAATGTCCTGTCTAAAATTAGACCATATAAAAGCTGGTCTAAAAAGAGAAAACAAGTCTACTTGTTAGATAAAGCAACACTGTTAGTGAGGAGCTCAGCAGTCACACGTGTTGCACAACAATCTGTATGCCAACATGCCAGGGGCATCGTCGCACATAGCTATACTACTGACTTTAGATGAACAAAGAAGGATGAGGGCACGGAGGATGACACTGAGGATGGCACGGGAGAGGATATATCGCACCCGCATAGACCTGTTTGGCATGAGTGATTCTGAGGTGTATCGCATCTTCAGATTCACCCCTCATGTCATCCTGGAATTAACCACAACCCTGCAGGAGGACATCACCAGCCGAACACAACGCTCACATGCAGTGCAGCCACTGGTCAAGGTCATGGCAACACTCCATGTCCTTGCCAGTGGCTCTTTTCAGCGTACAACTGGAGTGGTGGCTGGGATGTCACAATCCTCCATGAGCAGATGTGTGCACCAGGTTGTCCCTGCAATCCTCAGACGCATGGCCAACCAAATCATCAAACTCACCACTGAGGAGCTGCGGCTGAAGGCAATGACAGATTTCTACAGAATTGCCAGATTCCCACGCACCGTGGGGGCCATTGATTGCACACATGTGGCACTCCAGCCCCCCCAGGAGACAGAGCACATGTACCGCAATCGGAAGCATTGGCACTCCATCAACGTACAGGTGATAGTCGATGCCCAAGGCCTCATATGGCACGTCCGTGCCAAACACCCAGGGTCCAGCCATGACAGCTACATATACAATCAATGCCACATCCGAATGGAATTCGATCAGAACGTGTATGGGGACACCTGGCTGGTTGGTGAGTGACATGGGTGGCAGGCATGACTATCCCCTCCCATGATACACACATCACAAGGGGCACATGCATGACTAACATCCTCCTGTCTTTTCCCTTACAGGTGACTCTGCATATGCACTGGGACCCCATCTCATGACTCCTATCCGGAACCCCCAAACCCCAGGAGAGGAAAGATACAATCAAGCACATGCCCAAACACGAGCAGTGGTGGAGCGCACCTTTGGCCTCCTGAAGTCACGTTTCCGATGCCTGGATAAGTCTGGGGGGACCCTCTTGTATTCCCCAAACTTTGTGTGCCAGATCATCGGTGCATGTTGCATGCTGCACAACTTCGCAGTAAGAAAGGGCCTGCAGATTGACCTACGTGATGACTTGACCCCTGAACCAGATAATCCCCCCCTAACCGAGGCTACCCCGTCTTCCCAGGAGACAACTCACATTGGGCATCTTTGCACGTTAAACACACACATTAATCATGGCACAATGAGAATGCATGCATGCACACCACTGTGGTCCCTAGCACACACACCCCACATCCACATCAAATTGGATTGGCACCAGTCCACCATGCAGGACTTGTGAGCAGCATTGCCACGCCAAGGCTCCAATTATGTCACTGTACATTCATACACCATTCACACGGACCTGGGGATCACTTCTCCCTGGTCCTGGGGAACCCTTCTCCACCACAATTGAGGGTGACACCCCTTTTCCGGCAGGAATGTCACCCCCACATTCAAACAGCATTCACAACCCAAAAAAAAAAAATTACCAGCAAAATCAAAAATTTTCCAGCAAAAAAATAAAAATAAAAAAAGGGAAAAAAAAATTATTGCCCTTTACGTGAGCCACGCCTGGGGCGCCCCCGGCCACGGCCCCGGCTCCTCAGGGGAGACTCGTGGGGGAGGGGTAAAACCGGGGAAGGAGGAGCAGCCCCTGATCTCTGCCCACCTGGCGGCCTGCCCTCCAAGGCCACGGCTATTCTGTCCAGGGCAGCACCAAGTGTTGCCGTGTTGGCCTGGATAGCCTGGGTGAGGGCCCTCACATCCTGCCCAACGCCTGCTGATGTAGTCTGCAGGTCGTTTAGGCAGGTTGTGAAAGCCCGGGAGTAAGAGTCCAGGTTCCCCAGCGTATCCTTGATGGAGGACAGGCTCTCCTCCATCCGCACCAATGTCTGGCTGACCTGTCCCAGATGGCGGGTCTGAAGGGCCTGGTCCCTTCTCAGAGTGGCGGGCAGGAGATCGGCCACCCCCCTGGTGTTCCGGGACGAAATCCTGCCTCCAGCTGATGCTTGTGGCCGGGGAGAAGGGGAGGCCCTTGGGAGGGGAGCCATGTTGGGGGAGGAGGGGGGGGGCTCCCCCTTAGGGAGGGCTGCCTGCTGCCAGCCAGAGGGGAAGAGTCCTGAAAAACCACAAGTCCAGTGCCTGACATGGACTCCTCCTCCTCATGATTCTCCTCCTCCTCTTGAACCTCCTCCGCGGACTCCGGCCTTGTTGGGGGGGCCTCATTAGGCTGCTGTCCTGGGGATGGTGCGGTCAGGCCAGATGGCCCAGCACCCTCCTGCACATCTGTGGATGACACAAAACATTCACAGGTTGGAGGATCCACACACTTGCCACATATTCCCTTTCACCCCCTCCCCCACACATGCTACACACCTGATATTAAAAAAAATACTTACCTGGCACCACGGGCTCCGGACTTGAGTCAAAGCCGGGCAGGCCCTCAACTTCATGCCGATGAAAGGTCAGGGCCACCGCACGCTCCTCCGCTGTCAGCCTAATACGGCATGGTGGGCCCCCTCCTGTGCCCCTGGCATGGGCATGCATTTTGGACAGCTTCTGTTTGACCAGACGCCGGAGGTCATTAATTTTTTTGTCAATCCCAGACCGGGTCCGTGTCTCCCCCTCCCCCGCTGAATTGACCTGCTCAGTGATGAGGTCCAAAATCTCCCTCCTCCTGGCCGGGGTGGTGTTGGCACTGTCTGGGCCGTGGAGGAAACGCCCATAATCGCTAATGGCCCGGGCAAGAATTCTTTTTTCCCCCACAGTAAAATTGAGTTTTCGCATTCTCTCTGTCATACTTCCAAAAAAAATCACTCCCAGTCAACAAAAATCTGTCACAAAAACAAGCACAACCAATCAAGCAAGAACACACACAAAGAGAAAACTAACACCCAAAAAATCACACAAGCACTCAGCAAGAAACAGTCACAAAAACAAACAGCAAAAAATCAGCAAGAAAACAAACGAACAGAAATATATCAAACAAACAGTCTCTCAAACACTTATCAAAAAATTCCCTGAGTTTCGTCTCAATGTATGACCTGGTCGGACCGCTCCGGAGAAGCATAGGATTGGATCTCCACATGATAACCGGGGTATTGGGAGGTAAGTCCCCCACTGTCATTCCCACAGAAGCATGGTCCGACCACGTGATGGCATTGATTCTAACAGATTTACATTTCAGAAGCAGCCCCTTGTCGACCAAGAAGAGTTCTATCCTGCTATAGGACCTGTGGCGGGTGGAAAAGAAAGTATAGGGCCAGATTCAGGTAGATGAGAGTATCTTTCCTCTGGAGTAACGCTTCTCATTTACGTTACTCTGAAGACCCTTTCAGCGCAAGTCCTGTAATTCACATAGCAGTTGCGCGTAAACTTGCGCCAGAGTAACGATAATGCGCTGGCGTAACCCGACGCAAGGGGAAGTGGGTGTGATCATATGTAAATGATGGGCGGAGCCCAGCGCAGAGGCTTACGTTCAGCGCATCAACCACGGTGCATGCGCAGTGAGTGAGGCTCCACTCGCCCCCTTTGTGCGCATGCTCACAACTTCCGTCGGCACCACTTCACGGGAAACGTCAGCGCAATGCCTTCCGTTGGGCGTTTAAATGCGCCCGTAGAAGCGCCATTCCGGCACTAAAGTATATCCTGCTCCCCCTCCCCGCAGTGATGTTACTTTTGTTCTGAGATGGCTGCTCCCGTTCCCCGCAAACACACAGGAGAAAGCTGAACTTTAATGGCCAGGAGCTGTCAGCCGTCATCTCGGCTATGGAGACCTATGATGTCTTCCTCCATGGCTGTAAAATTTGACAGACAAGCATGGACAGAGGTGTTGTCCTGCAAGTGGGGGTGCTCAGCTAGCTCTTATCGTCGGTAACGCTGCTGTAGCTGCTCTCCTGCTGACCTGTGACCGTCTGGAGTAAAGATAAAGCAGCCTTTTGTAGAAATAACTTTGCGCCGGACGGACGAGATACGCGCGGAGCATGTAGCCAGCGTATGGTGCTAATCCGTTCGTGAATTGGGAAAAATCCCTCATTTGCATATTTGCAGGGGAAATGAATAGGCGCGACTGATGCGCCCAGCGAAATTAAGCGCTGACGATACTCTGGCGTCGGAACGTTCCGCCGGTCGCAAATGACCCGTTATTGGGCGCATCTAGTTTGGTGGGTACGGGCACATAGAAACGACGGCGCATCATCACAGTTACGCGGCGCATATCCAAATACTCCAGCGCAAGTGTTCGTGAATCTGGCCCATAGTCTCTTTCATTGGCATTCAAACATCTCCACGCATCAAAAAGTTCATTCGACCTCAAAAAGGGAGCCAAGGATGGGGGAGTGCGCTTTGGTGAGGAGGAGGAGTCAATGACCGGGTCTGGGATGATATTGAAGTCCCCACATATCACCAGTAGTCCCTTCTGTTCCTCTCTAATTTTTTTAGTAACTCTCTGTAGAAATTTGGTCTGTTTTGTATTGGGGGCATAAACCGCTGCCACTGTATAGGATACAAGGTCAATGTCACACACCATAATCACATACCTCCCCACTGGGTCAACAATAGCTTTATGCAAGGAACAGTGAACAGAGTCTCTCACTGCGATCATTACTCCTTTGGATTTGGTGTCAGTGTTAGCAAAATAGGTAACCGGAAATTTGGGATGTGAGCATTTCGGAGGGGCTGACTTGTCAAAGTGGGTCTCTTGAACACAAAGGACATCGGCCTTCTGCTGCAGGGCCTCTCTCCATAGAGACCGCCTCTTTGCCGGGTGATTGAGGCCCTTAGCATTAATTGTCAGGAATTGTATCATTTTAGTATGCAGTTGGCGTGTTCAGGTGTGGCTATTAACATCAAGAGGGTACTCACTGCGGGTGGCTCGTTTAGCATACCCAGTCGCCAGCAGCCAAGGGCCAGATATTTCTCCAGTCCGCATGGAGCAGGGGGGTCCGCCGTCATCATCTTCCAAATGGGAGGGAAGGTTCCGGTTGGTAGGGCAAGAAAAAACGTGCAAAAGGCAACAAAAAAAAAGAAATAACGTTAGAATAGGTGACAAAGAAAGGTAACACTGGCATAGCGCCAAAAACTAAAGAAAGAACTGTGTGCGACTTTCAGGAGTCGCTCAATGGCCAGGTGGGAGGGATCCTCAAGCATAAGGCCTGCGGAGGCAGCTCCACCTCAGCGGCCACGTCGTATCAATGAAGATCTCCGGGGCAGTCAGTTATGGGATTTAGCATTTTTGCGGCCAACTACATGCCACTCATTGTCAACCCTTCTGGCTTCTCCCCTTGACGTATGGCTTGTTGCGGCTCAGGAATAATCCCCCATTCTTTTAGCAGGGCCATGCCTCTATCTAATGAATCCATCACATAATCTCGGTTGTCTTTCGTGACGATGAGCTTGGTAGGGAACCCCCACTTGTACACCAAGTTGTGGTTCCTGAGAGCCTTTGTTATAGTGGCGAGATTCCTGTGTTTTTGCAGAGTAAACTGTGACAGATCCGCATAAAACTGGAGATTCACGTACTCTGGTGGGAAGCTGTCCCTCTTTCTAGATGCTGCCATTAATTTTTCCTTTGCATGATAGAAGTGTAGGCGTAAGATTACATCCCTAGGGACATCATCGGCCAGGAATGCAGGCTTGGGAAGCCTGTGAATTCTGTCAATAGTGCAGTCCAGCTCAGATAGGTCAGGCAGTATGGCAGAGAATAGTTGGGAGGCATATTCACACAGTTCCTAAGGCCTAATGCCCCGTACACACGATCACTTTTTGTGATGAAAAAAAATGTCATTTTCCTTCATGAAAAAAAATGACATTTTTCAAACTTCATTTTAAAAAATGACGTTGCGTACACACCATCATTTTTGGAAAATGATGAACAAAGTGACGGCACTCTAAAGGGGAAGTTCTATTTGCCTTGAGGCTGCTTTTAGCTGGTTACTTGTTAGTAAAAGACGATTCCTGCTTTTTTGTCTGTTACAGCGTGATGAATGTGCTTACTCCATTATGAATGGTAGTTTTACCTCCCGTCTCCTAACTTGCTTCTGGGCATGTGCGGGTTTAAAACGTCATTTTTTACGTAGTTTTGCCCACACACGATCATTTTTTATGACACAAAAAATGACATTTTAAAAAATGACATAAAAAATTCGAGCATGTTCGAATTTTTTTTTGGTCATTTTTCAGAAGACATAAAATGACATTTTGCCCACACACAATCATTTTAAATGACATTTTTAAAAATGTCATTTTTTTTCATCACAAAAAGTGATCGTGTGTACGGGGCATTACAGTTTCTGGTACTCCTTTCACTTTCACATTATTCCTTCTTGATCTATCCTCGATTTCTGCCATCTTTGTTTTCATAGCCTCAATATCATCCTCTTTGCCATCGTTTGCGTCTACTAGATCATTAATGGTGGAGGCGAATTCTCCCATTTTGTCCTCTACATGAGACACTCTGTCAGCCACCCCTCTGAGTTCTGTACTGAACTTGTGAACACAGGATATCATGTCTGAGTGTAATGAACCCCGCAACGAGACTAGCATCTCTTTCAATACAGTGTCCAGGACTGATTTATTAGCTGTAGGGAATCCTTCTATGGAGTCTGGTAGCTCCCTTGTATCTTTCCCTGATTCTAACAGAGAGCTCACCTTGTGTGTGGTCTCCAGCACATCCATCCTGAACCTGGTCTTCTCAGGGCTCCCAGATGATGGTGTAGCCGGTGGGGATGTCAGGCTCCTAGGAGGGCTGCTCCTCTTGTTCGGATTCCCCTCGGTGGCTGTGCGCTTCTGAGGGCCTGGAAGCGGCGTGGAAGAAGTCCCAGCGCCATCTTGCCTGCGCTCCATAGGGAAGAACTCGGTGAGTTTGGAGGGCCGGTTCCCCGCGGATTTGCGCCGAGTCATGTCCAGGGTAGGGTCTGTAGGGTGTCCGGAGCTGGATCGCCGCTTTTGTGTAGGATTTTGTCCTCTCGGAGGTCTGCTGTAGGCCGTGTTAGTGCCGCTGGTGCCGGAGCTCTGCTAGCACGCGTGCATCACCGTCCTAGGCTAGCTCCGCCCCTCTCAAACACTTATCAAAAAACACTTTCAAAGATCTACTAACAAACACTTGATCACACAGAACACTAATCTGACAACTACAAAACACAACGCAACGAACAACAGGACAAAAGCACTTGGTTAAATGGGAAGGGACAAAGGGATGTACTTTTGCAATGCAAGTGCGTTTGTGTCTGTCTATTTATGCTGTTTGCGTAGTTCACAAAGTTGCCCTAGTCCATTTCCAATTTCACTGATTGCGCCGCTCCAGAGTTGTGAGCATGCGCACAGCGGAGCTGACCATGGTCTCCTTCAAGCGCGCATGCGCGAGCCGGCCGGCCCTTCATTTGCATGGGGTCACGGCTCATTTCAATGTAACACGCCCACGTCCTTCCCAATTTGTATTACTCCGCCTTACGCCTCTGAAATAACATTACGCATGCGCAATTTTCTGCGCAAAAGCTACGAGAATAGGGTGATTACGCGACAAAATTGCGCAAGTCTAACATAAAGGCGGTGCGCTACGCCGGTCCAATAATGCGCAGATGTACGTGAATCTGGGCCAGTGGGTTCAAGGCTATTTTCAATATTTTCTTCATCCTCCTCTGCTATATCCTCATTTGGTTCCTCTGTCCTTTCATTCTCATCTAGAAGTTGTATAAGAATTTTAAGGGCTCTAAAATCTTGTACTTTGAAGCCTTTATATAGGTCTTCATCTCTGCCCACCAGTTTGCCTCTATCGCTATCGAAGATGTATTTATAGGTAAAATTTCTAGCAAAAAGATGGAGATGTTTTGCCAATGTGAATTTATTAATTTGTTGGACTGGGCAGAAACTTAGACCTAGACAGAAGACCTCTATTTCTGATACTGATAAATTATAGGATGAAAGATTAATCACATCCAGGCCTGTCTTATTATGGGATACAATAGTAGTTATTGTTTGGCCATAAATGCATCTATTTTGCCCATTTTCATTTGGCAAATAGGTTTCAGTGCTGTGTGTATGGACCCTAAAGGGACGGGACCTGGTTTGCTGCTGTTTTTTGTTTGTATATTTTTAGGTGTAGCTTCTATCTCTCTATGTAGAGGCCCTTCATTTGTTTTTATATCTGCGAACATAGCTAAATGAGTAGCTCCCACCACCTGGTCACCCTGTGTGTTATCTTCGGTCTCTGTCTATTCTCCCTCCTTTTCTCCACATTGGGGGTAATACAAACTTGTGGTAAACTACATTTGAACGAACAGCAGGTATGTGTTGTGAATTTAAAACATATATTACCTATTATTAAAAAGGATAAAAGTCTTTACCAAATAACTATAGACCTGCTAGTTTACCTTCTGTGGTCGGGAAGATGCTGAAGAGTTTGATAAGAGAATACATAGATCAGTTCTTGCTTGAAAAAATATATTTTAAGCAACAGACAGCAGGGATTCATGAAAGACAGAAGTTGTCAAACAAACCTAATTTCTTTTTATGAAGAGGTAAGTAAAACCTTAGACAAAGGGTGGCTGTGGACGTGGTATACTTGGAGTTTGCAAAACCATTTGACACAGTTCCCCACACGAATGTGTAAGGTACAATCTACAGGCTTGGAAAGATCAGTTTATAAATGTATAGAAAACTGGCTAAATGACAGACTTCAGAGAGTAGTGGGTGTGTGTACTACAAAGGTTATCATTGGAGTTTGTTATAAACCTCCCAGTGTTAATGAGGAGGTGAAGACTCAGATAGCGACACTTACCAAATTTTAGAAGCTATGTTTAAAGGGGGACTCGGTGAAACATTCGCTGTCTCTGCTATATTCTTTGGTTGTTGAACGAATTAAAAGCTCCACAAGAATTAGGTTTCATACAGGCATGGGAGAGAGATTTGGGGGTAGAGCTGGTGCAAGTCTTTTTGACACCCCCATCCCCCCCCCCCCATATCTCACCAAGTAGACCACAATGGTTTGCGAAAATTACAGAAATCCAGCAAATGGAAAACCTTACTATGATGTTAACCACTTCAATACCCAGCCATAGACAATTGACGGCCTGGGATGGGATTTACCATCCTAAGTGGCCGTCAATTGACGGCCTGGGTATTGCAGGCGAATATCTGGACGATGCCTGCAGCCAGAGGCATCATCCAGATATCCATCTCTTCAGCCGGCGATTCTGCACAAAGTAAGAACGATCATAGCGGCGGTTCCGCCGCTTGATCGTTCTTACAGGCCGCGGGAGGGGACATCCCCCCCCTCCCGCCGCCATCCGGTGCTTCTCCGGGCTTACCTGTACCTTCGGGGGCCCGGAGAACGAATCGTCGGCGGCGGCAGGATGCATAGAGATGACTGGTGACCAGATGGTCACCAGTCATCTCTATGACCGTCGGAGGACCCGGGCGCGATCTGATGACGTCACGCCCGGGTCCCCGTATGTAAACAAAGCCGCGATTGCGGCTGTAAGTCACCATTCATGAGATCGGTGAATTTTTTTTCACCGATCTCATGGTTTCCAGCCTGGAGGTGAGATGTGAGGTCTTATTGACCCCACATCTCTCCATAAAGAGGACCTGTCACACACATTTCCTATTACAAGGGATGTTTACATTCCTTGTAATAGGAATAAAAGTGGAAAAAAAAAAAAATATGAAAAAAAGTGTAAAAATAAATAAAATATAAGTAAAAAAAAATAATAAAAGATAAAAAAAAAATGAAAACGCCCCTGTCCCCGATAGCTCGCGTGCAGAAGCGAACGCACACGCAAGTCCCGCCGACATATGTAAACGCCATTTAAACCACACATGTGAGGTATCGCCGCGTGCGTTAGAGTGCCAGCAACTAATCTAGCACTAGATCTCCTCTGTAAATCTAAACTGTAACCTGTAAAAAATAAATAAAGCGTTGCCTATGGAGATTTTTAAGTACCGAAGTTTGGCGCCATTCCATGAGTGTGCGCATAATTAAAGCGTGACATGTTGGGTCTCTATTTACTCGGTGTAACATAATTTTTTACATAATACAAAAAAATTGGGCTAACTTTAGTGTTTTGTTATTTTTTTAATTCATAAAACAATTTTTTTTACAAAAAAAAGCGTTTGAAAAATAATTGCGTAAATACCGTGCAAGATAAAACTTTGGAATGACCGTCATTTTATTCCCTAGGGTGTCTGCTAAAAAAAACATATATAATGTTTGGGGGTACTGTGTAATTTTCTAGCAAAAGAATGATGATTATTACATGTAGGAGAGAAGTGTCAGAATAGGCCCGGTATGGAGGTGGTATAAAAGCCTAGTATTGAAGCGGTTAAGGGAGCAGGAGGATAAGTTTAGAGAAATATGGGCCCCCTATATTACATACAGAGAACAAGTGGGGTGTGGTAGGGGGAGGGGGGAGCTGTGGGAGGAGGGGAGAAGCTTTTTTGGGGGGGGGGGTTCTTTTCTAAATTATTGTCTTTTCTTTTTTTCTTTCCTTTTTTCTTTTTCTATGGTCTAAAGCACAGAAGTGGGTGGGGGGGGATAACCGGGGGAAGGCCCAGGTTATTGAAATCTTAACAAGGATAGATTATTATAATAGATTAGTAAAGGGGGCAGTGAAAAGGAGAGGAATGGATCTTTTTTTTTTTTACCATTACGTGTCAGAAATTATTTAAAGTCAATGTAAAGAAAATATACTTTTGTTAAAGAAGAACAGAATTGTTGCAGAGATTTATACTGTTCAATGTCGGTGTTTGACTGTCCTTGAATATGAATAACAAAACAAATTAAAATAAAGAATTCATAAAAAAAAAGTAAAAGAGATTTCATCTCCAAATATGGAAATGTTTCTTCACAGTAAGAGCTGTGAAAATGTGGAATAGACTCCCTCCAGAGTTGGTTCTGGCCAGCTCCATAGATTGCTTTAAAAAAGGCCTGGATTCTTTCCTAAATGTACATAGTATAACTGGTTACTAACATTTATAGGTAAAGTTGATCCAGGGAATATCCGATTTGCCTCTTGGTGGATCAGGAAAGAACTTTTCCCTTGCTGTAAGCAAATTGTCACATTGCTTTGCATGGGTTTTTCGCCTTCCTCTGGATCAACTGTAGGTATAGGATTGTATATATGGGATTGCATAATCTGTATTTAGCTACATTTTTTGTATTTGTGGTTAGTTCAAGTGGAGATCATCTTTCCAACGGCAGGTCTTTTCTTAAAATTCTGACTTCTTGTCAATTTTATTAAAAAGGTTGCACACAAAACAAACAAAACAGAATAGAAAAAAATCCTTGCCATAAAACCACTAACTAAACAGTACAGATTCCTCTGTGATGGCCGCGTACACACGATCAAATTTATCTGCTGAAACTGGTCCGCCGACCAGTTTCAGCAGACATCTCTGATCGTGTGTACGACCTAGCGGACAGGTTTGTCCGCTGCAAACCTGTCCGTCTGACATGTCCGCTGGTTAGTACGCCTAACCAGCGGACAGAAATCCCCCGCTTGCGCCAAATGGATTTGACGCATGCTTGGAAGTATTTTATTTCCTGGATTGGTGATGTGGCGGCGTCAACGCCAACTCCACGTCAACGGGCTGTCTGTCTGCGGGGATTTTGGTTTGATGGTGTGTACAACCATCAGACCAAAACAGCCCAGCAGACATATAAAAAAATAAATAGCATTTAGCAAACCTTTTCCCATTCCTTACAAAGCAATTTCCACATTTATCTCTTTCAGGAAGCTTCCTGAGTCTTAGGTCAGAGCAACCTTTTGCTCCAGTACTTCCTTATTTAGCCCACCTGCTGCTGGTCATATAAGTGGGAAGCAAAACCCGGTTTGGATCCTACACTGCCAAGGTGGATCGGAAAACCCAAACCATATTCCACCTTAGTTTGCCACATAAGGAAGCATGCAAGATGAAACATACTGTATCGGTCACCACCGTTTACGATCTTCCATCAACCCAAAACAGCTTATACGACAGTCCGACAATCCATGTAGACACGATCCATTCCATTCCCCAGAATAACGAGACTCAGCTCTGTTCTCTAGTTTCAAAATTTATGAATGAACTCTTTAATGGTTAGCTCTCTTATATACAGTACAGCCATGTTACAGTTATCAAAGGAACAAAGAAACTCTCCACCCCCCTCATCACACAGTGGGGCTTCAATCACATTATTTTATTTAATGACATTCAGGTGAGTTAATTATCCCCCAAACGTCCCGACTCTGCCAATAAGTGATTCACTTGCAGAATACACATTCATATGTCAGGCGTTCTGTCTCCTACAATAAGGCATTCACACCTGATCATCAATAGACTTTAACCACTTTAGCCCCGGACCATATTGCTGTCCAAAGACCAGAGCACTTTTTGTGATTCGGCACTGCGTCGCTTTAACTGACAATTGCGCGGTCGTGCGACGTGGCTCCCAAACAAAATTGGCGTCCTTTTTTTCCCACAAATAGAGCTTTCTTTTGGTGGCATTTGATCATCTCTGCGGTTTTTATTTTTTGAGCTATAAACAAAAATAGAGCGACTTTTTTGAAAAAAATTCAATATTTTTTACATTTTGCTATAATAAATATCCCCCAAAAAGATATAAAAAAAACATATTTTTTCCTCAGTTTAGGCCGATACGTAATCTTCTACATATTTTTCATTAAAAAAAATCACAATTAGCGTTTATTGATTGGTTTGCGCAAAATTTATAGCGTTTACAAAAAAGGGGGTCGTTTTATGGCATTTTTATTATTATTATTTTTTTATTAGTAATGGCAGCGATCAGCATTTTTTTTCGGTACTGCGATATTATGGCGGACACATCGGACACTTTTGACACATTTTTGGGACCATTGGCATTTTTATAGCGATCAATGCTATAAAAATGCATTGTATTACTATAAAAATGCCACTGGCAGTGAAGGGGTTAACACTAGGGGGCAGGGAAGGGGTTTGTGTTCCTGGGTGTGCTCTAACTGTAGGGGGGGTGGCCTCACTAGGGGAAATCACTGATCTTCTGTTCATACATTGTATGAACAGAAAATCAGCATTTCCCCCGCTGACAGGAACGAGAGCTGTGTGTTTACACACACAGCTCCCATTCCCCGCTCTGTAACGAGCAATCGCAGGTGCCCAGCGGCGATCGTACCCGCCGGGCACGCGCGCGGGACTCGGGGGGTGCTCAGGGGCGCGCGCGTGCACGCCCTACAAGCTGCTAAAGGGAGGACGTAGAGCTACGTGCTCCTGTGTAGCAGTGCCACCGTCCCGCAGTAATATGACGGCGGACGGTCGGCAAGTAGTTATTAGCATCTCACAATGGAATGTCTAGGAGCAGATGCAATTAACACCTCAAAAGCATGTGTCCCCACCTTAAATGAAACATTGACCTTTACAGCATGTAATATGTCCAGATCTCCTGCAATACATGAATTATTATTTATCAGTTACCCTATGCCCAAAAGGGGCACAGGGTGACCTTAGACCCAAGAGTCCTTAGTGACGCTGGCACAGGAGTGTCCATCATCCCTCAAAAGTCTCTGGGCGTCACGGGTCATTCCGTTACACATACCATCCCTCAATCACCTCGCCTCTCATTATGTCACATAATGTATTTTTTTCTTAAGTTTAAAGTGGTTGTAAACCCTCCAACCCAACTTCAGCACATTCTAATCCTCATTACTAGGGTTGAGCGAACCCGAACTGTAAAGTTCGGGTTCATACCGAACTTTATTATTTTTTTGACCCGGACACGAACCCGAACAATTTTCTAAAAGTTCGGGTTCTGGTTCGGTGTTCGGCTATGTAACGGCGCACTGCAGGGCAGCCAATCAGCATTTCTGTTACTTGTGTGACCTAGAAGCCATCACGGCCATGCCTACTAATGGCATGGCTGTGATTAGCCAGTGCAGCATGTGACCGAGCATGTGACCCAGCCTCTATATAAGCTAGAGGCATAGGGATAGAATTAGTTAGTCCTACTTCACAAATCTAATTGCAGCAGCACTGCATATGTTCCTGTCAGATACTCTGCATATTGCACCAGCAATGCATATGTTCCTGTCAGATACTCTGCATTAGCTACATTAGGCAAAGGTTCCTGATTGTGCTTATAGGGAGAGAATTAGTTAGGAGTCAGTCCTACTTCACAAATCTAATTGCAGCAGCACTGCATATGTTCCTGTCAGATACTCTGCATATTGCACCAGCAATGCATATGTTCCTGTAAGATACTCTGCATATTACACCAGCACTGCACATGTTCCTGTGAGATACTCTGCATATTACACCAGCACTGCATATGTTCCTGTCAGATACTCTGCATATTGCACCAGAAATGCATATGTTTCTTGAGATACTCTTCATATTACACCAGCACTGCATATGTTCCTGTCAGATACTTTGCATATTGCACCAGCAATGCATATGTTCCTGCGACATACTCTGCATTAGATAATTTAGGGGAAGGTTCCTGATTGTGCTTATTGGGAGAGAATTAGATAGGAGCCAGTCCTACTTCACAAATCAAAGTGCAGCAGCACTGCATATGTTACTGTGAGATACACCCTTTATATAAGTTTCTTCTATTGTGATATTCAAAATCAGCAACATGGTGGAGCAGTATGTGTGCACACGCCTACACGTACTGAATTAAGGGTCTGCCCCCTTAAACTTCTGGGTCTCCAAATTGGGCACATGGCCTGAGCTTGCCCTGTACGCCTTGGACGTGCTGGCCTGCCCTGCAGCCAGCGTATTATCTGAACGTGTATTTAGCACGGCAGGGGGCGTTATCACAGACAAGCACAGCCGCCTGTCCAGAGCCAATGTGGACAAGCTCACGTTCATTAAAATGAACCAGGCATGGATCCCACAGGACTTGTCCGTACCCTGTGCAGAATAGACACGTATACCGGCCTTACCCAGCCATTCTTGTATTTCTGATCTTTCTAGGGTTGCCACCTCATCCCTTTAAAAGCGAAAACATATTAAACTCCTGTTGTGAGGCAAGAAGGATGCCGCTTAAATCCTGGGGATGATTCCAGTGTGTCCTCTCTTGGAGTATTGGAGTATTGTGCGCCACTGTTAGTATGCATGGCCTCCTTTGGTGCCCCTGGCGGCCACATATGGACGTCATGTTCTGGGCGTGCACAATAGGTGGCAAGTCCCCTGCCTCCTTCTTTTAACATCCTGGACGCCAGCTTGCATCTACAGGGGGTGGCAATTGGTGGCGACCTTTTGGGATGTATATCTGAGGTTGGCCCCTCTCATGAATTGCAGAGATGGGGTTGCTCCACACATAAGATTAGGGAGAAGGCTGGATTATTGATAAGACCCTGGTTTAGGCACCTGAGGTGACTATAGTGGTAATGTGCTTTACCTTCCCTATATGATTAACAATGAGTTATGATGTGTCTCATTGAGCCTGTTTTAATCTGGAAGCTCCTTTAACAAAGGGGACCCAGAGATTCTGCCCCCCCCCATGTGAATTGGTACTGGAGTAAAAAAAGTAAAAAAAAAGGTAAAGGAACACACAGACAGCTGACAGGTTTCCCTGAGAACTTGCTGGAAACCCTGTTAAGTCTGAACGGAGTGGGGTCCCTCGTCCACATCAGGGGTGGCCCTACCCTCGATTATAATAGAAATGTCACACGGCTCTCATGCCACGTGTCACATGTCACAGACCGCCAAAGCATCCTCCCCATGTTTAGGGCATGTGGCCTGGTATGGTACAGGAGGGGGGCCGCTCTCTCATCACCCCTCTTTTTCTGCGGCCTGCCAGGTTGCATGCTCTGATAAGGGTCTGGTATGGATTTTTTTGGGGGAACCCCATGCCTTAATATTACTATCAGACCTGGAGGGCCTGATATGGAATTTGGGGGGACCCCCACACATTTTTTTTTATTTTGGCTCCCTGCACAAAATGTAATTTTTGAAGGAAAAAGGTAATTTAAAACTCCTTGCACTATTAATGAATTGCCGGGTCCCGGCAATAAAGATAAAAGTCATTAAAAAAATGGAAGGAGTTCCCCTTAATATTCATATCAGACCCAAAAGGCCTGGCAATGGACAGGGGGGGACCCCTGTAGTTTTTTTCAATGACTTTTCTCTGTATTGCCGGGACCCAACAATTCATGAATAGCCGTGAGTAGTTTTAAATTACTTTTTTTCCTTCAGAAATGACATTTTGTGGAGGGACAGTTCTAAACATGGGAAACAGGCGCTACTTTACAGGCATACTTTAGACACCCCCAGGTATGAAAGCAATATTTCACTTTTATTGTTTCACTTTAAGCATTATTAAAATTACTGCTCCCAAAAAAACTGCAGTTTTTAAAACTTTTTTTGCATTAATACATGTCCCCTGGGGCAGGACCCGGGTCCCCAAACACTTTTTAGGACAGTAACTTGCATATTATCCTTTAAAATTCGCACTTTCTCACATTTAAGTCCCATTTAACAGTGTTCAAATGTTCGCATAAACTTTTGGTCTGTTCGCATGTTCTGGATGCTAACCGAACCAGGGGTGTTTGGCTCATCCCTAGCCAGATGTCAAATGTTGCCTTGCTGGACAATAACCCTTTGATCAGAATTTGTATTAGGACTAACTTATCAATCTTGGCTTGGGCTCCCACATATAGGTGGGTTTCTAAATGCTTATATTTTTATATTATTATTTTTTATGTAGCGTTTTTCCCCCTTTTACTGAATGTATCATAAAATCCATCTGTTTCATTGTAGATACATTTCTCCTAGAGCTCTTTCAAAATCTGCTAGTTTGATCCAGCACTAACCTGTGTGGGGCCTTCCTATACTTGTGATACCTTTTGGGGGGTCCTTCGGTTTAGCCCCCTTGTGTGGGCCTTTGGTTATTTTTCCCTTATTTGGTGCACACTCAGGATACTACTTATCCGGGGACCACAACCCGTCCATTGTGATTCACCTGTAAATTGTGGCCAAGTGATGGTTAGACTGCTATCCTTATTGCCAGCCCTCCGGTACCTACCACTCACTGTATTCATTCACAACTAAACCATAGTAAACTGTGAGCACTTCCCATTCATTCACCAGTTTAGCGACCGGAGGCTGCAGAGAAAGGGATTAGGGAATCTCTGTAATCTGTACACCTGTTTAGACCCCTGATATTTTACCAAAGCGCCCCAATGGGGCTCCTAATATATATATATATATATATATATATATATATATATTAGGGCTGTTACTGATCAAAATTGTTGTGTTTGATTAATCGTTTTTATTTTAATCGATTAATCGACTAATTTCGATTAATTATAACCCACATACAGATCCAACAATTTTTAGCTGATCTCCTTGCAGGCCGATTCCCAGTGCAGCTCCCAACCACTGGAAAAATGGATAGCGGGATACAAAAAACACACAAAGGCAGCGCTCAATGGGAATAGCATTAAAACTTTTATAGTCTTCAAGTAGGTAACCAAATAAATATTGCACTGGAGATCAAATCGATGTAGCTACATAAACTGTAAAAATGGTACGAGTAATACCAAACGGGAGCAAAAGCAGTCATAAAAACATGTAGCTAATAGTGTTGAGCGGAATACGCCATATTCGATTTTGCGATATTGCGCGGATATATAGAAGAATATATCGAATATTCGTGATATTTTATCCAAAAAAAATTTTGCGAAATTTCGCTAATGCGAAAATGATTGCGAAATTCTCATAAACGGAGATCATTTCCTGTATTACTAAACTAATATGCACTAAACACTAACTCTACACTAACTCTACTTAAAAGAAAGGAGAATAAGGGGGCAAAAGAAGGGCGGAGAAGATAATCGCGCAATATTCCTATGGCGCGATTATCTTCTCCGCCCTTCTTTTGCATCAGAGCCAATCAGAATAACTCGAATATTCGGCAAAAGGAATATCGCGCAATATTCCTTTTGCCGAATATTCAAGTTATTCTGATTGGCTCTGATGCAAAAGCAGGGCGGAGAAGATAATTGCGCAATATTCCGTTTGCCGAATATTCGAGTTATTCTGATTGGCTCTGATGCAAAAGAAGGGCACATCAGAGCCAATCAGAATAACTAGAATATTCGGCAAAAGGAATATTGCGCAATTATCTTCTCCGCCCTTCTTTTGCATCAGAGGCAATCAGAATAACTCGAATATTCGGCAAAAGGAATATCGCGCAATATTCCTTTTGCCGAATATTCAAGTTATTCTGATTGGCTCTGATGCAAAAGAAGGGCCGAGTAGCTGATGCGATTCTTTTATGTTGCCGAAAATTCGCAATGCGAATTTTCGGCAACATAAAACAATCACATCAGCTACTCGGCCCAGGGTCTCTCCCTAATCATACCAGCAATGCTTTTAGACGTCGATGGAGATCACTAGGATGTGATCTGTTTTACAAATAAATTTGAAAAAATCCGAATATTCGCCGCAATATTTGAGTTATTTGCGAATACTCGAATATGCAATATTCGTAGCGAATATTCGCAATGCGAATATTCGTGAGCAACACTAGTAGCTAAGTATGATACTGGTATAAAAATGTGTACAACGATGCCACTGCTGAATCCACATGAGGAGAGGTTAACATCAGTCCGTCGGCATGTAGATGTCCCGTGAAGGGAACTATCACAACTCCCAGTGGATGGCTGTAGAATTCCAGGGTGATAGAGGGAAATGATAGAGGGAAGTGTAACAGCCCTTGCATGTGGCAGGATAGTAAGGTCCCCCCGGCATGCAGATATGAAGGCACAGCAAAGGAGCCCTTCAGATGGACACGGCAAGCCCTGCCGGTGTCCGTAACGTCCCCGGATCTCCGACGGAACTCCCTGAAGGCCCAGAAGCTGGCAGAGAGGTGAGTACCAATCAAATGAATTTTAATTAATCAAAAAGATTTTGATCGATCCAAAAAATTTAAGATTAATCGAATAATTAAAAGTTAATATGCACAGCCCTAATATATATATATATATATATATATATATATATATAAATGTGTGTGTGTGTGTGGTATGGGTAACTATAAATGCTATGTGGCATGCACAGAAGTACTATTATAAATTATTTACTTTATGAACACGTTGAAATTGTATATATATATTTATAACTAGAGTTGTTCATCCATTCAATTTTTTAGCTTCTGAAGAAGTGGATATATTCCAGGAAACACATCAAGCTTTGGCTTACAATATCTGAATATGCCAGTTTGTACATATGTAATGCCCAATTAAGAGTAAGTAATGCACTATGGAGACGCGTGTAAAATAAATTACCTAGAGTATTTTAACAAGAGTTTATCTTATATGTACCATATTTATCTGCGTATAACGTGCACTTTTTTCCTCTGAAAACAGAGGGTAAACAGTGCCTGCGCGTTATACGCCGATATCATGTTTCACCAGCAGGAGGCGCGGATAGTCTGTGTCATTGTAAAACGAAGCTTGTAAATGTTTTATAGCTCCGTTTTTTTTCAGGCTTCTCTCCTCCTCCTCTGAGTGTAGCTTTGATTGGAGGAGGAGAGAAGTCACATGCCCATCAGAGGAGGGCAGTCATGTGACCAGGTCAGTGAAAAAAAACGGAGCTATTGAGGTAAATAGAAGCTTAGTTTGGCAATAGACACAGGAGGAGCAGTGTGGTAGGGGCTGACAGTGATTTTTTTTTTTTACTTAACTGTAGAGAATGCTGGCAGCACTGTCCCAGGAGACTGGGAGTCTACTGGGAGTGCAGGGGGGGGGGGTATAATGGATGGGGTGTGTATACTTGGGAGGGGGGAATGTATAATGGATGGGGGGGCTGTGTACTGGATGGGGGCTGTATACTGGGGAGGGGGGCTGTATAATGGGGATGGGGGCTGTATACTGGGGAGGGGGGCTGTGTACTGGATGGGGGGATGTATACTGGGGAGGGGGCTGTATAATGTATGGGGGTCTGTGTACTGGAGGGGGGGTGTATAATGGAGGGGATGTGTACTGGATGGGGGGATGTATAATGGAGGGGGATCTGTACTGGATGAGGGGGGGTGTACTAAACGGGGGGGGGATGTGTAATGAAGGGGGATGTGTACTGGATGGGGGATGTATAATGAAAGGGGATGTGTACTGGATGGGGGAGGCTGTGTACTGTAAAGGGTGCTGAGAAAACATTTTTTCCCTAAACTCCCCTCTTAAAATTGGGGTGCGTGTTATACGCCGGTGCTTGTTATACGCCGATAAATACGGTGATCCAAAACAATTTTTTAAAGATTCTTGTATAAATAAACTTTGATTTTAATTGTGGGTCTTGTTGTGCCTTGAAAGTCCTACAATACAAAATAGGGTTTTGAATCTTTCAGTTATAATAGGCATGTGACATGTATAGGCCAAATTGACCAATTACGCATTGATGAATTTTATTTTGAAATTGCTTTATCAAACACTAACATGCCATTTTTTTTCTTTAGGGAAGCCACTTAATTCCAGGTGCAGGAGTGGCGATGGAGACATGTCCACATTTTGTATGGCAACCTCTACCTGGGGGGTGGTAAAGGACCCCGTTCTTAGACAAGGCTGCGTTGATCTATCTCAGCCACATCCTTTTGTGGCTTTGATATATAGACGATATGCTCATTATATGGACAGGCCCCCATGGTAAACTGTTTAAGTTCATGCCCTTTTGTCACAGAAAGACTTTAATTTGAAGTTTACAATGCAGTCCAGTATTCTCCAAACGCACCTCGTTTTTGGATGTAATGATTATTGTCAATGCCAATGGCTTGCAATTTGCTACCCTGTACCGCAAAGAAACGGCAGGCAACACAACATTTTTGCCATGCCAGTAGCCCCCACCTGGTATGGAGTATTTCGTTTAGACAATACCTTTGGCTGCATAGGAATCATACAAGGAAAGACAATTTTGAACAAGAAGTGAAAGCACTCAGAGACAGACTACTAGTCTGTTTACTGAAAAAAACAAAAACTTAAAAAGTCATTGCTATTTAGTGTATATGTATATGTGAGAAGCTTTGGTACATATGTATAGGGCATCTTAGTGGTTTTGACCACTTGCCGACTGCAACACGTATATATGCACTGTGGTCTGCAAGTGTTTTTCAGCCATAACCGCGATACCATTTTTTTAGCAGACAGCTGGCTTGTTTAGAAAACTTGTCTGAGTGGCGCATGAAACACTGGAATGGTTTTGGAAGCTGCAGGAGGGCACAACCCCCCTCCTGCCACTCACATGCTGACCTTTCTATTGAATTGCCATGCGGGGAAGGGGAGGTTGTCAAATCTAATCATTGGAGGAGAGCAGGCTGAGCTACCATCACAGCCAGAAGACTGACCATATTGTGCTCTCATGCCTAGGAAACACTAGGGAGTTCATACAAAGGAAGCAATACAAAGTGAACATGATACTTTTTCATACAAGTACACGGTACAGCAGGCACATATCAGAAATATTAAATGTTGGGGTAACAAATTCTTTGTTGTTATTGAAAACAACTTATAAGTGGTTGTAAACCTCATATGCATCATCTCTCCAATACATGCACCATTGTATAGTATGTTATGTAAAAATCCAAAATGCTATAATATTGCCTCTGTATTTTCACCTCTAAGTCTGTCAAAGCACTCTGAAAATCTCTGGTCCATGGGTGCCTTTATGGACCGGAGCTCAGGGGGCAGAGTCATGACATCACTGTCTCCACAACCTCACTGTAAACTCACACACTATCGCCAGCATGTGCAGTGCTGGAAGAGTGCGCGCACGTCACAATCTGCTGGGAGGTGGGTTGTGCAGCTAGGAGGTGGAGCCACTAAAGTCACGACTCCACCGCCAACAGATCTGTGATAGGCTTAGTGATGAGAATACAAAGATAATAATATAGTGGGTTTGGATTTTTACATAACAAATTATGAAATGGTGCATGTATTGGAGAAAATATGCACATGAGGTTAACAAGCACCTAAAACTAAACACTCTTTTACTCTTTGAATGCTGGGGCAGCAGGAGATACTCACATGCATAAATCTCCTCTGCATGTCAGTCAGTCAAAGTAAAAAAGGAGTGTGTTGACATATATTTTCTCTGTGTGTCAATTATATATATAGTGTTATGAAAAAGTCTTTGCTTCTTTCTGATTTTTTATTTATTGCATATTTCTCAATTAAATGATTCAGATCATCAAACACATTTTAATATCACACAAAGATAACCAGAGTAAATCCAAGATGCAGTTTTTAAATTATTATTTAATAAAGGGAAAAAAAGCTGTTCAAACCTACCTGCTCCTATGTGAAAAAGTAATTGCCCCCTCCCATGATGAATCATGAATGAATTGTGATTAAACACAATTTTTTGGAAAGCTGAGTTAAATTTCACTTGCCACACCCAGGCCTGATTACTGCCAGACTGTTGAATCAAGAAATCACATAAATAGAAACAGTCTGACAAAGTGAAGCACGCTAACAGATCACAAAAAAACATAATCTAAAAAAAAAATCAAGAATAGATTAGAAACAAAATAATGTACATGTATCATTCCAGGAAGGATTTCAAAGCCATTTCTAAGGCTTTGCAACTCCAGTGAACCACAGAGAGAGACATTATCCACTAATGGAGATAACTTGGAACAGTGGTGAACCTTCCCAGGAGTGGCCATCCTATAAAAATTACTCCAAGTGCATGACGACAACTCATCCAGGGGGTCATAAAAGAACCCAGAACAACAACTAAAGAACTGAAGGCCTCACTTGCCTCAGGTAAGATCACTGTGATAATGATTCAATAATGAGAAAGAGACTGGGCAAACATTGCATCAATGGGAGAGTTCCAAGGCCAAAGCCACTGTTGACCAAAGAGAACAAGAAGGCTTGTCTCATATTTACCAAAAAAACATCTTGATTATCCCCAAGACTTTTAGGCAAATATTCTGTGGACTGATGAGACAAAAAAATATTGCGTGTGCATCCCGTTACATCTGGAATAAAACTAATACAGCATTTCATAACAAGATTGTCCTACTAACAGTCAGGTGGTGGTAGTGTGATGGTCTGAGGCTGCTTTGCAGCTCCAGGACCTGGATGACTTACCATAATTTATGGAACCATGAATTCTGAGCTCTACCAGAAAATCCTAAAGGAGAATGTCCAGCCATCAGTTTGTGCCATCAAGCTCAAGTGCACTTGGGTTATGCAGCAGGACAATGATCCAAAAAGTCCACAAAAAAGTCCCAAATTGTTCAAACAAAGCAAAATTTAGGTTTCAGAGTGGCCTAGTCAAATCCTGGTCTTAAATCCAATTGAGATGCTGTATCATGACCTTCCACAGGCCGTTCATGCTGGAAAACCCTCCAATGTGGCTAAATTAAATCAATTCTGCAAAGAAGAGCGGGACAAAATTGCTCCACAGCAATGTGAAAGACTTATTGCCAGTTATCGCAAACACTTGTTTGCAGTTGTTGCCACCAAGGGTGGCACAACCAGTTATTAGGTTTAGGAGCAATTACTTTTTCACATAAAGCCAGGCAGGTTTGGACAGATTTATTTCCTTAATAAAAGAAACCATCATTTAAAAACTGCATTTTGTATTTACTCGGGTTATCTTTGTGTAATAATAAAATCTGTTTGAGTCATTTAAGTGTAACACATATGCAAAAAAAATAAAAAATCAGAAAGGGGGAAAATACTTTTTCACAGCATTGTATATAATTGTATATACTGTATAAGAAAATTTGATAAAATGCTTGGAGAGGCTGATGCACCCATATCCATCACAATCACCAAATACGTCTTGGGTACAAGATTAGACATGTTTCCTGCTTCTAGATGCTTGCATCTGTTGTCAGCATAGCATATCTAAAATGTATTTGATGTGTTGTAAGCAAGAGAATACATACTGCAAGGAATATATCTAAGCCCCTAAGGGAAGAAGTATTGCCTGTACCATTTGTTACCCAGTAGAATTTCTCTTAAATGTCAAAAACTGATTATTTCAATATATCATATATTTTAAGCTATAGGATAATTATCACCTGATCACTGGACAAGGGAAACAAAGAGTAATGAAGGTGTCATCTTTTTTATTGAGCTGGAGCTTCCTCTTAGATGAGTCTGTTTTATCAAAACCTTACACACGTTCATAGCCACATAATTACATACTGCTTTGTTAGATACTCAAGTCTAAATTAATAATAATGGTTTTTACACACATCCATTCCCATAGTTTTATATTAACAGAGTAACTAAAGCCAAGCATAACTAACAAGACAACCAAAATAGAGCTTGTTCAAGGATTTTATTTATTATGCATTAATTTGTTAAATGAAATAAACCTAATTGGCAATGAGATTTTGTGCTCTAATAAACTGAAATTGTATTCTAAACATAGAATGTCATTAATTGTGAGCTAAACATTTGCCTTTAAATACAAACTTAAAATACACAATGTGAAATTAAATACTTAATATTCCCTAATACAATTTTACTGTAAGTTGAAAAAAATAATGTTTTATCGGCCTGTAAAACCTCTAGCTTGTATTAGCTTGGCATGCTTTTAAATTTGAAGATACCCAAGTGACTAGCCACTGCAACAAGAACAGAGATCTGATGGGGAAATCTATCTTGGATGATCATTCTCCTGTTAAGATTGATGTGTCAGGTGATGACTGCTTAAGGTTGTAGACTGCTCATAGATACATGGGCCCAGATTCACGTACATCGGCGCATTATTGGACCGGCGTAGCGCACCACTTTTCCGTTAGACTTGCGCAATCTAGCCGCGTAATCCCGCGATTCACGAAGCTTTTGCGCAAGAGATTGCGCAAGCGTAAGGTTTTTTCCTGAGGCGTAAGGAGGAGAAATACAAATTGGGAGGGACGTGGGCGTGTTACATTGAAATGAGCCGTGACCCCATGCAAATGAAGGGCCGGCCGACTCACGCATGCGCGCGTGAAGGAAACCATGTCAGCTCCGTTGTGCGCATGCTCACAACTCGGGAGCGGCGCAATCAGTGAAATTGGAAATGGACTAGGGCAACTTTATGAACTACGCAGACAGCATAAATAGACAGACACAAATGCACTTCCTTTGCAAAAATACATCCCTTTGTATCCCTCCCTCTACAGCAAGGTGCTTTTGTTTGTTTGTGACGTGTCTTTGAGATATTTGAGGACTGTTTTGCAGAGTGATTTTTGTCTTTTATGTGTTTTCTTTGTTGTTATTTTGTTTAAATTATATTTTTGCTGGGCATTTTTTATTTTTGCTAGTCATTTATTTAATTTTTTTGGTTCTGTTTGTGTATGATTTTGGAATGTGGGGGTGATATTCCTGCGGGAAAAGGGGTGTCACCCTCATTTGTGGTGGAGAAGTGATCGCCAGGTCTGTGTGAATGGTGTATGAATGTACAGTGACATAATTGGAGCAGTGGCATGGCGTTGCAGCTCACAAGTCCTGCATGGTGGACTGGTGCCAATCCAATGTGATGAGGATGTGGGGTGTGTGTGCTAGGGACCACAGTGGTGTGCATGCATGCATTCTCATTGTGCCATGATTAATGTGTGTGTTTAACGTGCAAAGATGCATAATGTGAGCTGCCATGAGATGGGGTCATGAGATGGGGTACCAGTGCATATGCAGAGTCACCTTGAAGGGAAAAGACAGGAGGATGTTAGTCATGCATGTGCCACTTGTGAGGTGTGCATCACGGGAGGGGATAGTCATGCCTGCCACCCATGTCACTCACCAACCAGCCAGCTGTCCCCATACATGTTCTGTTCGAAATCTGTGGGGATGGGGCTCTGATTGTATATGTAGCTGTCATGGGTGTCATGGGTAGTGTCATGTGTTGGGCTGCTGATGTCCTCCTGCAGGGTTGTGGTAATTCCAGGATGGCATGAGGGGTGAATCTGAAGATGCGAGACACCTCAGAATCACTCATGCCAAAGATGTCTATGCGTGTGTGATATATCAAGTGAAGAGTGAGGGGCTTGTATCAGATAAGAATATTGTATTAGATTAGATTCAATTGTAAATTTTATATAAGCAAATAAAAAAAAAAAAAACATCTCCCGTGCCCTCCTTAGTGCCATCCTCCGTGCCCTCCTCCTTCTTTGTTCATCTAAAGTCAGTAGTATAGCTATGCGCGACGATGCCCCTGGCATGTTGGCATACAGATTGTTGGGCAACACGTGTGACTGCTGAACTCCTCACTAACAGTGTTGCTTTATCTGACAATTAGACTTTTTTTCAAAATTTAGACCAGCTTTTAGGTCCTCTAACTTTAGACAGAACATTTTGCTGTTGCGCACATCGCGTAGCCTGCGCAGCAACTGCGTTTTTTTGTGAATCCCCGTAACTCCCTCATTAGCATATTTGACTAGCAAATTAATGGTGTGTCTAGCGCAGTTTTGCGCGAAGGGAAGCGAAGGTCTAACTCAATTACGCCGGACCAAAAAACGTAGATTTCTGGCGTATATTGTTTTGTGAATCGCGTGCAACTATACGCACGCGCACATTTAGACTTACGCACGCGCAACAGCAGTTGCGCACGCGTAATCGCTCTGTGAATCTGGGCCATGGTTGCTACCTACTCTGATCATAATAAACCAACGAACATCTCTAGTCTGTTAATAGTGTAACATGGGAAATCAGACAATTTTTTTATTACAGTTGGGAAGGCTTAGACCTTAGAAGCATGATGCTTGCTGTTGGAGTGAAAGTGTTTTTCAGGAAAGGAACATCTATTCAGCAAGATAACATAAGACACATATAACAATTTTGGTTGGGTGGGGAAGGAACGTTTTTTTTTTTTTTTTTTTTTTTTTTTTTAACCGTCTTTCTCCCTATTGCAAAAAAAAAAATCTATTAGTTTCACATGGAAGTGAAGTGAGGTAATATCTTACCAAACAAAAAGGAATAACAGCCTGACAGCAAGGAATACTGTACATTTCTGACTGAAGTTCCAGTATACCTAATATAAGGAAACACAGTACCTAACAGAAGGCAATTATGTATGTTTGTTTATGTAAATATGATATGCAGTTCTGACTTGGTGCTTTCCCCTGACCAAAATATTTCCCTTATTGTGACAATATATTTTTGAGGTGAGGCACTGATGTTGGATGAGAAGGCCACAGCATCCTTAACAACCAATGAATCATCAGCTGTTAATGGGTTTTCCCACTGACATCTGAATAAAAAATAAATAATACCACATTTGCAGGTAAAACATGGCATGGGGTCCCCCCAGTCCATACCAGACCCTTATCTGAGTATTCAACCTGGCAGGTCAGAAAAGGGTAGAACAAACAAGGGCCCCCCCACTGAACCATGCCAGGCCACATGCCCTCAACAAGGGGGGGTGCAATGGGGGTCTTACCCCCATCCTAAAGCACCTTGCCCCCATGTTGATGGGGACAAGTGTCTCTTCCTCACAACCCTTGGCTGTGGTTGTAGGGGTCTGCAGGCAGGGGGCTTGTAAGAATCTGAAAGCCTCCTTTAAGAAGGGGCCACCATGTGAATGAGTATAAGGTACATAGCCCTACCCATTTACCAAAAAGTGTCAAAAAGTAATGAAAATGCAGAGACAGACATAACACAATGGGGTGGTGGGGGAGTTTGGTTTGGAGGGGGCGGACACTGACTTCCAGCATAGTGGAATACTCTTTATACGTATCATAGATCAATACATTCGCCACAAGGAGTATAATTCTGATTATTATTGTTAGCTACTCAAAAAGTTTGGCAAGGGTAAGCCAAATCAAAATGATCATACCATGTTTATGTTATCCAATAGGTACTGTCTATGTTCTATGTGAGGCCTTGCAGGCCATTTACATAAGTTGTATTAAATCCAAGAACTGTTAAGACAGAAATTGCCGCTCCAGGCAGGTCCTGCTTGGTTGTAATCTTCCTCTCAGGAACCAAGGGTGCTGGCAATGCACATGGCAAATAAGAACAAAAGATGATTAGGACTCCATTCTAACGTGGCTTTATTGTAAAAAAAATGGAAACAGGCACTACAAGTCACAGCAATGAAACCTAGGACAACTGACGTGTTTCACACTAACTTATTGTTTACTCACAGCTTGAGCATACTCATAGCTATAAGTAAACACTAAGTTAGTGTGAAATGCGTCAGCTGTCCTAGGTTTTGTTGCTGTAAGTTATAGTGCCTGTTTCCAGTTTTTTACAATAAAGCCACGTTGGATTGGAGTGCGACTGTCCTAATTTATCTTTTGTTCTTAATTTACATAAGTTGTATTGTTACTCTATTTTTCACTGATCAAAATCAATAAAAATATTGAAACGAAAATGCAGAGACAGTTTTTGGCAATTCCTTTATTAAAAACAAAAAACAGTGTCACCCAATGTAAATCTATCATCAACATGATCCTGCCCCCTGAAAAAAAAACCTCCTCCATACGCCTTGACGGTTGACTGCCGAAAGCCTCCTCCACTTTTTGACAGCTCTTATATAGGTAAGGGTGTCCTGGGGTGATGTCCCCAGGTGGCCCCGCCCCCTTACCTATATAAGAACTGTCAGATGGTGGAGAAGGCATTTAGCGGTCAGCCGTTAATGATTGAAGAGCATTTTTTTCTGAGTGTGATGTTATGATTGACAATGGATTTACATCGGGGGACACTTTTTTATATATTTTTTTAATAAAGGAATTGGCAAAAAGCCGAAGCACTCCCCCATGTAGAGGGCATATGGACTAGTATGGTTCAAGAGGGTGAGTGGACCTCACTTGTTCCCCTATATTTGACCTGCAAGGCTGTATGCTTGGATAAGGGTCTGGTATGAATTTTTTGGGGGGCCATGCCATTTTTACAAATGGCGATCCCTCAGAAAAAAGAACCTCAGAGGTGATCACACACCACCACCAAAAAAAGCTCTTGGATGGCAGCACACTAGCGGAGCTCCGGTATACACACAGCCTTTCAGCCTGATTCCCGACCAACACAGCACTGATGCCGGGCAAAAAGCTCTACTACACACCCCAGGCACGATCCCGACGAGGAAAATCGACCCCCGCGACCCGGAGCATTTCGGATCACTTCACCCAGAAGCAGGCCGCTCAGTATGGAGGTGCTGATCCCAAGATGGCGACGCCACGCCATGAGGAGGACTTCAGCGGTGAGTCTGATTCAGCGGCCAAGGATGCAGGCAGGGGCACATCGTGCTCCAACAAGCCTCTGACATACAAAGACATGTCAGGCTTCACAGCGGACAAAAAGTCAACTTTTTCTACCGCAATTACGGACCTTAAAACCAATTTGGTCGTCCTCACAGAAACATTGGCAGCATCAGAACATGCAGGAAAGCAGAGGGACAAAGCCATACGTAGGTTGGAGGGAGTAGCAGTGGCTCATTCTAACCATTTTAAAGAAATGAACAGGCACTTAGAAGACCTCGACAACAGAGGTCGGAGGTCCAACATTAGGGTGAGAGGCATCCCAGAAACGGTGGAACCAGACCACATTATCCCTGCACTCCAGAGACTGTTTAATAGCCTTCTTTTTTTTTTTTTTTTTTCTTTTTTTTTCCACATTCAGCTTTTACTGCACACAAGAGACCAGCTCATGTTGGAGGTGCTTACTTTTCGTCTCTGTTTCAGGTTTGCATCATTTGTGGAAAATATTTTCCCCTTTTTTTTTTTTTTCCCTCGTTTAAACTTTTTATAGGGTATATGGTTTATTATTCACTGTACATATGTTGATTTCCCTTTTCTCTTCCCCTTCCCCCCCCTCTCCCCTCCTCCTCCCCTCCCCCCCCCCCCGCCACACCATCGAGACTCCCTTATTTTGTCTAACTAAGTTAATCCTCTTGCCGTAGGTTTTCTACATAGCTCCATGTTCTTTTAAATAATCTCCAATTTTCCCATTTTAAGTGATCCCAGTTATCTTCCATACTCTCCCTGAAATCTTCCATCATATATGTTTCCTCTACGGTATCTATCCATTCCCACACCGTAGGACATTCTGTTTCCTGCCACTTCCTTGGTATCAGCCTTTTAGCAGCATTTAAGAAGTGCGGAACCAAAGAGTTCCTGTAATTCTTGATCCCTTCTCTTCCTCCATGGAAGAGTACCGTCCAGGGCTCTCTTTTTATTTTTACCTTTGTGATCTCTTCTATTATCCTCAGAATCTTTTCCCAATAAGTTTTAACCTTTGGGCATTCCCACCAAAGGTGGGCCATAGTTCCGGGGGATTTACATCCCCTCCAACAATCAGCCGATTGGTCGATCTTAAATTTGCTGAGTTTTTCTGGTGTTAAGTACCAGCCTGATAAACATTTATAATTCATTTCGGCAGATTGGCTGTCGGTAGCTAAGGTGTGGGTCAGTTTGAAAATATTTTCAATTGTGGTGTCACGGTGGAAGATCCAGCCGATCCCGGCGCACGCGCACTGGCACCTGTTTGCGCGCGCGTGCGCGCGTCAGTGTGCGCGATGCGCGCGGTCGAGTGCGTGATGCGCGCGGTCGAGTGCGTGATGCGCGCGGTCGAGTACGTGATGCGCGCGGTCAAGTGCGTGATGCGCGCGGCGGGAGCGCGCGCGCACGCTGACACCGTTTTGGCGCCAAGGAACGCTACTTAAGCTGTCTGGTCCTGGTGCACCTTGCTGACCAGTCTACAGCGTTTCCGGATAGACTCTGCATCTGTTGAACCTGATTGATCTCTGTTTACCTGACCCGGCTTCCCCTGACCTACCTCTGCCTGCAGCCTGCCCTTGACCCCGGCTTGACCTGACCACCGATCCTGCCTGATTCCCTGGTTCTGCTACCTGCCATCAGCCTGTATCAACCTGTCTGGACTGAGCTAACCCTTTCGGATCCGTTCCAGTTTTCTGATCCACCATCGGATCCGGTGTACATCAACTCTTGGGCTGCAACACAGCAAGTACCTACCTCACCATTCCAGTGTACTGTGGTTCCCTGCCAGGACCCCGCCAGGACCCGTGCCAGTCCTTCTCCGGTCCGCCACCAGTTACCATTAGGCACTTGTGCCCCTCTTGACCCGGGCTTCCCTGTCTGCTCTACCAGGGACCCCCGTGTCGGAGGCTTACGAGAGGCCGCTCCCTGCACGTTAGGCTCTACAACCAGGTACGTGACAGTACTGGTCAGCCATGTCCGAGCCCACGCAGGGAGCGTCTCCCATGGAGGACTTATGCCGCCATTTGGATGGCCTCACCGCAGCAGTAAGGAACTTGCAAGAGGGTTATACCCGGTTGGAGGGGCGTGTTCAGACTCTGGCTGCAGCAGTACCTACATCCTCTGGAACCGCTACTGCCCCCTCCGTGGTAATGTTGCCACCAGAACCCAGAGTTCCTACACCAGAAAGATTTTCCGGCGACCGCAGCAAGTACAGGGCCTTTCGTAATGCTTGTGAACTTTTTTTCGCCTTGCAACCTAGAACTTTTTCCCTGGAAACCACAAAAGTGGGTTTCGTCATTTCATTACTGTCTGGCGAACCACAAACATGGGCACACCGCCTTCTGGAACGCAAGGAAGAGAGTCTTAATCTCCTTAGCACCTTCTTTAAAGCCATGGACCTCATTTATGAAGACACTCAATTAGCAGCCACTGCTGAGGCGGCATTATGTGCTCTACAGCAGGGGCGCAGGGCAGTAGAGGACTATGTGGCAGAATTCAGACAATGGAGTTCCGATACCAATTGGAACGATGCTGCCCTGCGTCACCAGTTCCGCATGGGCCTTTCGGAATCCTTGAAGGACGAGCTGGCCCGAGTGGGCGTTCCTGCAACCCTTGAAGCCCTTATCCTCCTTTCTGTGCAGATTGACAGACGATTGAGGGAGCGGCGTGCTGAACGAACATCCGGCCCTACACGCCCCATGTGGATGATGCCCCGTGTGCCAGGCCCTCCACACATGCTTCCTCCAAACTCCGTACCAGCCTCCTCTGACCTTCCCGAGCCCATGCAACTAGGTCTCCTTCGGCCATCTCTGACTCCAGAAGAGCGCCAGCGGCGCCGACTCAACAATCTTTGCCTTTACTGCGGAGGTTCCGGGCACTATGTGAACACCTGTCCCGCTAAATTCCGTAAGTGCTCCATCTGTCCACCCGTCCTTTTCTCTGCTTTACGTAATCATGATACTCACCTGGCTGTCTCCATCTCCCTGCAGCTCCCCGGAAGGAACGTCCAGGTGCCCGCCATTATTGATTCTGGCGCCTGCAGCGGCTTCATGGATGTCTCCTTTGCCACCCGTCATGGAATTCCGCTACGTCCTAGACGCCAGGAGCTCACCGTTCACCTAGCCGATGGATCAGCCATCCGATCCGGTCCTGTCACGCATGAAACAATTCCATTGTATGCACTCATCTCCAACAATCACTGGGAGTTGCTTTGCCTGGACATAATCGTGTCCCCAATATTTCCTGTAATCCTGGGCATGCCCTGGTTGAAAGCTCACAACCCCCAGATTGATTGGGAGTCCGGAGAGATCCGTTTCCCGTCCTCTTACTGCCGCCAACATTGCCTCCAGGAACCTGCGGGCACTTTGTCCCCCCTGCTGAGTTCAGACTCTGAAATGGAAAACCGCCAGCTTATCCCAGAAGCCTACCACAGTTTTTTAGACGTATTTAGTAAAAAAGGAGCAGAGACTTTACCACCACACCGGTCCTATGACTGCCCAATCGAACTTTTACCAGGGGCTGAAATCCCGTTCGGAAGAATATTCCCCTTGACCGAACTGGAACTGGGCACCCTAAAAACCTACATCGACGAGAACCTCAAAAAGGGGTTCATACGCCCTTCCACATCTCCTGCAGGGGCCGGTATATTCTTTGTAGAGAAAAAGGACCATTCCCTACGCCCCTGCGTAGACTACTGGGAGTTAAACAAGATAACAATCAAAAACAGGTACCCCCTTCCTTTAGTTCCTGAACTATTTCAGAGACTTGGAGCAGCCACTATTTTCACCAAACTTGACCTCCGTGGAGCTTATAATCTTGTCCGCATTAAGGATGGCGATGAGTGGAAGACCGCATTCCGCACCAGATTCGGGCATTTTGAATACCTGGTTATGCCCTTCGGGCTCTGTAACGCCCCCGCGACATTTCAACATTTTGTAAACGACATTTTCAGAGACTACCTTGATCTGTTCGTCATCATCTATCTGGATGACATCCTGATTTTTTCGTCCTCCCTGCCAGAACATCGGAAACATGTCCAAAAAGTTCTAATCCGGCTCCGCCAACACAGCCTGTACGTTAAAGCAGAAAAGTGTGAGTTCGAACATGTGAGCATTCAGTTCTTGGGACTGATAATTTCAATAGAAGGTGTCAAGATGGACCCCCAGAAGGTCACCGCCATCACAGAATGGCCCGCTCCCACCGATAAGAAAGCGGTCCAGCGCTTCGTGGGGTTTGCTAACTTCTACCGAAAGTTCATCAAGGGCTTCTCCGCCATAATTGCCCCTATCACAAGTCTGACCAAGCAAGGCACCCGATTCCTGTGGTCTCCCGAAGCCCAAGCTGCCTTCTCCACCCTGAAGGACCTCTTCACTTCAGCCTCCATCCTGAAGCATCCTAACCCAGCCTTACCTTATATCTTGGAGGTAGACGCTTCTGAGGTGGCGGTCGGAGCAGTGCTCTCCCAGAGGCAGGGGTCCAAATCCCTTTTACACCCAGTTGCGTTTTTCTCTCGCAAACTGTCAGAAGCAGAGAGGAACTATGACGTCGGGGACAGGGAGCTGCTAGCAATCAAAGCAGCCCTTGAAGAATGGCGTTACCTTCTCGAGGGTGCTGCACACCCTATCCTGATCTATACTGATCACAAAAACTTAGAATATCTAAAGGTCGCCAAAAGACTCAAGCCACGCCAGGCCAGGTGGGCGCTGTTTTTTACTCGTTTTTCTTTTCACATAACTTACAGACCTGGTTCGAGAAATACCAAGCCGGACGCACTCTCCCGGATGTTCAATGGGCCTGAGGCACCTTCATCACCGGACACCATCCTCGCTCCCGGTAATTTCCTCATGTTGCAAGGAGATCTTCTTTCTCAGATTAAGCAGGCTTCTTCAGAGATCTCCTCACCCCCTGACCCTGCTCTCCAGTCAAGAGATGATCTGCTTTGGAAAAAGGACAAGATCTTCGTACCACAACAGCTACGAATAGCGGTCCTCAAGTCTTGTCATGATCATGAGCTGGCAGGCCACTTTGGAATCCACAAGACATCCGAGCTCCTCCAGCGTACCTTCTGGTGGCCGCAATTACTTAAAGACTGTAAAAAGTACGTGGAATCCTGTACCACCTGTATCCAGCATAAAGGTAGCAGAACCAGAGCTTGGGGGTTGCTTAAACCACTGCCCGTCCCAGAGAAACCGTGGAGGATGATCTCGATGGACTTTATTGTTGAGCTACCTCCATCTGAAGATTTTACTACCATCTTTGTGGTGGTTGATAGGCTTTCAAAAATGGCACACTTCCTGCCGATGGTGGGGACACCTTCCGCTGCCGAGACAGCAAAGATATTTATTAGAGAAGTGGTGAGACTTCATGGCGTACCCGCTAACATCATATCGGACCGTGGGGTGCAGTTTACTTCTAGATTTTGGAAAGCGCTATGTGCAGCGCTAAAGATCGAACTTTCCTTCTCATCCGCATACCACCCTCAGACCAATGGCCAGACTGAGCGCACCAACCAGACGCTCGAGCAATATCTGCGGTGTTTTTCCAGTTTCTCACAAGATGATTGGGCCTCTCTACTGCCCCTTGCGGAATTCGCTTATAATAATTCAGTCCATTCAGCTACTAAACAGTCCCCGTTTTTTGCCAACTACGGTTTTCACCCACTATTCCTATCTAACAATATTCCGGAATGCTCAGTACCGGCTGCACAAGAAACCCTGGATTTCTTTACCACCAACAACAAAATTCTCCAGGAAACCATGGCAAGGACCCAGGAGTATAATAAAGAGGTGTTTGACAGGAGGAGGAGAGGAGAGCTTGACCTGGCACCGGGAGACCAGGTCTGGCTGTCCACTTTGAATCTAAAGCTAGCCTGCCCGTCTAAAAAACTCGGCCCTAAGTTTGTGGGTCCCTTCCAGATACTCAGGAAAATCAATGAAGTGGCCTACGAATTAAAGTTACCTGCCTCTTTTCGGATCCACCCAGTCTTCCATGTGGCACTGCTCAAACCCATAGTTCAGGACCCCTTCACCAACCGGAATGTCGGTCCCCCTAAACCGGTGCTTGTTAACGGTGAAGAGGAGTTCGAGGTGGAATCTATCTTGGACTGCCGGAAGAGGCGTAACCAGATACAATACCTTGTAAAGTGGAAGGGCTACGGTCCAGAAGAGAACTCCTGGGAACCAGAAGCTAACATCCACGCCCAGAGATTGGTCCAGGCCTTTAGAAGGGCGCACCCAAGAAGGTTGGCACAATTGGGCATCCGGAGGCTGCCCGTAGGGGGGGGGCAATGTCACGGTGGAAGATCCAGCCGATCCCGGCGCACGCGCACTGGCACCTGTTTGCGCGCACGTGCGCGCGTCAGTGTGCGCGATGCGCGCGGTCGAGTGCGTGATGCGCGCGGTCGAGTACGTGATGCGCGCGGTCAAGTGCGTGATGCGCGCGGCGGGAGCGCGCGCGCACGCTGACACCGTTTTGGCGCCAAGGAACGCTACTTAAGCTGTCTGGTCCTGGTGCACCTTGCTGACCAGTCTACAGCGTTTCCGGATAGACTCTGCATCTGTTGAACCTGATTGATCTCTGTTTACCTGACCCGGCTTCCCCTGACCTACCTCTGCCTGCAGCCTGCCCTTGACCCCGGCTTGACCTGACCACCGATCCTGCCTGATTCCCTGGTTCTGCTACCTGCCATCAGCCTGTATCAACCTGTCTGGACTGAGCTAACCCTTTCGGATCCGTTCCAGTTTTCTGATCCACCATCGGATCCGGTGTACATCAACTCTTGGGCTGCAACACAGCAAGTACCTACCTCACCATTCCAGTGTACTGTGGTTCCCTGCCAGGACCCCGCCAGGACCCGTGCCAGTCCTTCTCCGGTCCGCCACCAGTTACCATTAGGCACTTGTGCCCCTCTTGACCCGGGCTTCCCTGTCTGCTCTACCAGGGACCCCCGTGTCGGAGGCTTACGAGAGGCCGCTCCCTGCACGTTAGGCTCTACAACCAGGTACGTGACATGTGGTCTTATCACAGCGTATCCCTAGTTCCTTCTCCCATTTTTTAATGAAGGGATGTACCTCTAACTCCTCCCACTGTACTAGGATCTTATAGATCTTTGATATAGTTCCTTTCCTATTTTCCAGGGAGCATAGTTTTTCTATATCAGAGAGTTGATCTCCTGTTCTTAAGGGATGGGGTAGTTTTTGAATAAAGTGGTTTAACTGTTGGTACCTCCATTCATTAAGTGTCATAACATTTTCTTTTAATTCTATTTGTCTATATGTTAATAGGTGTCCGTGGTGTGTGATATCTCTTACTTGTGCCCTGTCGTTCAGGATCCATTTTCCCCCAACCTCTTTTTTCCCTGGCGGAAATAATCGTTATTTTTTAAGAAGATAAGGGGGGAATTGACATTTTTATCAATTTTTCCCTGTGTGTAGTCCCACGCCTTGAGTGCATTCTTAGTAATTGTATGTGTGTCTGTGCACAGTGCTCTAAATTGTGGTGGATTCCAAATTACTTTTCCTAATTCCGCCTTAGCGAGGGTGCTCTCTAACCTAACCCATCTTTTTTCTAAGTTTACTCTGGCCCATTCCGCTACTCTCGACAGGTTTATTGCTTCATAGTATTTTTTGAGATCCGGGATAGCCAATCCTCCCTTATTTTTGGTCTGTCTGAGGGTCTGAAATGAAATCCTATGTTTCTTATTTCCCCATATATAATTGGAGATTTTCCTAGCTGGTGACGGAAAATATTAGTTATATGAAGACAGGAGGCGAGTATCTTGCATTAACTTTCTTTACTAATGCTCATAGCAGAATACAGAATTCAATACTTTAAAAAAGAAAAATTTTACAAAGAGAACTTTACTACAAATCTCAGAATCCCTGAGACCGGAAACCCCTCCCCCAGGAGATCCTATATAACGTCTGCATGAAACCAGGAACTTCCTCTTTCTGGATGCGAATACTCCAGGTGTAACTCCAACTGCTGGAACAAAAGAGTCCAAACCTTCCGCGTCCATCCGGGCCGGAATCCTTGAACCACTGAGAACAGCCTCTAGGCTTCACGAATCCTGGCGCAGAGCTTCGTCTCCCAGAGATCTTCAACAGAGAACGCTTTAATCTATAGCGCGACTAACTTCGACCCAACGGGGTCCAGAGGGCATCTTTGAACTGTGTCCAGAGTTATGTGTAAGGCATCAGTATCCTGAAATGATAAAGAATATGCATCATAGGGTGGGTAGGGTGGGAAGATACTCGCCTCCTGTCTTCATATAACTAATATTTTCCGTCACCAGCTAGGAAAATCTCCAATTATATTTCAGACAGGAGGCTCATATCTTGCATGTTTAAAGCACAGTCATAGATCATGCAACAGTATATATAACCCTACCACAAACAAGTGAGCCTACAGTCCTCTATATAACTACATGTACGTTCAATTCTCCCGGATGGGCGAGGTAAGTACTAGCTGAGTCAGAGTATCACGATCAAGAATTCAGTACCGATAGAGAGACATGATTTCCTGGTCTAAAGTAGAACTCGCGAAAGGTCGATTCGGACGACCAGTCGGCCGCTAGTAAAAGGTCTGATAGAGAGCACCCTGTGGAAAAGACCTTAGTGGCCATGGCCCCCCTGGTCGAGTGTGCGCCGAAAAGAGAGACATCTATCCCCGCCATGTCCATGACCGCACGCACCCATCTAGCCAAGGTGGCTGAAGTCACCGGGTGGTGTGGTTGCACAAATGAGATTAGAAGTTGTGAAAACCTAGGAGGGCGAAGATGCGCCGTGAGATTTTCGTAGGCTTGCAGGCATCGAACCACACATAGTCGAGGATGGGCCGGGAAAAAAGGGTAGAAAACCGAGTGCAAGTGGGTTTTCGTCCTGCGTACTACTGAGAATCTCACTCCTTCTGGAGAAAATTGCCGTCTGGAAACATCCAGGGCTCTCACGTCCGAGACGCGTTTGATAGAGATTAGGCATAGAAGAGTAGTGAGTTTCAGAGATAACAGTTTTAGGGAAAGGAGGTCATTGTCTTCCCAGGAAGAAAACAATCGAAGAACCTTGGAAACGTCCCAAGTGGAGGAATAACGTGGCCGGGGAGGTCGGTTGAATTTTGCGCCGCGGAGAAGGCGACACACCAAAGGATGTTTCCCTACAGGGAGGGAATCGACCGGGCAGTGATATGCTGAGATGGCGGATCTATAGACATTCAAGGAGCTATATGCCTTGCCCGAAGCGTAGGACTCTGCGAGGTAATTTACAATCGCGGAGACAGGGGCCTGAATGGGATCAATTTGTCGTTGATCACACCAACGAGCCCACAGCCCCCAGGCATATCGATAAGCCGATCTAGTCCCTGGGGCCCAGGCCAAGGCGAGGAGGTCTCTAGCTGATTCTGAAAGTCCAGTACTAGATTCTGGCAGCCCGATACCAACCATGTGAGGAGGGGAAGATTGCCCTCCAGCAGTAAAGGATGTGGACCCTTGGAGGGATTGGACAGGAGGTGAGTCGAGTGGGGAAGAAGCCTGGGGTAGTCGACCGACATCCCTAAGGCCAGAGGGAACCATGGTTGGGTCGGCCACCAAGGAGTGATCAGGACCACTGTGGATCCCAGGTTGACCACATGGAGGAGTAGCCTGGTGATCATGGAGAAGGGGGGAAAAGCGTAATGTGGGCCGTCTGGCCACCGTTGAAGGAACGCGTCTACAGCCACGGCTTCCGGGTCCGGTCTCCAACTGTAGAAACTCGGCAGTTGTCGATTGAGCCGGGAAGCGAAAAGGTCCATATGCAAAGGACCCCAGAGGTCGTGTAACGTCAGAAACACAGATCTGTCCAGGGTCCAATCGCTGGAATCGGACAGATGACGGGAGTTCCAATCTGCTACCCAATTGGATACTCCCGGGATGTACTCCGCTACAGGGGAAATATTGCGAGAGAGACAGAAATTCCAAAGTTCGGAGGCAATATCCGCCAATTGTTTGGATTTCGTGCCTCCTAAACGATTGATATATTGCACCGCCGCTACGTTGTCTAAACGTAAGAGAGCGCAACAATTGGATCTCTGCGAGAGAAAACTCTTGACGACGAAAAATGCTGCCAGGAGTTCCAACGCGTTGATGTGGAGAGGAGACTCTTCTACGGACCACGTCCCTCCTGTGGAGTCCGGGCCGCAGCGAGCTCCCCAGCCTAGGCGACTGGCGTCTGATTCCAGGACAATGTCCGGGCGGGGGCTGAAGATCGTTTTCCCATTCCATTCCAGGGCATGGTGGAGCCACCATCGGAGCTCCGCTTCCGAATCCGGACAAAGGGTGATTTTGTCCGAGTACTGAAGACCTCGACGCAAATGAAGGGCACCTAGACGTTGAAGGGCTCGGTAGTGAAGGGGCGCAGGGAAAATAGCCTGAATGGATGCCGACAACAGACCGACTATTCGGGACAGGAGTCTGAGAGATATCTGCCGTTTGTGCAAAACCGTCCTGATTTCCTTCCGAATCAGAGCCATTTTGTGGTGTGGTAAGCGTAAAACCGCTTGTCTGGTGTCCACCGAGAACCCCAAGAACTCCATCTCCTGGGCCGGAGATAGTATGGACTTCTTGTGGTTTAGGAGAAAACCTAGACCTTCCAGGAGAGATATCGCCCAACATTTGTGTGTTTCGGCTTGAGACTTCGAGCGAGCCATAATGAGAAGATCGTCTAGATAGATTATCAGACGTACCCCCCTGCGACGCAACATGGCGATAACCGGTTTCATTATCTTGGTAAAACACCAAGGGGCCGCTGAAAGGCCGAAGGGAAGGCAGGTAAACTGCCACGTATGTCCCCGCCATCTGAATCTCAGATACTTTTGGGAGGATCGGTGCATAGGAACCGTCAGATATGCATCTTTTAAATCTATCTTTACTAGCCAATCCCCCTGGACAAGAAGGTCCCTGAGCATATGGATACCCTCCATCTTGAAGTGGCGATAGACCACGTATTGGTTCAGATTTTTTAGATTTATTACCGGACGATATCCACCGTCCTTCTTTCGAACCAGGAAAAGGTTGTTTATGAACCCCGGAGACTCGGGGTCTACCTCTATGACAGCGTGTTTTGCGATCAGGTCTCGTAGTTCTAAGTCTATGAGGTTCCTGTTGTGTTCTGAAAAATGAATGGGGTGCGGGGCCCCCGTCATGGTAGGTATTGTCATGAAGTCTATCTGGTAACCCTGAATTGTGGACAGAATCCAATCGTCTGCCGTAATCATGAACCAGGCATGGGTAAAATGTTTCAGTCTGCCCCCTATTGGTATGTGAGGGTGGTATGGGACACTCACCGGTAGGAGGTCGGGATCTCGGGAAGCCCCTGCCGCCGCGACTCCTCCATGGACGTCCTCTAGGGGGGAAGAATGGTGCCGGTTGTGCAAGGGTGGTAGTGTATTGCTGCTGTGTTGGCGTAAAGGCCTGATTGGGGGCCCTTGAGAAGGCCCTATAGTAACCAGCACGGCCGGCAGAGCGGCCTCTACCTCTGCCGGCCTTGGCAAAAACCCGGGTACCTGAACCGGACTTCTTCAGGGACGACTGGGCCTTGTCCAGGCTATTGAACAGACCCACAAATTTATTAATATTTTTAATTAGGTCCTCCCCAAATAGGAGACCCTCAGCCGAGGGACCTGGCTCAGACTCTGCTAGATGAGAAAGCTGTGGGTCCAGCTTCATCAAAAGAGACCTGCGCTGTTCTATGGCACAGGTCGTGTTGGCTGAACCTAGAAGGCATATGGCCCGCTGGGCCCAACCCCGTAACTGCACTAGATCTACCGGTTCATCGGTGTTGGCCGCCTGTTCAGACAGGTTCAGGATCTTTGTTAAGGGTCCCAGCAGGTCTAAGATGCGATCCTGGATCGACTTAAAGGAGCGTTCAATGCCCTTTTTAGCATATTTCCCTGTTTTTGTCAGGTACTTAAGCAGGATCGGGTCAATCTCTGGGGTGACTGCCACTTTATGGGGTACGAATGGCCTGGGACATTCTGCCCTTAGTTTATTTTGGTCTTTCCTATCAAGGATCTTCCTGACCCAATGTTCCACATATTGTGAAACTTGCGGAATCGGGGCCCAGTCCCCTGACCTAGGGTGTGTGATACTTTCGGGATTAAAGAAAGGTTCACCCAGAGAGTCCAGAATAGTTGTGGACTGAAATTGTGAGTTGGTTTCCGTTTCAGGAACCATGTACCCAGCATCCTCCATTTCCGCATCGGAATCGTCCGATGAAAGGATCAGAGATCCGTCAGGTGACTCCTCGTCTGATTCCTCGTTAAACGAGTCCGGTTTAACCCGGTGGGCAGAAATAAATTTTTTATTAGTGATCTCCTTGTTTGTCAAGGGTCGTTCATTGTTCGGATGTCTGGGTCGGCAGGCCGTGGAGGGTCCTGCCTCAAGCATGAGTTTTACTTCCCCTGCCGGGGAGTCGGTGTGGGTCAATAAATGTTTCCTCTTGCAAGAGGCTTTTCCCACTTTCATTGCCTCAGGGTGAGGTAAGATGTTGGTCACAGTGGCAGCTAATGCTGCTTGAATAGAATTATTAATGATGTCCTGAATTTGAGCAGCTGTGAGCAACTGAGGGGTCTCAGGGGTGATCCCCTGATCTGCTCCATGTGAAGCTAGGTTCCTAGAACCTTCTGCCATATTTAGTAGTAAACAAGGAATTTGCTCAGGCAAACCGTTTCCTACAGACCACTGATTACAGTGCTCCGTCTTTTTCAATAAACTGCCTGAGGTGAAATATATATGTGTGTAAGTCTACCGTGCCCTGATAGTGGTCACGCTATCAGGGAGAGAATGAATCCAGCAGCCAAGCCCGCACAGCACCTTCCCCTAGTAGATCAGCCGCTGAATGCAGCGGTGAAGAGCGGTGGGCAGGTCCTGTGTTCGGCGCGTCGCGGTGACGTCACCGGAGCGCTGCCATTGGTCGAACGAACGCGGGTATACTAGAGAGGGAGAGAGTCTATGATCGGCCCGCCCCCTCCTACGAGAAGGGCGCGAATCGCCCTGAGGTATATAGTTCAAGGGACACACACGCAAGTGGGGGGGAGAAAAAGGCGTTTGAAGCGCCAGAAAAACGAAGCGCAGCCGCGCCTCACAATCGAATAAACAATACAATTTTACAATACAATTTACACCATAGACAAAAAGCAAGAATATGAGGTACTTAACTGGCCATGAGCAGAAAGAAAGAGGAAGTTCCTGGTTTCATGCAGACGTTATATAGGATCTCCTGGGGGAGGGGTTTCCGGTCTCAGGGATTCTGGGATTTGTAGTAAAGTTCTCTTTGTAAAATTTTTCTTTTTTAAAGTATTGAATTCTGTATTCTGCTATGAGCATTAGTAAAGAAAGTTAATGCAAGATATGAGCCTCCTGTCTGAAATATAATTCATAATTAATTTCTGAAGAATACGGAGCAGTTGTTTTGGAAGCTTGATCGGGATCATCTGGAACTTATATAGGATCTTTGGGATCAACACCATTTTACAGAAATTTATTCGTCCGAACCATGAAATTGGTCTGTTTTTTATTCTAGTTATTTCCTTTTTGATTTCTTCTATCAGGGGGATATAGTTGATTTCATAAATTCTCCTTTCCGTATTCGCTAAGTAGATTCCTAGGTATTTGAGCTCTTTTACCCATGGGAATTTATATTCTGATCTAAGGATCCGAATATCCTCCTTGGGTGTACTTGGGTGTACTGGCATTTAATATTTCCGTTTTAGTAATATTTAATTTAAAATTTGAGATTTCCCCATATTGGGTACATACATTTAATAGTTTTGGGATAAAGAATTTCATTAGTTGCCATACAGAAGGCGTAGTGTATGTGTTGCAATGTAGTTGTAACCTACAATATGTAGGAAGGACAAAAAGAGCATTAATGGTCCGTATAAAAGAATGTGTTGTGAATATTGAGAATGGCTTCACTAAACATAATGTCAGCCGACACTTTCTGGAGAAACATAAGAAAGACCCCAGACATCTGACCTTTTGGGGGATTGATAAATTTAATAAGACTTGGAGAGGAGCCCATCTGGTATCAGCCAAATGGAATCCCAGTGGATCCATTCTCTGAATACCATGGTCCCTTATGGATTAAACGTTGAGTTTGATTTAAATTGTTTTCTTAGTAATTTTTAACTTTATTATTTTAGGTTTTGAGGTACACTTGATCCCTATTTTAGATAGATTGGCTTTATGTAACTATGTAAACGGAAGGGGTGTCACTCGTTTCCCATTTGATCACCCCGGTTTTTCTATTAGTTATCATCCAATTCTATTTTAGCCTTTTATTGTTTTTGGGCTACTGTATTTATTTTATTTTATTTTTATTTTTATTTTAATTTTATCGAGTGGTAACTTGCATGCAACAAGCATAGTATTGACTTACATGTGAGGCATAGACATCCAATCTACTTGTTTGTACTTTGGATATCTAATGTTGCTTTTTACATCAATTTAGTGACTATGTGCAATTTCCAACATTGGCACTCTACATAAGTGCATAGGCTGATCATTCGGCTTTACAGTCATTGATTTCCCTCCCTTTCCTGTAATGACCTATAAGGCATTATATATTCAATGTCTCGTCGAATATGATTTGGAGTCTATACTGCTGATGATTCGGCTTTATAGTCACTGATTCGCCTCCCTTTCCTGAAATGTCCATGTTGTCATTCCATATTCGATGTCCGGTCGAATATAATCGGGAGTTTGTATCACATATAAACACAGCAATATAGGTGGTTTATTATATCATATTTTATGATTTATTCATTATTTATATCATTGTTTTGGTATACTGGTATCTGTTTCATAAATCCCTGAATACTATTAGCCGTTTTCCCATATCAAAAATGGCCGCAGAGACACTTCCGTTTTCGACGGAGTATCGAAAATGGCCGCGATTTGATTTCCGCTTTTTACCTATAAAAGAATGTATCTGATAGGCCCATGGTAACCTCTGATGAAGTCACGTGACGTGACGCAACGCGTAAGGTCAACCGGAAGTGACGTGACACCCTGACCGTCCGACCGGAAGTGCCATTGTTTTTGGTGTTTTTACTCGTTTTTCTTTCTGTAAGTGTGTTTACTTTATTAAACCATTTTTAAGTTTACGTACTTCACTATGTGAGCTTCATTTTCCTTTTGGATCATCCGTTACATTTTCGATCGGACGTCGAATGTGGTTGAGACTGGCTTAAAGATTGCATTGGAGACGGCTGCCTACAGGATCATCATTGCATGTGTTTGATGCCCCTTTCTTCCTTGTGGAAGGTAAGCGCTCTGTGAGCACGTTCATCTGTGAAGTTTCATCTGGGTGAGTACGTTGTTACATGGATAGAAGCCTTGTCACTGATTGATTTATGTTAGTCTCCCCACTGGATTTTACTTATTTGGGACATTTGTTGTTGCACTTATTGCACATATTTGGATTATTAATTTAATCACATATTTGGGACATTTGTTGCTGCACTGTATTGCACATATTTTGGATTATTATTTTATCACTATTTGTATATTAATGCTCACTTGCTGGTTTGGATTGATTATTTAGTTTAGTTTAAGTTTGCGCTCATCATTACACCTTTATATCCTATCTTTGTTGTTAGCACATACTCGATTTGAGCTGCATGATATTAGTTTTATTATCTTCTCTATTGGGTCTATTCACTATTGGCTAGCGCTTTAGTTTTCTTTTTTATAATTCTCTGAGACTGCCCTACACTGCAAGGACATTTGAGTGCCATGCGAGAAGTTTACAGATCCCCCCGGAGGGTTGGGTCCACCCCCTTGACCCCATCTCCCCACCTTTATCCCCACCCTCCCACCCTTACCCCCCATCCCCCCCTTACCCCCCATCCCCATCCCTACCCCCCTCCCCTCACCCTTCCCCCACCCCTTTCCCCCCTCCTGTTTGTGTTTCCTATGTTTTCCTTTATTTCTCCCTCTATTTATTTTGTATGTCCCCCAGGGGTGACGTACGCCTCATGACTTTTTTCCACAGTTAGGGGCATTCAAGGGGCGGGTAACAGTCATCTATTGAGAATGGCTCTGCCACAAATTATTGCTTACCTGCACCTGGAATCATTATGGAATACTATAGTTTGCTTTTTCTTTTCCTTTTTTTTCTTTTTTTCTATTATGCCTTAGTTTTATATTTTTCTCCTCCCATACTGGCTTCCACTTGATGGGTGCGAGAAGATTGGGTGGCAAGGCGCCCCAGTTTAACTCTAGAGTGTTTCTCACCACCATTTGGTCGGGGATAATTAATGTTTGCCTTACATTTCTTTTGATACAAATAGAATTGTTTAGGCATTGTGTGGTTGGGAGGTACAATCTCAGTCCATTTTTGTTTATCTCTGTTTTCGTTCTAACATTGGTATTTGTTGACTGTTTTTCTTTCCGATCGTGTGGAGCAAAAGAGGAGCGCACTTCCACTCTCTGGGTGGCTGCCTCCCTTTCCCCCACAAAGTGCTGGTTCCTATCGGGACACAAAGCACTTCAATTTGTTTAACCTCAATAGATAGGGCTCTATCGTGAGGTAGTTACTACACTCTCCAATCCTTACTCTAGACTCATCTACTCTATTTCTACCCTGTTCTTGCTTCATATGTGGATGTGTTAAATAGAGTTTACCATCATAACTCAGATTCTTTCTCGTATTCTGACACTTGGTTTCAGGTCCCGATTGGTGGGCGTCCATTCCTGAGTCGGTCTCATGGCGTATTCCTCGCTAGGCAGCCCTCCAGTGGTGATTTCTCACAATATCCGGGGATTGAACACACCAGAAAAGCGATCGACGTTGCTCAGGGAACTTAAAAAAGGTAAACCTCACTTCGTATTTTTACAGGAGACGCATTTTAAAACACACCATGTATCCAGACTCACCGACTCAACATTCTTTAGGGTATTCCACGCCACTAATGATCTCGCCAAGTCCAAAGGGGTCACTATCCTGATCCACAAAGATGCTCCCTTCCAACTCACGGGCCAACAGGTGGATCCCGAGGGCAGGTACTTATTTCTCAAGGGGACTTACAGTGGCATTCCTCTCCCCCTAGCGAATGTCTACTTCCCAAATAGGGCACACCTGACCTTTTGTAGACAGATAGTCCAACAATTACAGTGCATTGCGGTGGGTTGTATAGTGTTGGGTGGAGATTTTAACATCCCGTTGAACCCGTTGAACCCTTTGGTGGACACATCCAATGGTAAATCTAGCGTGAAGTATAGGACTCTCAAGCAGATCAAATCCCTTCTTCACTCTTTACAATTGATCGATACTTGGAGGTTCCTGAATCCAGATGGACGGGACTTCACATTCTTTTCATTCCCACATGACAAATATACGCGCATAGACTATCTATTTGTCACACAAAAAGATCTGTCACTGCTGACGGATGCAAGAATAGGTATAGGTTCGATCTCAGACCATGCCCCTATTGCCTTGACGCTAGATTCCCTCAAGAAGCAACAAAAGTCCCAGACTTGGAGACTAAACTCCTCACTGCTTACGAACCCAGTGTTGTTAGAAGACATAAGGCGGTCTTTCAAAAACAATTTGAGCTGAACATCACACCGAATATGGATCCCCTCAGGCCGCGTACACACGATGAGATATGTCCGCTCAAACTTGTCCGACGGACAGTTTAGAGCGGACAATGACATGTCTCATCGGATTTTGGTCCGATGGCGTGTACACACCATCGGATCAAAATCCCCGACAGCGCGGTGACATGGCGGTGACGTTCACGCCGCCACGTCACCGCACCAGGAAGAAAAATACTTCTGGGCATGCGTCAAATCCATTCGACACATGTGCGGGAAGATATGTCCGCTGGTGAGTGTACTGACCAGCGGACATATCCGACGGACATGTCTCCGGCAGACACATTTTAAAGCATGTTTTAAAATTTGTCCGCCGGCCATACACATGATCGGATTTGTCCGCTGAACTGGTCCGTCGGACCAGTTTGAGTGGACAAATTTGATCGTGTGTACGCAGCTTAACAATTTGGGAAGCACACAAGTGCACACTCAGAGGAGAAATAATAAAAATGGGAGTGAAACGTAAGAGGGATAAGGGGGAGGAGATTATGAACATTTTTGGCCGCATCCACAAGTTGGAAACGCTTCACAAGCAGTCCCTCTCTTTGGACACAGCCTCGGAGCTGCTGGAGGCTAGGAAAGCTCTACAACAGATTCTGGACAACAGGGCTAAACGCTTTCTGTTTTTCAGAAAGAAAATGTATTATGAGTCGGGTAACAAAACAGGCAAATATCTGGCAAAGGCACTGAGAGAACATATCCACAGCAATACTATCATAGGGATTAGGAGTGCAGGAGGCAAATTGGATGTGTCTACTGAGGAGATTGCAAAACATTTCCAATCCTATTATACCGGCTTATATAACCTACCGCAACAACACAGGCCCCCAGGTTTATTGGGAAACAGGCAGCGCATTATAAAAGAGTTCCTTGAAGGAAGTGGGCTGCCCACACTAGACGATCTTGAGGTTGGTACACTGGAGGGGCCGATCACCCCCACAGAAATTCAAGATGTCATTAAACATTTAAAATTGGGCAAGAGCCCGGGCCCAGTTGGCTTTACAGCTATCTACTACAGATCCCTAGTCAATCTTGTTTCAGATCTGCTAGCGAAACCTTTGAATTCACTGGCCACCCCTAGAGAGGTGACACAAGATTGGCTGTCAGCCTTCATTACAGTGATCCCAAAACCTGACAAGGACCCCTCTGAGTGTACCAGCTACAGGCCTATATCCCTGCTTAATTTGGGCCATTTTTTTTCCAAAATAATCGTTAATCGAATAACACCGCTCCTTCAGAAGTTAATTGGCCCTGAGCAGGTGGGCTTCATGCCAGGCAAGGAAGCGAGGGACAACATTTACAAGGCCCTGCTCCTGGTACATGCGGCCGTCCCACTGAGTATCGAGGGCCTTCTCCTGTCCACGGATGCGGAGAAGGCCTTCGACCGCGTATCATGGGACTATATGCTGGTGACTTGTGAGCATGTTGGACTCGGTCCCAAGATGCTGACCTGGATAGCCTCACTATACCAAAACCCAACAGCTAGATTAAAAATAAACGGGACCCTCTCGGGAAAGGTTCACATTTCGAACGGTACGAGACAGGGTTGCCCGCTCTCACCACTTTTGTTTATTCTCTCGTTGGAGCCCTTTATCAGAACCGTAAACATGGAGGGCTCGGGTAATGGTTTCACAGTGGGGGGTAGAGAATATACGGTTGCCGCCTTTGCGGACGACTTGCTTTCTTTCCTAACCAATCCTCATACCACTATCCCCAACTTAATAAAACACTTCACACAATTTGGGTACATTTCCAATTTAAGGCCATGAACATTAGCCTTCCAGAGCATGTTCTGGCAGCTGCTAGAGAGGCCTCCACCTTTAGGTGTACTGCCAAGAGTTTGAAATACTTAGGAATCAGACTGACACCCCGATTATCCTTGATTTTTAATGAAAACTTCAACCCACTTTATGGTTCTATCGAAAAAGATCTTAAGAACTGGCACAAAGGATTTTTCTTGTGGTTCCTCCCGAGTAGGGATGAGCCGAACACCCCCGGGTTCAGTTCGCACCAGAACGTTCGAACAGACCACGGGTTCGCACGAATATTTCGAACCCCATTGAAGTCTATGGGACCCGAACGTTCGAATTCAAAAACGGTCGTTTTAAAGACCAAAATTCAATTAAATGTTGGAAAACGTCATTCAGAACCCGGGTCTTGCCCCAGGGAACATGTATCAATGGAATTAAAAAAAAAAAAAAAACATTTTAATGATGCTTAAAGTGAAAAAAAAAATCCTTTAAATATCACACCTGCTGGGTGTCTATAGTAGTGGCACGTGTTTAGAAATGTCCCTGCACAACATGAGAGGACTATAAAAAAAAGTAATTAATGCTACTTGCACAAGTTCTGTGTGGCAACATTATGTCGAATATTTTAGCGGTGGTGGGGGGGCCATTATTGTTTTGTGAAAGAATTTTTTTAGAAAAAACACACCCCTCAAACATACTGTAATTGGAGCTCAACAAGGAGCCACGTGCAAAGTATTGCATCAAAAATTGTTATTAGGCGCCCCTGTTAAACAGGGGCTGAAAAATTGTGCCTTGGGCACAACACAACACTTGCAACCCCTCACAATAACTCCAATCGGGGCGCAACAAGGAGCAACGTGGAAATTATTGCATCAAAAATTGTTATTAGGCGCCCCTGTTAAACAGGGGCTGAAAAATTGTGCCTTGGGCACAACACAACACTTGCAACCCCTCCCAATAACTCCAATTGGAGCGCAACAAGGAGCCACGTGCAAATTATTGCATCAAAAATTGTTATTAGGCGCCCCTGTTAAACAGGGGCAGAAAATTTGGGCCTTGGGCACAACACAACACTGCAACCCCTCACAATAACTCCAATTGGAGCGCAACAAGGAGCCACGTGCAAATTATTGCATCAAAAATTTTTATTAGGCGCCCCTGTTAAACAGGGGCAGAAAATTTGGGCCTTGGGCACAACACAACACTGCAACCCCTCACAATAACTCCAAATGGAGCGCAACAAGGAGCCACGTGCAAAGTATTGCATCAAAAATTGTTATTAGGCGCCCCTGTTAAAACAGGGGCAGAAAAATTGGGCCTTGGGCACAACACAACACTGCAACCCCTCACAATAACTCCAATTGGAGAGCAACAAGGAGCCACGTGCAAAGTATTGCATCAAAAATTGTTATTAGGCACCCCTGTTAAAACAGGGGCAGAAAAATTGGGCCGTGGGCACAACACAACACTGCAACCCCTCACAATAACTCCTATTGGAGCGCAACAAGGAGCCACGTGCAAAGTATTGCATCAAAAATTGTTATTAGGCGCCCCTTTTAAACAGGGGCAGAAAAATTGGGCCTTGGGCACAACACAACACTTTGCAGCCCCTTCCAATAACTCTAATTGGAGCGCAACAAGGAGCCACATGCAAATAATTGCATCAAAAATTGTTATTAGGCGCCCCTGTTAAACAGGGGCAGAAAAATTGGGCCTTGGGCACAACACAACACTGCAACCCCTTACAATAACTCCAATTGGAGCGCAACAAGGAGCCACGTGCAAAGTATTGCATCAAAAATTGTTATTAGGCACCCCTGTTAAAACAGGGGCAGAAAAATTGGGCCTTGGGCACAACACAACACTGCAACCCCTCACAATAACTCCAATTGGAGCGCAACAAGGAGCCACGTGCAAAGTATTGCATCAAAAATTGTTATTAGGCGCCCCTTTTAAACAGGGGCAGAAAAATTGGGCCTTGGGCACAACACAACACTTGCAGCCCCTTCCAATAACTCTAATTGGAGCGCAACAAGGAGCCACATGCAAATAATTGCATCAAAAATTGTTATTAGGCGCCCCTGTTAAACAGGGGCAGAAAAATTGGGCCTTGGGCACAACACAACACTGCAACCCCTTACAATAACTCCAATTGGAGCGCAACAAGGAGCCACGTGCAAAGTATTGCATCAAAAATTGTTATTAGGCGCCCCTGTTAAACAGGGGCAGAAAATTTGGGCCTTGGGCACAACACAACACTGCAACCCCTCACAATAACTCCAAATGGAGCGCAACAAGGAGCCACGTGCAAAGTATTGCATCAAAAATTGTTATTAGGCGCCCCTGTTAAAACAGGGGCAGAAAAATTGGGCCTTGGGCACAACACAACACTGCAACCCCTCACAATAACTCCAATTGGAGAGCAACAAGGAGCCACGTGCAAAGTATTGCATCAAAAATTGTTATTAGGCACCCCTGTTAAAACAGGGGCAGAAAAATTGGGCCTTGGGCACAACACAACACTGCAACCCCTCACAATAACTCCAATTGGAGCGCAACAAGGAGCCACGTGCAAAGTATTGCATCAAAAATTGTTATTAGGCGCCCCTTTTAAACAGGGGTAGAAAAATTGGGCCTTGGGCACAACACAACACTTGCGACCCCTCCCAATAACTCTAATTGGAGCGCAACAAGGAGCCACGTGCAAATAATTGCATCAAAAATTGTTATTAGGCGCCCCCGTTAAAACAGGAGCAGAAAAATTGGGCCTTGGGCACAACACAACACTGCAACCCCTCACAATAACTCCAATTGGAGCGCAACAAGGAGCCACGTGCAAAGTATTGCATCAAACAATTTTATTAGGCGCCCCTGTTAAACAGGGGCAGAAAATTTGGGCCTTGGGCACAACACAACACTGCAACCCCTCACAATAACTCCAAATGGAGCGCAACAAGGAGCCACGTGCAAAGTATTGCATCAAAAATTGTTATTAGGCGCCCCTGTTAAAAAAGGGGCATAAAAATTGGGCCTTGGGCACAACACAACACTGCAACCCCTCACAATAACTCCAATTGGAGAGCAACAAGGAGCCACGTGCAAAGTATTGCATCAAAAATTGTTATTAGGCACCCCTGTTAAAACAGGGGCAGAAAAATTGGGCCTTGGGCACAACACAACACTGCAACCCCTCACAATAACTCCAATTGGAGCGCAACAAGGAGCCACGTGCAAAGTATTGCATCAAAAATTGTTATTAGGCGCCCCTTTTAAACAGGGGCAGAAAAATTGGGCCTTGGGCACAACACAACACTTGCAACCCCTCCCAATAACTCTAATTGGAGCGCAACAAGGAGCCACGTGCAAATAATTGCATCAAAAATTGTTATTAGGCGCCCCTGTTAAACAGGGGCAGAAAAATTGGGCCTTGGGCACAACACAACACTGCAACCCCTCACAATAACTCCAATTGGAGCGCAACAAGGAGCCACGTGCAAAGTATTGCATCAAAAATTGTTATTAGGCGCCCCTGTTAAACAGGGGCAGAAAAATTGGGCCTTGGGCACAACACAACACTTGCAACCCCTCCCAATAACTTTAATTGGAGCGCAACAAGGAGCCACGTGCAAATTATTGAATCAAAAATTATTAGGCCCCCCTCTTAAACAGGGGCAGAAAAATTGGGCCTTGGGCACAACACAACACTGCAACCCCTTACAATAACTCCAATTGGAGCGCAACAAGGAGCCACGTGCAAAGTATTGCATCAACATTTTTTATTAGGCACCCCTGTTAAACAGGGGCTGAAAAATTGTGCCTTAGGCAATGGTGGCGGAGCCCAGAAACACAACATTTCTTACTAGCTATCAGCAAGAAAAGTGAGGAGGAGAAGGATATTCCATCAGCAGCATAAGAGGACAGTCACTCAGCATCAGCAGTCTAAAAGGGATCCGACATTTCAACAAAAAGATATTATTCATTAATATCAGCATCAGGTGCTTGGTAGCTGGTGTTGATCCAAGCCTGATTCATTTTGATGAAGGTCAGTCGATCAACAGAGCCGGTGGAGAAGCGCACCCTGTGATCAGTCACAAAGCCTCCAGCAGCACTGAATGTCCGTTCTGAAAGAACACTGGATGCAGGGCAAGCCAGTAGCTCAATTGCGTACTGGGCAAGCTCTGGCCAGTGATCCATCCTCAAGACCCAGTAAGCCAGAGGATTTTCGGTGGGGAAGGTGTCCAAGTCAGATCTCCCCTAGGTACTTCTGGACCATGTAAACCAGACGCTGGCGATGGTTTCTGGAACCGGTCAGACCTTGGGGCTGCAGACTTAAAAACTGCCTGAACACATCGGTCAGATGACCACCTTCTCCACCGCCCCTTCTGTGACTCACCGAAGCCTCAGCAAGACGTTGTCCAGAGCCAGGTTTTGGTAATCCCCCCGGTTCTGGGAACGCATTGCACAGACCCTTCTGCAAGGCCTCCCGCAGAAGTTTCATCTTCTGCTCCCTCTGCGATGGCAACATAAGGTCCGCAACCTTACTCTTGTAACGTGGATCAAGGAGAGTCACCAGCCAGTAATGATCCCTCTCCTTAATAGCACGTACACGAGGATCCTTACGCAGGCTTTGCAGGATCATGGAGGCCATGCAGTGTAGGTTTGCAGAGGCATTCGGGGCACAGTCCTCTGGGTCACTGAGGACGACAGGATCCACAGGCACCTCATCCCAACCACGTAAAACTCCACGTGCTCCTTGGGACTGTAAATGATCTTTTGAAGACTGCTGCTGCTGAGTGCTAGGCTCCACCTCCATGCTGCTGATACAATCCTCCTTCTCCTCCTCCTCTTCCTGTGTGCTAGGTGGACAAGCAGGACCACTGTCTGGGTAAAGGGGGCCTTGAGAGGTAAGGAAGTCCTCCTCTTCCTCCCTCTGTTCTGCCTCAAGGGCCCTGTCCATTATTCCACGTAGCGTGTTCTCCAACATGTGAATAAGAGGGACAGTCTCACTGATGCATGCACTGTCACTGCTCACCATCCTCGTGGCCTCCTCAAATGGTGACAGGACAGTGCATGCATTCCTGATCAAGGCCCATTGGCGTGGGAAAAAAAACCTAGCTGCCCTGACCCAGTTCTGCTGCCATATTGGCACAGGTACTCATTGATGGCCCATTGCTGCATGTGCAGCCGCTGCAGCATGGCCAACGTTGAGTTCCATCTGGTGGGCATGTCACAAATTAGGTGGTTCTTGGGCAGGTTTTATTCCCTTTGGAGGTCAGTCAGCCGAGCAGTGGCATTATATGACCTTCGAAAATGCACACAGACTTTCCTGGCCTGCTTCAGGACATTCTGCAAGCCCGGGTACCTGCCCAAGAACCGCTGCACCACCAAATTGAGGACATGCGCAAAATAGGGCACGTGGGTGAGTTGGTGCCATTATCGCTGACCACCATTCCAGGCTTCATCTGGCGTGGCGTCAACCACCTCTCAGCCTGACCCTGCAGAGCTGACAAAACCTCTTCCCCAGTGTGGCTCCTGTCTCCCAAGCACACCAGCTCTAGCACCGCATGGCATCTCTTGGCCTGCATTCCTGCGTATCCCCTCGTACGCCTACGGAGCACGGCTGGTTCGGAGAAAACATCCCCACATGAAGAGGCCACAGAGGAAGAGGAAGAGGAGGGGGTGGAGGAAAGAGGTGTGTCACGAGCAGTAGTATTGTTTTGGAGGCGTGGTGGCGGAACAACCTCCAAAACTACTGGACCTTGCCCTGCGTCCTTCCCAGCTGCCAGCAGAGTCACCCAATGCGCTGTAAAAGACAGGTAACGTCCCTGTCCATGCCTGCTGGACCATGAGTCAGCAGTAATATGCACCTTACCACTGACCGCCCTGTCCAGCGAGGCATGGACATTGCCTTCCACATGCCGGTAAAGAGCCAGAATAGCCTTCCGTGAGAAAAAGTGGCATTTTGGTACTTGCCACTGAGGTACTGCACATTGCACAAACTCACGGAAGGGGGCAGAATCTACCAACTGAAAAGGTAGCAGTTGAAATGCTAGCAATTTCGCTAAGCTAGCATTCAACTGCTGGGCATGTGGATAGCTGGGATTGTACTTCTTTCAGCGCTGCAGCAGCTGGGGCAGGGAAATTTGCCTGGTACTATCAGTAGATTGACCACTACTACTAGCTTGTGACACACCTATTTCTACACCTTCACTGCAGGCTTCAGAGAGGACTGGGGGTCTACTGGGGTTGGAGGTCCCAGAAGGGCAAGGGGGGGTACGCTTTTATCTTTGGTGTGGGTCTTTTTGGTGTGCTTGCCAACGAGCTGCGTGGCAGGTCGACATATGTCTGGACAAGCATGTGGTACCCAGGCGGTTGATGTTTTGGCCACGCGAGATACGCTTGCAACATAAGTTGCAAATAGCAAAGGTACGATCTTGTGGACATGTTTCGAAAAAGGCCCACACCAAAGAACTTTTGCTGTACCGGTCAGACACAGCAGCGCCATGCACAAGCGCTGTAGATGTGCGCTGTAATGCAGTGGGTGTGACCTTAAGCTGACCCCTGGAGGGCATCCTGCCTCTTTGGAGATGTGCCTGTGTGTCAGTACTGGATCCCTCTAGGACCCAGCGCACTCACCTGACACAGCCTTGGCTGGGAAACCCTGATTGGCCAGCTCTCCTTTAAAACACCTGTGTTTTCATCCAATCAGTGCTCGTGATAGAGTTACTCTGCTTGCCTTGTGAGATCCAGCCTGACCTGTTTATCTGTAAACTTTGTGTATGACCCGGCTTGTTTGACCCTGCTTGTTGCTTCCGATTTGATACCTTTCGAACTCTGATTATCCGTGTATGACCCGGCTTGCCGAGACCACATCCGTTGCAGTGGTGCACTACTAGCACCAGCAACTCCACCAACATCCACACCTGCGGTGAACTAGAAGTTCCAGCTTTCCTGCTCATCAAAACACCTACTTCAGCAGTGAACTATAAGTGCCAGCTGTCCCGCTCGTCTCAACCCTGCATCCGTGGTGAACTACAAGTCCCAGCGCTGACCTGCTTCTCAAGACCTGCTCATGGTATGTGCTCTTGTTATTGAACTATAGGCATATTAGCACACCTGAACTGTTGTCTGCTGCTAGCCTGATATGAAACCTGACATTATCACGAGCCATACATAAAAAGGGAAAACCCATCATGGATTCTGAGCAGGCTCAGATGTTTGCACAAGAACTTTGCCGTTTATCCCATCAAGTTCAGCAAATGGCCACAGAGCTCACTAAGGTGCAATCCCCTACTACAACTGTTACAAAAACTTTATCTGAACCAAAAATTCCTTTGCCTGACCGTTTTTCTGGCGACCGTAAGGGATTCTGCAACTTTAAAAACAGCTGCAAATTATATTTCAAATTAAGGCCATCCTCTTCTGGCTCTGAAACTCAGAGAGTTCAGATCATTATCTCTCTGCTACAGAGTGACTCCCAGGCTTGGGCCTTTAACCTTGAACCAAACCATCCAGCCCTGCTAACTGTAGATGCCTTCTTTGAAGCCCTTGGATTGCTGTACGATGATCCAGATCGTATAGCTACTGCAGAATCAACCCTGTGTAACTTAAAGCAAGGAACCACCACAGCTGAAATGTATTGCTCAGAGTTTCGCAGGTGGGCCCCAGAATCTGGCTGGAATGATGCAGCTCTCCGCAGCCAGTTCAGAATAGGTCTTTCAGATGCAATTAAGGATGCTCTGGTCAACTTCTCCTATCCACCCTCACTGGAGGAAGCTATGTGTCTAGCCATTAGAATTGATCGCCGTCAGCGAGAGAGGGGGCGAGAAAAAAATATGGCTGTGGCAAACTGTATACCTCCCTTACCACCTGACCATCCAACCTCCAGTGCCAGTTCAGTGGAAGAACCTATGCAGCTAGGCTCCACCCGGCTATCTGCCCAGGAACACACACGCCGGCGTAATATGGGACTTTGCCTATATTGTGGCCTCAGGGGTCACATGCTCCGTTCGTGCCCTACACGTCCGGGAAACTCCCGGACCTAGGTGATTATGGGGAGGTCACCTTAGGTCTGCTTTCATCTCCCCAGGGGGACAGTCGTATACTTCTACCCAGTGTTATTCACTTTGGGACAGGAAACTCATATGCTAGATTGCCCAGTCTGCCTAATTTCTGTGGATAACCGGCCTCTCTCACAAGACCTTGTGCTTCAGTCCACCAATCCCTTCCAGTTACAATTGGGGGCCCTGCACTGGGAGAAGATTTCATGTCTTGTCATTGACTCTCCATCCACTCCTTTGATCCTAGGCCTTCTTTGGCTTCAGAAGCACAATCCTGTAATTGACTGGCGAACAGGAAATATTCTGGCTTGGTCCAATCAGTGTAAAGAAAGTTGCATCCAGCACCCTGTTCGACTTGCTGCTTGTCAAGTGGGAATGGAACAGATTCCGCTTTGTTATAAGGACTTTCAGGATGTGTTTTCTAAAGGGAGTGCTGACACCTTACCACCTCATCGCAGTTATGACTGTCCCATTGACCTTTTGCCTGACACTACACCTCCGCGAGGGAGAGTCTTTCCATTGTCCGAACCAGAGAACCTTGCTTTGCAAGAATACATCCAGGAAAACCTAGCTAAAAGTTTCATCCGTCCCTCTACTTCTCCCGCAGGCGCAGGTTGCTTCTTTGTCCCAAAGAAGGACGGGGGTCTAAGACTTTGTGTTGACTACAGAGGTCTAAATAAAATAACCGTTCCCAATCAGTACCCTCTCCCTCTCATCACAGAGTTGTTCTCCCAAATCCAGGGAGCAAAGATTTTCTCCAAACTAGACCTAAGGGGAGCCTATAATCTAGTGCGCATCCGTGAAGGAGATGAGTGGAAGACAGCCTTTAACACCAAGGATGGCCACTACGAATGTCTTGTCATGCCTTTCGGTCTCAGGAATGCACCAGCTGTCTTTCAAAACTTTATGAATGACATTTTCCGTGACCTGTTGGGTCACTTTATGCTTGTATACTTGGATGATATTTTGATATATTCTCCCAATCTTGAAACGCATCAGAGGCACGTCCGCTCAGTGTTGGCCCGATTAAAGGCTCATTCCCTTTTTGTTAAGCCTGAAAAATGTTCATTTCATGTCAAACAAGTACCTTTTCTGGGCTACCTAATCTCTGACACAGGCCTAACCATGGATCCAGCCAAGATTCAGGCCATTCTAGACTGGGCATCACCTTCAGACCTGAAAGCAGTTCAGCGCTTCCTGGGCTTTGCAAATTTCTATCGGAAATTCATTAGGAATTTTGCCACCATTGCACATCCCATCACCTCTCTCACCAGGAAGTCTCAGTCTAAGTTTAAATGGACTACTGAAGCCCAGACAGCCTTCACTCAGTTGAAGAAAGCCTTTACCTCTGCACCAATTCTACGCCATCCTGTTCCTGAGCTGCCTTTTATTGTGGAGGTAGATGCATCCGAAGTAGGGGTGGGGGCGCTTCTGTCACAAAAGGACCCTGTAACTGCTGCCATCCACCCCTGTGCCTTCCTGTCCCGTAAATATTCCCCAGCAGAGCGCAACTATGATATAGGCAACAGAGAACTGTTAGCCATAAAGCTAGCTTTGGAGGAATGGAGACATTGGCTGGAGGGAGCTCGCTATCCATTCATAGTTCTGACTGACCACAAAAACCTTGAATACATCCGTTCTGCTAAAAGACTGAACTCACGTCAGGCCAGGTGGTCATTGTTCTTCTCCAGATTTGACTTCACAATTTCTTATTTACCAGGGCCAAAAAATGTTAAGGCCGATGCCTTGTCTCGCAGTTTTTTATCAGAATCCCCACCTCCGCTTCCTCCACAATCCATTATCTCTGAGGACAGGATTTTGGCTTTCACCCAGACTGACATCTCTGAGGCCTTATTACCTGCACAGGCTGAAGCCCCCCCTTCCACTCCCTCTGGTATGCTTTTTGTGCCCTTGGCTCTTTGTTTGCAGGTTTTGCAGCAGGTACATGCCTGCAGCGCATCCGGGGTTTAGACAAACTTATGAGATTATCTCTCGCAACCTCTGGTGGCCATCGATTAGGCAGGATGTGCTAGCCTTTGTCCAGGCTTGTGAGGTTTGTGCCAGAAGCAAGGGCAGTACCTCTAAGCCCTCCGGTCTTCTACGTCCTCTACCAATACCTACTTGTCCCTGGACCCATTTATCTATGGACTTTATCACTGACTTGCCTCCGTCCCAGGGATGTTCCACGATCTGGGTGGTGGTAGACAGGTTTAGTAAGATGGCCCACTTTGTTCCACTTCCGAAACTGCCGTCTGCTAGAGATCTGGCATCTTTATTCATTAAACATGTTTTCAGGCTCCATGGGGCACCAATTAACATTGTCTCAGACCGCGGCTCTCAGTTTATAGCCCAGTTTTGGAAGGCCCTTTGTTCTCAGCTAGGGATTAAGTTATCATATTCTTCAGCCTATCATCCCGAGACAAATGGCCAAACAGAAAGAACTAATCAGACTCTGGAGAAGATGGTACGTTGTCTGATGGCCAATGATGAGGTGGAGTGGGTCAACATCCTTCCATGGGCAGAGTTTGCGTTTAATAATTGTGCCAGTTCTTCTACAGGGACCTCTCCCTTCTTCTGTGTTTACGGGTTGCATCCTCGTGTGTGCTCCTTTGATCTTCCACCCTCTGATGTTCCAGATGCCAACACCACGATTGAAAATTTCTCCAAAATCTGGTCTGACGTCAATCGTGCTATTTCTCGTTCGGTGCAGGCATTTAAGAAAACGGCTGATAAGAGGCGCTCAAAGGCCCCTGGATATAAAGTTGGTGACAAAGTGTGGCTATCATCCAGGAATCTGTCCCTGCATGTTCCATCCAAGAAACTTGGCCCAAAATTCATCGGGCCCTATGAGATTTCGGAGATTGTTAATCCTGTGTCCTATAGATTAAAACTCCCCCCGTCCATGCGCATTCCTAATGTCTTCCATGTTTCTTTATTGAAACCTGTTCACTCTAGTCGCCAAGTAAATGAACCAGAACCTGTAGATGTGTCGGATAGCCAGGAATATGAAGTGGCATATATTCTTGACTCCAGACGAGTACGCAATTCCTTACAATATCTAGTTCATTGGAAAGGTTTTGGCCCAGAGGATCGATCCTGGATCCCAGCTCGCGATCTCCATGCTGATCGCCTTAAGAAGAAGTTCCATCTTCGATATCCAAGTAAGCCTGGGGGTGCAGGAGCAACCCCTCGAGAAGGGGGGGTACTGTCAGTACTGGATCCCTCTAGGACCCAGCGCACTCACCTGACACAGCCTTGGCTGGGAAACACTGATTGGCCAGCTCTCCTTTAAAACACCTGTGTTTTCACCCAATCAGTGCTCGTGATAGAGTTACTCTGCTTGCCTTGTGAGATCCAGCCTGACCTGTTTATCTGTAAACTTTGTGTATGACCCGGCTTGTTTGACCCTGCTTGTTGCTTCCGATTTGGTACCTTTCGAACTCTGATTATCCGTGTATGACCCGGCTTGCCGAGACCACATCCGTTGCAGTGGTGCACTACTAGCACCAGCAACACCACCAACATCCACACCTGCGGTGAACTAGAAGTTCCAGCTTTCCTGCTCATCAAAACACCTACTTCAGCAGTGAACTATAAGTGCCAGCTGTCCCGCTCGTCTCAACCCTGCATCCGTGGTGAACTACAAGTTCCAGCGCTGACCTGCTTCTCAAGACCTGCTCATGGTATGTGCTCTTGTTATTGAACTATAGGCATATTAGCACACCTGAACTGTTGTCTGCTGCTAGCCTGATATGAAACCTGACACTGTGCCTCGTCCTCCTCCTCCTCCTCCTCCTCCTCTCTCCTATCAGGCACCCAGGTAGAGTCAGTGACCTCATCATCCCCTCCCTCCTCATCACTGTCAACAACCTGGCAGTATGCTCCAGCTGGGGGAACATCATCACTGACAAATTGCTGTCCCTCTCGTCCGGGCTCACATCAATGCCTTCCTCATCAGAGTTCCGTCATCGGAGTCTTCAAAACGCTGCGCATCTTCCTGCAGCATGTACCCAACACTGTGTTAAAACAGTTCGGGGGACTCCTCAGGAGGACATGGTGGTACTAGGGAAGTATTGTGTGAAGCCATTGTGCAGAGGGAAGAGGACGCCTTGGCAGCTGCTTTGCCAGATAAACTTTGATCAGTCTGTGTGAGAGAGGATGAGGAGGATGAGGACGGCTAGGTCATCCACTCTACTAATTTCTCTGCATGTTGAGGCTCAACACGGCCAGCTCCCGAAAAGAAGTACGAGCGGCCACGGCCACGGCCACATGCTGAAGAGGATGCGCCACATACACTACCAGCGTTACCTCTACATGCAGAGCCTGCTTGCCCTCATGACTCTCTGCCTCTCTTTGTTGTCCTTCCAGACATATTTATGCGTTCAGGTGGTATATAACATCACAGGTGTGGTGACACTAACTGCGCTCAGGTGGTATATAACATCACAGGTGTGGTGACACTAACTGCGCTCAGGTGGTATATAACAGCACACGTACAGTGACACTAACTGCGCTCAGGTGGTATATAACAGCACACGTCCAGTGACACTAACTGCGCTCAGGTGGTATATAACAGCACACGTACAGTGACACTAACTGTGCTCAGGTGGTATATAGCAGCACACGTCCAGTGACACTAACTGTGCTCAGGTGGTATATAACAGCACAGGTGCAGTGACACTAAATGTGCTCAGGTGGTATATAACAGCACACGTACAGTGACACTAACTGCGCTCAGGTGGTATATAACATCACACGTCCAGTGACACTAACTGTGCTAAGGTGGAATATAACAGCACACGTCCAGTGACACTAACTGCGCTCAGGTGGTATATAACAGCACAGGTGCGGTGACACTAACTGCGCTCAGGTGGTATGTAACAGCACACGTACAGTGACACTAACTGCGCTCAGGTGGTATATAACAGCACACGTCCAGTGACACTAACTGCGCTCAGGTGGTTTATAACAGCACAGGTGCGGTGACACTAACTGCGCTCAGGTGGTATGTAACAGCACACGTACAGTGACACTAACTGCGCTCAGATGGTATATAACAGCACACGTACAGTGACACTAACTGCGCTCAGGTGGTATATAACAGCACAGGTGCGGTGACACTAACTGCGCTCAGGTGCTATGTAACAGCACACGTACAGTGACACTAACTGCGCTCAGGTGGTATATAACAGCACACGTACATTGACACTAACTGCGCTCAGGTGGTATATAACAGCACACGTACAGTGACACTAACTGCGCTCAGGTGGTATATAACAGCACAGGTGCGGTGACACTAACTGCGCTCAGGTGGTATGTAACAGCACACGTACAGTGACACTAACTGCGCTCAGGTGCTATGTAACAGCACGCGTACAGTGACACTAACTGCGCTCAGGTGGTATATAACAGCACACGTACAGTGACACTAACTGCGCTCAGGTGGTATATAACAGCACACGTACAGTGACACTAACTGCGCTCAGGTGGTATATAACAGCACAGGTGCGGTGACACTAACTGCGCTCAGGTGGTATGTAACAGCACACGTACGGTGACACTAACTGCGCTCAGGTGGTATATAGCAGCACACGTCCAGTGACACTAACTGTGCTCAGGTGGTATATAACAGCACAGGTGCAGTGACACTAAATGTGCTCAGGTGGTATATAACAGCACACGTACAGTGACACTAACTGCGCTCAGGTGGTATATAACATCACACGTCCAGTGACACTAACTGTGCTAAGGTGGTATATAACAGCACACGTCCAGTGACACTAACTGCGCTCAGGTGGTATATAACAGCACAGGTGCGGTGACACTAACTGCGCTCAGGTGGTATGTAACAGCACACGTACAGTGACACTAACTGCGCTCAGGTGGTATATAACAGCACACGTCCAGTGACACTAACTGCGCTCAGGTGGTTTATAACAGCACAGGTGCGGTGACACTAACTGCGCTCAGGTGGTATGTAACAGCACACGTACAGTGACACTAACTGCGCTCAGATGGTATATAACAGCACACGTACAGTGACACTAACTGCGCTCAGGTGGTATATAACAGCACAGGTGCGGTGACACTAACTGCGCTCAGGTGCTATGTAACAGCACACGTACAGTGACACTAACTGCGCTCAGGTGGTATATAACAGCACACGTACAGTGACACTAACTGCGCTCAGGTGGTATATAACAGCACACGTACAGTGACACTAACTGCGCTCAGGTGGTATATAACAGCACAGGTGCGGTGACACTAACTGCGCTCAGGTGGTATGTAACAGCACACGTACAGTGACACTAACTGCGCTCAGGTGCTATGTAACAGCACACGTACAGTGACACTAACTGCGCTCAGGTGGTATATAACAGCACACGTACAGTGACACTAACTGCGCTCAGGTGGTATATAACAGCACACGTACAGTGACACTAACTGCGCTCAGGTGGTATATAACAGCACAGGTGCGGTGACACTAACTGCGCTCAGGTGGTATGTAACAGCACACGTAGAGTGACACTAACTGCGCTCAGGTGGTATATAACAGCACACGTACAGTGACACTAACTGCGCTCAGGTGGTATATAACAGCACAGGTGCGGTGACACTAACTGCGCTCAGGTGGTATGTAACAGCACACGTACAGTGACACTAACTGCGCTCAGGTGGTATATAACAGCACACGTACAGTGACACTAACTGCGCTCAGGTGGTATATAACAGCACAGGTGCGGTGACACTAACTGCGCTCAGGTGGTATGTAACAGCACACGTACAGTGACACTAACTGCGCTCAGGTGCTATGTAACAGCACACGTACAGTGACACTAACTGCGCTCAGGTGCTATGTAACAGCACACGTACAGTGACACTAACTGCGCTCAGGTGGTATATAACAGCACACGTACAGTGACACTAACTGCGCTCAGGTGGTATATAACAGCACACGTACAGTGACACTAACTGCGCTCAGGTGGTATATAACAGCACAGGTGCGGTGACACTAACTGCGCTCAGGTGGTATGTAACAGCACACGTACAGTGACACTAACTGCGCTCAGGTGGTATATAACAGCACACGTACAGTGACACTAACTGCGCTCAGGTGGTATATAACAGCACAGGTGCGGTGACACTAACTGCGCTCAGGTGGTATGTAACAGCACACGTACAGTGACACTAACTGCGCTCAGGTGGTATATACCAGCACACGTACAGTGACACTAACTGCGCTCAGGTGGTATATAACAGCACAGGTGCGGTGACACTAACTGCGCTCAGGTGGTATGTAACAGCACACGTACAGTGACACTAACTGCGCTCAGGTGCTATGTAACAGCACACGTACAGTGACACTAACTGCGCTCAGGTGGTATATAACAGCACACGTACAGTGACACTAACTGCGCTCAGGTGGTATATAACAGCACACGTACAGTGACACTAACTGCGCTCAGGTGGTATATAACAGCACAGGTGCAGTGACACTAACTGCGCTCAGGTGGTATATAACAGCACAGGTGCGGTGACACTAAATGCGCTCAGGTGGTATATAACAGCATACGTCCAGTGACACTAACTGCGCTCAGGTGGTATATAACAGCACACGTCCAGTGACACTAACTGCGCTCAGGTGGTATATAACAGCACAGGTGCAGTGACACTAACTGCGCTCAGGTGGTATGTAACAGCACACGTACAGTGAAACTAACTGCGCTCAGGTGGTATATAAAAGCACACGTACAGTGACACTAACTGCGCTCAGGTGGTATATAACAGCACAGGTGCGGTGACACTAACTGCGCTCAGGTGGTATGTAACAGCACATGGTGGTACTAGGGAAGTATTGTGTGAAGCCATTGTGCAGAGGGAAGAGGACGCCTTGGCAGCTGCTTTGCCAGATAAACTTTGATCCGTCTGTGTGAGAGAGGATGAGGAGGATGAGGACGGCTAGGTCATCCACTCTACTAATTTCTCTGCATGTTGAGGCTCAACACGGCCAGCTCCCGAAAAGAAGTACGAGCGGCCACGGCCACGGCCACATGCTGAAGAGGATGCGCCACATACACTACCAGCGTTACCTCTACATGCAGAGCCTGCTTGCCCTCATGACTCTCTGCCTCTCTTTGTTGTCCTTCCAGACATATTTATGCGTTCAGGTGGTATATAACAGCACACGTACAGTGACACTAACTGCGCTCAGGTGGTATATAACATCACAGGTGTGGTGACACTAACTGCGCTTAGGTGGTATATAACAGCACACGTACAGTGACACTAACTACGCTCAGGTGGTATATAACAGCACACGTCCAGTGACACTAACTGCGCTCAGGTGGTATATAACAGCACACGTACAGTGACACTAACTGTGCTCAGGTGGTATATAGCAGCACACGTCCAGTGACACTAACTGTGCTCAGGTGGTATATAACAGCACAGGTGCGGTGACACTAAATGTGCTCAGGTGGTATATAACAGCACACGTACAGTGACACTAACTGTGCTAAGGTGGTATATAACAGCACACGTCCAGTGACACTAACTGCGCTCAGGTGGTATATAACAGCACAGGTGCGGTGACACTAACTGCGCTCAGGTGGTATGTAACAGCACACGTACAGTGACACTAACTGCGCTCAGATGGTATATAACAGCACACGTACAGTGACACTAACTGCGCTCAGGTGGTATATAACAGCACAGGTGCGGTGACACTAACTGCGCTCAGGTGCTATGTAACAGCACACGTACAGTGACACTAACTGCGCTCAGGTGGTATATAACAGCACACGTACAGTGACACTAACTGCGCTCAGGTGGTATATAACAGCACACGTACAGTGACACTAACTGCGCTCAGGTGGTTTATAACAGCACAGGTGCGGTAACACTAACTGCGCTCAGGTGGTATGTAACAGCACACGTACAGTGAAACTAACTGCGCTCAGGTGGTATATAAAAGCACACGTACAGTGACACTAACTGCGCTCAGGTGGTATATAACAGCACAGGTGCGGTGACACTAACTGCGCTCAGATGGTATGTAACAGCACACGTACAGTGACACTAACTGCGCTCAGGTGGTATATGACAGCACAGGTGCTTTGACACCAAATGCGCTTAGGTGGTATATAACAGCACACGTGCGGTGACACCAAATGCGCTAAGGTGGTATGTAACAGCACACGTGCGGTGACACTAACTGCACTCAGGTGGTATGTAACAGCACACGTACAGTGACACTAACTGCGCTCAGGTGGTATATGACAGCACAGGTGCTTTGACACCAAATGCGCTCAGGTGGTATATAACAGCACACGTGCGGTGACACCAAATGCGCTAAGGTGGTATGTAACAGCACACGTGTGGTGACACCAAATGCGCTCAGGTGGTATGTAACAGCACACGTGCGGTGACACCAAATGCGCTCAGGTGGTATGTAACAGCACACGTGGGGTGACACCAAATGCGCTCAGGTGATATGTAACAGCACACGTAGGGTGACACCAAATGCGCTAAGGTGGTATGTAACAGCACACGTGCGGTGACACCAAATGCGTTAAGGTGGTATGTAACAGCACACGTGCGGTGACACCAAATGCGCTCAGGTGGTATGTAACAGCACACGTGCGGTGACACCAAATGCGCTCAGGTGGTATGTAAAAGCACACGTGCTGTGACACCAAATGTGCTCAGGTGGTATGTAACAGCACACGTGCGGTGACACCAAATGCGCTAAGGTGGTATGTAACAGCACACGTGCGGTGACACCAAATGCGCTAAGGTGGTATGTAACAGCACACGTGCGGTGACACCAAATGCGCTAAGGTGGTATGTAACAGCACACGTGCGGTGACACCAAATGCGCTCAGGTGGTATGTAACAGCACACGTGGGGTGACACCAAATGCGCTCAGGTGGTATGTAACAGCACACGTGCGGTGACACCAAATGCGCTCAGGTGGTATGTAACAGCACACGTGCGGTGACACCAAATGCGCTCAGGTGATATGTAACAGCACACGTGCGGTGACACCAAATGCGCTCAGGTGGTATGTAACAGCACGCATGTGGTGACACCAAATGCGCTAAGGTTGTATGTAACAGCACACGTGCGGTAACACCAAATGCGCTAAGGTGGTATGTAACAGCACACGTGCGATGACCCCAAATGCGTTCAGGTGATATGTAACAGCACATGTGCGGTGACACCAAATGCGCTAAGGTGGTATGTAACAGCACACGTGCGGTGACACCAAATGCGCTAAGGTGGTATTAAACAGCACGCGCACAGTCAGAGCGACTGCGTTTCTGTGCAATTCAATAGCCCACTTGCATTAACAGCAACTGCCTTTCTGTGCAAATAAATAGCACACGTGCAGTAACAGTTAATGCGTCTATGTGCAATTAACTAACACGTGTACACTAACACGTTAGAGCATCAAGCACAATCTCCTGCCTGACAGATACTAATAGCAGAACTAGCTAGGCTATACAGTTTATAAATATATTGACAACTCCTAGGGATGTCAATATATTCTCTACAAACTGTACATTTAACTATACTATGTATTTAACTAAACTATACTGTGTCTCTATCTATCTATCCCTCTCTCTCTCTGTCTGTCTGTCTCACTTCTCTAAGCAAGCCGGAACACACTACACAAGGCCGCCCGGGAGGCGGCCTTTTATAGTGTGGGGCGTGTGCTAAAGCCCTGAGCCCTAATTGGCCAAAGCACCCAGGCTTTGGCCAATTAGGTCTCTTCGTTTTTTGGGCGCTGTGATTGGCCAAGCATGCGGGGTCATGGTGCATGCTTGGCCAATCATCAGCGCGCAACGCCGCAGTGAATTATGGGTCATTCGAATTTGGCGCGAACGACCCGATTTGTTCGTTTTCGACAAACGATCGAACGGCCAATGTTCGATGCGAACATGTGTTCACATCAAACACGAAGCTCATCCCTACTCCCGAGATACTTGTACCTACCAATACACTTACCGTCTGGTTTCTTCACAACCCTCCATAAAATACTTTGCGAATTTCTATGGGCTCATAGAAAACCCAGGATAAAATATACTCTCCTACTTAAAATGAAAGAACGGGGAGGGCTAGGCCTACCCAATTTCAGACATTATTACCTGGCAGCCCATTTAACAAGGGTCATAGATTGGCATTGTCATCAAGATTCCAAGGACTGGGTGGGTCTGGAGTGTGAGTTGAATTCCATTCCCTTAAAGTTTTCACCATGGATAAAGTAGTCAAGCGTACCAAAAGACATGAAAATTCACCCCATCACTGGTCCAACTTTGAAAATTATTCACGAGCTGGCCCAAAGAGCGGACCTCTTGATTTCCACAAGCCCTCTTACCCCTCTAAGGGACAACCCTGACTTCATTCCGGGGATGGGCAATGCGCAATTCCGTCCAACTGTAGGGAGAGATTACCTCCTTGCAGGAGATTGGTTCACACGGGGCAGCATTAAGGACTGGAGTACACTGAGAACAGAAAACAATCTCGCCAATCTCCCCTTTTGGGCTTACCTTCAGCTACGTAGCTTCCTCTGTAGCAAAGGCAAATCTGACATATTTAGCAGACCCCTGACAGAATTTGAGTCGGTGTGTTTCACAGGTGAGCGTCTTCCTCGGGCAACGTCAGTCGCCTATGCTTGGCTGCAGAGGGCTGAGTGTGCTCCAGATGACAGACTCAGGAGGACATGGGAGGATGAATTACAGGTAATCATAACACCTAAACAGTTGAGGAAAGCCTGCATACTAACGCATAAATGCTCGATCAGCACGAGGTTGCAGGAAACAGCGTACAAATTGTTGTCACATTGGTACTTAACACCCGCTAAGTTACATAATTGGTCCCCCTCAAAGAGTGATAAATGCTGGAGTTGCAACAATGAAAAAGGCTCTTTGTTCCACATATGGTGGAGCTGTCCAACAATACAGCCATTTTGGGCCAAAGTCACAGACCTGATTTATGAGATCACTGAGACCACACTGCCACTGGATACCGCATGTTGTCTCCTGCACATCTCAGACTGGTCCCTCAAAAAATACAAGAACTCACTCACAATACACCTGCTTAATGCGGCCAAATCCCTGATTCCGATTTTCTGGAATACAACTAGGTCACCTTCTGTGGCGGATTGGCTCCATAGAGTCTCGGAGATACATGAAATGGAGGACACACTGGCCCAATTCAGGGAATCTAATGAGGGTTTCCATGAAACTTGGCGTCCCTGGATCATTTTTAGGCACTCCGAGGTTTTCTATGAAGCGTCAGGATCACAAAACTTGGATAGCGCCGTTGAAATCTAATCTCTGGCCATCCCATGTTCACTCTGATATATCTTCATATATCCATCTGTCTTTTTATGAGGCTTAATACCCGTAATGTACTTCCCTGGATCTGTTATTCTGATACCAAGACCAATCCACATATGAACGTTTCTCTTCTACTTTGACTTCTCAACCTACTCTTTCTTTTTTTATTCTTTTTTTTTTTCGTTTCTAAGCTCTCGGCTTTATCTTTACCTAATTTCTCTCTCCTGATTTATTCAACTCTCATAGCCAACATATCAGGACATCATTGTAGGAGTTTTATACATGACGCAAGTTCAGCTCAGACAGGTTTTCGAGCTATTGGGCCTATAGTTTCTGAGTTAACGAGCCTTCTTATTTTTGCCATTTTTGTGTGACCAATAATCTTAACAGTTACCAGTACTGCTGTGACACACGGTGATACGTTATGTAGAATTGATCCCAAATTCTAAAATCTGGATTGCTCTGCTATGTACTATGATAACCTTTTTTCTTAATAAACTTTGAATGTTAAAAAATAAAATAAAAAAGGACCAATGTTTAACCCAATGTGGAACCACATAGGGGAAATGTTTCCCATCTAGTGGACAACTTAAAAACTGCATGGAAGATGTTTTATATACTATTTAAACACATATAATATATGAGCTGCTCATCCCATAAGCCACATACTCTAAAACAATACATGTAATAACATGCTCAAATACGAATTTTCTCTAATTTAGTGTATTTAGGGTTACAGAGCATCAAATTTAAATAACTTAAATCCCACCTAAATGGATCATATAAAAAGTATACAATTAACAGGTTTCATATTAAAAATAATTACAATTAAAAATTCAAATACAATAATAACAATTCCATCCTTAAATATTAATTACATTTTATGACGCAACTTTTCTAAAATGTATTATCTAACAGAATAATAAATCATTAAGTCCCCCTTCTCTTACCCATTACATACCTATGTAAGCTTTCAATATACCATTGGGCTTTACTATTAACCTTTCAGCTGTAATGCTGATTTATCCACTTAATTTTAATAGTCACTGATGAAACAATTAATGTCCACATCTTTATTATTAAGAGAACACAAAAACAACAAAAGTGCACTACTTAAAAATATTTTTTGATTTTATTGTTTGTAAAGAATTGTATCTATACACATTGGTTACTGTAAGGTGGATATGTGTTTTATGTAAAGTATTAGCACTTTATATTTTCTCACAGAGCTACCTCATATCTAATTGGTCATACTGATTTGGATGTGATGATCGATGTTCATAATAATCGATGGCGGCAGCAATAAGTTTACAAAGATTGCATATTGATATGGTGTTAATTTCTAATTATAAGATACCCATTGCAACAACCTCCTTGGTTCTGTGGTTTGTACATCTGATTAGTGCACATTTATGCCAAAATAAATGACAGTCTCTGAGAGTACAGCAGCAAGTAAGAATATAATATAAAATTTAACTCACTTAAAGCGGTTGTATTGCCAGCTTGGTAATTTTTACCTACAGGTTAGCCTATAATAAGGTTTACCGGTAGGTAAAATTAATATCTTCACCCTTCGTGCAGCTTCTGACATCATCGGCGCATGCGTGCTGAAAGTTCAGCGGCTCGTACCGGAACGGACGTCATATCGGCTCCGGCCACTCATAGCGCCGGATGTCAGCCCCTTGGTGGTGACTGGGCAAGCTGAGGGAGCTTTGGTAAATATTTCATAATATGCTAGTATGCGATGCATACTAGCACATTATACTATTGTCTTGCAGTTTTTTTGGGGGGAGGGGGGTTTTGGGGGAAGTATTTGTGCTGCCCATGCATGGAGTGGAAATATGAGGAAACAAGAAGTATACAATTGCCTCTAGCGTGGTTGGATTAAATCATTGCAGAATAACAGCCCACTTTCTTATTTTAACGTGTCAGGGTTTTTCTGATTTTGAATGATAATATATGAAGTTTCCTAGTTTTCAGATGAACCCAATCTTATAGAGTCACATGAATGTTTACCTATCATAGAGCAATACAAATCTGAAAAGTTTGTTCTAATTGTGAAGTTTCCATACAGAGCAGTTAGTGGCAAGGACACATTTCATCCAGTGGACAGTTTAACAGTGGTAAAGCGCTGCCAAAACTAGCAGTGCTTTACCGCTAACGCCCTCCTGCCCCAGTGTGAAAGAAGCCTTAGTGATCTAATTATAAAATAAACCTTCATTTATTTTTCTACTTCTGTAGTCCATACTTTGACACAATTATATTGTGCTTAAGAATATTTGCACAAAGCACAAATTCAGGAAATAATGAATTGGTCGGTGTAATTATGTTTAATTATTTATTTCATTCAGGATGCAGTGTCATATATTGATCGATTAAAATTTTCAACATCACTGACTTAATTAATCATTCAAGCTTCCTGACGAATTGCTTCAACATTTCAGCCTACGGAGGTTCCTCCAGGCTCTTTAACATATTACCACCCAGATTAATCATTACTTAAACCACATTATTTGCCAACTTGTATGAATATTTGGATTTCTCAGACAAATTTTATTTTGATCCTTCTGTGCTTTCTAGCAACTTCTGCATTCCTAATAATAATGGTTCAAATTTACATGGATACATAGTCAGGTAAAAAAAAATAATAAATATGTTCATCAAGTTCAACAAAAGACAGAAATGTATACATTCAGAACCTGAATCCCCAAAACATTATACTAAAGTCAATCCAATAAATGTTATAATACATTTTTATATACAGTTTAGATATCTGCTCTCTAAACCATTTTTTTGGAAAAGAGTTGCCCTCATGGCTGCTTTGTGAATGGAACACTAGGGTGGAGATTTCTGTCCAAAACAAAATTAGACAAATTGTTCTAAAAGATATCAAAATATCTAAAAGTAAGCAAAATTAGTTTTTTTTTAACCACTTCAATATCAAGCACTTTTACCCCCTTCCAGCCCAGGCCAATTTTCAGCTTTCAGCTCTGTCTTACTTGCAAGGAAAAGTGCAAGGTCATGCAACACTGTACCTTTAGGAAACGTTTTTTCCCCCCACAAATAGAGGTTTATTTTGGTGATATTTAATTACCACTGGGGTTTTAATTTTGTTGCTAAATAACTGAAACTGATCATTTTGAAAAAAAAAAAAAAGGTTTTCTTATTATCTGTTATAAAATGTTGCAAATAAATCCACAAACTATGGTATAAACAGTATCTGAAATCAATCAATCCTGATGTACTGCCTATCTCATTTCCTGAGTCCCAAAAACAGCAAGACAGTACAAATATCCCCCAAATGATTTTTTTTTGGAAAGTAGAAAGTCCAAGGTATTTAGTAAGAGGCAGTGCAAGTTTTTTGAAGTTGTAGTCTTTTGTTGCAATTTTTTTTTTGCATACTAGTGCAGTCTACTACATCAATATCATATACTGGGTGTGGGTATGGTAATCAGGGATATTGACTGGAGACAGTATGTAAAACAATTAAAACATTTTTTTTCTTTTTTATTACTTTTTTTTACACATTCTGATTGTTTCTACCAGTGAATTTTCCTGGCAAAAAGCAACTATTTTCACTGAATGAAATAGATTCATTCAGTGTGTTTTGTTGCAATTAGCTGTAATTGATCACATCTAATCACATGGTACAAATGGGCTGTGATTGGCTCTGTCTGTACCATGTAATCACTGCGACCAATCACAGCTGATCACATGACAATTGTACACAATGGATGGCATATATTCAGTAACTAATTTCCTGTTTGGCATGAATACAATCTTTTAAAATAGCTCAAATTATAGCAGAGGTAAACCCATCCATAAAACAGTTTAATTTCCCACATGTGCCGAAAATGTAACACTCCCATCGGTTGTGCTCTCAACCAAACTGTCAAACCATCTAATGGCTGGTGTCATAACTGATCACATGTGCAGAATCATGGCAGTTGTAGATTAAACAAAGGCAAAGATGGCTGCTTCTTTGGCTGAAAATGATAAGTGGGTTTACTTACACTTTAAGTTGCTATTCTACATGAACAATTACATACAAAAACTCCCTGTCACTTTACCATTAGACGAAAGCAAAAACCATAGCTTAGCCCTCTTGCCCACCAGATCTTTTATGTTTTATGTGACTAACAAATTAACATGAAAAACATATAACATTTCTTTATTGAATAAGTTCTAGTGATAATCATTCACTGAATAAATTGCCTGGAAAATAGTTTATTTTATATAGAAAACAATGGACAAACATGGACAAACAGCTATGGCAAGCTATTAATCATCTGGCATTGTTGTTCATACAGTCTGTCAATGTGTGTTATTATCCTGTTTTACTGATATACCATTATTTGAAATTACAAGAGGGAACATTTGAAATCATGTTCTTATTGGGTTTTTATTGTGTTCAAGAGCAGTTAAACTTGCATAATTTGTTGCTATTGCTTTAATGTGTTAGTTATAAATATTTGATCAATCACACATTTTATGTGTTTTCTTTTGGGAAAACATACTGGACGATAACAGATTAGTATGTATTTGAGGCATGCGTAATTATGTGCATCTGTTTAAGTGGATATCCTTGATTAATTTCCTGACAGAAATATGCACAATTATATCCATGAAGGCGATGGATCTCCACAAACTCCATAAGATCTGCATTTCATCCAAATGTCTGCATGTTTCAGTGCAATTTATATTGTGGTTGTTACACAGAATCCATAAGAATAAATCTAAATGCAATCTGAAAACACTGAAACTGTGGTATGAAAAATAAATTAAATCTGGAAATATCAAAAGAAGCACACTGTAAATATTTTACATGAATAAATAGGCACCTGAAGGTACATTGATAAAAAAAAATCATGGACATTTGTATGTGGATTTGATTGTGTGCTAATGTGTAGGAGACAGTGGACATATTTTTGAAGCCCAACAAAAACATAACACATTTGCTTCCGTGGACTTTGCCATTATTTTACCTCTTTTTAAAATGATGTTTGTGGGAATTAATGGAGGAACCAAGTTTAAGCCAGTGAGGTAATTTTTCATCTGAAGGTAACAATATCACTACTGATATAACATCAGGATTCCCATCTATTTGCCTTTCAAGGTATTTACCTGCAAGATATTTGAAAATTAAAAAGAATATAATCGACTTAAACATGTTACATAGTTACATAGTAGATGAGGTCCATCAAGTCCAACCTATGTGTGTGATTATATGTCAGTATTACATTGTATATCCCTGTATCTTGTGGTTGTTCAGATGCTTATCTAATAGTTTTTTGAAACTATCGATGCTCCCTGCTGAGACCACCGCCTGTAGAAGGGAATTCCACATCTTGCGGCCGGGTGTCTTGTTAAACTCTCTTCCACAAAACAGTTTTATCCCTATTGTGGGGTCATCAGTACAGTATTTGTAAATTAAAATCATATCCCCTCTCAAAGTCTGTTCTCCAGAGAGAATAAGTTCAGTGCTCGCAACCTTTCCTCATAACTAATATCCTCCAGACCCTTTATTAGCTTTGTTGTCCTTCTATGTACTCACTCAATTTTCAGTACATCCTTCCTGAGGACTGGTGCCCAGAACTGGACAGCATACTCAAGGTGAGGCCGGACCAGAGTCTTGTCGAGCAGGAGAATTATCACCTTATCTCTGGAGTTGATCCCCTTTTTAATGTATGTCAATATTCTGGGCCGGGTTCACATACATCGGCAGATATATATGCCGCCGTAGCGTATGTCTTTTACGCTACATCGACGCAGCACAGAGAGGGAGGCATGGAATTTACAAAGCAAATGCTCCCAACTCTGCACCGGCGTAGCGTATATTCGTAGGCGTAAGCCAGTGTAAGTGGAAGTAGGTGGAAGTGGGCTGGAAGTGGGCGTAATCCATAGTAATGAAGCGTGACCCCATGCAAATGATTTGCCGAGTGCCAGACAAGTACTTAGAATGAACTGTGCATGCGTCGCGTCGTGGCCGCATCCCAGTACGCATGCTCACAATCACGTCGAAACAACGGCCTAAGATACGTCAAATCACTGCCTACCGTGTGAACGTAACCTACACCCAGCCATATTCACGTACAATGTAAACTACGTAAAATTTGACAGCTTGTTTTCCTTGGTCCATACCTTTGCATGGGTTACACCTCATCTATGGGGAATAACTTAACGCCCAATGTAAAACTTACGCGGGACAAATACGTTTGTGAATCGGCGTATCTCCCTCATTTGCATATATGAATCAAAAATCAATGGGAAAGCCACATGCATCCAGCGTAAATATGCGCCCACTCTATGCCGGCGTAGGCAAGTTACACCGGTCGGATGAAGTCAGTTTTTAGGCGTATCTAGGTTTGTGGGTTCGGCGCACATATACGACAGCGCATATTTGTACTTACGCAGCGTATCTGGAGATACGTTGGCGTAAGTGCTTTGTGAATCCGGGCCTCTGTTTTCTTTGTTAGCAGCAACTTGGCATTGCATGCCATTGGTGAGCCTATCATCTACTAGGACCCCCCCCCCCAGGTCGTTTTCCATCCTAGATTACCCCAGAGGGGTAAAAATATATGCGCTCCTACCTGAATCTGGCCCATGGTGTTTTTTCCCTTTATATAGTAACAAAACCCATGGTTATTAAATACCACTAAAAAAACTTGTATCTGTTTCATCAAATTATATAAAACTTATTTTGCTGTGCAATTTTGTATAATTCTGGTGTTGTATAACCAAGTAATTGTCCGACAATCTATCATAGCACTGAAAACTGAAAAACGGCCTGTTAATGAAGAGGAATACAGTATACAGGTTAGCACCTAGGATGTTAATGAGAGAGAATGTGCCATAGTTACAATGTACTGTACAGTGAGGTGTTTAACTACAATAATTAAGAGACTGCATATGAAACAACAGGCTAAAATTATCTAGAGTAAGGCCAATTCCATCCTCTGAAACTACTTTCAAGAAGCCTATCCTGCCTCAACCTAACAAATATTTTTTTTTTTTTCGTTTTTCCGTTTTTCCCCCACAGTCCCCACAGTTAATCATTTTTGTATCACATAACTCTCCTTTTTATTGTAAGCTTTAACAAGCAGGGTCCTCTGATTCTTCTTATACTGAATTGTGTTGTAACTATACTGTCTGCCCCCACTTTGTAAAGCACTGTGAAAACTGTTGGCACTATATAAATCCTATATGGGAATGATAATAATTATAATTGCATTTTAGACTCAAATTTAACACAGAGAAAGAACATAGGTAGGGGTTTAACCACTTGCCGACTGCCCACCGTCGTTATACGTCATCACTTTAAAGATGGATATCTTGGTAACGGCAGCAGCTGCTGCCACAACCGAGATATCCACCTCTTCAGTGGGCAGGCGGTCAAACCATAACAGCGGTCTCCGTGGCAGATTCGCCGCGAGATCGCCGTTATCGGTGGCGGGAGAGGGCCCCCCTCCCACCGCGCTCCCGCGCCCTCCGCCGCTTAGCAGAGCCGTCAGTAGCGGCGGAGGCGATCGGGTCCTCTCCCGTGCTCAGTGGGGATGCGAGTGAGGGAAAAATTTCCCTCATCCGTCCCTATAGCTCTGCTGGGCGGAAGTGACGTCAAAACGTCAGTCCCGCCCAGTGTCTTAAAGAGACATTTTTTATTTATTTTTTGCATTTAAGCCTAAATATGAGATCTGAGGTCTTTTTGACCCCAGATCTCATATTTAAGAGGACCTGTCATGCTTTTTTCTATTACAAGGGATGTTTACATTCCTTGTAATAGGAATAAAAGTGATATTTTTTTTATTTTTTATTTCAGTGTTAAAAATTGGTAAAATAAATAAAAATAAATATGAAAACCAAAAATTTTTTTTTTTAAATCGCCCCGTCCCGACGAGCTCACGTGCAGAAGCGAACGCATACTCGAGTAGCGCCCGCATATGAAAACGGTGTTCAAACCACACAAGTGAGGTATCGCCACGTATCCTCTCTATGTCAAAAAATGCAACCTGTAGAGTTTTTTAAACGTCGCTTATTGAGATTTTTTAGGGTAAAAGTTTGAAGCCATGCCACGAGTGGGCGCAATTTTTAACGTGACATGTTGGGTGTCATTTTACTTGGCGTAACATTATCTTTCACAATATGTAAAAAAATTGGGCCAAATTTATTGTTGTCTTATTTTTTAATTTAAAAAAAGTTAATTTTTTCCAAAAAAAGTGTGCTTGTAAGACCGCTGCGCAAATACGGTGTGACAAATAGTATTGCAATGACTGCCATTTTATTCTCTAGGGTGTTAGAAAAAAATATATAATATTTGGGGGTTTTAAGTAATTTTATAGCAAAAAAAATGTTTTAGTCTCGTAAACACCGAATCTGAAAAACAGGCTCGGGGCTTAAGTGGTTAAGAAAGCAGTCATTTAGTTCTTGTAGTAAACCACTACCCGCCCTCTGTCTCAGAGGATACAGCAGAGTAAAATTGGCCAGCAGTAGGGTTGAGTGAAACCGAACTGTAAAGTTCGGGTTCGTACCGAACTTTGTTTTTTTTTAGACCCGAACCCGAATAATTTGCTGAAAGTTCAGGTTCAGAGTTCGGCTATGTAACAGCGCGCTGCATGGCAGCCAATCGCCATTTGTTTTACTTGTGTGACCTAGAAGCCATCACAGCCATGCCTACTAATGGCATGGCTGTGATTGGCCAGTGCAGCATGTGACCGAGCATGTGACCCAGCCTCTATATAAGCTAGAGGCACACAGCACAGCTCATCACTATGCTTTAGCTAGGGTAGGGAAAGGCTGCTGCTGCTCTTCTCAGGGACAGATTTAGATAGGATTGTGCTGCTTCAGAAATCAAATTACAATACTCAGCGATCGATCTACATAGCATTAGCTACTGCAGGGAAAGGTTCCTGATGTTCTTATAGGGGAGAATTAGATAGGAGTCTGTCCTACTTCACAAACCTAATTGCAGCTGCATTGCATATGTTCCTGTCAGATACTCTGCATTAGATCATTTAGGGTGAAGGTTCCTGATGTTCTTATAGGCAGAGAAATATATAGGAGTCAGTCCCACTTCACAAACCTAATTGCAGCTGCATTGCATATGTTCCTGTCAGATAATCTGCATTAGATAATTTAGGGTGAAGGTTCCTGATGTTCTTATAGCCAGAGAAATATTTAGGAGTCAGTCCTACTTCACAAACCTAATTGCAGCTGCCTTGCATATGTTCCTGTCAGATACTCTGCATATTGCACCAGCATTTCATATGTTCCTGTAACATACTCTGCATTAGCTACTGTAGGGAAATGTTCCTGATTGTGCTTATAGGGAGAGAATTAGTTAAGAGTCAGTCCTACTTCACAAATCTAATTGCACCAGAATAGTGTCCCATCATTGTTATCATTGGCAGGAATAATGTCCCATCATTTGTGTCAGTGGGAGAAATAGTGCCCCATCATTGGTATCATTGGGAGGAATAGTGTCCATCATTGGTATCATTGGGAGGAATAGTGCCCCATCATTTGTGTCAGTAGGAGAAATAGTGCCCCATCATTGGTATCATTGGGAGGAATAGTGCCCCATCATTTGTGTCAGTGGGAGAAATAGTGCCCCATCATTGGTATCAGTGGGAGGAATAGTGTCCCATCATTGGTATCATTTGGAGGAATAGTGTCCCATCATTTGTGTCAGTGGGAGAAATAGTGCCCCATCATTGGTATCATTGGGAGGAATAGTGTCCCATCATTTGTGTCAGTGGGAGAAATAGTGCCGCATCATTGGTATCAGTGGGAGGAATAGTGTCCCATCATTGGGGAAGGTTCCTGCTTGTCAAGATTATTATTCTTTTTTTATGTTATTTTAAGTAATTTCCCTATCTTCAGAGTACTTGCCATGGTCTTACTGACATTTTGCTGCCATTTGCAGCCCTCTAGCCCTTTCCCTTAGTCTTTTAGAGACATTTTAGTAGTCAAAAGTCCGGGTCCCCATTGACTTCAATGGGGTTCGGGTTCGGGGTTAAGTTCGGGTCAAGTTTGGGTCCCGAACCTGGACTTTTTTCTGAAGTTCAGCTGAACCCATTGAACCTGAACATCCAGGTGTCCTCTCAACTCTAGCCAGAAGTACTATAGAGAAAAAATATAGGTAGGCATTTACTACAAGAATTAAGAGACCGAAGAAACGACAGCAGTATAAAGTTGGTCAGCAGCCAGACAATTTTAACTGCTTATGGACCGCCGCATGTACATTTACGTCGGCAGAATGGCACCAACAGGCACATCAACGTATGTATAGGTTGGTGCCTTGAGGATTCCGTTTTGCTGGCCGAGCGATCCGGGATGAGGGGGCGGCTATTCGTTTTTGTCCGCCCCCTCCGGATCGCTCCCAGCCAATCCACGCGCTCCCACGACCTGTCACTTCCTCCTCCTGTGTAAACACAGGAAGGAGGAAGCGATGTGATCTCTCCTTCAGCGTTTTTTTCAACCACAGCTGAGGAGAGATCACATCGCACAGTAAGGGCCAGATTTTTTAAGAAATAAGGCCGCGTAGCGTAAGCCATTTACACTACGCCGCCGCATAGTACTAGAGCAAGTGCCGTATTCTCTAAGCATTTGCTCCGTAGTTTGCGTTGGCGTAGCGAAAATGGCCCAGCGTAAGCCCGCGTAATTCAAAGGGGGCGGCTTCTATTTAAATGAAGCGCGCCCCCGCGTCGAACGAACTGCGAATGCGCCGGCCGGGGAAAAAGCCCAGTGCGCATGCTCCAGCTCACGTCGGAAAGTGCCGTTGAAACCGACGTCAAAACGACGTGATCGTCACTATGCAATGCCCTACTCGCGAACGAGTTAGTAAAACGACGTAAGCGTCAGAAAAAGCTGACGCTGACCCGACGCCATACTTAACATGGCATCCGATGGCACCTGACGGCATCCGACGGTACTTCGTAAGGTTACTCCTCATAGAAGCAGGGGTAACCTTACGCGAACGAAAACGACGTACGCGACGACGGGGCGGCGTAAAAGCGATCGGGAATCGGCGTAGTAGCCTCATTTGCATAGGCAAATGAGAAAACAACGCAAATGCCACCTAGTGGCCGGAGTTGTCATTACAACTACGATCCGCAAGTGTAATGGTATTACACTTGTCGGATGTTCAGGCGTATCGATGCCAAAGTGATTCTAGGAATCACTTGCATAGATACGAGGCAAAAAAAACGGCGTTACGACGGGGTATCTGAGATACTCCGTCGTAGCGCCGCTGAGAATCTGGCCCTAAGTCTGCACGAACACAACACTGACACACACTACATATTGGCACATTAACCCCCGCAATCGCCCCCCCTCCCCCTGTCACAGTGTCACTGAATGCAGTAATCATACATGTATGATTACTGTATTTAGTGTCAGTGTGACAGGCAGTTAGTGTTAGGTTCAGGGTAGCCCCCGTACCCCCCCTAATAAAGTTTTAACCCCTTGATCACCGCCCTAGTTAACCCTTTCACTCCCTATTGCCAGTGTCACTAAGCGATCATTTTTCTGATCGCTGTATTAGTGTCGCTGTTCCCGCTAGGTAGCTAATTTTTTTTTATTGCAATTTTTTTTTTACTAAAGACATATGGCTAAATAAATTTTGGCCTAAATGATTGACTAAAATTTCGTTTATTTGATTTTTCTTATAACAAAAAGTAAAAAATATATTTTTTTTTCCAAAAATGTCGCTCTATTTTTGTATATAGCGCAAAAAATAAAAATCGCAGAGGCGATCAAATACCACCAAAAGAAAGCTCTATTTGTGGGAAGAAAAGGACGCATATTTTGTTTTGGAGCCACGTCGCACGACTGCGCAATTGTCAGTTAAAAACGACACAGTGCCGAATCGCAAAAAGGGGCCTGGTCATTTACCTGCATTTTGGTCTGGGTCTTAAGTGGTTAAAAAGCAAATTTTGGTCAAAATTTAGAGCATGGGTAAAGATTTGAAAAAAAAAAGTGCAATTTCTCCTATGTTACAAGCACCCCTATGGTTAATATAGCTGGCCAACACTATCATATACTTCCCATATTCATCAAAGTATACTATAAATAAGTGCAACACTACTTGTCTAATCTTACAAACCTAACAAATAAATTATATCTATTTACTAATATATATATACTGTGTATATATATATATATATATATATATATATATATATATATATATATACAGTATATATATATATATATATATATATATATATATATATACAAATGTGTATAATCCACTTAATATACAGTAGACCACGTCCTTCATACTGTGTATCATCTCCTCCACCAAATGATTTTATATTGTTACCTTCCCTTTTGTCTCTTCCTCTAGGTCAAGGATAGCTTCTAGGAAAACATACATAATGCTCATCATAGGCGTGCGCACAGGGTGTGCCAGGTGTGCCCAGGCACACCCTAATCCCCCTGGGCAGAACAGATTCCCCCTACTGACCTTGCCCCCCTTCTTCCCCCCAAAGCACCGCCGGCTTTCCCCCTCTCCCACCGGTTGTTGCTGTGGATGTTTTAGGGTGAGTGGGAGAAGGGGCCAGTAAATATGCCATTTACCAGCCCCTTCCCCTTCTGAATGAACACTGTGAGTGATTGGTAGAGTGTATTTGAGCTTTGGGTGCACACCCTAATGCCAAAGGCTGCGCACACCTATGATGCTCATAGTGTTTTCCAATAAAACCAAAACACATTTATTACAAATATTTATATTCCACTCACATTTTATTGTGCACAAAATCCGGTGCACATCAGGACACTTTTAATGTTACAAAAAACATTATGCTTTCTATAGTGACCAGTACTGTTTTTCACGTGTTGCGAGGTAATGCATAGGGTGGAGTCAGGTGACATCTTCCAGTACAACCAGGAAATGACCAGGACACACAAGGAAAATAATGACACACATCAGCAGTTTTAAGATGTAAAAAAAATCATATTATTTTTCTGCCTAAAGGAGATTCAGAAAAGGGTTAGTATCCGTGTTAAGAGCTCAAAGCCTACAACCCCTACATTATTCAGTCCTTATGCAGTTTATCAGCAGAACTCTATGGGCCAGATTCAGGTAGAAGTTACGCGGCTTATCTGTAGATAAGCCGTGTAACTTCTAACCTACGCCGTTGTATCTGTTTTCTGTAGTCAGAAAACAAGATACGCCGGAATTGAGTTCAGATATGAGCCTTCCCGCTGATTTACGCCAAGAATATGTAAATCAGAGAGAGACGGCAATTCACGATCGTACGCGGGCCCGACGCAGTGACTTTCCGACGTTTCCGTAAGAGATAAGCGGCGTAAAGAAAAACATGCCCCTAGGTGGAGTATCCTATGTTAAGTATGGCCGTCGTGATCGCGTCGAATTGAAAAAGTTTCACGTCGTTTGCGTAACTTGTCCGTGAATGGGGATTGACGTCATTGACGTTGACGACGAAAACACTGACAGAATTTGGAGCATGCGCACTGGGATACATTGACAGCCGACACATGCGCAGTACGTTCGCCGCGGGATCGCGCCTAGTTTAAATACTACACGCCCCCTACCCGCCCAATTTGAATTCCGCCGACTCATTTTCGCTACGCCGTCGTAACTTTAGGAGCAAGTTCTTTGTGAATACAATACTTGCTCCTAAAGTTTCGGCGGAGTAACGTAAATGACGAACGTTACGCCAGAATAAAGATCCGCTCTCCTACCTGAATCTGGCCCTATATGCTTTCCTTAACACAGCTAAGCATAGTGTCAATATGGCTAATAAGAATCCAGCCCTTTTTCAGTGAAGGGGATGAGACATAACAAAGCCCCCATTATTATTCATTCTAAACCACCTGTTTAAAAGCCTGGAAGTGCATTACTGGTGGTTGGGTGCTACAACGGTGAATGTCCAGATTAGTTCACTGTTTCTGCCAACCGCGAATGGTTGAACCATACTGAACCTGAAATTTAGCCGCATGCCTACACAAGAGGGATTGTACTACTAGCGCCCATGGCTCACTATTTTGTTAACTTCTTCAAAAGGTGTCAAATTGCTGCACCCAATCTGTATGATGAACCATTGATGCAGTGAAAAGAACTCCAGCTTTCCAAAGACTGTTCTCACTCTACTATTGCACAGGTACTCAGTGATCATACGCTACTCAGGGGCGGACTGACCATTGGGTCTCTCGGGCACTGCCATGCCACTAGGGGGCCCCATCAGGGTTTCCAGGCTCAATAAAACCAGGGAAAGTATGTAAAAATCTGTGTTTTTTTTACATCTGTCCCTGATATATCTGAAACTGACATGCTTTTGAGGTGAAAATCCTGAGATTTTAGCTGCCCTGGCTCCTAGTATGGTGGCCATCTGTAAGCCCGGGGGCCCTATAATCTTCTATTGCCCGGGGACCCCATGAGTTGTCAGTCCAACCCTGACGCTACTGCTTGTGAAGGTTCTGCATAATGGCTATTATTGATTTCTACTGCTTCTGGGTGTCACAGATGAGAAAGTTGGTTGGCAGCTGACGTTGGTGTTGCATTTGTTCCAGACAAACACTGGCAGGGTATGACTACCACAAACCCTTTGAGGCCAGTGAGGATGTGAGTGTACATGTGACTTCATTATCACCATTGGATGAAACACATGGTGGCACAACCAGCTCCAGCACTGTGGCCCTTCCTGCATCCTTCCCAGTTGACAGACTATTGAACCAGTGTGTCTTGGATATGTATGGTTACTTGCCAATTATATTTCACATGCTGGTGGAAGGCAAACGTGGGCTTTTTGGAAAGATAACGGCTACTGGGTACCTGACACTGTTGTCTATCACAGGCTATAAACTTTTGGAAGGAAACTGATTCCACAAGCTGGAGTAGGAGGGACTACGAAGCTAGCAATTTTGGCAAGCTGGCATCAAGATATTGGAAATGGGGGTGATTTGAGGTAATTTTTTTAATTCTTTATTTTCAAATTTTCAGAATAAAGAATCATACAGGAATGAACAGACAAAAAGGAGGAATGTACTGTATGTTCCTGCTGGAGACTGCACCCCCCTTTTGGGGAGGAATCCTTATCCACAGGACAGAGAGCTGGGACAGCTAGTTTAGTCTGTGTAGACTGAGAAAGCTGAGGTGGCTAGTGAGTTCAGAGGACTGGAAAGAGGAGTGTGAAAACTCAGGGTTCCTGGAGACTCTATATTAAGAGGCCATGGAGTGGGCCTTTGTAACAGAGGTGCTGCAATCTACTGTAAATGGCAGACTGAGCCTGAAGTAACCTGAGAAAAGCAGTGGTGTTGCTGAAATGTAGCTAGTTTTTTTTTTTGCATTTGCCGTGTGAAACTTTAGTCAACTAAAATCTCTGTTGCATTTCAGTCAACTAAAATCGAATGGGTTTAGGTAAATTGTATTGCATTATTTTAACATTTCCAAACTCATTACATACTCCTGGAGTAAAAATCTAATAACATGTAGCAGGGATGGGTAAGTAAATGGGAGTAAGGGAGTGCACAGGGCAGAGAACTGGTCTGGAAAGGCTATAATTTTACAAAGTGCTAAGCATTGCTACCTTGCTGGGAAGGAAACCACTCACCATCTGGTTTGCAGAGCATTGTTCCAGAACTCCCAGGCCACAGGCAGAAAGAGGAAGCCTGTGTATCTGAGCCAACACAGCTTGTCAGGGGTAGAGTTGGGTGAACAGTTTGAGCCGAGTAAACGTTTGGCCTGAACATTGTCTTTTCGCCCGTTTGGTGATCACCCGAATTTGCGGGGTTCTCCACGGGATCTTTGCCTGCCGAGTGCTCCACAATGTGGACACTGCACAGTGCATTCTAGGACCCTAGTTGGATGAAGCAATGTATCTGACATTGCCCAATCATGGCTTAGTGTTTATAGTCCCACCACACACTATAAAAAGTTATGGGGGCATTTTTTAGCACATGTTAAACTGATTGCACTGTTGCAATTTGCAATCTCTGCCACAAACAGATCAAGAGTGGCAAAAACACAAGCCATTTGGGTTCCACATGCTACTCTCACCACTCAGCCCATTGGCAAGAGCACCTGAAAGCTACACAAAAGGAATTCAATTCTTCTCCTCCTCACTCCTAAACATTCATGTTTACCCCCGCAATATCTTATAACCTCTCAGCAGCCTCCACTCACAAGGATGGTGATATAACAAAGGGTGTCACAGGTCCTTGCAAGTATAGCAGGCAAATTTCTCTGCCCCAGCTGCTGCCTTTAAAAAGAAAAAATACACTTCCAGTAACAACATGACTAGACATGTGCAGACTGAAATATTTTGTTTTGTTTTTTCGTTTTCGTTTGGAAAATAAATTTATTTAGTTACTCCTGAAAATCGTTTTGATTTATGTCGTTTTCGTCGGGAAAGTTTTCATCCGAAAACGACGATTTTCGATGCTTTGTCGAATTTTCGTCGTTCAATTTCTACCTATTCACTGTATTCAGAATGACGATTTTCGATTCTTTGTCGAATTGAACGATGAAAATTCGACAAAGCATCGAAAATCGTCGGATCTGAACGAAAACGAAAATAAAGCATTTTTTATGTCGGATCTTTCGGTTTTCGTTTCTTGCCCTTTCGTTTTCGTTCGTTAAAACGATAACGAAAATACCAGATTTTCGGACGAAAATGCTTTCTAACGAAAACGAATGCACATGTCTAAACATGACCAACATGGATTCTTGGAGAATCAAACACCCTACCAGTAAACAGTTTTCATTCTATTCCCCACCTCAAAAGATGTTTTCAAGAATAGATTACTTTTATATCTTAGCTCCAATTTTGGCTAATTTGGTATCATCTTAACTGGGCTTGATAACCTGGTCTGATCATGCCTGTTGTCACTAGACCTCTCCCTCTCAAAAGCTTTCCCTAAAAAAATGCCATTGGTGACTAAATAAGTCCCTTCTAAATCAGTTGGCTACAGGAGCTCACACGGCACATGGCTCCTAGGAGTAGGAGCGTGCGAGCTATAGCTCCAGGCAGGTGTAGGCTAGCAGGCAGTCAGGGTTCCCCTGCCCAGCCAAGCTCCAGCACAGCCGCATCTTACCCGGATCCCGGATCACCCCCACCTCCAGCCATCTCCAGCTCTCCTTCCCCCCCTCCTTTGAGCATCTGAGCCATCACACAGGTAATCCAGCCTGTCCCCCCCAGGATCAAGGACGGCCGTCCTTTTCAGGATAGCCGCACCAAACCAGCCCTGGGAATTCAGCTCCCTTCACCCAGACAGCAATTGAGGTACCCCCAGCCCGTCCCCACATCCCCGCCGCTGTTCCCCTGCTGTTTACGCCGGTCCGCGCCAGCCACGCTAGGTCCCCGGGACCCGCGGCTTAGAAAAATTCCGCGGCTTCAACTGCGGCCTAGCGGCGCACGGCTACAGCTCTCTGCATCGCCCCGGTGCTTTCGCCCCAGTCCGCAAAAGAGGTACCCCCAGCCCGTCCCCACATCCCCGCCGCGGTTCCCTTGCTGTTTTTCGCCGGTCCGCGCCAGACACGCTAGGTCCGTGGGAGCCGCGGCTTAGGAAAGTCCGCGGCTTCAACTGCGGCCTAGTGGCGCATGGCTATAGCACTCTGCATCGCCCTGGTGCTTTCGCCCAACACACCCCCCTACCCACAGATGTCCCCATCCACCTCCTTGGCAGCCAACCACCCCCTCTCTGGGGTTATTTCAGCAAGTGGGTGGCCCAGCTTGGGCCCTAGATCAGGCCAACGGCCAGCTTGGTACACCCCCCCAGCAGGAACTACTCCCTTCACACCATCCCCTCATAATATCATCAGATTTGATCCAGGGTCTCAACCGATCGCCTCAGAGGGATCAGGAAGGAATTTTTTTCCCTGCCCAGCAGATTGGCTTAGCTGAACCAGGGTTTTTTTGCCTTCCTCTGGACCAAATTAAAAAATAGGAGAGAGGATTCAAGGAATCTACTCCCCACCGCCACCTGACCACCCCCCCGGCGGAATATGGCCGTTCGGCAATATTCTGCAGAAATCATCTGGGGCCTGAGGCAATTTGCCACAAAGCTACCAGCCGTCACCAAAAAGGCCCTGAGATTTGAGCAACTTTTGAGGATCGATCGACGATCATCAGTTAAAAAATTTAGCTACCCACCCCAAGCAAAGCACATATCATGTGCTTTGATCAATACAAGATCGGCAGTAAGACACCGATTAGAAATCCATGATTTCATTCTACAGAACAACTTAGACTGTCTCTTTATTACAGAAAGCTGGCTCACAGCCGACTGTAACACCATTCTTGGAGAACTGGTGCCAGAACACAACCGGATCATCACTGAAAACAGAATAGGGCAAAGAGGAGAAGGACTGGCGGTGATCCATAAGACGCATCTTGTGATCTCTAAACCAGCCCTTCAGCACTCGCTTCCATTTATGGAAACCCTTACTCTGCAACTGCAAACAAACCCCCAGGAGACCATCCGTATTCTGCTCTGCTATAGGCCACCGGGGCCTAAATCGCAGTTTTTACCCTCATGGTCAGAGTTAATCTCCACTTACGCCATAACCAGCAAACACCTTTTGCTGCTCGGGGACTTCAATCTCTGGGCCAACTCCTCACAAGACCCCGTGGCCGACGCCTGTATCGACCATCTGGAAGGATTAGGCCTTCAGCAACTAGTATGTGGGCCCACACATGCTTCAGGTCACACACTCGATCTTATCTTCAGACAAAATCTGAAAGTAAGTATTTTGGAAAATGAACCATTGCCATGGACAGATCACCATGCAATTAAATTCATAATTTCCAATACTGCCCTATTGATAAAAACACCCAAGCCAGTGACAACACACTGGTCTAGATCTCAGAAGAAGCTCCATTCGGAACTCTTCAAATCTACCTTGGAAAATAAAATTAAAACAATTCAGCCAGGTCAAACGGCCGCAGACATACTGGACGCCATAAACGCAGCCCTACTACAGTCAGCCGACTTAGTAGCACCAGAACGCAAAGTCCTTACCTGGAAAAACAAGGCAGGCTGGTTCAACAACCAGCTATCGCTACTGAAGCAAGAGCGTAGAAGGGCAGAAGCCGCCTGGAAAAGAAACGCTTCCGAGGCGAACCTCGCCTTCTACAAAGCAGCAACAAGAACATATCACATAAAAATCTTCAAAGCCAAGAAAAACTATTTTTCCATGGCTATCAACAGCGCCTTAAACCGCCCCCGGGAGCTCTTCAAGCTGGTCTCACAGACCATGAATCCAGACTGTCTTGAAGCCCCCAATGCAGACACCCAAGAATTTTGCGATGAATTGTCGGATTTCTTCATCAATAAAATTGAGGGAATCCGGGAAAGCATTCCGCAAAACAATACCCCTGAGCTACCACACTGCACCCGGAGGAACAGGCTACAACCAACAAAGTTCACTCTGGAACCTATCTCCATCGATGCCACAGAAAATATCATCAGCGCTTTGCGTAACAGCACTTCGCCTAATGATATCATCCCCACTAAGCTGCTAAAGGAATGTGCCGATATCCTGGCGCGTCCCATTACGCAGCTTATAAATCAGTCATTTAAGGAAGGCATAGTGCCCTCCCTGCTGAAAGAGGGCACAATCCAGCCCATCTTGAAGAAACCTACCCTGGATCCCAAGGAGACAAATCACCGCCGTCCCATAACAATGCTAAACGTTTTCTCCAAGGTAATGGAGAAAGTGGTGGTACAACAGCTGCAACAGCATCTAGATACCCACAACCTACTCGATCCACTGCAATCAGGATTCCGTCCCGGACACGGGACGGAAACAGCACTGCTCAAAATATGGGACGACGTTCTGGAGGCCGCAGACGAAGGAGAATCTTGTCTCCTGGTTCTGCTGGACCTAAGCGCAGCCTTTGACACCGTAGATCACAAACTGCTACTGACTCGGCTGAATGAGGTAGCCGGAGTCACAGAGGGTGATTTACCATGGTTTTCCTCCTTTTTGGGAAACCGATCTCAAACGGTGAAATTGGGACCGTTCACTTCTGGAAAACGCACGGTGTCATGTGGAGTCCCCCAAGGCTCACCTCTGTCACCGGTGCTCTTCAACATCTATCTTCGACCTCTCTTTGAAGTCATCAGTAGTCAACAACTACTTTATCACTCATATGCAGACGATACGCAACTGTATTTTCGCATCTGCAATAGAAAGGATCATCATCTCAGCTTAGAGAATTGTCTCTCTTCGATTGAAAACTGGATGACTAGGAGTTATCTCAAACTCAACAATTCTAAAACAGAACTTCTTCTGTTTCAGGCCAGTCGTAAGAGTCAACTGGCAACAACCTGGACACCTCCACCCATTCTGGGCCAGATCATCTCCCCTAGCGCCAAAGTCAAAAGTCTCGGGATCATTTTTGACACCCACATGACAATGGACGCACAAATAGGGTCAGTAGTCAGCGGATCTCACCATCTGCTGTGCCTACTCCGCAGACTTATTCCATTCATTCCCAAAGAAGATGTGCCAGTCGTGGTGGGAACAATTGTGAACTCCAGACTGGACTATGCAAATGCCCTCTACCTCGGACTCCCAAAGTACCAAATCGCCCGTCTGCAAGTCGTACAAAATACGGCCGCCAGACTGGTGACTGGGAAAAAACCCTGGGAATCAATCTCACCGTCGCTGAGATCCCTTCACTAGTTGCCAGTAAAAGACAGAATTGCTTTTAAAGCTCTCTGTCTGACTCATAAATGCATCCATGGGAAAGCCCCGCAATATCTTTGCGATAAAATAGAACCCCTCAATCCCAATCGCATTCTGCGATCCAGTGACCAAAATTTGGTCAAAGTACCCAAAGCCAGACTCAAGTCCAAAGGAGAAAGAAGGTTTGCGGTCCAAGGTCCCAGACTTTGATTCGCATGTGCCGCGCTATATGCATTTTTTATTCATTCATTCATTCATTCAGTTGCACACTAATGCCGCGTACACACGATCACTTTTTGCGATGAAAAAAAAACGTTTCAAAAACGTCATTTAAAATGACCGTGTGTGGGCAAAACGTCGTTTTATGTCTTCAAAGAAACGACCAAAAAAAAATTCGAACATGCTTGAATTTTTTGTGTCGTTTTTCAAAACGTCGTTTTTTGTGTCATAAAAAGTGATGGTGTGTGGGCAAAGCGATGTTGAAAACAACATTTTCAACCCGCGCATGCTCAGAAGCAATTTATCATACGGGAGCGCTTGTTGTGGAAAAACTACTGTTCAGAATGGATTAAGCACATTCGTTTCTTTTTAAAAGTAATGAAGCAAAGAATGCGCTGCATTTGAACCAATGCATTTAAATGCTACACTAAATTCCTAGTTTGTTGTGGCTCATCTTGTTACATAGTTCTGTTAACCTTTTTAGTTTCTTATTTTTTTTTCTTTATTTTTTTATTTCCTATTATTTTTTTTAAGCACATCATCTCCCTTTTTTTTTTTGTATATTTATTTTTTTCCTTGTCAATATATCTTTATTGAGGTGATAAAGAAATGTACAATTCAACAAAATAAAATAAGTTAATTACAGACACAGAATAATTTCTTGGTTTACATAAGTGGTAAGTTCACAACAGGTGAGTCTGGTGGCTTCAATGGACATATTAATAGTACAGATAAGGTTATAACTAAGAGACCAATTTTCTGAAGTTTATTTAAAGATGCTTTGTTTCTTCCAACCAGCCCAGATGGTTTTAGGGCTGTGGTTTAGGCAAGAGTCCTGATGCGTCAACGTAAGTGTTTCAACCAAAATCAACCTTATAACAATGCTAAGAACATGTATAATAACGAGGTTCATAGTCAGTGCCCAAGGCGGGGGGAGGAGGGTGGGGAGGAAAGCGGGGAGGGGAGAAAGGGGTGTCTGCAGAAGTGGTCCGGAATTGGCTGTCAATATCAAATATACGCTAAGCGGTAGACTGTTAAACAGGCTGGGCTACCATGGTAATAATGCAATATCATTGATTTCATTGGGTATTGCATATTCATACCACGGTTTCCAGGTTCTTTCGAATCCAGCGGTCGCGTCCATGTCGATTGCCATCATTTTGGTGTGAGTCATAGCTAGGTTCATTCTGTTCGTTACTTCGTTAATTGATAGATTAGGGGTTTTCCATGCTTTTGCCAATGTTTGTTTCGCAGCTGTAAAGAGCTGTGTTAATAGTTTAAATTGTTTATGTGAGACATTTTTGGGTTTGAGGTTTAATAATGCGCTTTTGGGGTCCAATGGGATCCCCTTACCCGATAGTTGACTGATTATTGTGAAAATTTCTGACCAGAATAACTGTGCTTTAGGGCACGACCACCAGATATGAAAGAATGTTCCTGGAGATGAGCAGCCCCTGAAACAATGTTCAGGGTAGTTTGGCACAAATTTCGCAATCCTAGTAGGAACTAGGTACCATCTAGTAAGAACTTTATAGTTAGTTTCACAAGCTAGTACATTTATTGAAGCAGATTTGGTGTTGGTCCATATTTGATTCCAGTCTTCTGGATCTAGTTCAATATCCAGGTCTAGTTCCCATTTGTTTACATAGGGCAGTTTCCCCGTAATAGAGTTAGTCAACAACTGGGAGTATATTGATGAGATCAAACCTCTAGAGGGAGGGGTGCTTTTGCAGAGCTTTTCAAAGGCAGATAGTCGGGGAGGGCTGGGGATGGAGTCTGCATAAGGTTTGAAAAAGTTTTTAATTTGGAGGTATCTAAATATTTCAGATTGTGGTATGTTATAGATTTCGCATAAATCCGGAAAGGACCTAAATGTAGAGGAATCCAAGAATTTATACAGGCATGTACAGTCCTTTTTCACCCATTCTTTAAAGGTGTTGGGGTAGATCCAAGCAGGGTAGAACGATGGATTTTTATAGAATGATAAGAGTGGAACATGGGAGGATAAAAGGGAGTTCTTTATCTTTAAATTGTCCCATAGGGAAAGAGAGTGCTTAAGAATGGGGTTATGGATATGTTTGCGTGATTTGGATGGGATCCACATAATGTTGGAAATCGGGATGGGGTCGCATTCCACCGCTTCAATCGAAACCCAGAGGGGAGGTTCCTTTGTTGTGTGGTACTTTACTAACGTGGCTAATTGTGCAGCTCTATAATAGTTCAAAAAGTTGGGTAGCCCCAGTCCTCCTTTAACTTTGGGGAGATGCAAGATTTGATGTTTTAATCTTGGTTTGGAGGAGCCCCACACAAAGTTGGAAACTCTTTTTTGTACAATCCTTAAGTAGTATGATGGGATTGGGGCTGGGAGAACTCTAAAGAGGTAAAGGAGTTTAGGCAGAATTGACATCTTGATTGCTTTAATTCTTCCAAGCCAAGATAAAGGTAAATGAGACCAGGATTTTAAAAGATTCGATATCTCTTTTAGAAGGGTGGGGTAGTTGGCTGTAAAAATCTCTGTGAAAGAAGCCGTAAGGCGGATTCCTAGGTATGGAATGTTTTTATCTGACCATTGAAAGGGAAGACCAGATTTAGCTGCATTAAGGTCTGAAGCTGAGAGTGATATATTGAGAGCCAAGCTCTTTTTGGGGTTTATAACTAGTCCTGAGAAAGACGCATAATGTTTTAGTAGGGACATTAGGTTTGGGCCTGTTACCTGAGGGGTCGCGAGAAAAAGGAGGATGTCATCAGCGAACATACATAGTTTATGCTTATGGCCCCCTACCTCTATACCTAAGATCTTGGGGTCTGACCTAATCTTATGCGCAAGTGGTTCTATGAGGAGGGCGAACAAAAGAGGGGAAAGCGGGCATCCCTGTCTTGTGCCTCTGCCAATGGAAAATGGGTCTGACTTGTAGCCTGCGTATTTGACGCATGCCTTCGGATTATTGTATAATTCCATTATCCATGTCATGAAGTTGGGTCCAAAGCCCCATTTTTGTAATACATATTTTAGGTAAGACCAGGATATAGAGTCGAAAGCTTGTTTTATATCCAGTGACAGAAAGCACGCTGGGATGCCCCTTTTCTTAGCTATATGAGCTAGCAAGTACGCCCTTCTAATATTGTCACTTGCTTGTCGGTTCGGTATAAAGCCAACCTGGTCACGATGGACCAGTGAGCCTATTATTCTGTTTAGGCGCACCGCCAAGATCTTACCAAGAAGTTTAATGTCCGTATTCAGCATTGAAATGGGACGAAAGTTTTCGCATGCGGTGTTATCGGTTTGTAGTTTTGGTATCATACAGATTGTGGCCATGAGTGATTCCTGTCGGAAGGATTTTCGGTTTAGCAAGTCATTAAAGGCCTCAGCTAGCCTTGGTGAAAGGAGTTCAGTGAATGTTTTGTAATATTTAGCAGTGAATCCGTCGGGTCCAGGTCTTTTATTTAGTTTAAGGTCCTTTATCGCGTTGCTTACTTCATTATGTGATACAGGTGATTCTAATTGCAATCTTTGGGAGTCCGTCATTTGGGGTAGATGGAGTTGCGAATAAAAGGAGTCCGCCTCTTTTTCATTGATTAAATTTGTATCCGAGTACAGTTTTTTCAGGTGGGAGCAACATTTTTGTACGATTTTAAGGGGGTTGCTAGAAATGATGTTGTTAGCCAATTTCAGTTTAATGGGGGTATAGGATTTCTTAAATAAATTTAATGATCTTGCTAAATAAGCCCCCGGCTTGTTGGCTTGTTTGTATAAGGTGTGTTTGTACCTGTTTAAACTTTTATTGGCTGATTCTGTAAGGAATAGGTCGTACTCTAAGCGAGCTTTGTCTAGGCGGTCCTTAGTTCTGGGTGAATAATTGTCTTGGAAGTCTAAAAATGCTAGATTAAATTATTTTTCCAATTTCATCGCCATTTGTTTCCTTTGTTTTTTGAGGATCCCTAATTGTCTCTGAATAGTCCCTCTTAGAACTGGCTTGTGGGCTTCCCAGAGTGTGAGGGCGGATATTTCAGGGCTCTCATTGTGGGTTAGATAGTCTCTTAAAGATTGTTCTATTTCTAGACAGTGAGTGGGGTGGTTAAGTAATAGCTCAGGCATATACCAAGACCGGTCGTGCTTTTTTGGAATGGTTGAGGCAATAGTTGTAAGAACTGCGTTGTGGTCTGACCATGGAATAGGGACTATATTGGAGTGGAGGACTTCAGGCATCATTCCGGTCGTTAGGAATATGTGATCTATTCTACTAAATGATTGGTGCGGATTTGAAAAATAAGTGAAGTTGCGTTTTGTTGGGTTCATCTCCCTCCATGAGTCCACCAGGTTGTATTTTGAGAGTAGATTGGGAAGATTCCATTTAGGATGGTGTTTGTGTTGAATATAGGGGGACTTGTCTAAGAAAGGGAGAAGAACCTGGTTTGAGTCTCCGCAAATCAGAAGGGAGCCAAGTTTATGAGCATTTATGGTTTGAAGAAGGTGAGACATGAATGGCATAGGATTGAGGTTAGGGACATAGTATGAGACAATCGTAATTGCCGTGTCTAAAATATAGCCTGTTAAGATCAGGTATCTCCCCTCTGGGTCTCTGATTTCTGTGTTCAATGTGAAAGGAGTCGAGCGGTGGAAGGCTATAAGGGTGCCTTTTTTCTTTACTGTGGCGGATGCATTGTAAACTTGTGGATAAGCTGTGTGAAAGTACTTAGGGGTTGTGCTTGGGGTGAAATGAGTTTCCTGAAGGCAGACTATGTGGGCCTTTTTTGACTGGAAAAGCCTGAAAGCTTTTGATCGCTTCTGTGGTATGTTTAAGCCTTGAACATTGAGTGACAATAAGTTCAATGGTGCCATGGTAGCCAAACCGACAACTCAATCTTACCGTGCTTCCGCGTGTAGCAATTACCCGGACCACTCTGTGCAGACTGGATGGGGAGAAGAGCAGGAAAGGAGGTTTCAGGGGAAAAATAAAAGACAACAAAGGTTAGTGCAACAACAGTTAACAAATTGTAACAAACATATTTAGCATAAGTCCGTGGTTGGGGAAAAGGATCCCCACCAGGGAAAAGGGGGTCTCCTTCAGATCCCCACATATTAAGTTGGGGGTCTGAGTTAGACCAAATGGGGCACATGTTTTTCCAAGGGTCAGAGTGCCGCGTTCCGTAGTGTACAAAAAGGGGAGAGAAGAGCAATTGTAAGAGATGAGAGGATGCGCTTGGCTATGTAGAATATTACAATATTAGCTGAACAAGGGAGGGGGAACCCTATCGTACCTGAGGTAAATGGTATTGCCTAATGGGGTATAGGGGTCTTGGGACAGGCGGGATCACCCAGGAGATATATCGGGAGGTTAGGTTGGGAGTGGGAGTAGAGCGGAGTCTGGATTATTAGGGATAGATTAGAACAATAGGATTAAATCCATATTGCTGTCATCTATTGCGATAGCCAGAATGACTTGAGGGAGAGGGGGTGCAGTAGGCAACCGTTCGCTTAAAGAGAGTGGATTTAACAATTAAAGGAAGGTGGTCATGAATTTGTGCCGGTTAGGAGGGATTGGCGTGATAAACTATTCTTGCTTTCTCTGGATTTTACCAAAGTTTCAGAGTACAGAGCCATGGATGTGGTTCCAGAAAATGAGGGAAGGGTATAGTTGGGTAGGCTACTATGGGGAATGTGTGATAAAAGGGTAGGGTGGTGGTTACAATATTATTACCTAGTGAATGGATTTGGGGTCGTTACCAGAAGAGGGGGGTCACCCTAAGGGTGGTACAAGCAGCTCAGATGCAAGTGACCAGAGTTCCAACCTAGAGAGAAAGGGAAAAATGGTTAATAATGTAAGATGATCAGTCCATTGAGTCTTCTCGTTCAGGAGGATGTGACACGAATCTGCCTCGTTTGCTTGACTGATGGAAGTCTTCATTTTGGTCCTGCTGCGTAGCATGGTTGTTGGCTGAGGATGATGGCGATCTTCTGCGTGTGGATGATGTGGCAGAGGGTTGCTCAATTAATTTGAAGTCCACAAGGGCTTGGTGTAACTGGTCAGGTGACCTGCAGACTATCCTTGTCCCTTGCAGTGTGAAACGGAGGGAAAAAGGGAAACCCCATTGGTATTTAATGTTGCGTTGCTGTAACTCAATCAGGAAGGGCTTCATGGCTCTTCTCTTGTTAATTGTCTGTTGTGAGATGTCTGCAAAAATTTGGTAGTTGTAGTTTTGAAAAGTCAAGATGTTTTTTTCTCTTGCTGCCTGCAGTATTTGCTCTTTGGACCTATAGTAATGAAATTTGGTTATTATGTCCCTGGGGGGACCGTCAGCCTTTTTAGGGGTGAGAGCCCTATGAATCCTGTCCATTTCTAGGTGCTCTACAGGGATGCCTGGGAGCAGTTCTTGGCATAGGGCAAGAATGGTGGATTGAAGGTCTACTACAGACTCTGGTATGCCCCTAAATCTCAGGTTTGACCTTTTTGCCCGATTCTCAAAATCCTCCAGTCTATTTTGCAGGGTTACATTTTCTTCCTTGAGGGTATCTATATCAGACATGCATTCCTGAGTAAAGATTTCTATTTCATCTACCTTGGTTTCCAGGGCATCTGTGCGGTTCACTATCTCCCTTATTTCTCTTGTGAGACTTGAGGTGATTTGTTCAGATGTCTGTTTAAGTGCTCTGTGAAGCATCTTTTCAAATTGTTTGAGCAATCCTGAGGGGATTTCCTTGTCACCTTTATCCAACTGTGGTGACACATTTGAGTCCTCTCCCTCACTATCTGAGGTAATATTGGACAGAGATGCCATGAGATTAGTTGTTTTGGCAGTTTTAGCTGCCGTTTGCTTTCTCTGTTTCCCTGAGGGGAGCTGTTCTGAGGCGAGCGGTGCTGTCTTAGTGGTGCCTTTGCTCAGCTGAGGGCTGCTTGGAGGATTCGTTTTTGTCCTGTTTCTGGCACCTCCTAGCACCATTCTTTCACCCAAATGTCCCCCTCACCTTCCTACAGCTTGTGGTCCGTTTATGGGATGGTTTGACCGGATCAAATACCGGGTTATCCACGGCTTTCTTCCCCGAGTAGCGGAGCTCTAGGCAGGCATGTCTGCTCCTCTAGAGCCCGCCCATGTGACTCTTGTATATATATTTTTTTTAAATGTTTACCAAAATGTGAATTGTGGTTGATTTTGGAGTGTGTGATGTGACCCCCAACAACATTTTTTTTTTTTGTAATAAATTACCCACAAGGAGGTTGTTGTCCCTTGTTATAATTTTTTTTTTTTTTAAATGTGTCTGCCTACTCACTAAATGATCTCTATATATTGTTAAAAATACACATGTACAAATTTTGCACGCAAACAAAAAAGACATTTATTTATGTCGAAAAGCACTAAAACAAAATTAGACACATCTGGCAAACAAAAATAGAAACACAATAAAAACAAAGAAGCCAGGAAGAAAGCAAAGGAGACCCTGCTTGAATTTGTAAAGTCAAGGGTCCACCAAAGCAACACTGAAGTCTGTCAAGACAAAAGAAATTCAATTAGGGGCACCATCTGATCACTTCTTCTTCCCTTTACTCTTCCCTGCAGTCTTCCCTGCAGTCTTCCCTGCAGCCTTCCCTGCAGCCCGAGTCCTCGGGGGCTGGGTTCCTGGAGCCAAGGTTGTGGCAGGAGCCAGAGTAGGCTCAGGAAGAGGAGGAGCAGGAGAAGGAGCAGGAGCAGGAGAAGGAGCAGGAGCAGGAAGAGCAGAAAGGACCGGAGTGCCGAACAGCCCAATGTCAATATCGTCATTGAGCTTGCCCAGTGTGGCCATGCTTATAGCCTTGAAGATCATCAATTCGCAGCGCACACGCTGGCCCGGCTCCAGCTTTTGGAGCTTGGCCGCGATGAGCGCTCCGAATCCCTCTTCTTCAGTGGGTTGCTCTCTGATGGCCGCAGTTGCTTCACGGAGCATGGCCTGGGTCTCCTCCTCCATTTGCATCAGTCTCCTGCCCCTTTTTGCGGGAGTGCAGAGAGATGCAATCTCGCCGGCGTGACTCCTGTCTCCCATTGGGGCCTGCCACCTCCTGGCTCCCAGTGGGGCCTGCCTCCTCCTGGCTCCCTGTGGGGCCTGCCTCCTCCTGGCTCCCTGTGGGGCCTGCCTCCTCCTGGCTCCCTGTGGGGCCTGCCTCCTCCTGGCTTTGCTCTGTCTGTGTATCAACAAAGGGCCATAGTTAATGTGTTGTCCTCATTAATCACACCCATTTTTAAAATCCTGACATATGCTAATTGACTGCAAAAATAGATCACACACAGGGCACACATCCATAATTATAATGGCCGGGATTCAATGTGGTCATCCAGGAACTTCAGCTGATTATAGTACCACAGGTTGGGCTTATATATGGACTCAGCTGCAGCTCCTGATCGTATTGAGGCCTGGACGTATTGGGTCCTGTAGGTGCCCCTAATCAAATTTATTTTGGTCTTGACAGTCTCAGTTGTTGCATTGGGGACCCTTGTCTTCACAAATACAAGCAGGGTCTCCATTGCTTGCTTCCTGGCCTGTTTGTTTTTATTTTGTTTGTTTTTTGTTTGCCAGAGCACTGGCAGGTCCCTCCATCTTTGTATAAATTCACTAAAAAAATCTTGCTCCTTGAAGGCCTCCATATTTTCTGCATGTAAAATGGAAAACAAAAACATAGTGTCAGTGAAGCCACTCCTACTACTGAAAGCTTTAACACCATATCTTCTCTAGCACACAACATCATCCACTGTTCAATAATATTAATGTCGAAAATACAGTTACATACCGTCGTATTATTCGATCGTGACTTCCGCCTTCTTCCGCAGACTGTGAACGTCGCTTTCAATGACGTTGGCTCCCTTTAAACACTGCGCACATGTGACGCGACACACCATACCCCGCCCCTGACGTTCGGTCTCGTCCTTTCCACGCCCCTTTCTCTATCTTTTTTTTGTGGGTGTCATTTATGGAGGAACAAGACAGGGAAAAAAATATGGCAAGCTCAAGCCATGAGGCAGGCCAGGGCAAGACAAGAAGAAGCTCCATGCGGAGGTACAAGGCCTCAAACATGGCCTTCCAGGAGATGGTAGAGATGGTGACCATCTTAATGAAAGAGGACTATGATGGCAAGCACGGCCCTTACCTGCATCCCAATAAGGTGAAGGCGGAAATTATGAAGAAAGTCATTAGGAGCCTCAGGGAGAAATTTGGACAACACAGGAGTAAAGAACAAAGAGGTGGTCAGACCTGAAGAAAAGAGAGCCAGAGCAACTGCAGCGAATCCAAAGAATGATTCGAACAAAAAGTAAGTAATTTTTATGTGGCCTCATTTTTGGTGTTTGTTCTTTCTGCCATGTGCTTCTTTCAGGTTGTACTGTATCTGTTTGTGGTCACACTAAAATTGGTCATAGGAGTCGTCGTTCAATCGTCGCTTTTTGAAATAATAACCGACGATCTTCATGCCTAGTTCGCGTGGACAAATCGGAGTGCAAACACTGTATCCTATAAAAAGAACGTATTTGTATGATTGCAGTTTGAATCTACGACGACTCCTACGACCAGTTATTGTTATCACAAACATGAAACTTGTGACATCTTTTGTTTTTAATGTGACATCAATTGTGTTTTTTTAATGTAGATGTGTACCTAGTGAATAATTAATAGGAACAATATGCAGAAAAAGAAGAGTGTGCTCAGCAGTGGATTATACACATGTGGACTCTGTAGTTGTATTTTGAATTCTCTTTCATCCCTCTAATCTTTTACCTTTCTGGTTTCCCTTTCTTCAATTTCGTAGGCGCAAGGAAGCATCAAGGCAGGACGCAAGTTCACAAGCCACACCACCGAGGGATCTGGATGAAGGGGAAGCTGCCACCACATCCGGTAAAGTAGCAGATAACACAGATACACATGTAATGTAGGTGTAGGATTAAACTTTTTTAATAATACATGGTTTGCTCGCACATTTCAGGAGCAAGTCGTGCTGGGTCAGCACTTGATAAGGATACTGCACATTTCCTCATTCGAGAAGTATGGTCCTGCGCGGAACAAATTGAGCACATCAAGCTGGCATCCAAACAAATCATGGAAAATACAAAAAGGGTGGAACTCCAGCTCAAAAATGTACTGGATGTTTTGGGGAGGGTTTAAAGTGTTTTAAATGTTATTTTTTTAACGTTTTGTTAATGATAGTAACAAACACTATTTTTACGTTTTTTGGAATCACCAAAAAACAAAACAAAACAAAAAAAAAAACATGATTTTACTTGTTTTAATCACCAGAAAAAATAAAATAAAAAAAACATGATTTTACTTGTTTTAATCACCAGAAAAAAAACAAAAACAAAAAAAAACATGATTTTATTTGTTGTAATCACCAGAAAAAAAACCCCCAAAAAAACATGATTTTATTTGTTTTAATCACCAGAAAAAAAAGAATTGTACCTGTTTTGGATGAATGCTGACCTTAAAAATAAAAATGGCAGATTTGTTCTTGCTGGTAACATCAAACAATGATGGATATTTAGTCCATTCTAAACACATAGCACTATGATAACCTAGGAGACAATGACAATACACAAACATTCCCAATATTGCAAAAAAGAAAAAAGTAGACTGTTTCTTTCATAAAAGGTTTTTATTATTTAATCAGCCAAGATCTGACATTGGAATGGCCCCCCTACCCATAAAATAGTCTACGTAGGCCTGGCGCACAGCATGTGCGTTTTGGGGGGCCAAGCCTGGATGGCATGCCTCATGGGCCGCCTCAGGAACATTAACTGCCTCCTCAGGCAATACTGCTTAATAATTGACAGAATGTCTTCTCAGAAAATTATGTAGGATACAGCAACAGACAATGATGGTATTCCATTTATATTCTGCCATGTTTATGGCCGTTAAAAACAAGCGGAATCGGCTGGCCATGATGCCAAACACATTTTCAACCACTCTTCTGGCTCTGGACAGCCGATAATTAAACACCCTCCTCTCATGGGTGAGGGCACGTTGGGGAAATGGCCTCATGAGGTGGGGAGCCAAGCCAAATGCCTCATCTGCGATGAACACAAAAGGAAGCCCCTCTTCGTTCTCCTCCGCAGGTGGCAATCCCAGGTCCTCCGACTGAAGCCATTGGGCAAACTCGGTCTCGGCAAAGACCCCGCCGTCCGACATCCACCCATTCTTCCCAACGTCTAGGTAAAGAAACTCATAATTGGCAGACACCAATGCCATCAGCACGACACTGTGGAACCCCTTGTAGTTGAAAAAATGGGATCCGGAATGGGGTGGTGGCACGATGCGAACGTGCTTGCCAACAATAGCTCCTCCACAGTTAGGAAAATTCCATCGCTGGGAGAAGTCCGCTGCCACAGTCTGCCATTCCTGTGGCGTGGTGGGGAACTGTAGAGAAACCAAAAAAATATTATTCAAACAAACATTGCTAACAGAATATCCAAAAACATTCTTGGATCCTAAAAAAAGAAGATTGTTAAGTTCAAGTATTATTGAACGAATCCTAAATAATAAGGGATTAATAAGCAGATTAATCACACCCTCTGATGGTCACAAAACAAAACCAAAATAGGGTGAGGGGGGACCCAAGATGAGTTTGTGACCTTTTAAAAAAAAAAGGGGGAATTTTAAAAGATTTGGGGGGGGGGTAGGGTTTGCACTACAATAGAGGACAAAAATCAAGGGGGATATAGGGACCAAAAAATACAGAACTACAATAGAAAACAAAAATCAAGGGGATATAGGGACCAAAAAATACAGAACTACAATAGAAAACAAAAATCAAGGGGGATATAGGGACCAAAAAAAACAGAACTTCAATAGAAAACAAAAATCAAGGGGGATATAGGGACCAAAAAAAACAGAACTACAATAGAAAACAAAAATCAAGGGGGATACAGGGACCAAAAAAAACAGAACTACAATAGAAAACAAAAATCAAGGGGGATATAGGGACCAAAAAATACAGAACTACAATAGAAAACAAAAATCAAGGGGGATATAGGGACCAAAAAAAACAGAACTACAATAGAAAACAAAAATCAAGGGGGATATAGGGACCAAAAAAAAAGAACTACAATAGAAAACAAAAATCAAGGGGGATAAAGGGACCAAAATATACAGAACTACAATAGAAAACAAAAATCAAGGGGGATATAGGGACCAAAAAATACAGAACTACAATAGAAAACAAAAATCAAGGGGGATATAGGGACCAAAAAAAACAGAACTACAATAGAGGACAAAAATCAAGGGGGATATAGGGACTAGGCTAGCTGGGCTTGTCCATTACTAAAAAATATTAAAAATATTTAACATAGTTTGTGCATTTAAAGGACACCACTTACCTTAATATAGTCCTCCTGCAAAACCTGGATTATGGCAGAACAGGTGTCCGGGATTATGAGGCCCGTCGAGAACTTCAAGTCCTGAAGACTTCTCCCTGTTGCCAGGTACCGCAAGGTAGCAACTAGCCGCTGCTCAGCAGTGATGGCTTCCCGCATAACAGTGTCCTGCCTGGTGATATAAGGCGACACCGAAGCCAAAAGCTGCTGGAATACGGTGTCAGACATCCGAAGAAATTTCCTGAAATCATCAGGGTTATTTTCTTGGATCTCCTGCAGCAGAGGCATATGAGAGAACTGGTCCCTGCGAAGAAACCAGTCCTTGGCCCACAAAGTCCTTCTCGCCCTCTTCAAGGACCGGAGGCGGGATGCAGCACACATCCTAACAAGATGCAAAGCACGCTCTCGGCGACGAGAACGTACCCACAACATGGCTAGAAAACGGTCGTCAAATCAGATCGGACTAAAAAAAACGCACTGAAGAACAGAAAGGCCTCTGAAGAACGACCTGCAAAACAGGAACATGCAAACAAGAATGCACTGCCAAAACAGATACGATCTGAAAACAAGCACTGTAACACAGATACGAACCCAAAAGCACAAACTGTAAGACAGAAAACGTTTTTTAAAGCACGAAGACTGAAAAGCGCGAATCGTCTCTCACCAAACTTTTACTAACACGCAGCAACACGATATCAGCAAAAGAGGCCGGCTTCCGCATGGAAATGACCCTTTATAGTCCCGTCGTACGTGATGGACGTCACCGCGCACTGCTAGAGCTTTTTGGAAAAACGATGGTGTGTACGCAACGTCGTTTTGGAAAATGAAGTTTAAAAAAAGTTTTTTTTTCATGAGATAAAACATCGTTTTTTTTCATCGCAAAAAGTGATCGTGTGTACGCGGCATAAGGAGAAGCTCTCTCTTTTTCCAGCTTAATGCAGGTTCTGTAAAAGGGTAAGTCCACTCTATGGGAGGCTCACAAGGCCTTTTTCTGAGGGGTATATCAGAAGTATTTCACTTAAAAAGAGATGCAGCTGTCCAAAAAAACATCCCTCTTAACTAAACTACGCTACACTGTGTTTTGCCTTACGCCTTCAACCAAGAGAAATTTTACTCCTTTTTAGCAGAAATCCACCTACCTAAGCTATCCTCCACTGACTTAAAAAATTGAATGCTCCTATTACGGTGGAGGACCTTTCTTCTATTATTAAGTCACTGTCTACCCATAAGTCCCCTGGCCCTGACAGGGTTCCCTATACATACTTTAAAACTTACATACATGCACCTCTTGATGATATAGTGAGCTAGTCCCTTTACCTCTGGTCATTTTATAAGATGAAATTTAAATTGCTCTCTAGTCCTCCAATCTTAGCCTCATTCTTGGGCGACCCTCAGTTTCCCCCAGCCTTCAATACAGATCAAGAGTTCTCTAGCTGGATCTCATAGGGTCTAGTAACTCTGGAATCTCTATTGCAAGGTCCATATTTCTGCTCATTTGAGCATCTACAACAGAATAATTCTATAAATGCTTACAAATCCGATTTTGTTTCTAGTTTATTAACTCAGGCCATGGATTTGGTTAAATCTCCATTTGAGAACCTCTGCGTGGAGACTAGGGATGAGCTTTGCGTTCGAAACAAACGTATGTTCGACTCGAACATCGTCCGTTCGATCGTTCGTCGAATTTCGAACAAAAACGATCGTTCGCGGCAAATTCGAGTGAAACGAAACGACCGTTTTTAAGATTTTTTTTTCCATTGATACATGTTCCCTGGGGCAAGACCCAGGTTCTGAAAGACGTTTTCCAACAATAACTTGAAAATTGGTCTTTAAAACGACCGTTTTTAAAACTTTTTTTCCATTGATACTACTATCAATGGAAATTGTTTTTTTAAAAACGGTTGTTTTTTCAGGAGTCCTGCTCCTGAAAAAAACAACCGTTTTTAAGACTTTTTTCCATTGATACATGTTCCCTGGGGCAAGACCCGGGTTCTGAAAGACGTTTTCCAATAATAACTTGAAAAATTGGTCTTTAAAACGACCGTTTTTGAATTCGAACATTCGAGTCCCATAGACTTCAATGGGGTTCTAAATGTTCGTGCGAACGATCGGACCGTTTGACGGTTCTGGTGCCAACCGAACGCGGGGGTGTTCGGCTCATCCCTAGTGGAGACCTCTAGAGACAGGGGGACTATCTCAACCTTATATCAATACCTTAACGATCATAATAGGATCATGTTAGGATGGGAGGCGGAGGCTAACCAGGAGATCTTGGTGAAGGACTGGTATGACATTATCTCTAATATGCATAAATGAACAGGGGTTGCCGTGACAGGGGTACACTTCTACACATGTTCTGGAGCTATTCCGTTCTGAAATCTTTATGGCAATGAACCTCTTTGATCATGCTCCAGATAACAGGGGTGCCCGTGACCTTGACTTATCAGATGTGCATTTTATTTTATGAGCTCCCAATGGTCTTTCCCACTCATCAAACCTTGACACATACACTTTTTAGTGCCATCCATTGGGCAATTGCCCTAAACTGGCAATGTCCCTCATGGTCACAGGTGATCCTTCGCATGGAATGTATTAGACTGAAGGAAAGAGTGCATCACACTCCATGCATATTTACCAGATATAATCCATAATTGGGGGTTCTCTTTCCCCATCCACATTAATCAGTTTGATATCTGTTAAGATAACTCACCCAGCACTTTTGACTCTGGCATATAGATCTTCTCAGGGCTTTTTTTCAGCTGGAACTTGGTGGAACTGAGTTCCACCACCTCCAGCTCAGGCCCTCTGCTCCCTGCTCACCACTATCGCTCTGTGGGAGGTAAGCTGTCACCTGTAAACACAGAAGCTGTGTTTACAAGTGACAGCTTGGCTCCTTCAGGTCTAATCTCCTGAGTGGTTCCCACTGATGCAGGATGGGGAGAAGGGAGATGCAGGTGCCCGGGGTGAGTGCAGAGCATGGTTGAGTTCCTGCACCTATTCTCTGGGAAAAAAAAGCCTTGGATCTTCTTGCTTAGAACATAACTTACCTGTATTCATATATTTTGTCTTGCTGAAGCAAAGCTGTTACTTTAATTATAATTTCTTCATTTTGTATTCGGTTATTAAATATTTTCTTATTTGATGTCACAATGAGAGTTATATTCTTGTTCAAGCACACCTTGGTTCGTGAATGTACATTTTATTCTCTCTGCGCATTTGTATCTTGTACTTGCACAAATAATTTAATACAAATGTTTGTAATCAAAAAACTTACATACATGTTTTAGTGCTTTATATATTATCTTTTTTTTAACTCCCTACTTGAAGGCAAGGTTCCCCATCCCTCTTTTACACATTTCTTTATCTTTGTTATACCAAAACCAGGCAAATGTCCCTCCCTTCCAGATAATTATAGACCGATAGCGCTCTTAAACTTTGATTACAAGACTTTTATTAAAAAAATCCTTGCCAACCGTTTGTCCCAGATGTTATCCAAACTGATTGACAAGGACCAAGTAGGCTTTATCCCAGCCAGACATGCAGGGGACAATACTAGGCGTACCATTGACCTTATAGACATGTTAAACAGAGTTCATCGCCACAAACAAATTTCTAAGTTTGGATGTACAGAAAGCATGTGATCGGCTAAGTAGGCTTTATATATTAACCACCTTATCTCGCTTTGGCTTTAGGGGTTCTTTTATTTCTGTCCTAGAGGCCCTCTACTCCAATCCCTCCTTTCAGGTTCAGATGTCATCCTTTCTGTCGCAGACCTTCCTGATGTTTAATGGCACAAGGCAGTGGTGCCGGTTTATTACCAATACTCCTTATTTTATGTTTAGAACCTTTAGTGCCCACCCGGACATCTGGGGGATTCCTATGTGACAAAGGGAATACAAATTTCCTTATTGGAGGATGATATCCTGCTAACCCTAACTCATCCTCATCTCTCTCTCCCATCCCTACACATCTTGTTATCCCAATTCAGCCTCTTGTCTGGGTATAAAATGAATATCTACAAGACGGAAGCTATGCCCCTCCACATTCCCCCTGAGGATCTCTCCACCCTACAGAAGTAATATCCATACTGGTGGTGTCCTCATTCCCTTAAATACCTGGGTATACAGATTACTCCCGCTTATTCCTCCTTATATTCGGTTAATCATGTGCCTTTGTTTAGGGACATTGGTGACATGATGAAACATTGGAATACATACCCTATTTCATGGTTGGGTAGGATTAATGTCTTGAAAATGTCTATCGTGCCTAAACTGCTTTATTTTTTTGAAACGCTGCCAGTGCCTGTTTCCATGTCCCAATTAAAATTGCTTAAACAATAGTTTCTTAATTTAATGTGGAGCAACAAAGCACATCAGGTGACTCTGTGGTCTTTTCTCCAAAGCACTGCACTAAATATTATTTTGCCTCTCACCTTTGATCGGTCTCGTCCTGGTCTTCTCAGATGGCACCAAATAAATGGTTAGAAATTGAAATGGGCTCCCTCTACCCTTCCCATCCTTGCTCCTTTCTCTGGTTCCCTTCTTTAATTCAAGACCCTAAACTACAGGAGTTATGTTTGGTCCCAATGCTTTTTAGATTTGACCTATATGCATCACTAATGCAAGCGCCCAGAGGCGATTAAGTTCGCATGTGCCGCGCTATATAAGTTTTTCATTCATTCATTCACTAAGTTCTCTCTCTCTCTCTCTCTCTCTCTCTCTCTCTCTCTCTCTCTCTCTCTCTATCTCCTCGACTTGCCATTCCCTATCTAACATACTCTTTAATCCCACTATCCCTGATAGCTTATCCTATGCCTGTGTATAACCCTGGGCTGAGGCTGGTTTGTTTCAGCTTTGCCAATTTGTCCATCCAGTTATATTCTACCTCCGAGTGAAACATTATCTCTCCACACTCCACATCCATGATGACACCCCAAATTCTGCAGACCTTCATGCCTACAGTATATGCATAAATGGTCATCTATTCTACAATGTCCCATCACTCTCCCCAAAATATGGACATCTATATACACAATGGGCCAGATTCAGGTCGGAGAGCGAATCTTTATTTTGGAGTAACGTTTCTCATTTAGGTTACTCCGCTGAAACTTTAGGAGCAAGTACTGTTATTCACATAGCACTTGCTCCTAAAGTTGCGGCGGCGTAGCGAAAATGAGCCGGCGGAATTCAAATTGGGCGGGTAGGGGGCGTGTATTATTTAAACTACGCGCGATCCCACGGCGAACGTACTGCGCATGCTTCGACTGTCAGTGCGCATGCTCCAAATTCTGTCCGTGAACGTCAATGACGTCAATCCCCATTCACGGACGTTTTACGCAAACGGCGCAAACATTTTTAAATTCGATGCGATGACGACGGCCATACTTAACATAGGATACTTCACCTAGGGGGCATGTTTTTCTTCACGTCGGAAAGTCACTGCGTCGGGCCCGAGTACGATCGTGAATTGCCGATTCTCGCTGATTAACATATTCTCGGCGTTAATCAGCGGGAACGCCCCGAGCGCCATTTTTAAAATTGCAGTTCCGTTACAATAAATACAATTACGCCGCTCGTATAGGAACTCCAACCCGGCGTTTCTTGTTTTCTGCTTACAGAAAACAGAAACGCCAGCTCAAAGTGAGAGTTAGGCTGGCGTATCACTGATACGCCAGCCTAACTCTACCTGAATCTGGCCCAATATCTAGATGCATGGCGCAGAGAGAGATGGCTTACAATATCATAATGTTCTGGTGCAGAGCACATGAAGCTTTGCATTGTCAAGATCATTTTCTTCCCTCTTTATGTTGGCATTGTTATAAAACCAGAGGTACCCGTTTCCAAATTTGTTGGAAATGTGAGAATATTGTGGCTTTTTGGTCTATGGTAATGTCCCTGCTCCAATAAGTATTTGATAACTCTTTACCGTTGGATCCGCTACATTGTCTTTTAGTCCTCCGCTTTCCTGGTATTGGAAAGCCTAGGCTTGCTTCTTTTATTCTGTTAGCAGCCAAGAGAACTACAGTATTCCATTACACTGTCAAGAGTAAAGGTAAGGAGGAGTTGGACTTTGTATATACCTCTGTAGGGTTTAAATAAAGATATATACCACAGGCTTAAAATATGCAATCAATATTTATTTTTAATTTTGATGGTTAGTTAACCACTTAAGACCCGGACCAAAATGCAGGTAAATGACCAGGCCCCTTTTTGCGATTCGGCACTGCGTCGCTTTAACTGACAATTGCGCGGTCGTGCGACGTGGCTCCTAAACAAAATTTGCGTCCTTTTCTTCCCACAAATAGAGCTTTCTTTTGGTGGTATTTGATCGCCTCTGGGATTTTTATTTTTTGCGCTATATACAAAAATACAACGACATTTTTGAAAAAAAATCGATATTTTTTACTTTTTGTTATAAGAAAAATCAAATAAACTAAATTTTAGTCAAACATTTAGGCCAAAATTTGTTTAGCCACATGTCTTTAGTAAAAAAAAATTGCAATAAAAAAAAATTGCTACCTAGCGGGAACAGCGACACTAATACAGCGATCAGAAAAATGATCGCTTAGTGATGCTGGCAATAGGAAGAGAAAGGGTTAACTAGGGCGGTGATCAAGGGGTTAAAACTTTATTAGGGGGGGTACGGGGGCTACCCTGAAACTAACACTAACTGACTGTCACACTGACACTAAATACAGTAATCATACATGTATGATTACTGCATTCAGTGACACTGTGACAGGGGGGAGGGGGGGGGGGTGATCGCAAGGGGTTACTGTGCCTGCGTGTACTGGTGTCAGTGTAGTGTTGTGCAGACTTACTGTGCGATGTGATCTCTTCTCAGCGGCGGTTGAAAAAAACGCTGAGAGGAGAGATCACATCACTACCCCCTTCCTGTGTTTACACAGGAGGAGGAAGTGCAGAGCAGTGGAGCGCTCGGATTGGCTGGGAGCGATCCGGAGGGGGTGGACAAAATCGAATAGCCGCCCCCTCGTCCAGCCTCGTACAGCCTCGGGGACCGCCGCATGTACTGGGGGGGTCCCGATCGGAACCCCGACCCACGTCAAGGCAGCAACGTATATATACGTTGATGTGCCTGCCTGTGCCATTCTGCCGACGTAAATGTACATGCGGCAGTCCATAAGCGGTTAAGAGTATTTTACAGTTGTAAAGATACAGTTATGCCCTGCACACACGATCGGTTCGTCTAATGAAAACGAACGAATGGACTGTTTTCATCAGACGAACCGATCATGTGTAGGCCTCATAGTTGTTTTATCCATCTGCGAAAAAAAATATAACCTGTTTTAAATTTTTCTTATGGTTAAAAAACGTCTGTGTGGAAATCCATCGGTCAAAAATTCAGGCCTGTGCAGAATCAAGTCGACACATGTTCGAAGCCTTGAACTTCATTTTTCTCAGCACTTCATGCGCGTACGACGTTCGTGCACGGGCATGCACCGAATCGCTGTTCCTCCGCGCATGTGCGCCATTCGGTGACTGGTCAGGCTGGCTCCCTGACAGTGACCCCCCAAGGGGCGGACTCTGGATGCCCAAGCTGGCCATCAATTCCGGGTGTTCTTGGTGGAAGGCTCAAATTAGCCATGGGGCATGTAGATTCCTTGAGGGTTCCCAAGAATTGTCTTCCGGGGGGTACCTCTTTCATTTATTCAGATACTGAAGTTGGCTCCCTCTCTTTCCCAAAATGCATTCCACTTTGAATTCATTCTCCCCCTCGATCTCCACTGGTGGAGGTGGAAGTTCTTCTCTCCTGGGGAAGGAATCAGGGGTGACAGGTTTAAGCAAGGAGGAATGGAAAACAGGATGGATCCTGTAGGAGTTAGGTAAGGCAAGTTCAAAGGCCACAGCGTTGATTCTCTGCTTAATCTTAAAGGGGCCAATGAACCTCGGACCCAACTTCCGTGAGGGAACCAGCAGTTTAAGGTTGATGGCAGACAGCCAGACCTCCTCCCCGACTTCAAAAGCCGGGCACTCCTTCTTCCCCCTGTCATAGAACTTCTTACAGTCCTCCTGGGCCTGCTGCATCACTTCTTGGAGTTTCTGAAAATTTGACTGGATGGGGGTTATGTGCTCCTGGACGGCTGGAATGGATGTCTCAGGGATAGAATCTGGAAGGAAGGAAGGACGGATGAAAGTCAAAATTGGACCAAAGGGGTGTTTGATTAGTGGTGGAGTGAACGGAATTGTTGTAGGCAAATTCAGCAGATGGTAGCAGAGATGCCCAAGCATCCTGGGAGACCAAACAGAAGCAATGGAGATATTGGTCCAATGTCTGATTCGTCCTCTGTCTGGCTGTTGCTCTGAGGATGGTAAGCAGAAGAGAGGCAAATCCTAATTTCCAGGGATTTACAATGCTCTTAGGTACCCAATGGAGCCTGACAATCCCTTTAAAGAAAATTCTGGCCGTGTCTGCAGTGGAAGGAGTACCATGGGCAGGAAGTGTGCCATTTTAGAGAGATGGTCGATCACGACTAGGGATGAGCCGAACATCCCCGCGTTCGGTTCGCACCAGAACCGTCGAACAGACCGACCGTTCGCGCAAACATTTAGAACCCCATTAAAGTCTATGGGACTCGAACGTTTGAATTCAAAAACGATCATTTTAAAGACCAATATTCAAGTTATTGTTGGAAAACATTTTTGAGAACCCGGGTCTTGTCAGAGGGAACATGTATCAATGGAAAATGGTTTAAAAAAACGGTTGTTTTTTCAGGAGCAGGACTCCTGAAAAATTACCATTTTTAAAACTTTTTTTTCCATTGATACATGTTCCCTCGGGCAAGACCCGGGTTCTCAAAGACGATTTCACAGGCAAACTATAGACACCCAGCAGGTAAAATATTTAAAGGAATTTTTCATTCTTTTTTTTTAAGTTAACCACTTAAGACCCGGACCAATACGCTGGCAAATGACCCAAGGGGTTTTTGCGATTCGGCACTGCGTCGCTTTAACAGACAATTGCGCGGTCGTGCGACGTGGCTCCCAAACAAAATTCGCGTCCTTTTTTTCCCACAAATAGAGCTTTCTTTTGGTGGTATTTGATCGCCTCTGCGATTTTTATTTTTTGCGCTATATACAAAAATAGAGCGACATTTTTGAAAAAAAATCAATATTTTTTACTTTTTGTTATAATAAAAAAACAATAAACTAAATTTTAGTCAAACATTTAGGCCAAAATTTATTTAGCCACATGTCTTTAGTAAAAAAAAATCGCATTAAAAAAAAATTAGCTACCTAGCGGGAACAGCGACACTAATACAGCGATCAGAAAAATGATCGCTTAGTGACGCTGGCAATAGGGAGTGAAAGGGTTAACTAGGGCAGTGATCAGGGGGTTAAAACTTTATTGGGGGGGGTGGGGGGGGCTACCCTGACACTACTGACTGTCTGACTGTCACACTGTCTGTCACACTGACACTAAATACAGTAATCATACATGATTACTGCATTCAGTGACACTGTGACAGGGGGGGGGGGGGGGGGGGCGATCGCGGGGGTTAAATGTGTGTGTGTAGTGTAGTGTTAGTGCAGACTTACTTGTTCTGTAGTGATCTCTCCTCAGCGGCGCTTGAAACAAACGCCGAGGGAGAGATCACGTCGCTTCCTCCTTCCTGTGTTTACACAGGAGGAGGAAGTGACAGGTCAGGCGGGCGCGCGCATTGGCTGGGAGCGATCCGGAGGGGGCGGATGAAAACGGATAGCCGCCCCCACTTGTCGGATCGCTCCTGCAGCCGCGCGGACCGCCGCATGTACGGGGGGGGACCGCCGCATGTACGGACCCCCGATCCCCCCCAAGGCACCAACGTATATATACGTTGATGTGCCTGTCGGTGCCATTCTGCCGACGTAAATGTACATGCGGCGGTCCTTAAGTGGTTAAGCATCATTAAAATCACTGCTCCAGGAGCAGTGATTTTATTGATGCCTAAATAAAAAATAATTCCTTTAAATATTGTACCTGCTGGTTGTCTATACATGTGATAATGTCTTTAAATAGCACAATAACCTGCCTGCCAGTAAATTAGGAAGAACTGATCTATCTAAGCTATACAGTGTATAAATATATGTAAAACTCCTAAGGATGTATATATATCCTCTACACACTGTAAATTAAGCTAAACTGACTAGCCTGCCTGCCTGCTCTATCTAGCTATCTAAAAAGACAATCTCTCTGTCTCTCTGACTGCTTTCATTAACAAGCCGGAACACACTACACGAGGCCGCCCAGCAGACGGCCTTATATAGTGTGGGTCATGTGCTAAAGCCCTGAGCCATAATTGGCCAAAGCCACCCAGGCTTTGGTCAATTATGGCTTTTTGTTTTTTGCGCGCTGTGATTGGCCAAGCATGCGGGACATACAGCATGCTTGGCCAATCATCAATCAATGCCACAGTGAATTATGGGCCGTTTTGCGTCACTCGAATTTGGCACGAAGGAACGCTTTTGTTTGAATTTCATCGAACGTACGAACAGACAATGTTCGAGTCGAACATACGTTCGTATCGAACGTGAAGCTCATCCCTAATCACGACCAGGATCGTGATGAAGCCCCCAGAGGAAGGCAGGTCAACGATGAAGTCCATGGAAACTTCTGCCCACGGACTCTCCGGAATGGGTAATGGTTTGAGTAACCCCCAGGTCTTGTTATTTGGTCCCTTATTGCGCTGACAATGGGTAAATGATGTGACGTAGGTCTTGCAATCCTGCCTCCATCTTTGCCACCAGAAGGAACGGGAGACCAACTCGGTAGTTTTTCGTGTCCCAAAATGACCTGCCAGTTTGTGATCGTGAAAGGTGCTCAAGACTAACTGTCTGGTTTCCACTGGAATGAAGATTTTACCTCGAGACCAGAGTAGGTCATCACGCCTTTCCAAAGAAGAGACTTCCTGATCGGAACATTGCCTAGATGCTGCCTTAAAAGAGGTTGGTAAGTCAGCCTGAGAGACCAGAAGAAAATTCCGGGAGGCCAGTATGGTACTAGGTTCTAATGTACAGGAGGTTTCGGGGAACAACCTAGAGAGAGCATTCGCCTTCCCATTCTTAGAACCGGGTCTGTAGGTAATGTGGAAATTGAATCTGGTAAAGAAAAGAGCCCAATGGGCTTGTCTGGGTTTCAAACATTTTGCTGCTCGTAGATACTCTAGATTTTTATGATCGGTGAAAATTATGATGGAATGGGCTGCCCCCTTAGCAGGTATCTCCATTTTTCCAGAGCAAATTTGATAGCTAATAGCTCCCTGTCCCCAATATCATAGTTCCTCTCCGGAGGACTCAGCTTCCAGGAAGCATAGGCTACTGGATGCAGTAAGGACTTCAACCCTTGCCCCAGTGGCAGTCTCGGAGGCGTCTACCTCTAGAATAAAGGGCAATGTTTGGGTCTGGATGTTGCAGAACAGGTGCGGAGAAAAATACAGTCTTGAGCTTCACAAAGGCTTCCTGGGCCTCTTGTGACCATTGGAAGCGGTTACCCTGATGAGTAAGCTTGGTGATGGGAGCTACAATGGAGGAGAAGCCGATAATGAATCTTCTAGAAGAAGTTGGCAAAGCCAATGAACCATTGCACCCCTTTCTTGTCTACTGGGGCTGGCCATTCTTGGATGGAGTTGACCTTCTGTGGATCCATGGCAATCCCACTGGTGGAGATGATAAACCCAAGAAATTGCACAGAAGTTTTCTCAAATTCACACTTTTCAGCCTTGAGGTACAGCTTGTGATATCTAAGTATGGTAAGGACCTTCTTAACATGGTATCGGTGCAGTTCAATTGAGGCAGAGAAGATGAGGATGTCATCCAGGTACACGACTAAGAAGTCATCCAAGTGTTCATGCAAGATGTCATTGACCAGATGCTGAAAAGTGGCAGGGGCATTACAGAGTCCGAAAGGCATCATGAGATATTCGTAGTGCTCAAACCAAGATCTGAAGGCGGTCTTCCACTCATCTCCAGCCCTGATCCGAATAAGGTTGTAGGCACCCGGGAAGGTCAAGTTTGGAGAAGATTTGGGCTGATCGAAAACATTGGAATAATTTTGGGATGAGAGGCAACAGGTATCTGTTTTCGATAGTTATTTTGTTCAGTTCCCGATAGTCAATACAAGGTCTCAGAGACCCGTCTTTCTTCTCGACAAAAAAGATTCCTGCTTCGGCTGGGGAAGAAGATGGGCAGATAAAGTGCTTCTCTAGGTTTTCGTCGATGTAAGCCTTGAGGGCCTCTAACTCGGTTTCCGACAACGGGGAAAATGCGGCCAAAGGGAACCTCGGAAACGGGTAGAAGGTCAATGGGGCAGTCATAAGGCCAGTGAGGTGGAAGGCGATCGGCCTGCTGTTTGTCAAAAACATCCCTGAACTCCAGATAGATGGAGGGAACATGCTGAATATTTTCTGGTGGAGTTGTTATAATAGAGCATGTGGCAGAGGTAGACGTAAGACAATGTTGGGAACAATATGGAGACGTGAAGCTAACCTCCTTCTTGAGCCAAGGATGCCCAAAATAATGGGAAACATGGGAGATGGAATGAGGTCTAGTCGTAAGAATTCTTGGTGTCCGGAAAGGGTGATGGCACGAATGGGCTTAGTCTCCTCCTGAGTGATCAATCCAGAGCGAGGGAGAGAGCCATCTGCTTAGTGAACCTGTAAATGGTGGTCTTTAAAGCGGAGAGGGACATGCAGCTACTGAGCTAAGGTGGAATCCAGGAAGCAGCTGCAAGCTCCGGAATCATCAAAGCTGGCAGGTGGGTTGCCCATTCCGTTAGCTGTAAGGAAATAAAAAAGGCAACATAAGTCTGTGGAATACTTGAAACGTGATAGTTGAAGGTGGGTTGGAGTTTTGACTTATTGGGTCTTACTGGGCAATTGCGGAAGAAATGGCCAGGACTCCACAGTAGAGGCACAGGTTGGCTTGGCGCCTACGTTGTCTTTCCTCAGGAGTAAGAGGAGCTTGGACTAGACCAAGCTGCATAGGCTCAGGATCCGGGAAGGAGGTAGTTGAAGGAGCCGGGAGAGGCGATGGTACTGGGGCTGGCCTCGAAGGGGTCCAGTTAGGACGAGCAGCCTGAAAATGTTCAGAGGGCCGCTCCCGTAGGCGCCTGTCTATTTGAGTGGCGGACTGAAACAAGTCTTCCAAGGAGGCGGGAGTCTCAGTTCTCGCCAACTCATCCTTAAGGGCTTCGGAAAGTCCTTGGCGGAACTGGTATTTTAAGGCTGCTTCAGTCCAACCCATGTCAGCTGACCATTTACTGAATTTAGCGGTGTAGTCTTTAACTGATCTCCTTCCTTGACTTAGATTATGGAGGGTGGCTTCAGCCGTGGCTGTGCGCTGAGGGTCATCGTATATCTTTGCCATATGCTCAAAGAAGGTGTCTATGGAATCCAGTACCGCACTTCTTTGCTCCATTAAGCCATGGGCCCATGCTTGTGGCTCCTCCACAAGAAGAGATATAACAAAGCCTACTTTCACGGTCTCTGAACAGAAAGTTCTGGGTTGAAGGGCAAGGTACAGAGAGCAGGCATTCTTGAAGGCCTTATACTTCCTGCGATTGCCTGCAAATTGTTCGGGAGTGGGGACCCTAGGTTCGGAAAGTCACCACCATGGCTGGGCTTGCGGGGGTCTGGGAGACCAAAGCCCCAGTGGGTAGTGCCACAGATGGGGCAGAAGGCCCAGGTTATCCGGGTAATTGCTGGAGGCGGCCATCAATCTGCATATACCTCTCTTGTAACTTTTGCACTGCTTCAGTAAGTGCAGAGACCTGCTGGCAGAGGGTCTCGAAAGGCAAGGGCACCCTGTCGGCCTCAGATATCTGGCTGGTTTGTACTGTCAGGTACGTACTGACCGAGACCGAGATGCTGAGGGTGGCTCACCTTTGCGACCTGGCGCACTCCACCCCCTGGAGTTGAGACAGAGGGGGGAAGGCGCATGGAGGTACCGGCACCAGCGGAGCAGCTGAAGCTTGATAGGAGGTGCCCGGACAGGAAGCTAGCAGGTAGTAGTTCACTGAAGACAGGCTGCGGATCAGGTAGTAAGACAGTTCAGGTTCACAGAGCACATTTCAAGGGCTAGGACTGAAGGCGGATCCGGGGTGCAAGCAGAAGGTCAAGGGCTGGAGAAGGTAGCAAGTCCAAGGTACAGGCCAGAGGTCAGGGGTGGAGACAGCAGCAAATCCAGAGAGGCAAGCCAGAGGTCAGGTTCAGGAGAGAGAGCAGAGTCGTGAGGAAATCTGGGTCAAACAAGGTCAAGTTCAGTAACAGGAAGTTTAAGGCAGGAGCTGACGACAAACCAGCAACCTGTCATGAGACAGAGGCTGGTTTAAATAGGCCAGTCATGCCTCTGATTGGAAGAACAATGATAAATGGTTTTCCTAATGTTTTACAAATAAATATGTGAAAAGTGTGGTGTTCATTTGTATTCCGCCGTCCTAAGTCAATACTTTGTAGAACCACCTTGCATTGCAATTACACCTGCAAGTCTCTTTGGGGGGGTCTCTAGAGAGTGACATTTGTGCCCATTCTTCTTTGCAAAATAGCTCAAGCTCTGTCAGATTGGATTGAGAGTGTCTGTGAACAGCAATTTTCAAGTCTTGCCACAGATTCTTAATTGTATTTACTGTAGGTCTGGACCATTAGGAGTGCCCCCCCTTTCCAGCTCCCCCCCCCTCTATGGCATGATGGGGCATACACACGGTCAAAATATCCGATGAAAAAATTCCATCAGACTTTTTTCATTGGAAATTCCGACGGTGTGTACACGGCATTATAGTTGTCCTGTGGACAGATTCTCCCACCTGCCATCATCCGAAAATGGAAAGAGTATGGCACAACTGCAAACCTACTGACCACCTAAACTGACAGGCTGGGTAAGGCAATCATTCATCAGAGAAGCAGCCAAGAGGCCCATGGTACCACTGGAGGAGCTGCAGAGATCCACAGCTCAGGTGGGAAAAACTATTAGCCATGTACTCGAGAAATCTGGCCTTTATGTCTGCATTTGATGGGCACACAACTTTATCCGTGACCTGTCTTGTGTGTTATTTGGCTTTCATGATGCTGTTTGTTCACTAAGGTTCTCTAACAAACCTCTGCTAGCTTTACAAAACAGCTGTATTTATACTGAGATTAAATTACACACAGGTGGACTCTATTTACTAAGTAGGTGACTTCTGAAGGGAATTGACAACTTGTGGCTGCATATGATGGGCATAAGTGGCTGCATGATGGGCACACGTGGCTGCATCTTTTATATTTTCTCTGTATGATTTAATTTTGTAATTTTGTAAAACTTTAATAAAAATACAATTATGGAAAAAAAAAATATGTATCAGGCCTTCAACTAAGATAAAAGGTCTGTTATAGAGAATTGGAATCCCCAACCACTGATAAAAAGCCCTTAGGAGCTGTCATTTTCCCTACAATGTAATGCGCTTCTTTTTGTAAATGTCAGTTTTGCTTTAGTAGAGACAATTGCACACTTCACAAGAAGGGTCAGAGCTTCCCCAGACATGTTATTTAATTTATTTTTTCATTTTTGATGTTTCACTTTAAGCATTATTAAAATCCCTGCTTCCTTCCAAATTTTTTTATTTTTTTTGCTTTGGTACATGTGCCCAATGTCATTTGTTTGACAATCCCTTGCCTGTCGGCCTAGAAAATTACATTACTTTTTTTTTTTTAACATTCAGCTTCTATTGACTTCAATGGGGTTTGGATTACACATACAAACTTTATTAATGTTTGCCGAACCCTGTTCGAACTGAACCCAGGCATCTTCAGCTCATCACTAGTCAATGGTAAAAGTGGATTAACAATTAAAGCAAAATATGTGTTTCAATATCTTCATTTAACCCTATATGAGATTAAAGTATGCTTCTGAATCTTTTTCCTTTGGTTAGATATAATGAAATAGCTTCAATACCAAAAGCAGAAAACCGTGCAGGATCTGAATTATGTTTTTCAGAGAAATGTCGAAGTGCACTGTGATTAATGATGTTGCTGGAGACAGACGGCAGCTTTAAGGGCTGATTACACAGGGACAGAAACATGGATGGCATTCAAACTTGCAGGAATACATTTGGAAACATACTAGGATTTCTTTGCCGTTTAACTAAATTAATATACATAGGGTGAAGGACCTCTTTAAGGAATTTTAACGCTTGTCCTTTCTGAAAGAAAAGGTTAGAATCATGTATGCTTGTGGTATTTTTTTCCATTTTACAAACAGTATCACATAAAAAACTGACTATTAATTTAGATTTGTAACAGGAGGTGTTGGTGGTATTGAAGATCACTTGCTTAGGGAATGCATTCAGTGTGTTTTTTGTTTGTGTTCAAATATTATGGGAGTTTGTGGTTACGGTTTCATGGGCTTGTTCAATAAGAGCCCTTTTATCCAAATACTCTAACCCCAACTCATCTGGGATTAAAAATAAAAACCCTGTAGACAAGGGTGTAGGGAAGGAACTAAACAATTTCAACTAAAAGAGAAACAGTGATTAAAAAATGTCCCCTGGTCGAATTTTTAAATATTCTCAACATCAGTAAACACATGCAGAGATTTTATTAGTAATAAAGGGTTTTAGATATGCAGCAACATTTCCTCACAATCTTTTTTTTTCTGTTTAAATGTATGAAAGTATTGACATTGTAAACATTTTCTTCACATAAAACAGGATAATTCCAATATTATTGTAAAACTCGACTACAATTGAAAATGAGGACAGGTTAGTTGTTTGGAAGGTAATTGGGATGTCTCAGATTTTGACCTGAAGGAATTTGGAGTTGTGTATATAGTCCATACACATTTTAAACCAATGTTTATATTTAACCCTGTGCATGAAAAAGGGGCCTATCAGTGTTCAGAAGACAGTGATGAGTGAGTTTAATTCTCCAGACACAAAAATTTCCTGCGTCATTTGCTGTGCTCATGGCCACAGACTCTATAGAGGGTGACAGGGGGAGATCTGCAGCCATCCAACCTTTGTTACTGGGTTTTCACTATTTGATCATCATCGCAAGCTAAAGGCCTTGGTTGGGTTACAGCCACATGCTTCGTTTGCTTGCCATTCGGTAATCAGGTCTTTCTTAAGGTGGTGGGGCACTCTTTTTGTTTGAAGTCACTGTGGTGCCATTAAGAAGAGGATTAATTATTAATATGCCATTCTATGAAGGATTGGGACTCTGTAGCACAGCTTCTTTCTTTTTTATTCTATTTTATATTGTGTGTATCTCATTTCAAGCTGCTGCTTTATATGACATTTTGTTTTGGTTTATTTGATTTGATTTATAGTAGATCTCTAGTGTGGTTTCTTTTGCCAAAAATAGTTGGGCCTAACCTTTCCTTTCAGTAAGGACAAGCATTAAAAGTCCAGTCGGACCTCATTATTAAGAATCATACACACAATTGGAGTTCCAACAGACTTTTCCGTGGATTTTGCTCCGAAGGGCATTGTCAGTGAACTTGGTATGCATACACACAGTAGGACTTTTTCAGCCAACAAACACGAACGTAGTGACGTAATAGACATACTACGTGTTCTTTCTGCTCTTTACTGACACCCTTTAGGCAACTTGTGCTATTGTTGTCTGATCTTTAGCATTGGTTCTGAGCATGTGTGTTTGTACTTTGGACTTTAGTCCGACGGACTTGTGTACACACAATCGGATTTGCACTATCGGACAATTGTTGCTGGAAAGTTTGTCTGTTCTCACAGCAAACATTTGTCCGATGAAAAAGCTGAAAAGTTTGTCTGATGGAGCATAAACACGGTCGTATTGTCTGCAAAAACAGGTCCGATGAGGTCTGTTGTCAAAAAGTCCAATCATGTGTACGGGCCTTTAGACAGGCTGACAAGTGTAGGGGATAATGATTCTTGATGAGCAGACTGTTGGACTGAGAGATATTGACTTATGAATGATGTTACCATCTATAATAGATTGCCACAAGACCCCACTGATGACTTCCAGTAGGATGAGAAGAATCTCTTGGAGAAAGGAGCTTCTGGAAGGGTGACCAGTAAACAAGAAGCATTGTTTCAAATTGAAGAAAGTGTAGGTTCTGACTCTGTTTTCATCTAGTCTCCAAAGAAATTAATCTTATTATTATTTACTTCCCAAGTCAAGATCAAAGTCAAGATCAAATTCTTCTGGTTTCTGTTGAGTGTGGATTTCTTCACTGTCCCTCCATGTCATTATAATATTATTATAATGTCAATGAATGAAAAAATCTAATGCGCTACTGGGAGTATACAGATAAGTGATCGGATAACATCAGTGTATCTAAGGCAGCTAAATCTGGAGTATCCACCAATACATAAACAAAATACAATAAAATAATAGATTAGCGCTTCAGATGAGTGATATATGTGCACTATACAAAACAAAGTGATGAACACCAAGCTACAATAGTGGCTGTGGCTCAATAGAGATGAGTCCAAACTGAACTAGTATTACAATAGGTAACGTCTTCTTCACCATGTGCATCCAAGTGCTAAGTGTGAATAATAATAGGTGGTTAAAGTGAATGGGTGTAGGAACAGTCTCTTGGGTAACAAGATGGTGTATATGGTGGCGGAGTGGTGGGTTTCTTCACTCTAATACTGGTAAAGCATCAGGATTCCAACACAGGTCTTGCAGTTCCCTTACCTTAAGGGTGCTATATGAAAGCATATAGTCTCATTCCTCCAAGATCCAGGATCCAGCTTCTCCCAAGTGTGTTCCTTCTCACTGCCCGGTGCTGTTGGAGTAATCCAAACTCAGCGATCCATCCAGGTGTATGCAGTGAGAGAAATGGGGGAAGAATACAGATGCCTCCAATGGTGTAGTAGGTAAAAAATTATGGGTATTTATTTTAAAATTAAAGGTACACGATAGTACAAAAAATAAATGAATAAAAGAAAAAATGCAGCAACGCACGGAGGCGGAGTGTTAGTATATCCGCCTGGCGTCTATTGGCCTCCGGCTAGTGCGGATGTCACGTGGTCACGTGACATCTTCGTAATAAAAGTAGCTGTTTGCATTTATTGGAACTCAAGCAAATGAACCATCGGCTGCTCCAGGGCTACTATATACTCACATTCCCAGGCGGGGGCCTTGACAACGTCATGCCTAATTGGCCACTCTGCACAAGGAAGGCAGGGAGAGGATACCCAGCTGTGGTGGAGCCATCAGCAGTGGGTCTCCACCCATCTCGTACACGGCCAGGGATGGAAAAGGACACTAAATTGATTATGATGACACCGCTAATGTGGCGTCAAAGCATGACGTTGATGTGCAGGAGGCCAGGCCCTGCCCCCACCAAAGGGTGGGCAGGAGATCTCGGGCTGCTGCACATAGCAACCCCGGAGTCAGAGAAATAACACCCAACCCCCCTCAGACCCAGGCTAAACCGGACAAAGGATTGAGTGAGTGTGTGAAAAACGTATATAGCGCTGCACATGCGAACTGAATCGCCTCTGGGCGCTCGTTGTCCAGTTCTCCTTTGAACTCAAAAGAGATGGGTTTTGATCTTTCTCCTTAAGGCCAAGTGACTTGGGGATTGGGAGTAGTTTATAAGAATAATGGTTCAAAGGTAATACATAGGTAAATAATAACATAGAGATCTATTGGAAATAGGGAATGAATCTAGTAATAAATAGCTGAACATTGTTATGGCCCAATATAAGGGCGATAAACAGAGGTGGTAAAGTATGTTATGTGTGACAGGTCAATGGAAATGGGTGTCTTCCACCCAAATATTTTGTATACAGTAAATGGAAGTGACCCGACACACACACTAATAAAACACATAGATAAAAAAAGAATAGTTTATGGGGACTTTGAATGAGAGATCGATATTGTGTAAAATATATTTTTATGTAGAAGGAACCAAGCATCGCCTCGTGATAACCTTACATTTTGCTTCTAGAGAAACATATTGAGAAAGGAGTCACCGCTCCAGGTGGGATCACTAAATGGTTACAGGTGGTGCAGGATACCGAGGGTGCTGGCGGTGCACTAAGCAAAATGAAGACAAAGAAAAATGGATAGCCGCACTCCAAAACCTGATGGGTGGTCTTTTATTCAATAGACAGCATGTACAAAAATAGGGTCACAGCAGTGGAAACAAGGAACAGCCGACGCGTTTCGCACTGGATCAGTGCTTATTCATAGAGAAACATATTAATGTATCCCTTTTAGGCTTGTACACAGTATATCATTTTTGCCAATCTTCGATTTCTATAGTTTATTCAGTGTCCGATTCCTACTTATTCATGTAAGGCAGTTTAAATGTAGTAGTAGTACATGAGTGTATATGAAAGATACACTCCCTTTTTGTTTTGTCCTGGTGAGATAAAACACCAATGCTGCCACAGTGGAAATTGTCTCTGTTTAACCACCTCAATACCGCATGCCGTCATATGATTTCCTGGTATTGAGGGGGATATCTGAATGATGCCTGCAGCTACAGGCATCATTCAGAACAGTTCCGCTGCTAGAATCATTCTTATAGGCGACGGGAGGGGGAGGGCATCAGGGGCCCGGAGAACGAATCAGCCGGTGCAGGATGGCGAGGATAGAGCTTTCCATCTCTGGGATCGTCGGAGGACTGGGCACGACGTTATGGCGTCACGCCCGGGTACCCAGAAGTAAGCAAAGCTGCAATCGGCAATTGGCTGTCGGCATGAGATTGGTGAAATTTTACATGATCTCATGCTTTCAAGCCCGAAGGAGAGATGTGGGGTCTTATTGACCCGCATCTCTCCATAAAGATGACCTGTCACAATAGATTCCTATTATAAGGAATGTTTACATTGTAATAGGAATAAAGTGATAAAAAAAAAAAAAAAGTAAAAAAAAAATGTAAAACGCCCCTGTCCCCGGTAGCTCGCAATCAGAAACAAACACACACGTAAGTCCATCCCACTTATGTAAATGCTGTTCAAACCACACATGTGAGGTATAACCACATGTGTTAGAGTGTGTGCACAACAATTCTAGCACTAGACCTCCTCTGTAACTCTAAACTGGAAACCTGTAAAAAAAAAAAAAAAAAAAGCGTTGCCTATGGAGATTTTTAAGTACATGAGTGCACGCAATTTTAAAGCATGACATGTTAGGTATCTATTTACTCGGCGTAACATTATCTTTCACATTATACAAAAAATTGGGCTAAATTTACTGTTTTGTTATTTTTTAAATCATGAAACTTTTTTTTTCAAAAAAAAGGCGTTTGAAAAATTATTGCGCAAATACAGTGCAAGATAAAACGTTGCAATGACTGACACTTTTGTCCCTAGGGTGTCTGCTAAATATATATATATATATATAATGTTTGGGGGTTCTGAGTAATTTTCTAGCAAAAAAAATATAAGATTTTTACATGAAGGAGAGAAGTGCCCGGTATTGAAGTGGTTAATGAATGCTGTGTATAAACTGTATAACTTTATCAAATCTAAATGTCTTGCATGAAGAAATCTTAAAAGTATTAATCAAGTGGTCCTTTGAGAGAAGACCTTTAAAATCAATAAAATGGCCTATTCTATACAGACCTTTATCTGTTCCACATTTGAAAGCAATCATATCCATTCCAGGTGGGGAAATTGATTAAAGGGAAGGGCTTGTGGCATATGTTGGGATTGAAATGACAATAATTTAGATGTGGAGTTCTAGCTATTCTATTAATATGATGATGTTGATAAATAGGCTGTTCATTTTGAAAGGTAAGTTGCACTTTGCAAAGGAGTTTGGGGGATAAGGTTAAGCTCATCATCCAATCACATGCAAGCAAACATTCTGTTATTTGTATGTGATAGAGTATTTGAGTAAAGCCTCATACACTCGACCAGTTTTCACAGCAGGAAAACTGCCAGGAGAGCATTTGGCCATGAATCCCAGTCATGTGTATGCTCCCTAGGAGTTTCTGTCAGGAAAACAGCCGAGAATCCTGACGGGAAAATAGAAAACCCTGCTCTCTATTTTCCCATCAGGATTCCCAGCAGAGTGTTTCCTGCCAAGAAAACCGGTCGTCTGTATACTTACCTGAGTATTGGAAAACCGTGCATGCTCGATAACACTTTGACGCATGCGCGGTAGCATACAAAGTTAGTGTGGGGTGTAGCAAGATGGCGGCGACGGAATCAAACGTGACGAGACGGCGGCTCGTCGTAGTCGTTGACGTCACCGCATTCTTGCCATTCAAAAGAACGGCGGTTCTTTTGAGTGGCCATCTGTATACACAGCTTTGCAAGGCAAGCTTGCCAGGAATCCCCGGCCGTGTGTACAGGGCTTAAGTGAAATGTCACCATGTTTTCTAAACTTTGGGGGCAAATATATATAATCTAGAACCCCAAATAAAGGTAATAAGCTGGGATTGGATTTTTCTCAGTTTTGTAGTGGAATCTAAATGGCCACTATGACATCCTTTCAGCATTGGTGTTTTATCTCACCAGGACACAAAGGGAGTATATCTTTCATATACACTCATGGACTACTACTACATTTAAATTACCCTACATGAATAAGTAGGAATCAGACATTGAATAAACTATAGAAATCAAAGATTGGCAAAAATTATATATACAAGCCTAAAAGGGATAAATGAATATGTTCTCTTAGAAGCAAAATTTAAGATAATCACCAGGCGATGTTTAGTTCCTTGTACATAAAAATATATTTTTCACAATGTTTCAAACAATGTGGCTCCCAAGGAACATTGTATCATATAAAGTATATAGTAGTTTATGAAATAATATATAATTTAATCCTAGATAGGTTGTATATACATTTCTTCAAACAATTGTTTAAATAAAGATGTGTAGTAGGGATGAGCTTATGGTTAAATCTGAACCCAAGTTAGGATCAAACCTTGGCTGTTCAGGTGTTCGAACATTCTGGCAGAAGCTGAACATCATGTATAATAGTGGCATTATTTCTGCTATTATACATGACGGATTACTGCTGTCAATGATTAAAGACACCAGTGGGTGAAGGCGCAGCCAACAAACAGTGACATCACCAGCACCATTCACTTGTATTTCAGTATGAAGGAAGCAATGGTACTGGATGTGTATTGGTGGACAGCTTTATTTTCTTTAGATGGGCCGGCAATCATTGGGAATTGTGATTGGCATGGATCTTCATCACTGGATGATGTGTTTAATGTTTGATGTACATTATGTTTTTTATTTTTAATTATTACAGGACTTGTGACTGTCTTTTCTTTTTTTTTCATGATTAGATGTACTATGTACCCCTTACTCCTTTACATAGGGGGGCTGGTATTTGGATGTCCCCTTCTTGCTAAATGGGCTTCCAAATTCCAACAACACCCCTGTCCAAAGACCCCCATAACCACTGGATTGTGGGGAAGAAATCCTTGTCCTTGTCAACATGGGAAAACGGTGCTTTGCCACAAGGGTCCCTCCCTGGCAAGGTACTCTTCCATGTTGAGGGTATGTGGCCTGGAATATTCAGGAGGGGCTGCATGCTCACCCTCTCTTTCTTGACCCACCAGCTGCATGCTCTGATAAGGCTCTGTCATGGATTTTTTTGGGGAGTACACACACTCCATTCAAAGGATTCGCTGTTCTTTTGAATGGAACAAACGCAGTGATGTCATTTGATGCTCTCGCCACCATCTTGCTACACCCTACCTATGCCTAGGAAGCTACCGCGCATGTGTAAAAGTCATTTTGAGCATGGACGGGTTTTCACGGCAACAGGTAAATATACACACTCTTGGGTTTCTCGGCAGGAAAACACTGCTAAGAATCTCACGACGAGAAAATAGAGAACATGTTCTCTATTTTTCTTGTCTAGATCCTGGGCACTTTTCTTGTTGAGAAACCTGAAAGCCTCGTACACACACATGATTTACTCGGCAAGAAAGCTCTGCCAGCAGTGTGTATGGGGCTTCAAGGGCTTGGTTTGGAATTTGGGAAGACCTTTTTGCATCTTAAAATTATACCAATAACCAACTTACTACAACATAACCTACTTGCCTGCACTATTAATTCCAATCTATATTTTCTTCAATGACCCTACAAAAGCAAAAAAGGGATATCAGTTCTCTACCAAGCTCTGATGAATCACTCTATATTCTCGAAACCTCTGGGCTGAACTGGGCTGTAAATTCACAGGTAACCAGTGGTTAAAGTGGGGGTTCACCCAAAAAGAACGTTTTTTCCATTAGCTCCCGGCCTTTATGACGTTTTGCTATCCGGCTTTGAGCGGGGGATTACTTCCGCGTATAGGCGTTGCTAATTGAAGAGGCGTTGATTGACGGGCTGCTAAATCGCGTCACGCCTTCCTAAAATACCCGAAGTGACGCTCGGGTTTTTACGGCACCTGCGCAGTCAGCTCTACACGGCAGGTGCATGCGCCGCAAACACTCGAGCGTCACTTCGGGTATTTCCGGAAGGCGTGATGCGCTTTAGCAGCCGTCAATCAACGCCTCTTCAATTAGCAACGCCTAATCCCCGCACAATTGCCCGCTCGGGGACAGATAACAAGGCCTCGTATAAAGATAAGTACCGGAAAAAACAACAAAAAAAACAGCATACTGCAGATGTTAGCAGTATGCTGGACATAATGTCAGAAAACGGATTTTAGGGTGAACCTCCGCTTTAACATCCATTGTTTCCTCACTTAAATCATCTCACTGCACCTCACATACAGATATGTTTCAGAAAATTATTCATAGATGGTACCTTACACCCTATCATATGTCAAAATGTTTTGGTGTTTTAAATCCTTAACATGTTGCTGGAAGAAAATGTCCACACATGTATCTGAGCTGGTAGGGCAGTAAACAACTCTTACTATGGCTATATTACGTATAGGCATACGTACATTCCCACCCGCCTCCAAGTCAAGTATACTGCACTTACTGTTTTCAGCCATAACAAACATCCCTAGATTATTGAAAACTGACATTGCTCCTTCCTACTCAAATACTATACAAGACCTAGACAGCCAATGTATAATTGAACTACTGTTAGCATACAAACATTTTACCAAAACAAAATTAATTAATTGGTCAACATGTCTAATTTATCCTTTTTGCAAAAACCTGTTTTACCTACTTGTTAACTGTATTGATTTATTACTCTCTGTGTGTGTGTGTGTGTGTGGTGTGTGTTTTCTGTACGATACCACAACCTTACAAGAGGCATTATTATAATGACCAATCATCTGTATCCTAGGTCTTAATCATGGCCAACAAGGGTACAATTGGGCCTAACATACATGTCCCAGGTTTATAAGATGTTGAATTAAAAGCTTTGTTTCACATGGTATTAGGGATGAGCCGAACACCCCCCAGTTGGGTTCGCACCAGAACATGCGTACAGGCAAAAAATGTGTTCGAACATGCGAACACCGTTAAAGTCTATGGGACACGAACATGAAAAATCAAAAGTGATAATTTTAAAGGTTAATATGCAAGTTATTGTCCTAAAAAGTGTTTGGGGACCTGGGTCCTGCCCCAGGGGACATGTATCAATGCAAAAAAAAAGTTTTAAAAACTGAAGTTTTTTCCAGAACAGTGATTTTAATAATGCTTAAAGTGAAACAATACAAGTCCCTACACAAAATTACATTTCTAAAGGAAAAAAAATAAGTAATTTAAAACTACTTGTGGCTATAATGAGCAATACAGATTCAAGTCATTGAACAAAAACGACATGGGTTCCCCCCAGTCCATTACCAGGCCCTTTGGGTCTGGTATGAATATTAAGGGGAACCCCGAACCAAAATGAAGTGATATTAAATCCCAAACCAAACATGTTATACTGTATATGGCCAATCATTTTTAGGCTGCTTTTTACCTCTATTTTCAGCTAGTGATTTGATCTGTAATACACCTCCTGATGAATGAGAACAGGGGGCACAGCAGATAGCAGACAGCAGCATTGTCAGACTGAGGGGATGGTAGTGTTATTTATCCATAAAATTATTCCAGTGGAGAGGAGAGCCGCATCCAGAATGAAGGACAGGAAACTCCAAAGTCCACAGGAAAGAGGGACTCAAATGAGGAAGTACAATATTAAAAACAAGAGTTTTTATCACATTAAAACAGAGTGACATCTAATTTAAACCACACAATAAAAGACAAGTGATATATTTGAGCAGACAATATTCAATGGTAAAAGTGTCATCCCAATCAATGCGGTTTGCTATATTAGCTTTCTCAGGATTTACACTTGAAGATGGAAACTAGAAAACAATAAAGAGAAACTTGACACCAACTAATAAGACATATGTGAACAAAAACAATACATTAAGTTAACCAAGGAGGGCAAAAAAGGAGAGAGGGAGGGGAGAGGGGAAAAAAGCATTCATTGGGGGGGGGAATAAAATATTTGGGGGGTGCCAGCCGATCAGCCCGAGGTGTAGTGTAGATGTACTAGCAGATTTAAAGTAATTCTGATTCCGCGTACACACAATCAGAATTTTAGATGAAAAAAGTCAGATGGACTTTTTACATCGGAAATTACAATCGTGTGTGGGCCCCATCTGACTTTTTCCATCGGTGTTTAGAAATAGAACATGTTTTATTTTTTTTCCGATGGAAGAAAAAACAATAGGAAATTCCTATCATCTGTGTACAACTCTGACGGAGAAAAAACCCAGAATCAAGTGGACACATGCTCGGAAGCATTGAAATTCAATTTTCTCGGCTCGTAGTAGTGTTTTACATCACTGCTTTTTGGACAGGCAGAATTTAGTCTGACAGGGCCAGATTCACATAGAATCTGCGGCGGAGTAGCGTAAATGGTCCTGCGTATCCCTGCGTAATTCAAAGGGGGCGGCTTGTATTTAAATTAAGCGCGCCCCCGCGTCGATCGAACTGCGCATGCGCCGGACGGGAAAAAAGCCCAGTGCGCATTCTCCAGCTCACGTCGGAAAGCGTAGTTGAAACCGATGTCAAAACGACGTGATTGTCACTTACGCAATGCCCTATTCGCAAACGACTTAGTAAAACGACGTAACCGACGGAAATAGACGACGCTGACGCTATACTTAACATGACAACGACAGAACTTAGTAAACCTACCCCTCATATAGCAGGGGTAGGTTTACGCTTACGGAAACAACGTAAACGACGGCGGGGCGGCATAAAAAACGTTCGGGAATCGGCGTATTAGGCTCATTTGCATAGGCAAATGAGAAAACAACGTAAAGGCCACCTAGCGGCCAGAAAAGTAATTACATCTACGATCCGGCGGTGTAAGTGTTTTACACCTGTCGGATCTTCACTGTATCTATGCGTAAGTGATTCTAGGAATCACACGCATAGATACCCAGTACAAAAAACAGAGATACGACGGTGTTTCCTGCGATACACCGTTGTATCTCTTTTGAGAATCTGCCCCATAGTGTGTATGCAAGACTAATGGAAGTCAACTTCATCGGAATTCCGACGGAAAATTCCATCGGGAAATTCCGATCGTGTCTACGCGGCATGAAGGTTGAAATAATTTTTTTGTTTTTTTATACTTACCTAATTTGCGCAATGATTTTGCACAGAGCAACCGCAAACCTCTTTTGGGTCTCGGCTCCTCCCCCTGCCAAGTGCCTCCAAAAGTAATCATCCCAAGCCACACTCCTTTGAATGGACATTGTCCATTTACACACAGAGCGTGGTTTAACCCCCCCCCCTTCCACAAACTTTCCTCATTGGCTCATTGCTTGACAGTAGCAAGAGCCAATTGCTCCCACTGTTGTGTGAGCCAATGAGGAGAAAGAGACCTGAGAGAGCCGCTGATCTCATGCACATTTCTGCATCAAAAAATGTAGGGAGATTTTGGGGGGCTGCACCCAAAAGGGTTTTTTATATTCATGCATAGCATGCCTCTAGAACCCAAGAACAACAGAAAACTGCGCTAAACTAAAAAAAACTAAAAAAACTAGGAGGCAGCGGCAATCGTGTGAAAACACAAAATGCAATACAGTTTGGCAAAGCCGCGCTCATGAAACAAATGAGTTAAAATGAGGAATGCTAGGCAACAGTCCTCTGTAAATAGATAATCTCATACAAATTAGTATGCAACACGGAGCATCCCCCATAGGGTAAGGGCCAAACCTGGCCTCGTAGAATGATGACACAAAAGCTCCCCTGTAAAATAAATGGTTAACATAATAATATTACATAAAATTAATTAATTAAAATAATCGTCCTAAACTGAAGCAAACGTAGAATGATGTGCACCCCAGAATATTCTCCTAGGGCAATAGCACAGATGTTCGTGCAGTCCTTGCAACTTGCTGTGTAAAGTTTAATTGAAACCAGTCCCAGAAAATAAAACAGCAAAAATTCAGATAGGATCCTAATAGTTAAACACCACCACAGTGACGAGCTGACAGCATCAAGTGATCCCTTCACCAAAATAAGGGGGGGCCACTTACCAGAGGGCAAGCTCAATGTAGCGATTGGCTATAACCCAGCCGCGGCCTTTAAACTCCTAGATGGTTCTTGGACACGGCTTCCAGCAGGTATCAAAGCTGGCGGTACTCACGGACATCAACCATATAGTGGAGAGAGAAGGATGGACCAATAGTGTGATTCCGTTTAAACCAGGAGGATTTATTAAAACAAAATAATACTCACAATATAACAGGATTTCAAAAGCATATAAAATATATATTTTGAAATCCTGTTATATTGTGAGTATTATTTTGTTTTAATAAATCCTCCTGGTTTAAACGGAATCACACTATTGGTCCATCCTTCTCTCTCCACTATATGGTTGATGTCCGTGAGTACCGCCAGCTTTGATACCTGCTGGAAGCCGTGTCCAAGAACCATCTAGGAGTTTAAAGGCCGCGGCTGGGTTATAGCCAATCGCTACATTGAGCTTGCCCTCTGGTAAGCGGCCCCCCCTTATTTTGGTGAAGGGATCACTTGATGCTGTCAGCTCGTCACTGTGGTGGTGTTTAACTATTAGGATCCTACCTGAATTTTTGCTGTTTTATTTTCTGGGACTGGTTTCAATTAAACTTTACACAGCAAGTTGCAAGGACTGCATGAACATCTGTGCTATTGCCCTAGGAGAATATTCTGTGGTGCACATCATTCTACGTTTGCTTCAGTTTAGGACGATTATTTTAATTAATTAATTTTATGTAATATTATTATGTTAACCATTTATTTTACAGGGGAGCTTTTGTGTCATCATTCTACGAGGCCAGGTTTGGCCCTTACCCTATGGGGGATGCTCCGTGTTGCATACTAATTTGTATGAGATTATCTATTTACAGAGGACTGTTGCCTAGCATTCCTCATTTTAACTCATTTGTTTCATGAGCGCGGCTTTGCCAAACTGTAATGCCTCTAGAACCACTTTAAATGCACTAACAAATTGAAGCCCAACTCCAGATAGCACTTTATAATCAGTTACAGCAAATATTTTTTTTTTCCTTTTAGGATAATGGTTTTAGATAAAAGCTTATCATTATGAGCAAACCTTGATGCGTTAAATGGTTTGTCTTATACCTGTAAACTGATGCATCTGGAAAAGAGTTTGTTCTTTTGAATAATAATGACTTACTGGTCAGATGGCCTGATGAAAATAGAAGAAAGAAAGCCTAAAAAGAAAAACTCTAAGAAATGGTAAGCTGCAATAAAAAGTGTTTGCTTTTGGATTTACTACTGCTTTAAAATAATTTTTAGTTGTAGGGTAGTGGGTTTGATTGGATTTAATAGTTTCTGCTTTTTAGTGTCTTTACAATCAACAAACATTAATATGCCATCAGCAAAGAGAGCATAGTTGTGCTCTATACCTCCCCCAAGTAATCCTTTAATATTCACATCATGGCAAGTTGCTATAGCTAAATTTTCAATAGCAATATAAAAAAAAGATAGTAGATAAAGGACATTCTCGCCTGGTTCCTCTTCTTATCTTTAGTCTCTAAAGACATATACTGTAGCTAGTTTTAGAAATATTAGCTATAGGTTGAGTGTACAATGATTTAAGGGTTATAATAAACTATGGTCCTAATCTGCAATGTGATAGAACATTAAATAGGGACTCACATGGAACTGAATAAAACAGATCCAAAGATAAAACACCATTTCATTTTTCATTGCCACCCAAGTTAGACTGCATAATAAAAATAACATTGATTGCATGTCTAATCTGATTCTAGTGATCATGGAATCTAGATTAGATTATATAAAGTCCATGCATGCACCTAGTCCTTTAAATTCATTTTTTGATCTCTTTAATATTATGTTTAGTTGTTGTTTTTTTTTTTTTTTCCCATGCCGTGGTCTAATATTGAAGAACATTTTGCTTATGTAATGCATTCCCTAGGGTAATTTGGATCTTGAAAAATTTGAGCTGAACTCGATTGAAAATCAGTTTTGCTTTTTACTATTTCCATAAATTGCATGGCTGTTTTTAGGATTAGAGATACTGTAGGGAAATTGTGATATATAGAGGTTTCGTCAGGGAATAAAATGAGAACATGTCCCACCTTTATGTGTAGGATCTGAGTCCAGTGATGTGTTATGTAGCTTTATTCCTGTCAGGATATTTGTGCTGCGTATCCACAGTAACTGTTGACAAGATCTCCATCTTGAGACAGAGATGGTAGTAGCAGAACTAGTATGTAGCATCTGTTTACTTTGTTTGTTCCCTGATGTGCCATAAATCAACTTTTGGTTGTTACCTGTCACAATGTACAGGTAATCAAGGGAATTTTTTTTTTCATCAAATATTTTATTGAGGTTTCACATAACATAGAATACAGTGTACAATTAAATATTGTACGTCGTGCAACAACGTTGTTCGTAGTTACATAGAATACGTTACGTGGTCACTAACTAGGTATTAAAATATACCAAAACAAGAACAAACATAGCTGAACCACATTATTAGTAGTCTAGAGCATAACTGGTCCCTCTCCCTAGAGCGACACCCCAAATGGGAGCACTAGTATCACCCGAGCGGGAGGGACCTGCACATAGTGGTCCAACTTTCAGCAAGTTTCCTCTATAATCTGAGATAGCAAGGTATAGAACATATTTCGATATGCTGGTCTAATGTATGACTCAGTCATGAGTAAAACAGTCTGCATAGACCAAGGATCAGTCTGTCAGGTGCTAGTCGCAGCACTAATCCATTCGGTCCAAGGTCGCCAGTCAATATTGTTTTTCTCCATCTTATTTCTGCTAGAGGCAGTTATTGTCTCGTAACTGTAGTGCAAGGCTACTAGATCCCTAGAGTCGGGCTGGTAATGGACTTCCAGAGTCGCATTATTTTAAGTCTGGCTGCAAGTAGTATGTGGGTAATGACATGTCTAATGGGGTAGGGTACGTTTTCGATGGTGAGGTGTAGAATTGCCAGTGCCGGAGATGGGGGGATGGGGGTTTTAGTGACTTGTGATATGAATCTAAAGATGTCAGTCCAGTACTTTTTAATGACAGGGCATGTCCAGAAAATATGGATTATATTCCCCACTTCAGTCCCGCATCTCTAGCAGGAGCTGGAGACGTGAGAGCCGAAAGAGGACATTCTGGACGGAGTCATGTACCATCTCAAAGAGATCTTTTGTGTAAGTTCCCAGAGGGTCGAACACTTGGTGGATTTGTAGATGGTTCTGAGTGCATTTTGCCATTGGGCGTCATCAAAGGTGAGAGCTAAGTCAGCTTCCCATTGATGATGAGGGTGAGTCTTAGTGAAGGTGTGTTTTTGGTGTAGGATATTGTAAAAATGGGAGATGCCTTTAGTCCCTGATGTGGGGACTGGTGAGATAATCCAAAGTTTTAGAGTGTATACCGTACAGGGGGATCGGTATAGTGAGCAAACAGTGATGTATTCGTAGGTATGTGAAGTAGTCAGTATTGGACAAACCGTATTCGGATTGTAGGTCAGAGAAGGGTTTGATGGAATCGCCATGAATTAAGTGTTGAAGTGAGTGAATACCTTTAAGTTTCCAGCTATGCAATAAAAGGTCCGGGGATAGATAGTGAAGGACTTCTAATGGAATATTATATTGTGGATTGCTTGGAAAGTAATTTAGGAGCATGGTAATTTTCTTCCAGGCGAGAGCTGAAGCTTTCATGGTCGAGGATATAGCCGATGGAATAGGGGCGCCTAAGGGGGTGCTCAAGAGCCATTTTTTCAAGGTAGGACATGTGGGTGAGAGAGTAAGAATCTCTATTTGGGCCCATGATGCGCTTGGTTGAGGTTGAAACCAGTTGGGTAGCTGTGCCAGGACTGCCGCTAGATAGTAGTCTTCAAAGTGTATGGATCCCGTGCCCCCCGCCAGTTTGTGTTTGATTAGTGTCTGATGAGCGCATCTGGGGCGTTTGTCCTTCCAAAGATATCTGTTGTATATAGTTTGAAGGGCTCTGAAAAAAGACGCAGGTAGTGGAATTGGAAGGGTTCTGAAAAAGTACAATATTTGAGGGAGGCAAATCATCTTAAAGGCTGCTAGTTTGCCCGACCAAGATAATTCATGCTTTGTTAGTTGGGAGGTGACTGTCTGTATGTTTGTGAGGAGTGGTAGGAAGTTACAGGAATAGAGGTTTTTAAGTGATTTCGGTAGTTGGATGCCTAGATAAGATATATTGGTAAAATGAAGACAAAGAAAAATGGATAGCCGCACTCCAAAACCTGATGGGTGGTCTTTCATAACCATGTTGAAAATGAGTGGGGGTAACGGACAGCCCTGATGCGTGCCGTTAGTGATGGCGAGTGGGCGTGAGAGCATACCTTCAGTGAACACTTGGGCAAGGGGTTTACAGTAAAGTGCCATGATGAAGTTCAATATATGGCCTTGGAATCCAAATTTCTTGAGTACCGATTTGAGGTATGACCAGTGGACTCTATCGAACACCTTCTCTGCGTCCAAATATAGGAGCAGAGAAGGCGCTAGTCTCGGCATGGTGTATGAAATTGATCATTCGTCTGGTGGCGTCAGACGCTTGTCTGCCCTTTGTGAAGCCAGTCTGGTCCTTATGTATCAATGTGGGCATAATATCTATCAGACGTGTTGCTATCGTTTTGGCATTGATTTTAAGGTCAAGGTTAAGAAGGGATATCGGGCGGAAGTTTTGGGGAAGATCCGACTCCTTCCCTGGTTTCGGTATTGTTATAATCAATGCTTTCAAGTATTCACTTGGAAAGGAAGAAGAGGAGGCAGCACAGTTAAACACCTCGGTGAGGGATGGAGTTAGAATGTTAGAGAATTGTTTATAGTAGTCCTCCGTCAGTCCGTCGGGACCGGGCGCTTTACCAGATGGTAAAGAGTCGATGGCAGTTTTAATTTCTTGGTCAGTGAATGGAGCATTAAGGGTGTCAAGTTGGGACATCGTCAGCGTAGGCAGATTAAGGTTGCAGAGGAATTGATCGATTCCTTCCTGTGTGGGTTGTGGGGTAAGGGGATCCTTTTCCAGATTGTATAGGTTACCGTAGTAGGCGCTAAATGCATCGGTAATGTCTTGGGGATTGGCCAGCGATTGGCCAGGGGTTGGTGTGAGTGAGGATGGAATAGTCGTGTGATTTTGGACTTTACTCGTCTGCCCTTAAGGCGTTGGGCTAGCTGCATCCCTGCTTTGTTAGATGTGGAGTAGGTAGAGGCCTTTAGTTTCCTGTGAAGGAATTCATAGGAGTGTAATAACAGAGTCCTAAGTTCTTGTCTGAGAGACAGTAATTGATTCGCCTTGGGGTCGCGAGGATTAGTTCTGTGTCTCAGTTCTAGGTCAGCTATTTGGGCAGTCAGGTCTTCTAGACGTTGCGTCCTCTTTTTTTTGTGGTAGGAACTAAGTTTGATCAGAACACCTCTTGCATAAGCTTTATGTGCACTCCACACCACGGCAGGGTCGGGAACGGAGCCCTTGTTCACGGTGAAATAATCATTGAGAGATTCAGAGATCTCTGAGGCGTAGGCGTTTTGTTTAATAATGTAGTTGTTTGCTCGCCACACAAATGAGTTAGGTTGTGGGCAGGAATCCTCAAACTTAACATTGGGGCGTGATCCGACCATTTCGTGGTGTGGATTTCAGAATTACAGACTTTCTGCAAAGACCATTTATCTGTTAAAAATAAATCAATCCTAGAGTATGTGGCATGTCTTGAAGACAAAAATGTGTAGTTCCGTTCGGAGCCATGGTGGCATCGCCACACATCGTATAGATCATGTGTGGGAAGAAAACATTTTAGAGGGGAGTCACACCTCTTTGCAGCTGAGGTGGAGTCCATAGAAATGTCTGGAACCAGATTGAAGTCACCACATAACACCAGATGACCTTTCCGAATTGTATTAACCTTACGCATCACTTTCCTTAAAAATTGCATCTGGTGGGAGTTCGGAGCATACAGATTAACTAGGGTGTACGGAGTTTGGTTAATGTTAGAAACAAGAATTATAAAGCGCCCATCTGGGTCTGGGATGAAATCCATGAGTTGAAAGTCCACTGTGTCTCTAACAGCGATCATGACTCCTCTAGTCTTAGTGGAGTGGGAAGCATGGAAGATGTGGGGGAATTTGTTATGCTTGCATAGGGGAGTGGCTGTAGATAGTAGGTGAGTCTCTTGTACACAGAGGATGTCACTGTGGAGAGCTGCAGCAGTCCTCCACAGTGAGTGACGTTTGGCTGGATGATTTAGTCCATTGGCATTCAGGGAGAGAATAGTGAACGGCATCCTGAGAGCGTGCATATGGCAAGAATATATAGAAGCACTTACAGTTAGGTGTTGTAGATCGCAGCTGAGAATGTTCGGTAGCGAGGTTGTGCGTTAGGCTGGTGGCGAACCAGGACCTGGTGGTAAGATGAGTTGTTAGGCTGCGGATAGAGCAATATGTTATTTATAAAACATCAAAGGTAACCAGGAGTAAAAAAGAAAGAAAAAAAAATAGCAAAAACTGAGAGAGGAAATTGCGAGGTGTTCGTTAGTGGAATATCGCAGTAGACCTGCGTTTTCAGCAGGCAGGTAGGGTGTAGAGGGGGTGCCTGGCATCGTGCGAACCTCTGGGTGGGGTAAAAACAGTTAGTAGGTACCGGAAGGTAAAAAAGGAAACAGGAGTATCAAATGATGCAGAGCTCAGGGGAACTTAATAGTATTGTAGTGAGCGGCCTCACATAGCGTCAAAACGGCATCCTCAGGTGTAGCTTCCATTTGTGGTTTTGCGGGGTGCAGTTGATCTCTTTTTTTTAATCTCTTTTCAAGAGGTGCAGGTTTGGGGGGTTTCAGTAAGATACCCCAGGTATGTAGTAGGTGCTTGAGACGTGAGTTTGAGACGTGAGTTTGGCCATTCCTTGTGATGAGGAGGGTGGCGGGGTAGCGCCATTTGTATGGCATCTTCTGATTTTGGAGCCCCTTGGTGATAGGGTTTAGTTGGCGGCGTTGCTGGAGGGTAAACTTAGAGAGATCAGGGAAAAATTGGACCCCCGTGAAAGGAGCCGGTAGTGGTACTTTCGCCTTGGCCCCCATTAATACATTTTCTTTAGTGTGGTAGAAATGGACACTCATTAACCACTTTCCCACCGCGCCATAGGCATTTTACTGCTACGGCGCGGTGGAGTTATTTTAGGGACGTCGTCCTTCACTTCCGCGATTGCGCGTCCCCTGGGACGCGCTCGCGGGAGTGTCCGTGCTCGCCGGGTCTAGAAGACCCGGCGCATCACGGATCACGGTAAATTGCCGCTGATAGCGGGCGTTTACCACGTGATCGCGCTGTCAAATGACGTAGCGATCACTTGTAAACAAACCGGCGTCATTTGATGACGCCGGTTCCTCCCTCTCCTCCCTCTCCTCTCTGTACCGTTCGGTACAGTGTGCGAGGAGAGGGGGGAGCGGGGTGTCAGCAGAAGCGCTGTGGCTGGATCTGTGACAAATGCAGTCACAGATCCAGCCATCCCTCAATCCATCCCAGCTCTGCAATACCCCAGTACCCAGCAGTACCCAGCAATACCCCAGTACCCAGCAATACCCCAGTACCCAACACTATACCAGTACCCAGCAATACCCCAGTACCCAGCAATACCCCAGTACCCAACAATACCCCAATACTCAACAATACCCCAATACTCAACAATACCCCAATACTCGGCAATACCCCAGTACTCGGCAATACCCCAGTACTCGGCAATACCCCAGTACTCGGCAATACCCCAATACTCGGCAATACCCCAATACTCGGCAATACCCTAATACTCGGCAATACCCCAATACTCAGCAATACCCCAATACTCTGCAATATCCCGCGCGATACTCTGCAATATCCCACGCGATACTCTGCAATACCCCAATACTCTGCAATACCCTGCGCGATACTCTGCAATACCCCAATACCATGCATGATACTTTGCAATACCCCAATACTCTGCAATACCGCCTATGGGGATTTTTAAGTAGCGAAATTTGGCGCAATTTTGAAGTGTGACATGTTGGGTATCTGTTTACTCGGCGTAACTTCATCTTTCACGTTATGAAAAAAAATTGGGCTAACTTTACTGTTTTGTTTTATGCAAAAAAAAATTATTTATTTTTTAAACACGCGTTCAATAAATGTCTGCGAAAATACCGTGCGAGATAAAAAGTTGTAACGGCCGCCATTGTATTCTCTAGGGTCTTTGCTAAAAAAGCATATATAATGTTTTGGGGTTCTATGTAATTTTCTAGCAAATAAATGATGATTTTTACATGTAGGAGAGAAATGTCAGAATTGGTCTGGGTGTTTCAGAACGCCTGATGGCGCTCCCTGCATGTTGGGCCTCTGTATGTGGCCACGCTGTGTAAAAGTCTCACAGATGGGGTATCGCCATACTCAGGAGGAATAGCAGAATGTGTTTTGGGGTGTAATTTGTGGTATGCATATGCTGTGTGTGAGAAATAACCTGCTAATATGACAGAAACAAGTTTTTTTTTTTTTACAGAATTTTTAGTCGTTTTTCTTTTATAGCGCAAAAAATAAAAAACCCAGAGGTGATCAAATACCACCAAAAGAAAGCTCTATTTGTGTGAAAAAAAGGACAACAATTTCAAATGGGTACAATGTTGAATGACTGAGTAATTGTCATTCAAATTGTGAGAGCACCGAAAGCTGAAAATTGGTCTGGTTAGGAAGGGGGTTTAAGTGCCCAGTGGTCAAGTGGTTAATATGTCTCTAGGCACCGATGCAGCCAGGTGAGCTGGCTTTGCGATTCTATGGATCCTGTCAATGATAACATCCCTTGGTGAAGCGTCAGGTATAATAATATGCATCAGCTCTTTGGCATACTTATTTAGGTCTGCAGGCAGTACAGTCTCAGGGCCCCCGTGGCGATTCAGTTTGCATGTGCCGCGCTATACAAGTTTTCATTCATTCATTCATTCATTCAATGTTATTGCGGCGAGATCTGTCTTCTAAATCTGCCAGCTTGGCGCGCAGCCAGGTTTGTTCCTCCTTAACATCTTCATAGCAATCAATAACATCATTAACAGTGGAGGTACATTCAGTAAGGCCTCTCTCCACATTAGACACTCTGTCATCTAGAGAATGTATATCTGATGTGATTTTGGTAAACAATGAGGAGAGATCCGTCATAAGGGATGTTTGTAAGGAGAGTAGCATGTCTTTTAAGGTTGTGTCCATCACAGGTTGGCCTGAGGTGGGGAAGGACGCCATAGATGAGTGTAGGACCTGGTTAGAGAGGAGGGGATTGAAAGCCTGGGCCTCAATTTGTGAGCAGCGGCGTGTCAAGCCGCATTTTAGCCTTTGCTGGGCTGCCAGGGAGTGTGTCACTGTCCGGGGGGTAGGGGGTTTGCGCTAGGGTACCTGTATCTGGCGATTTCTCCGGGTATTCATCTGGGAGGTCTGTGTAGGAACCACGCTGCGCGGACGGGATGGCGCCATCTTGGCCCTCTCTGTTTTTCCCCGCCGGCTTGTAGGCAAACTCAGTGAGTTTCTGGGGCATGTGGTCGGTCAATCTCTTCCGGGATGCGCTCATGGTGTTCCCCGGCGTGTTTGCTCTGTGGATGGCCGTGAATGAAGCAAGGATTGCGGCCGTAGTGGCTAGATTGTGTCCCCTGTCTGCAGAGCAAATAGCTTAAGCGTCCATCACTGTCTCCGGCCGGCCACGCCCCCCGTAATCAAGGGAATTTAAAATAGTCCTAACAACAATTAGAACAGCTTTCTCCTCCTGATGCCAACAATAAATTTACCGTTTACATGGAAATTTATGTTTTTTTTAATGATACATATAAAAAGATCATAAAACATAGACAAACACGTATCTGTACTTGTCTCCATTTTTGATCAACTTAATTTGCAACAAAATACTGCCCTATCATCCCCCAGTGTTCAGCCTTTTCCCAATTTTTTTTTACCAAAAAGGAAACTTCTTTTTCCGTATATGGTGGCTGCATCAACTGTCAGAGGAGTGTTGTGGTTCAACAGGTTTCATGGTATTCTGCAACCGCATTCTTATGAACTGTGGAAGATTAGTAAAGCTACATAATAGCCACCCCTAATCCATGCACCCAGCCATTAATCTACATGAATGGTGCCGGACACATGGATTTCAAACTTTTTTTTTTTTTTAAGGACTGAGGCTCTAATTGACTTAAAAAAAGGGTGGGCTCAGGGTGCAGAGCAGTGCGCTCTGAGCCTACCCAGTTGTATGCCATTAGCAAATTAATAATTGCTAATGTCTTCCTGCTTCTCCTCCCAGCCAATCAGGATGCGGATCCTGAGACACGATTGGCCAGTGAGTTTTAGGACTCCCGGCCAATTAGGTCTCAGGACCCACTTCCTGTTCGGCCTTGAGAAGAAGCAGTGCCTGTTTGGCCAGGAAAACACAGTAACAAAAAAGCAGCGCTCAATGGAAATGGCATTAAACTTTATAGTCTTATAAAAATAAAATAACATTGGTATTACATATAATGAAAAATATATAGTGCACACAATGATTATAATAATTATAAAAACACAAAATTGTTGTGGTGAAATTGATAAATCTAAGAAAGAACCAACAATGATGCCACTAAGGAGTCTGTGATGGAAAAGATTAACATCAAATCCTGAGTCACCAAAATAGCCCTGCCGCACCTTCAACAAGGTAACCACCGAAAACCAGGTGGAAAAGGAGAGTGCAGTTTGATGGCTCAAAAGTACCTGCTGTGATGAACAACCTTCATGTTCAAAGGGATGTAATGAGAGCGTGGTGTAGGGGTCCCAGAGATGGTAACAACAGAGATCAACGGAGACAAACTGGACGTAGCCGCACTACGGCGGGGGTATTCGTGACACACGTGCGGCGAAGCCAGAGGACAGTGGCCCGGCCAATGGGAAGCAAGGAGCGCTCTGATGATGTCTGGGTCTCCATTGGCTGAATCGATGCTCCTTGTTGACGTCATCAGAGCGCGCCTTTCATGCCATTGGCCGGGCCACTGTCCTCTGGCTTTGCTGCACGTGTGTCACGGATACCCCCGCCGTAGTATGGCTACGTCCATCGGCTCTCGGTACAGGTTCTGCCTGTCAGTTTACCCACTGCAGGTTTTCAACACTTTGGGGGTTATTTACTAAATACAAATCCACTTTGCACTACAAGAGAGGGACATGCAAGGAACATAAAAACCATAATTTTAGCTTAACCTCCCTGGCGGTATGATTCTTTCAGATTTTGGGTGCTGAAAGCAGTACCATTATTTGCAAGGAGATTTTATGTTTTATACTGTAGGCTTGACATTTTTAGGAATTACTCACTTAAATCTGACCAAACAAGAGTCTAATAGGCATCCCGAGTATGACATTTAAAAAAAATATATATAAATTATATTATAATAAATAATTATAATTAATTATAACAAATAATAATATAATTATAATAAAAATTATTCAATAATGTAATCAAATCAAAATCACTGAAATTTGCTCAGTTGCAGAATTGTCGCTGTCATTATTTTGTTTTTTCATGACGAATTTCCCCACAATTCGCTATCGCTCAATTCTGCAAGTGATTCTGATTTATTATCTCTGTTTTCTAGTTGCTCTAAAACCATTTTTTACATAAAGGGCCACTTTTGGTTGATATGGGCAATCTACAGTTTGCAGGCAGAAAGAACAGTTTTTATTATGTAAAAGTACATGTAGGGCACTGAGCAGACCACTAGGGACAAGGGGGGGGGGGGTGTATTTTTTACATACAGTACTGTAATCTATAAGATTACAGTATACTGTATGTAATGTGTTTGTTTAAATTTTTTAATATGGCGCCATTCTCCGCCACTGTGCGTCATAACATCGCAGGGAATGGAGATCGGCGGCACACAGAGGCACTGTCTGAATCGAGCGAGAACCCGCTCCCTCACACAGCGTGGATGCATCGCTGGATCCAGGAACAAGGTAAGTAAACACTGCCTGTGGATTCAGCGAGGCGAGCCCGAGTCTGACTCGGAGTTACCGATCGCAGCATAAAAATTTAACCCAGAGTGAGACTCGGGAATATCGTCAGGGGGGTTAAACATGATTGGATGATGACATCAGCAGAGCTTCCCCTCATTTCAGATCTTCCACCCATATTTAGAGTGACTGCACGTCTAAGTGCACTTGCAGTGCAGAGTGGATTTGCCTTTTGTAAATAACCCCCTTTGTGTCAATTACCTGCTCCCCTGAAAGGCTCTCTTGACCTCCAGACGTTACATCATGTTGTGGCAGAGTAACCAAGGGCAGCATTTTCTTATTTATCTCAGCTTCCTTTTAAAATCACTGAACTAAAAATTATGCAGGTCCCAAACTGAAAGTGCACCATGCTGTCACAGTGCGAGATCACACTGATGAATCAAATGGGAAGTTTCATTTTTAATGGAGTCTATGGAACAACAGAAAAGTATCTAATGTTCATGTATTTACACACAAAGGAGTTAGAAGCTTTGTAGTTATGTATGAAGTTCACTGTATGAACCCCCAACCACTAAATCAGTTATCTGACATAAGTCTAGCATCATAAATCACTGGGTTTTACCTTTGAATTAGACATGGCCTATTAGACACAGAGTGTTAGTTTAATTAGTCTATTTCTGCATTGTAAAGGGAACATTTCATAAATAGTCTTTTTACAGATGGTCTGTATAATTGAAGTCCTGAAATTCTAAATATGAAGGAATAAATGTTTTTGTTGATGGCAGTGGGAATGGTGATTGATTATGAGGAGTACAACCGTGCATTTCTGCAGTGGTATGCTTTACTTACGTATACTGGGTACATGTGTATTCATTATTACTTTGCTACTGTTTTAAAATATATATAAAATCTATTCTGACTCAAATATAGTAATACATGTATTCCTTTCTGTATTACTTACAGTAGTTTTAGATCTCTAGGTGTTTTCCACAATATACTATTCCTTTTATTCCATTAGCATTGATTCTAAGCTATGATAGGCAGTACTCTTAATACATGGAGCTGTTGTATCTTCAATATGTTGATTATTTTATTGCTTTACTCATGGGTGAAATACATTTGTTCCAACAACAATTGAATGTGTAGTAAAATGATAACATTTATAAAAAGCTGGATCAACTGTAACTTTCTTAGAAATGCTAGACAAACAGTAAATGTTGCAATGTCAGAAAATGAAAGTATCAATGTATTTTTGCAGAATACACAATGGGCCAGATTCACATACAATTGGATTCGCGTAGAGTATCAGAAATACTCTACGCCGCCGTATTTTACCTGGCTCTACGTGGAATCCCGGTAGATTTTGTCCAGTAAACTACGGCGGCGTAGTGTATTTCTCCCGGCGCAAGCCATCTACGCGAGTAGGGGGCATGAAGCATTTAAAATAGGCGCGTTCCCGCGACGATCGAACTGTGCATGCTCCGTTCAGAAATTTCCCGCCGTGCATTGCGCGAAATCACGTTGTTACGTCATTCGTTGTTTGAGTAGCGCAGTTTACGGACATTCCTTTTCCCGAACGAGTTACGTAAAAAAAAAAAATTAAATTCGACGCGGGAACGACGGCCATACTTAACATGGGCTACGCACCGTTAGACCAGCAAATAGCTGGTCTAACAGTACGTAGCAAAAAAATGACGTAAGCGATTGCGAAGACCACTCGTATCTTCGTGGATCGCCGTAAAAAGTCATTTGCATATCCCGACGCTGAAAACGACGCGGACTCCTCCCAGCGGCCGCAAAAATATTGCAGCGTAGATCCGAAGGCTTACGAAGACGTAAGCCTCTCGGATCGAAGCCCGAAGCCACCGTATCATGGTTTGAGGATTAAAACTAGTGATACGGCACGCAAAATTTGAAATTACTCCTGTCTAACACCAGTTAGACAGGCGTAATCGCTCTGTGAATCTGGGCCAATGTGTCTACCATAAAGCTCTATAACAAACGAATGAGGATACATTTTTTCAAGCACTAATGAAAATTGCAGATTTTGTAATATGCAGACAGTATTAAACTTAATTGTGTTAGAAACCATACAGTCAATCTTCATACTAATGAAACAAACAATACTGTTTATACAATAAATATCCTTTTTAATAAAATTCCCTTTTAAAACTATTGTTTTCAAAGTATGTGTTACTTACATCAGTACATTATTTTCCCAATTATTACAGTGACAACAACATGCATGGGATTCAAAGAAATAAAGTCCAGTCAAACATTTCTTCCTTTCCTTTTTTGTTTTGGATAGAAAAAGGAAGGGGAGACAATATACCTATATGCTCATAAAGGTTCATTGAATGTGGCCACACAAGAAAGTGGTTTCAAGATTATAACCAGATGGTATAGAACCCCCACAATCCTCCACAAAATTTCACCCCTGGTATCCGATAGATGTTGGAGATGTAAACGGGAGGAAGGCTCCATGCTACACATATGGTGGTCATGCCCTTTAATTCAATCTTTTTGGATAGCGGTGCATGAAACCATTAAATTGATCACATCGTCAAACTTAAGTTTCACCCCTGCTCAATATTTATTACACTTCAGTTTTATGCCTAAAAATCAGTATTTGAAATCACTCCCTATGTTCATGATAAATGCGGCACGACATTGTATCCCCTCACACTGGAGATCCCCTCATACACCAACACAGGCGGAATGGTTTAGGAGAATTAATAGCATGGAAAGAGTTGAGGAACTCATAAGTATCTCCCAAGAAAAAATTACCATTTTCTATGCTACCTGGCACAACTGGACAACTTTTAAGGAATCCCACCATTAAAAATCTATTTTAAAGTAAAACTTAATTCTTTTCATGACCGGTGATCCCCCCCCCCCCCCTTTTTTTTTTTTTTTTTTTTCTTCTTCTTTATCTTCCCCCTCCCCTCTGCCCCCCCCTCCCCCTACATGAATGCGCCTGTCTAAACACAGATACTGATCATTCATTCTTAATTGAACATAATGAAGATAGATCTGTAATTGATATGCTACCTTGATTGTTATTGTCTGGAACTCCTACATGACTGTCTTCTCCTGATGTATACAATCTTTCATTGTTGCGATACTTCTTTAAATGTACAATGTATTTTGCTTTATTATTCTCCCAATAAAGATTTTTTGTGAAAAAAAAAAAAAAAGAAAAAGGAAGGATTAGATAAGGGGTGTCAAACATGCAACCCACATAAAATCCACCAACACTCAGCATGCTGCCTTATGTACTTAAGACCTCAACTCAGGCTAACCAAGTTAAAGTTCAGAAATGATTGTCACAAAGTAGATCAACATTGTATTTATAATTGCATTTTCTGTTTAAGCTCATGTTTCATGCCCACTAATTCCATGGATTCTACAGTAATTCCATAGATTCTGATTCCAATTAAAAATGGCAGTGTCTATTAAAAGCTTAATTTACAGTCAGTCCATCCTGAAATGGCAAAAATAATAGCGGAAAACTAGCATGTCCCATCCCTTGTGTGCCCCCTTAGTCTGTCTGTAAAGTGGCACATCTGTAACATGCAAAGAACATGCTGCAGCAAAAATGAAATTTCGAAAGAAAAAAAAAGTCAAATCACATTTAAATTGACTCACGGTTGCAATTGCCGAAACCCAGCTATTGAAAAAAAAAAAACGATGTGGGGCCCCCCCATATCCATACCAGTCCCTTATCCAAGCACCAAGACTGGAATGTCAGGAAAGGGGGGACAAGCAATAGCCCCCCTCTGAACCATACCAGGCCACATGTCCATAACATGGAGGGGTGCTTTTTTTATGTGGACAAGGATCTCCCTGGACTGTGGTTGTGGGGGTCTGAGGGAACGGGGTATATCAATATCTGGAAGCCACCTTTAACAAGAGGACCCCTAGATCCCAGCCCCCCCAATGTGAATAAGTACATAGTACCCCTACCTATCACCAAAAAAATGTGGCAAATTGTAATAAAAACACAGAGACAGTTTTTGACAATTCCTTTATTAACCACTTCAGTTCCAGAAGAATTGGTGCAACATTGTACGTTGTACCCAAACACATATTTGTTTTACTTTTTGCAATTAAAAAAAAGCAATTTTTCTCTCAGTTTAGGCCGATATGTATTCTTCTACTGTACATATTTTTGATAATAAAAATTGCAAAAAGCGTATATTTATTGGTTTGTTTAAAAGTTATAGCGTCTACAAAATAGGAAATCGTTTATGGCATTTTTATTATTTATTTTATTTTTTACTAGTAAGGGCGATCTGCAATTTTTATTGGGACTACGATATTGCGGCGGACAAATCGTACACTTTTGACACATTTTTGGGACCAGTATCATTTATACAGCAAACAGTGCTATAAAAATTAATACTGTATAAATTACACTGGCAGGGAAGGGGTTAACACTCGGTGGTGTTTAAGGGGTTAACTGTTTTCTCTATTGTGTGTTCCGCTTTCCGCTGCCTTCGACACAGTTGACCACCCAATCCTCCCCAATAAACAGCGGCAGTTTGGGATAAGTCCTTTATTAAAAAAAAAAAAAAAAGATTGCAACGATGTAGTCTAGTCTCGAGCGATACAGGAAAAAAATCCCAGCTGCTACGAACGATACCACCTCCATAGAAGGTGCCCAGCCGAATGATGCTTTCCCGCCACCTGTCACGTCCTCGGGTGACCCCGCCCCCCTCTGATGCAAGGAGAAAGGCCAGGGCGCATCAGAGGGGGCAGGGTCATCCCGCGCACGTGACGGGTGGCCCGCCCTCAGCTATATAAGAGCTGTCACACCGGGAGATCGGCATTCAGCCAGGCGCCATCTATGGAGACAATAACTTGCATATTAACCTTTAAAATAAGCACTATTGACTTTTAAAGGGTGTTCAGCGTCTTTTCGAATTTGCTGCGAATACCCTAAATTGTTTACTGTTCGGTGATTGGGTGAACAGCCAATGGTCGAGTCTAACTCATGTTCAACTTGAACATAAAGCTCATCCCTAATCACAATCAAGATATGATTTCACTAAAAGTGGATCCAGAAATGAGGGGGCACAGAACAGCGTGCTTAAACAATAAGTTGACCCAACATTTCATAATACTCATATGTGCCTGCTGTACCGTGTACAGTACTTGTATGGAAGAAAGTATTCTGTTCTCTTTGCATTGCTTCCTTTGTGTGAAATATTTGGTCTTCCTGACAGTCACTCTGCTTTCCTGTTAAGAACTGACCATTCTAGGCATGAGAGCACAGCATGGTATGTTTTTATGGCTATGTTGGGAACCCAGCCTTCTCTCCTCCAGTGATTAGGCCTTTGATGACATGCCCAACTGCACAGCCATTCACTTGGAAGATCAGTGTACTGCTGTTTCTCTTACCCCAGCTTTCTGAGCTCCTTATGCAGTTTAAAACAGAGGGTATGTTAACACTTCTAAAACCGGAATCAAAAAGGTGTTTATAATATTTGCCTATGTATACACACATGTTTTCATTTCTATTTTAAACTGAATGGGTCATTTTACAAGATTAGGTTCACATATAAACACCTTGTTTCCCTTTTTTTAATTTATTTTTTAAGTTATCACATACCGTCTGTTCTCATCTGCATAAGAAGCTCACATAGCTGGGTGAGGAGAAACAGCAGTACACTCAACTTCCCAGTGAATGGCTCTGCAGGAAGAGTGTGTCAACACGAGTCTGATCATTGGAGGAGAGCAAGCTGACTTCCAGCATAGCTAGAAAACTGGCCACACTGTGCTCTCATGCCTAGTATGATTACTTTTGATAGGAAAGCAGAGGGACTGGCAGGAACACCAGGTACTGTAATTGACACAAAGGAAGCAATACATAGAGAACAGGATACATTTGCATACAAGTACATGGTACAGCAGGCACCTTTCAGGAATATGAAATATTGGGTTTAAATATTCTTTAGAAGTTGTTCTGTATTCCTAAAAGCTTAGCAATTGCAGTACAGTACTCTGCGGCTGTCAGGTTAGAGGGGAAAAAAATTAAAGCGGCATTAGAGATTAGCACACATAATAAAATAAGACCAAAACAATAATATTACTAATACAACAATAGCTAAAAGCCATTAATTGAGAGCAATATCTGTCAGATACTAATTTTAACTAATCTGATACACTAATCACAGGGAAAAAAACACTCATAAATCAAAAAAGGAGTAAATTTGTAAGAAAATTATACAAAGTATGCAAATTGTAAGGGCTCAAAATGCTGTGCGTTAGGAGATGAAAACATTCAAAGAGATAAAAAACATTTATGTTCAGGCTATTGGCACATTACCCATACACACAGGGGTATGTCAAGGTTTGATGAGGCTGACAGAAACATAATTTCACTGTCCATCGTCAGGCCACCATTTTTCCCTTGAAATACATCTTTTTTATTCTCAGTTAAATTGCTTCATGCGCCATTTGTGCCGATTCTTTAGCAACATTGTAAATAACCATTAGAGCGCCTTTCTTTATCTCTGTTTATCTGCAGAATTCTATTTTATCTTCCTTCTCTCTCTCTCTCTATTCTGTTCTCTTTAGATAAATATACGATCTTTAATATACCTGTACGTTGTCATGTGAAATTAATTTTCTGCTAAAAATATTGAAGAATAAAAATATATATTTGACTTTTATAGCACCTAATTGTTATGGTGCTGCTATGCCACCATTTGATTGATACAGGATTAAAACAATTATCTTATTCAATTATCCTCTGACTATTAAACAAAAGAGGTAATGCTCTTGGAAAAGTCAATTTGTTTTGCTTAATAAGAAACATAAAACTGGTTGCTTACACTACAGTTTCCAACTATAAATTGTCAGGGGAGTACTAATTACAATATGATTACTAATAAAGTAATCTTTGATCTGCACATTGAAACATGCCTCATAAGAGCTGAATAAAGGAATACAAGCTCATTATTGCCTGTCATGTCATGGCCAAATGAAAAAGCATGGAGCAGCATTCAAGAAAAGGCTTTCCTAAAGTATACTCGTATATATTATACCGTATTTGCCGGCGTATAAGACGACTGGGCATAAAAGACGACCCCTAATTTTCCAGCTAAAATGTTGGTTTTGGGATATACTCGCCGTATAAGACGACCCCTTACTGTGCCGTTATACATGCCTCACTGTGCCATTATACATGCCTCACTGTGCCATTATACATGCCTCACTGTGCCATTATTACATGCCTCACTGTGCCATTATTACATGCCTCACTGAGCCATTATTACATGCCTCACTGTGCAATTGCCAACCTCACTGTACCATTCCATTCCCTGCCTCGACAATCTCCCTACCTTCTCCTGTTTGCAGAGTATGTCAGATGGCGGCCATCCATTATTCAAAATCCGCGCCTCCTCCTCAGACTGTTCCGTTATAGGCAGAACACTCATTTTCCCAGCAGAGCCTCTGTTCAGTGTTCCACCTATCACAGATGTCCTCTCGTCAGAGGCCAAGGACGAGGATGAGAAGGCATCCATGATAGGCGGAACACTGAACAGAGGCTCTGCTGGGAAAATTACTGTTCCGTCTATCAGGGAACAGTCTGAGTAGGAGGTGCGGCTTTTGAATAATGGATGGCCGTCATTTAATAGAGGCAGGTACTGGCGTATAAGACGACCCCCAACTTTTGGGGCATTATTTTACATGCCAAAGGTTGTCTTATACGCCGCAAAAATACGGTATAAGATTTTAGAGCATATTTTTTTTTATCCCAGAGCTGGATTGCAACTTTCATTGTTTAATATATGTACACACGGTCAGAATTTCCGATGAAAAAAGTCAGTCGGAATTTTTCATTGGATATTCCGACCGTGTGTATGCCCCATTGGACTTTTTTCATCGGAAATCCTGACGGACTTAGAAAGAGAACCAACAGAAAATTCTGTTCATCTGTATGGAATTCCAACGACGAAAAAAAACACACATGCTCGGAAACAATTCAATGCATGCTCAGAAGCATTGAACTTAATTTTTCTAGGCTCGTCGTAGTGTTGTATGTCAACACGTTTTTGATGGCCAGAATTTGGTGTGTCCGTGTGCAAGACGGCTTGAGCGGAATTCCGTTGGAAAAACCCGTTGGAGTTTATTCCGATGGAAAAAACGGTTGTGTGTACGTGACATTAGTCGTATACAATACATTAATACATTGGAGTTTACCAATAAAGCAGCATTCTAAAAAAAAAATCCAAACATGCAGAATTTAGCTACCACAAAGTGCCCTTGGTGCTTCACCACAAGTGGGAATGACTCACCAGATATTTGCATTAAAGCTTGGCAAACTCAGCTTTAGTAATAATATACGACCTGGTATACAGCTTGGCTGGCAGGTGATCCACTTGTTCAGGTCAAGAAATATCTCATGTTAAAAAGAAAGCTCCAATGGTGCATTACCGTAAAATTATTTAAAATGTATTTATAAGAAAAGAGTTCCCTAATTCCCTTGGGATTCCCTTATCCGCACAGGTTACATCAATCCTGCTGCCAGAATGTGTCCCTGTGCTTCCCAGTGTGACACAGCCCCAGTCGTCTTACTTGCCTATGTAGCGATCCAGATTCCGAATATCCATAGTGACAGCTTGTGATGTCATCAAATGCGGCTTCGCCCTAACTTGGCATTTCATCAAACCAACTTTCTCAAAGGGCCAACTTTTTGTATAGGGGTAGACATGACTTACTACTAATATGTACATTGTTGGATATTTCTAATATAAATATATATATATATATATATATATATATACAGGGCTGCTGTTATCAATCATGGGGCCCCGTACAGCCTATCTGACTGGGCCCCCACACACACCTGACGGTATTCTATATAATATTTTCCCCAAAAAATACTTGAAAATCATTTCACATTTTTAATGGACACAAATGCCACCCCAATTCCCCCTCCTAGTACAAATCTCCCCTGCCTGCACAATTCCCTCAATCCCTCCTATTAGCCCTGAATTCCCTCATCAGCTCCTGGTACACAATCAGCCGCATCTTCCCTCCCAGCACAAATTTTCTTTCTTCAATCCCTCTCCTAGGACACATTGCCACAAATCCCTCCTCCTAGCACAACCCCCTTTTAGGGCAGGGGAAGGAGCTCAGCGGTGGCTGGCCAGGTTCATTATCCCTCCATGTCTAAAAACTGGCGGGAGGGAGAGGGGAAGAAACCTGGGTGAGAGACATGGAGGGCATTGTTCTCCACCAACCCTCCTGCTGTCTGGGCCCCTCTGAGTGCCGGGGCCCCCTACAGGAGGGCTGGTGGTCCCCCCCCTATCAGCGGCCCTGTATATATACATATATATATATATATATATATATATATAATTAAGTAATCACATGATACCAGGGCTACACTGAGTGCTCTGGAACATTTATATGTGTACAGTAGGTCAAAGATCACACAGCTGTGCGCCCCCTAGTACATGCGAATGGGAGGGTGTCATATGGTGTCCTCCCAAAATAAAAGTGCTTCAGCCTGGCTGTTTTTTTAATATAGGCTAGGCAGGAGGTGGTACGTAACCATTTTTGACACTGTTCAGCTGCATTAATGCAGCCATGGGGTACTGTGGTGATTGTCCACGTGGTCCTGTACCATGTGATTGTTGTGGCCAATCACAGAGATCACAGTAATAAACAATGACACCATGAATGGAAGCCATTGTTTACTAGTGTTACTGTGATCACTGTGACAGGCCATAGTGATCAAATGGTAGAGGGCAAATCTGCTGTGTCAGGTGGACACAGTGATCACAGTTTGGGCAGCCATGCACAAGCAGCCTAAAGGGGAGGAAGTATGGGTAAATGCTCCCAGAACAATATTTGTCCCCTGTCCCTGGTCACTGACTTCTATAAATACAGACATTTTAGAGCAATGCAAAGTTTACAGCAGAAGTACTGAAGTTATATCCGAGAAGTACAGCACACTCTGTTATTTCTTATTACTTTCTTAATACAGAAAACAAGTGTTCTAAAAACATCATAAGGTCTTTATATATATTGTTTATGATGTTTTTATAGCACTTTTTTGTATAGTAATAAGAAAAAACACTTAATGTAGGAGTATATGGGTGCAAGTGTTTACCATCCACATAACATCTTACTGCCCACACATTGAACATACTGTATGTGTTCATGGGGACCAAGGTCTCTCTCCTGAGAGCTTGCTTCCTCTGCACAGACAGCTCTTGGTCTCTGTTATTAATAAAGAGCTGGTAGGATGAACATCCAATTATGTTACCACTGTGACAGCCAATCACTATGATCGCATGATTTGGAAGTCCTTCCTGGCATTAAAGTGATTGTAAAGTCTAATTGTTTTCTCCAAAAATAATAAATTATACTTACCTCCTCTGTGCAGTGCATTTGCACAGCGCAACCCAGATCTTCTTCTTCTCGGGTCTCTCTTTGTCTCTTTTGGCCCCTCCCTTCTGTACAGTGCCCCCACAGAATGTAGCTTGCTGTGGGGCACCCAAGCTGAGTCACAGCTCCCTGTGTCCATTCAGACACAGAGCCCTGGTTTGGCTGTGCCCCTCTCTTTCCTGATTGGCTAACTGACTTTAATTGACAGCAGCAGGAGCCAATGGCGCCATTGTTGTGTCTCAGCCAATCAGGAGACATAGTAACTTGTGGAATTGCTGGAGAGAGAATGGGGCCAGGTAGGTATTAAGGGGTGCTGGGGCAGCTGTTGCACACAGAAGGTTTTTAATCGTAATGCAATAAAAAAACTTCTGACTTTGCAATCAATTAAAGATATACTTAAAAGGGCAGAAAGGGTTTAAGCAATTATTAAAGATAATACATTTTAAAAACAATAGTATGTCCCTTTTAATGGAAAAGGGACATACTTGGATCATTATAAAATAAATCAATGATAAACTAGTAGACAGTGGGGTTGAATTACTAAAGGCAAACCGACTGTGCACTTTGCAAAGTGCAGTTGCACTCTGTAAAAGCAGTTGCTCCGGAGCTTAGAAAATGAGCTGAAACTCTGCTGACTTTTATCATCCAATCCTGTGCCAGCAAAAATGCTTTTTTTTTCTTTGCATGTGATTAGGTATTCTTTGCAAATAAAAGCTTTACCTCATTTACTAAACCCTAGAGCAATTGCACTTTTCAAAGTGCATATTCTATTCACCTTTAGTAAATCAACCTCAATATCTATTATTTTCATGATAGCTCCTCATCCAGAAGATCCATGATTATTGAAAGCTGTTATTCTATATTCACTTTTCAAGTGTGCAAGTTAAGTTACTTTGATCAATGCAGCACAACTGTTCCAATTCTATAATCTATATATTCAAAGAAAATTGTTAAGAACCATTTGTTTCTCTCATATCCTATTGTGTCTTATCTTCAAAAAAAAGTTCACAGACAAAAAAAAATAATCTACATCTATCATTAAAATAAAACCATTACATTTTAACTTAAAAAACAAAGCAAACTTTCATATAACATTTTAGTCATATTGTGGTTGACTGATGTTTAATGTTTGACTACCCATACACATAAGCAAAGAGACCTTTCCATGGTTGTATGGCATGTAATTGTATCTCATTGGGAGCCGGTGCTCCTTTACTTGTTGTTGCACCTTTTACTTCTGATTTATCTGTGGCATCTGTATAACCTTTATTTATTTTTTCAATAAAATCTTTAAAGAAAAAAAAAAGAAAACAAAGAAAAAAAAATTTAGAAGAAAAATCGAAGGAAAAGGTAAGTGAACCAATAATGCACTAGCTTAAAGGAACCTATTTACAAAATAAAAAAGAACCTTTACAACCCCTTTAAGTCACTTCCACGCACTTCCTTGCATACTTTCGAGAGCTGTCGGTCATGGCACAGGGCTCTGAAGAAACAGCACGGGTGGGCATTCCTTCAGAATGCACTCAACAGTGATTTATCTAGCTGTATGTACAGTAAATATCTCCTAAACGGTGCATATTTAGGAGATATTGTTGTAGAATTTTGTTGGAGGAACAAAAACAACCAAACAGGGGTTCAGTTCTAAATAGTTGTTTAATGAGATTTGAAGGCAGTAAAAGCCTCTCTAGCAAATAATTTTAGACACACTGAAACCCAGCATTCTAAGATAGCCAAATTACTATACAGTACCGACACCATTACTTCAGATAATTATCCACTTATTATGCTAAAATAATTAGAATTAGGTGAGTGTCATGGCATATTTGGGATACTGACACCTATAATGCTTGATTCACACCTATGCATTTTTTGTGCTTTTTGCATTTTGCAGATTTGGACTACAGTCCATTTAACTTGGTTTCCTATGGAACACGTTCTGTAGAGCAAATCTGCAAAATGCAAAAAGCACTAAAAATGCATAGGTGTGAATTAAGCCTATTAATTGGAAATTTGTCAACCAATAAGCTATTTTGTTTCTCCAGGGTAAGAGAAATGTATACTATACCAGATGAAGAGTAATGGAAGCAGCAAAAATATCCACAACGTCCCACTCTCTACTTATGAAACTGGTTTTATTTCCTTGTTAAAATAGTTATAGTATCCATTGCGCCGCTCCAGGCTGGCTCGGATCGAATGCAGCTTCAAATCAATCAAATTCTAAGCAAGCAAGACGACATGGAGACACGTTTCATTGGGCTCCCAGAGGGAGCTGAGGGCAGAGATCCTACCACCTTCTTGGAGCAACTTCTAGTTGACACCTATGGCCGCGAAACCTTTTCCCCCACCCTGGCAGTGGAGAGGGCCCATCGTATGCCTGCCAAACCTCCTCCTCAGGGGGCTCCCCCCCGCACGTTTATAGCAAAATTCTTGAACTATAAGGACAGGGATGCGGCACTGCGCATGGCCAGGGAAAAAGGTAACATCCACCTTGGAAACGCAAAGATCGCTATTTTTCCCGACTTCTCTGCCGAGGTGCAGCGCCGCCGCCAGGGCTTCATGGAGGTGAAGAGGAGGCTCCAGATATAACATCTTAAATACTCTATGCTGTTTCCAGCTCGTCTCAGAGTTGAAAGGGACGGTCGTGTGTTCTTCTTTGAGGATCCTGGGAACGCCCTTGCCTGGTTGGAGCGTCCAGAGCCCTCCGCTAGGGTGGTCGAGTGACCTGACCGAACATGTTCATTGGCGCTGTTGATCGTCACCATCACCCACACATTACACATATGCTGCCGTGGGAGTCTGCGAATACACCGAATCCTGGTATGTTACCCCCTTTTGTTGTCTCCTTCTTACTGCCTGTGACACATGCCCTATTACTCCTTACTTCTGAAACCTCATGGGACCCCCCTTTGCCTTCCCCTTATTTATTCCTCTCTCAATTGTAACCTGCAGAGGGGGTCTCCCATACTCAGGGCCCCTGTTGACTGATTGATGCATGTAACTACCCTGGAGACTGTAATTGCGGAGCACAATTAGTCCTACAAACCACATGCCTAACACAGCGAATTTTCGCCCCCCAGCAACCGGACCACGCATCCCTCTATTATGTGACTGCAGAACTTTGGCTATTATCGACCTCGCACTGTACTTCTGGTTCACAGTACAGGAGGAGCCTGTTGCTCTTTATTTGCAGGCCCTGTATCTTTCGCATTTTTCATGCGGACTGATCGCTGCAGATTTTTCACATGACAGCAAGACATTTTGGTTCTACCTGCTACCGGCTGCTACTTTTTTTTGGTTTTGGGCACATACCCGCATCAGTTGGGGAAGATGTAGGGTGGGGAGGGGGGAGGGGAAAGTTAATTTTTACATGATGGAATGCAATACAACGAAGTGCATGCTAACATTGATACTGCATAGACGGCAAATCTTGTATTCATGTAACGCTACTGTTCCACGATATGTTTTAAAGTTTGTATTATGGTATCGATAAAACTGCTCACTTGGAATGTGCGTGGGCTTGGGAACAAGGTAAAGAGATCCGCAGTTTTCTCATTTCTCAAAAAACAACGTGCCGACATTGTGGTGTTGGTGGAGACACACGTTGAGGGTCGGCTCCAGATGGCACTCCGCAGGCCATGGATCGGGTGGGCCTATCATTCATCCCACTCCTCCCATGCTCGTGGAGTCTCAATCTTGATTTCCAAGACGGTACACTTTGAGCTATGTGATGTCCAGTCTGACCCACAGGGGCGATATGTCTTTCTCTCGGTTAAATTGTATGGTGAACCTTTCCTATTGATGGCATTCTATGTACCTCCACCATTTAGCTCTACTATAGTTACAGAGGGCCTGCTATATATGACTCGTCATCCTTCCATCCAGGCGGTGTGGCTGGGGGATTTTAACGCTACACTGAACCCTACATTAGACAAACTGTCACCCTCACCATTGCCTACTACAGCTCCAACCCACACTAGATTCTCCCGACTTATCTCTTCCTTTAACCTCACTGACACCTGGCGTTTTAAATTTCCGCTCACCCGAGCTTACTCCTGTTTCTCAACTACCCATAACACTATGTCCCGTATAGACTTTATATTTATTTCTAATACCCTTGCCCCAAGATTACTGGGAGCTGAATTTGCCCCCAGATTACTCTCAGACCATAGCCCATACTGGATTGGCCTCTCCATCCCATTGGACAGACCGCCCCGTACGTGGCGCCTGAATCCGTTTTGGCTCACCCTGCTATCGGAGGATGACGAACTTGATAACAGTTGGAGAACCTATTTTTCAGAGAATGACGGAACTGCACCCCCAGATATAGTATGGGAAGCCTTTAAACTACACGCGCGCATGACTTTGACCTCCTGTATTAACAGGCTGAAGGCCAATTCCTCTGCTGCGCTGGATGGGGCAATGCAAGATCTGTCCTCCACTGAACAGGGGTATATGGCGAGCCCCTCTCCTGCTGGGGCTGCCCAACTTAGGTTACAAACCAGGGTGGTTAATCAGCTACAGCACGAGACAGCCAGGAAAAAACTTTTTTTTGCCAGGCAGAAACTGTATGAACATGGGGAGAGAGCGAGAAAACTGTTGGCTTATCTTGCACACAGTGAGGATAGACCCCCTACAGTCATCTCCCTCACTGGTTCTAACGGGGAAAGGATTACGGAACCCCAGGCTGTCACTTCCAAATTTAGGGACTTCTTTTCTCAACTTTATACGTCCCAGGATTTCACCACGGAGGCTGAACTGGAGGATCTACTGGCGGGAATTACCTTTCCACAGCTAGATGACACTCAAATAACTATGCTAGATGCACCTCTTACACTTGACGAAATAACCGCAGCGATTGCGAGCTTCGCCAGTTCCAAGGCCCCGGGTTCAGATGGGTTACCCATTGAATTTTATGCCCAGTACTGCGAGATACTTGCCCCTAAGTTACTGTCCCTCTTCAATCATTTATTCAACAACTTCACCCTACCCCCATCGATGGGTGAGGCGGTCATTATCCTTATACCTAAACCGGGCAAGGACCCCGGCCTCCCGGAATCTTATAGGCCCATATCACTCCTCCAGGTAGACATAAAGATCCTGGCTAAAGTGCTTGCTCTCCGCCTTAACCAAGTGATTCTAAGCCTGATCCACACTGATCAGGCTGGATTCATGCCGGGGCGCAACACCTCCTTCAACCTCAGGAAATTGTTCATTAACTTGCAGGCGACACATGCTAACGCTGGGTCCCGGGTGGTGGTGGCCTTGGACACCGCCAGGGCCTTTGACTCGGTGGAGTGGCGGTACCTTTGGGGATGTCTCCGTAGCTTTGGCTTTGGACCCAACTTTATCAAGTGGGTTCAATTATTATATCTGGCACCCAGGGGTAGGGTGGTGGCCAACGGGAGGGCCTCCCAGACGTTTAACTTATCCAGGGGCACTAGACAGGGCTGTCCACTGTCTCCACTCCTCTATGCCCTGGTGGCAGAGCCCCTTGCAATCTCCATTAGAGAGAACCCCGAGATCCAAGGTCTTTGCCTTGGTTCCCTGACTGAAAAGATTAGCTTATACGCAGACGATACGCTGCTATACCTGGCCGACTCTACCACCTCTCTCCAGAAGGCATTACATACGATCGAACACTTTGGTCGGTTCTCTGGCCTTAAAATTAACTGGGAGAAATCCCAAATATTGCCTATGGATAGCTCTCCCTCCCCCGAACTACAGGCGCAGTTACCACTCCAGCAAGTGAACACTATCAAATACCTTGGAGTATTGGTGAATAGAACACCGGCTGACTATATATCCCTGAATATAGAACCCCTTTTCGATCTCATTAAGTCTAAAACCCAAATATGGGCGAGATTGCCGCTCGGTGTGTGGGGCCGCATTAATATCGTTAAAATGATATTACTTCCTAAAATATTGTATATACTTTGGCACACACCCGTATACTTACCCTTAAAAATTTTCAAGTTAATGGAGGCCATAATACGGACCTTTATCTGGGGTACCAACAGACACAAGCTGGCCTGGAGAGTCCTTAAGAACCCCACTGATCTAGGTGGGACAGCCCTCCCTGACTTAAATCTCTATTACCTTGCATCCCAGCTGTCTCAACTATACCACATAGATAAAACCGACAGACCCAGATTTCTCACGCTTCTCTGTCCACGGTGGGCGCAGCTGACCGCTGATCCGCTTACTGCAATCACGGTGGGGCATAGTGGGAACAACTCCAGTAGAGACAGGGGGTCCCTATTGTATCAATATAGGCGAGTATGGGACATTGCCACTAAAACGTTGACGATCCCTAAACCCAATGACTACACCCCTTTATGGCACAATAGACTACTCTCAGAGTTTCTCTCGATCCCTGATACGGAGATATGGTGCGAACATGGAATATATTATCTGCATCACATAATTTCTAATGGCACACTTAAAAACTTTGAGGACCTTCAAAATGAGTTCCTGCTGCCTAACTCCATGCTTTTTAGATTCTTTCAGGTGCGTCACGCAGCCCAAGCTCAGTTCCCCCAGTCCCTGCCACAATCTACACCAAATGTCATCATGGCAGTGGTTAAGGGTGTAGATCCACGTAAACTGATTTCTGATTTTTACGCCATGCTCCTAACTCCGTCATCTACTACGCTAGCTTACAACCTTAAACCACGATGGGAAAGGGAGGTGGGCCCAATGGAGGATGAGGAGTGGAGTGAAGCACTTGACGCATGTAAAACTGTATCCCCCAAGCTTTCCGACAGGTTGACCCAGTTGTACGTGGTGCACCGGGCATATCTCACCCCCCTAAGAATCGCCCGCTTTCGACAGCAGTCTTCTACTTCGTGCATAATGTGTAATCAAGCCACAGGCACATTCTTCCATCTACTTTGGGCGTGCCCGGTCCTCCAGGGTCTGTGGAAGCAGATTGTGGACTTCCTCCATGATGACGTGGGATCCCCATTGTCCCTGGATCCCAAACAATGCTTACTGGGGATATTCCCCGATGCAGAAATGGACAAATTTACTAAAACATTTTTGCATGAAACATTGTTTTCTGCTAGGAAAATTATAGCCAGACAGTGGATGAGACCCACTCCCCCCAGCTTTAACGACTGGAAACTAGATATAAATAACACACTTCCCTACAAAAAGTTCATATATATTAATAGAGGTTGTCCAGATAAATACAACAAAATCTGGGACAGATGGCTTGAGTCCACTGACACATGCACTGAGGGTCCATAAACCTATATATTCTTCTAGCGTACCATCCCATGAATAGAGTAGGCACAAGGTTTTCCATTCATGAATAGCTTCTGAGTCCATTGTTCGATCTGAATACATTTTTGTTTTGATCTACTCTGCCCATATGTGTATAAGCCATATTTCTTTATTATATGCACTTCTTCAGCATTGCCTTGTAACTTGCAGAACTATGTTCCAAATGTAAATTGTTCAGTAAAAAAAACAAAAAACGAAAACGTCATAAAAACAAGTTTGTGTTCGAGAATTCAGACAAAGGTTGGGGACTTTGTACTAGAATATAAAGGAGAGTTGCAAGGGCATTTTACAAGAGTTTTGGAAAACACAAAAACAAAGTTGTGGTATTGCCTATAGCAAACTTCAATATCTGTTAGAAAAAGGTTCCATCCCCACTAAAACAGTTGTACTGTATACAATTTTGAAGGCCACGTGAGAGGGCTTTGTGACCTTGTTCCCTAGGATGCAGTGTGATCCCTTTGGGGCATCCTGGGGGTCGGGATTCGCGATGCTTGGCCAGTTTTTTCCTTTTTTTGTAAAACATTAATGTTATATGGTCTGGTGAACACAGTTATGATATTGGTTGAGCCAATTAGGATAATGCTGACAAATTCAGATACTTTGTTAGCTTCTGCGCTTAGAGAGAGATTTTCAAAAGTATAAATTTAAGTCTTATAACGTACTGTTGTCTCGCATATATTTTATACTGTATTGTTATCTCGCATATATATATTGTTATCCTTTAATTTTCAATAAAATTATTGAACCAAAAAAAAAAAAAAAATAGTTATAGTATAACTCACTATTCATGCAACCTACTATTGCTTTTATTGTCTTAGGCCGCGTACACACGATCAAATTTATCTGCTGAAACTGGTCCGACGGACCGTTTCAGCAGACATCTCCGATCGTGTGTAGGGGCTAGCGGACATATTTTCCCAGCGGACAAATTTCAAAGCATGCTTTGAAATGTGTCCGCCAGAGACATGTCCGTCAGATTTGTCCGCTGGTTAGTACACTAACCAGCGGACAGAAATCTCTGCGCATGCGTCAAATGGATTTGACGCATGCGTGGAAGTAATTTACTTCCTGGAGTGGTGACGTGGCGGCATCAACGTCACCGCCACGTCACCGCGTCCTCAGATCGAGGGGATTTTTGTCCGATGGTGTGTACACGCCATCGGACCAAAATCCGATGAGACATGTCCGCTGCAAACGGTCCGTCGGACATGTTTGAGCGGACATGTCTCATCATGTGTACGAGGCCTTACTTGTCGCATATACCTGTTGATATGATTTGACCATGTTTTGTAAATATAACATAACTGTCTGATCTTCTTGTACTTTTTTTGTGTTTTTCCCAATAAAAAAAGTTTTGAAAAAATAAATAAAAAATACCCTCCACATACCTACGCATTTGCTGAATTTTCCCTCCAATGCATCAAAACACATCAATAAACTAAACCTCTGTTTTCAATGCCTACAGCTAGACAGGTTAATTTGGTTTACTGCTTTTTTGGTTGGTAATTTTGAGCCTGGCTATTATGGAAACATTTTTTATATTTCATATATATATTTAATTGCATACTGCTAAAAACGCATCTCATTTAAAGTCCCAAAACCTCCCCCCTTCTATCCATTTACAGGGATGGAGGCCTATGGTAGTTCTATCACATGCCTCATTTAAAGCCCCAACCTTATCCCCCCCTTTTTTTAACATTATCCAGGGATGGAGATGCGTTTCAGGAGTGGAATAAAGTGACTCCACAGATCTACGACTGACAGTTAATTATGCATTGTCATTTTTTGACTAGCTGACCCAGGTTAATGTGGTCCGTTTTTGGTTTGGTGGTGTTTTGGTTTGGTAGGCATGTTTGGTTCCACTTGTATTTCTTTTGTTTTTCCAGTGCTTTTTTTTGCCAGTAAAACTATAGGTAGGGGCATGGTCAGGTGATCACCTGCCCCTTATCTATTGATTAGTAGACATGTGCATTCGTTTTCGTTAGAATGCATTTTCGTCCAAAAATCTGGTATTTTCGTTATCATTTTAACGAACGAAAACGAAAGTGCAAGAAACGGAAACTGAAAGGTCCGACATAAAAAATGCTGTATTTTCGTTTTCGTTCAGATCCGACGATTTTCGATGCTTTGTCGAATTGTCGTTGTTCAATTCGACGTAGCATCGAAAATCGTCGTTCTGAATACAGTGAATAGGTAGAAATTAAACAACGAAAATTTGACGATTTTCGATGCTTTGTCGAATTTCCGTCGTTCAATTCCTACCTATTCACTGTATTCAGTGAATACAATGAATATAGGTAGGAATTAAATGACAAAAATTCGACAAAGCATCGAAAATCGTCGAATTTTCGTCGTCCAATTTCTACCTATTCACTGTATTCAGAACGATGATTTTCGATGATATGTCGAATTGAACGACGAAAATTCGACAAAGCATCGGAAATCGTTGTTTTCGGACGAAAACTTTCCCGACGAAAACGACATAAATCAAAACGATTTTCGGGAGTAACTAAATAAATTTATTTTCCAAACGAAAACGAAAAAACGAAACAAAATATTCCAGTCTGCACATGCTCCTATTGAGGAGACTTTAAAATTCATAGTTAGGACTGCAGTAGACACAGTGGCCCAGATTCACGTACATCGGCGCATTATTGGACCGGCGTAGCGCACCGCCTTTACGTTAGACTTGCGCCATCTAGCCGCGTAATCCCCCGATTCACGTAGCTTTTGCGCAGGAAATTGCGCAAGCGTAAGGTTTTTTCCAGAGGCGTAAGGAGGAGTAATACAAATTGGGAGGGACGTGGGCGTGTTACATTGAAATGAGCCGTGACCCCATGCAAATGAAGGGCCGGCCGGCTCGCGCATGCGCGCGTGAAGGAGACCATGTCAGCTCCGCTGTGCGCATGCTCACAACTCGGAAGCGGCGCAATCAGTGAAATTGGAAATGGACTAGGGCAACGTTGTGAACTACGCAGACAGCATAAATAGACACACACAAACGCACTTGCATTGCAAAAGTACATCCCTTTGTGTCCCTTCCCATTGAACCTAGTGCTTTTGTTCCTGTTGTTCGTTGCAGTGTGTCTTGTAGTTGTCAGATTAGTGTTCTGTGTGATCAAGTGCTTGTTGGTATATTTGTGAAAGTGTTTTTGATAAGTGTTTGAGAGACTGTTTGTTTGATTGATATATTTTTGTTCGTTTGTTTTCTTGCTTTATTTTTTTTTTTTTTTTTTTTTTTGTGACTGTTTCTTGCTGAGTGCTAGTGTGATTTTTGGGTGTTCGTTTTCTCTTTGTGTGTGTTCTTGCCTGATTGGTTGTGCTTGTATTTGTGACTGATTTTTGGAGACTGGTAGTGAGTTTGTTTGGAAGTATGACTGAGAGAAAAAGAAAGCTTAATTTTACTGTGGGGGAAAAAAGAATTCTTGCCCGGGCCATTAGCGAGTATGGGCGTTTTCTCCACGACCCGCAGAGTGCCACCACCACCCCGGCCAGGAGGAGGGAGATATTGGATAGGATCACGGAGCAGGTGAATTCATCGGGGGAGGGGGAGACACGGACCCGGTCTGGGATCGAAAAAAAAATAAATGATCTCCGGCGTCTGGTGAAAAAAAAACTGGCCGCAATGCATGCCCATGCCAGGGGCACAGGAGGGGGCCCACCATGCCGTATTAGGCTTACAGCGACGGAGCATGTGGTGGCCCTGACCTTTCACCGGCATGAAGTGGAGGGCCTGCCAGGCTTTGACACAAGTCCGGTCCCCGCGGTGCCAGGTAAGGTTTTTTGTTCTATCAGGTGTGTAGCATGTGTGGGGGAGGGGGTGAAAGGGAATATGTGCCAAGTGTGTGGATCCTCCAACCTGTGAATGGTTTGTGTCATCCACAGATGTGCAGGAGGGTGCAGGGCCATCTGGCCTGACCGCTCCAACACCAGGACAGCAGCCTAATGAGGCCCCCCCAACAAGGCCACAGTCTGCGGAGGAGGTTCGAGAGGAGGAGGACGATCAAGAGGAGGAGGACGATCATGAGGAGGAGGACGATCATGAGGAGGAGGACGATCATGAGGAGGAGGAGTCAGGCACTGGACGAGTGGTTTGTGCGGACTCTTCCCCTCTGGCTGGCAGAAGCCTGCCCTCCCTAAGGGGGAGCCCCCCCCCCTCCTCCCCCAACATGGCTCCCCTCACAAGGGCCTCCCCTTCTCCCCGCCCACAACCATCAGCTGGAGGCAGGATGTCATCCCAGAGCACCAGGGGGGCGCCCAATCTCCTGCCCGCCAGTCTGCGAAGGGACCAGGCCCTCCAGACCCGCCATCTGGGACAGCTCTGCCAGACTTTTGGGCGGGTGGAGGAGAGCCTGTCCTCCATGAAGGATACGCTGGGTAACCTGGACTCCCACTCCTGGGCTTTCACAACCTGCCTAAATGAACTGCAGACTACAGCAGCAGGCGTTGGGCAGGATGTGAGGGCCCTTACCCAGGCTATCCAGGCCAACACGGCAACACTTAGTGCTTCCCTGGACAGAATTGCCGTGGCCTTGGAGGGCAGGCCGCCAGGTGGGCAGATATCAGGGGCTGCTCCTCCTTCCCCGGCTTTGCCCCTCCCCCATGAGTCTCCCCTGAGGGGCCGGGGCCGTGGCCGGGGGAGCCCCAGGCGTGGCTCACGCAGAGGGCAATAATTTTTTTTCCCCCTTTTTTTTTTTGCTGACATTTTTTGCATTTTTTTTTTTTTTTTGCTGACATTTTTATTAAATTTTGGGTTGTGCATGCTGTTTGAATGTGGGGGTGACATTCCTGCTGGAAAAGGGGTGTCATCCTCAATTTTGGTGGAGAAGGGTTCCCCAGGACCAGGGAGAAGTGATCCTCAGGTCCGTGTGATTGGTGTATGAATGTTCAGTGACATAATTGGAGCCTTGACGTGGCGTTACTGCTCACCAGTCCTGCATGGTGGACTGGTGCCAATCCAATTTGATGAGGATGTGGGGTGTGTGTGCTAGGGACCACAGTGGTGTGCATGCATGCATTCTCATTGTGCCATGATTAATGTGTGTGTTTAATGTGCAAAGATGCCCAATATGAGCTGCCTCCTGACTGCTCTTCCCTCAGAAGACGGGGTATCCTCGGTTAGGGGTTGATTGTCTGGTTGGGGGGTCAGGTCATCACGTAGCTCAACCTGCAGGCCCTTCCTCACTGCGAGATTGTGCAGCATGCAACATGCAACGATGATATGGCACACAAAGTTTGGGGAATACAACAGTGTACCCCCAGACTTATCCAGGCATCGGAAACGTGACTTCAGGAGGCCAAAGGTGCGCTCCACCACTGCTCGGGTTTTGATGTGTGCTTGATTGTATCTTTCCTCCCCTGGGGTTTGGGGGTTCCGGATAGGAGTCATGAGATGGGGTCCCAGTGCATATGCAGAGTCACCTGGAAGGGAAAAGACAGGAGAATGTTAGTCATGCATGTGCCACTTGTGAGGTGTGCATCACGGGAGGGGATAGTCATGCCTGACTCCCATGTCACTTACCAACCAGCCAGGTGTTCCCATACACGTTCTGATCGAATTCCATTCGGATGTGGCATTGATTGTAGATGTAGCTGTCATGGGTGGATCCGGGGTGTTTGGCACGGACGTGCCATATGAGGCCTTGGGCATCAACTATCACCTGTACGTTGATGGAGTGCCAATTCTTCCGATTGCGGTACATGTGCTCTGTCTCATGGGGGGGCTGGAGTGCCACATGTGTGCAATCAATGGCCCCGATGGTGTGTGGGAATCTGGCAATTCTGTAGAAATCTGTCATTGCCTTCAGCCGCAGGTCCTCAGTGGTGGGTTTGATGATTTGGTTGGCCAAGCGTGTGAGGATTGCAGGGACAACCTGGTGCACACATCTGCTCACGGAGGATTGTGACATCCCAGCCACCACTCCACTTGTACGCTGAAAAGAGCCACTGGCAAGGACATGGAGTGTTGCCAGGACCTTCACCAGTGGCTGCACTGGATGTGAGCGGTGTGTTGGGCTGGTGATGTCATCCTGCAGGGTTGTGGTTAATTCCAGGATGGCATGAGGGGGGAATCTGAAGGACACCTCAGAATCACTCATGCCAAAGAGGTCTATGTGTGTGCGGTATACCCTCTCCCGTGCCATCCTCCGTGCCATCCTCTGTGCCCTCCTCCTTCTTTGGTCATCTAAATTCACTAGTGCAGCTATAAGCGACGATGCCCCTGGCATGTTGGCAGTCAAATTGTAGTGCAACACGTGTGTGTGGTCTGCTCCTCAGTAACGGTGTTGCTTTCTGTGAGATGTAGATGTTTTTTCAAAATTTAGACCAGCTTTTAGGTGCTCTAACTTTAGACAGGACATTTTGCTGTTGCGCACATCGCGTAGCCTGCGCAGCAACTGCATTTTTTTGTGGATCCCCGCAACTCCCTCATTAGCATATTTGACTAGCAAATCAATGGTGTGTCTAGCGCATTTTTGCGTGGACGGATGCGTCTGTCTAACGAAATTACGCCGGACAAAAAAAAGTAGATTTCTGGCGTAATTCGTTTTCTGAATCGCGCGCATCTAAACGCACGCGCACATTTAGACTTACGCACGCGCAACACCAGTTGCGCAGGCGTAATCGCTCTGTGAATCTGGGCCAGTGCCTTGATGGGGCTTGCAGCTTACACAGGTATTTGCAAATGCATGCAACTAAACCTCTGTTTTTAATGCCTACAGCTAGACAGGTTAATTTGGTTTACTGCTTTTTTGGTTGGTAATTTTGAGCCTGGCTATTATGGAAACATTTTTTATATTCCATATATTTATTTAATTGCATACTGCTAAAAACGCATCTCATTTAAAGTCCCAAAACCTCCCCCCCCCCCTTCTATCCATTTACAGGGATGGAGGCCTATGGTAGTTCTATCACATGCCTCATTTAAAGTCTCAACCTTACCCCCCCCCCCCCTTTTTTTTTACATCAACAAACTGTAACCTGCATTCCCACAGTTTTTCTTTAATCCAAAGAAAATTGAGTACTGTATGTGATACTTTTTTTATTTGCACTAACATATAATTATTCGTGGACAAGCTTATGTGGTGTGTCTCCTTCTTCGAGGTCCAAGCAGTACTTATTCACAAAAGTTTTAGCAGAAGGTGAAATGTTAAAACAAAACAAAATAACCGAGTACCTCTAGTCATTACGTACAACCCAACACTAGAAGGGATCAAAAAGATAATCAAAGATTTACAACCCATTATAACAGAGAATGAAACTCTGAAAAAAATATTCCAACAACCCCCATTATTGGCTTTCAGACAACCACCCAACCTCAGACATAAACTAATCAGCAGGAAACTTCACTCTGATTATGAAGTCACAATAATGGAAGCAAACCCTGCAATAAAAAACACAAACCGTGTTTGTGTTGCAAACCGTGCGACCAGATCAATCTATCCAAATGTGTCACACACACAAATGGGACCTTCAATATCATGTTATCATACAGCTGTACATCCAGTAATATTGTGTACATCATCCAATGCAACAGGTGTAGCAAAGGATCTTATGTTGGTGAAACAGGACAGAAGTTGGAAGTGAGGATGAATTTGCACAGACATACCATCAAGGAACATAAGGAAGTTTCTGCACACCTGTGGGACATCAGTTCTCACAACCGGAACACACTATAGAATATTTCAATGTTTTAGTTCTTAAAGGGAATTTTAGAACCATCCAGGAAAAGAAAATGTTTAAACTAAGAATGATACTTCTTTTTGACACAAAAAACAATGGCCTAAATTTAGATATTGGTTTCCTTACCCATTATTTCCCTCTGTCTTATTTCACTTGCTGATAGCTTTATTACCATTGCCATACACATTAATTTGTATGTGTTTTTTTTTTCCTTTTACTTTCCCTCAGTGATTTTTGTTTTGTTTTGTTTTAACATTTCACCTTCTGCTAAAACTTTTGTGAATCAGTACTGCTTGGACCTTGAAAAAGGAGACACACCCTGAAAGCTCCTCCATGAATAATTATATGTTAGTGCAAATAAAAAATGTAACACGGACAGTACTCAATTTTATCTGTCACAATTGCACTAATATGGCTACAATCATCTTTAATCCAAAGAAATTTGACTTGGAGCTGAAGTACATCGGGTTTGTAATTTGTTTCATGTTGCTCTGGGTTCATTGGCTTTTAAAGATTTTACATCTTGTTCATGGAGTGTTATTGATAGGATGGTAACTCCTAGTTAGAATCATTCATCAACACAGCATGACTTAGGACTGAATTATTAATTCTAATACAGCTGTGCTGAAAATTGCACTTCCCAACATTTTAAACTGCACAGAACTGTGGTTCATTAGACAGGGTCTCTCAATGCTATAACTCCTAATTTTAGAATGAACCTGGAGTGAATGTGCACAGGGCATGTGAAGTGGTGAATTTAGTAGTAAACTACAACTTAGGCCCCGTACACACGAGCAAATAAATCTGTTCAAATTGGTCTGACAGACCGATTTGATCAGATTTGTCTGCTGGGCTGTTTTGGTTTGATTGCTGTACACACGATCAAACCAAAATCCCCACAGGCAGACAGCGCGGTGACGTGGCGGTGACGTTGACGCCGCCACGTCACCGCACCAGGAAGTAAAACACTTCTGCGCATGCGTCGAATCCATTAGACGCATGTGCGAGCAGATATGTCTGTCCGCCCAGGAAAATCTGTCTGTCCGCCCATACACACGATCAAGTCTGTCTGCTGAAACGGTCTGTCAGACCGTTTCCAGCAGATAGATTTGATCTTGTGTACGCGGCCTTAGAATTGATATAACACAGACATGTATTATTTAGAAAAAGTTTGATAACTATGTAATGTGGAAGTTGCCCTAAATTGCAAATGTACAAACTTACCCAGGAACACACACAGATCCCCATTCTCGTTCTGTCAGTAACAATTGTGGGTGCCTGGCACGAACATCGTCCCCGGAGACACGTGTTCAGCTTTATATGAGCATTAACTATGGTTTCCAGACTAGCTCTGATTTAATGAAAATGTGGTACTTTATAAATGATTGTGAAACCCTGCCAAGGCTGGTAGGCTTCAGCAACAGTGGTGTATGGTATGGTCCTTGCTGCTATAATAAATGGAACATGTGTAATGATTTGGGAGTGCTTCTCGATTCAGTAGAATAGTGTTCCCAAATTTCCAAGATGACATACTGTCAGGGGCATGGCCATGACAGTCTGAGCTTACAGGGAGTGCAGAATTATTAGGCAAGTTGTATTTTTGAGGATTAATTTTATTATTGAACAACAACCATGTTCTCAATGAACTCAAAAAAAATTATTAATATCAAAGACCCTGACTAGCATTCAGCCTAGAAAACAGGCAACATTTCTTTGCAGTCAAAAGGCCATCCATGGATTCTGTCAATCTGTTCAAACATTGCATAGGGAGGACAGCTCAATATCAGGTGAACAAGGAGGCCATACACGAAAACTTGGACACATTGTCAAAACATGTTTTTCTTGAAAAGACTTCTTCCTGTACCACTGGGCTTCCAGAAACTGTCAGTAGGACTGGGAGTCAGATCACATTTGCGTATCTTTACCAATCCAGCCACGAGCGGTGTATCGTATCTTCTTTACGCGTACTTGTGTGTCTTGTTCAGTGGTGGTCGTCTTTCAGCCTTTCTTACCTTGGCCATGTCTCTGAGTATTGCACACCTTGTGCTTTTGGGCACTCCAGTGATGTTGCAGCTCTGAAATATGGCCAAACTGGTGGCACATCTTGGCAGCTGCATGCACTTTTCTCAGCTATGGGCAGTTATTTTGCGCCTACACGCTTCTTGCGACCCTGTTGACTATTTTGAATGAAACGCTTGATTGTTCGATGATCACGCTTCAGAAGCTTTGCAATTTTAAGAGTGCTGCGCAAGATATCTGACTATTTTTGACTTTTCTGAGCCTGTCAAGTACCCATTTTGCAAAGGAAAGGAAGTTGCCCAATAATTATGCACACCTGATATAGGGTGTTGATGTCATTAGACCACACCCCTTCTCATTACAGAGATGCACATCACCTAATATGGGTAGTAGGCTTTTGAGCCTATACAGAGTAAGACAACATGCATAAAGAGGATGATGTGGTCAAAATACTCATTTGCCTAATAATTCTGCACTCCCTGTAGAGCAACTGGCTAAAATGACCCTGACTAGCATTCAGCCTAGAAAACAGGCAACATCTAGTGGTGGAAAGAAATTCATAGGGAGGACAGCTCAATATTTACACGAAAATTACACACAAAACAAAAAGACACTGGGCCGGATTCAGATACATTTGCGTATCTTTAGAGCGGTGTATCGTATCTTCTTTACGCTACTCCGCCGCAACTTAGAGAGGCAAGTGCTGTATTCACAAAGCACTTGCGTCCTAAGTTACGGCGGCATAGCCTAAATGGGCCGGCGTAAGCCTGTGTAATTCAAAGTAGGTGGAAGGTGGGCGTGATACATGTTAATGACCCGTGGCCCCATGTAAATGAGGTGCCGAACGAACAGTGCATGCGCCGTCCGTGGACGTATCCCAGTGCACATGTTCTAAATCACGTCGCAAATACGCAATGCTTTTGACGTGAACGTAACTTATGCACAGCCCTATCCGCGTACGAATTACGCAAAAGACGTAAACGGCGGAAAATTTTACGCTGGTCCGACATCCATACTTAACATTGCCTTTGCCTCATATAGCAGGGGTAACTCATGTAGCAGGGGTAACTTTACGTCGGTACGTATATCAATGCGCCGCGCGCACCTACGTTTCTGAATTGGCATATCTAGCTCATTTGCATATTTTTAATGGGAACGTCTAATGCGTCCAGCATAACTATGCGCCCATGATACGCCAGCGTATGGCAAGCTATGCCGGACGACTGAAGCCATGTTTTTCGGCGTATCTTGCTTTCAAAATCGGCATAAAGATGCAACGGCGCACATTTGAATTTTTTTTCCTTTTTGGGTTACTGTATATTTTTTGTATCAACTAAAAATTTGTATTAAAAAGCTGCAAAAACGAAAGAATTAGAGAAAATAATGTGAAAAATATCTGCAAGGAAAAAAAATGCCTGTTGCTATATGTTTTGTGTAAACAAAATCCTATAAAATGAAGAGAAAATAATAATTTCCCAGGCCAAAATTTGCACAGACACATACCAAAACATCATCATCTTTAATATGCAGAGTGCTGTGTTGCCTGTTAAGCCTTTAAAAAAAAAAATGGTTACAATTTGCACATGCCTTTAATTTGCTGAGCATTTTCTAATGTCTGTTCAAGTTTTCAAAGCCTTGTTAACCATGTATATTGAAACACAAGGTCAGCACAAGATAAGCAATGTAAGTCACAAAAATTATTTTGTGAGGATCTGCTCGAAGAATGCAATTACAACATATTTTAAAGAAAATAAAACAGTGACAGCTTTTACCAGTTCTGACTCTGTTGTCATGTTTAGTTTCTAATGCTTTTCATCACCGAGGTAGAGGTTACAACGACTGCGTTACCTATGCACATAAATTCAATTTTACTTAACATTTATAGCATTATTTTATAGCATTCATGATTTTTTCACACATGTTCTATAAAAAATGTATTTATGTCTATGAAAATGTATATTTACAATACTAGCAATTTTTAATTCTATAAATATTAGTAGTTCCAAGGAGTGGAAGAACATTGCATAGAGAAATCAGAATATCAAGAGTTCAATACAATGTAAAAGCTGCTGTAGAATATTGAGATGATAACATACAGCAGATGATTTCTATTCTGAATATGTTATTTTGTCATGTTATACTTGTCATATCAGTCAATATGTGTCAAATATATTATTTAAAAGCAGTGATGTTATTACTCACCAGTGTTGGACTGGGATATAAAAAACAGCCTTGATACATACACTAGCTTATGTATATGTATAATACCATTTACTAAGCCCATAGGACTAAATGAGTCTATGCACTGGTACCATCATTAAGCCAGCACTGTGAATGTACACAGCATTAAAGGGGTTGTACAGCTTTGTGTTTTTTTTTTCACCTTAATGCATACTATGCATTAAGGTGAAAAAAACACCTTGCACTCTCCGGCCCCCCTGAGCCCCCATTTTACTTACCTGAGCCCCAAATCTCCGTGGGTGCGATCCTGCATTGCTTTCCCCAGCTTTTGTGGGCTCTTCATTAGATGATTGCTGTCAATCAAATCAATGACGCAGCGCGTCGGGGTGGGGCCGAGTGATACATTCAGCGGCTATGGTCGCCGACTATATCACACGGAGTGCGCCCGCAAGCTAACCCCCTTGGGAGAGCACTTCCCAGAGGGGGGTTAGCTCTTGCGGGGAGGAGCCGAGACAGCCGCCAAGGGACCCCAGAAGATGAGGATCGTGGGCCACTTTGTGCAAAACGAACTGCACAGTGGAGGTAAGAATGATATGTTTGTTATTTAAAAAAGAAATAAACCTTTACAACCCCTTTAAATGAATTGTACTGTTTTAAACTACTATCACAAGCCCATTAGGGCTGCCTTGAGCACATACAACAAGGTAGGAAGTGGGGAGGAATAGGTTATAAATTATAGGGGGTTATTTACGAAAGGCAAATCCACTTTGCACTACAAGTGCAAAGTTCACTTGAAATTGCAGTGAAAGTGCATTTTGTAGTGCAGTCGCTGTAAATCTGAGGGGTAGATCTGAAATGAGGGGAAGCTCTGCTGATTTTATCATCTAATCATGTGCAAGCTAAAATGCTATTTTTTATATTCCTTGCATGTCCCCCTCGGATCTACAGCGACTGCACTTCCAAGTGCACTTTCATTCCTTTTTCAAGTGCACTTTGCACTTGTAGTTTGCACTGGTAGTGCAAAGTGGATTTGTCTTTTGTAAATAACCGCCTTTGTTTTTTTTTCCAATATCAACCTGTACTGGTCACCAGCTCACTGGGTACACAGTGGATTTGCTTTTCATAAATAACCTCCATTGGGTGGTACTGTAATGGACCTGGCTTTAATGATTGTTTTAGAATCCTTGTATGTTTTTGAAGATTTGGTGTTTAAATGATGTTATCATTATTTTTATTTCCATTATTTTGCACACCTTGATGAGAAGTTTGTTGCAGCACTGGCACTTTGAGTACAAACTCAGTAGATAGTTTATTATTATTATTATTCATATTATTCAATATCTACCTTAAAGATCAGACACATGTAATATTACTGTTTGCAATTCTTTATGTTATTTTTATTTATTTTTTTAACATTCAAAATTTATTGAATAAGAAAGGATATCATAATACATATCAGAACAATCGTGACAAAAAAAAAAATGAAGTTCCGGTTCTACATAACGTATTATCGTGTGTCAAAACCAAGAATAACAGTAAATAATACTAAAGGCCACACCAATATGAAAAAAATGGTACATGAGAGCCAGTAACCTTGGTAAAAAGAAGAAAAGAAAAAAAAAATCTCTAATCAATTTAGCGCAAAAGCCCATTCAAGTTGGACTTGCGTCATGTATTGAACTCTAATAATGTTGACCTGATATGTTGTTTATGAGCGTAGGAGAAATCAAGAGAAGAAGGGAGAGTAGGAAGAAGACTAGAACGAGGGAGAAGCAGGAGCGAAGAGAGAATTCAAGAAGAAAGAAAAAGCATTCATATGTGGATCGATTCTGGGACCAGAGATATGTATCCCTAGGTGGAAAATAAATTTCAGAAAGGGGACGGACGAACACATGGACATACATCGGTGTGTTCGTAAAGAATCTACCCGTTAAGATTTAACTGCATTAACCAGGTTTTGTGTGCCCGACACTTCAGAAAAGGCGTCGGAGTGCCTGAACATAATCCAGGGACGCCAAGTGTCATGAAAACCTTCATTCGATTCTTTGAACTGGGCCAGTGTGTCCTCCATTTCATAAATCTCCGCAATTCTATGAAGCCAGTCCGTCACCGAGGGTGTTCTGGTTGTGTTCCAGAGAGCTGGAATCAGTGACTTGGCCGCGTTAAGTAATTGTTTCGTTTGCGAGTTCTTATATTTTTTGAATGACCAATCAGAAATGTGTAGGAGACAGCAAACAGCATTGAGCGACAGCGTGGTCTCAGTAATTTTATGGATCAGGTCTGTAACTTTCGCCCAGTATGCCTGTATCAAAGGGCAGCTCCACCAAATGTGGAACAAAGAGCCTTTTTCAGCATTGCATCTCCAACATTTATCAGTCTTTTAAGAGTTCCAGCTATGTAATTTAGTGGGTGTCAGGTACCAACGCGTCAACAATTTGTATGCTGTCTCCTGCAGCTTTGTGCTAATCGAGTACTTATGTGTTAAGATACAAGTATTCTTCCACTGATCAGGTGTTATGCTTACCTCTAATTGGGCCTCCCAGGTCTTCCGGAGTCGGTCTTCTGGGACGCGCCCAGCCCTCTGTAGCCCAGTATACGCCATCGACATTGCCCTGGGAAAACGCTCACCTGTATAACACACCAACTCAAATTCTGTCAGGGGTCTGCAAAGCGTATTAGGTCTGCCCAAGCTACGGAGAAAACTATGGAGCTGTAGGTAAGCCCAGAAGGGGAGATTAACAAGGTTATTGTCTGATCTCAGTGTGTTCCAATTTTTTACACTGTCTCGCGAAAAGCAATCCCCTGCAAGGATGTGATCCCTACCTTCAGATGGACGGAATTGGGGGTTGTCTACCCCTGGAATGAAGCCAGGATTGTCCCTAATTGGTGTTAGAGGGCCTGTGGAAGTTAAAAGGGCAGCCTTCTGGGCCAGCTCATGGACAAGTTTCAGGGTTAGGCCTGTGATGGGGTGGTTTTTTACCTCTTTAGGTAAGTTAGACCAATCTATCCAAGGTGAGAACTTTAAAGGGATGGAGTTCAGTTTACACTCCAGACCAACCCAGTCTTGAGTATCCTGATGGCAATGTCAGTCAATGACCCTTGTTAAATGGGGCGCCAAATAATAGTTTCTGAAATTGGGTAGTCCTAGCCCCCCCTGTTCTTTCATTTTAATTAAAAAATCATATTTTATCCTGGGTTTCCTGTGGGCCCATAGGAATCTGCGAAGAATCATATGAAGGGCTGTGAAAAAACTGGGCGGTAGGTGTATCGGTAAAGCACGCATTAAATATAAATATCTCGGGAGAATGGTCATTTTAATGATCGCAGCACGCCCGAACCACGTGAAAAATCCTTTATGCCATCTCTCTAGATCTCTCTTGACAGTCCCATAAAGCGGAGTGAAGTTTTCATTGAAAATCGAGGACAGTCGTGGTGTCAGACTGATTCCTAGATATTTCAAGCTTTTGGCAGTCCACCGAAAGGTGAAGGCCGCTTTGGCGGACATTAGATCCCATTCCGAGAGGTTGATATTCATAGCCTCCGATTTCGCAAAGTTTATTTTTAGATTGGAAATATAGCCAAATTGTGTGAAATGTTTTATTAAGTTGGGGATAGTAGTGTGAGGTTTAGTGAGAAAAAATAATAAATCATCCGCAAAAGCGGTAACCTTTAACTCCCTACCCCCGACTGTGAAGCCATTTACCGAACCCTCCATGTTTATGGTTCTAATAAAGGGCTCCAATGAGAGAATGAACAATAACGGTGAGAGTGGACAGCCCTGTCTCGTACCGTTTGAGATATGGACTTTCCCCGAGAGAGTTCCGTTTATTTTTAATCTGGCCATTGGGTTTTGGTATAGTGATGCTATCCAGGTCTACATCCTGGTCCCCAGGCCAACATGCTCACAGGTCACCAGCATGTAGTCCCATGCCACGCGATCGAAGGCCATCTTCGCGTCTGTGGACAGGAGAAGGCCCCCGATATCCAGCGGGACCGCCGCTTGTATCAAAAGCAGGGCTTTGTAAATGTTGTCCCTCGCTTCTTTGCCCAGCATAAAACCCACCTGCTCAGCGCCAGGTAGTCTGAAGTAGCCTGAAGTAGTGGTGTTAACCTATTGGCTATTATTTTGGATTTTTTTTTTACATCTAAGTTAAGTAGGGATATAGGCCTGTAACTGGTGCACTCCGAGGGGTCCTTGTCAGGCTTTGGGATCACTGTGATGAAGGCTGAGAGCCAATCAGGTGTCACCTCTCTGGGACTAGCCAATGAGTTCAGAGCTTTGGCCAGATGGTCTGAAATGAGATCAACCAGGGATTTGTAATAAATAGCTGTAAAGCCATCAGGGCCCGGGCTCTTCCCCAACTTTAAGTGTTTAGTGACATCTTGAATTTCCGTGGGGGATATCGGCCCCTCCAGTGCACCAGTCTCGAGGCTGTCAAGTGTAGGCAGACCACTCCTAACTAAGAAATCCCTTATGATGCTCGGCCTATTTTCCAGACAGGCCCGGGGGCCTGTGCTGTTGCGGCAGGTTATAAAGGCCAGTGTAATAAGATTGGAAATGTTTTGCAATTTCCTCAGTGGACACGTCCAATTTGCCTCCTGGGCCCCTATGATGGTATTGCTATAGGTATGTTCTCTCAGTGCCTTTGTTACCTGACTCATAGTAGATTTTCTTTTTGAAAAACAAGAAACGCTTGGCCCTGTTATCAAAAATCTGTTGTAGGGACTTTCTAGCTTCTAAGAGCTCCGAGGCTGTGTCTAGGGAGAGGAATTGTTTGTGAAGTGTTTCCAGTTTGTGAATCTGGTCAGAAAGTATCCTAATCTCCTCCTCCCTAGCCCTCTTACGCCTTGCTCCCATTTTGATTAACTCACCTCTAATTGTGCATTTATGTGCCTCCCAAATTTTCAGGGAGTCCATGTTTGGCGTATTGTTATGCTCAAAAAATTGCTTGATAGACAACCGTATGTCATCTAGCAACAATGGGTCAGTGAACAGAGAGGAATTTAATCTACAAGTCTGCGACTTTGTCTGTTTCCTAAGAAGATCTAGAGTCAGGGCAATAGGGGCATTGTCTGGGATTGAACCTATACCTATTCTCGCATCCGTCAGCAGCAATAGAACTTTTTGCGTGATAAACAAATAGTCTATACGCGTGTACTTTCCATGTGGGAAGGAGAAAAATGTGAAGTCCCTCCTATCCGGGTTTAAGAATCTCCATGCATCAATTGCATGGAATGCAGGAGCGCTTTAATCTGCCTGAGAGTCCTATATTTTACGCTCGATATTCCATTGGACGTGTCCACTATGGGGTTCAGCGGGATGTTGAAATCTCCCCCCAGCACTACACAACCCACCGCAAAGCATTGCAGATGTTGGACTAGCTGCCTACAAAATGTCAAATGAGCCCTATTTGGGAAGTAAACATTTGCCAGAGTGAGAGGGATGCCCCCGTACATCCCCTTGAGGAACAAGAACCTACCCTCAGGGTCCACCTGTTGGTCTGTGAGTTGGAAAGGAGCGTCTTTGTGAGTCAGAATAGTGACACCCTTGGATTTGGCGAGATCATTTGTGGCATGGAACGCCCTAGAGAATGTTGAGTCGGTGAGTTTGGGTACATGATGTGTTTTGAAGTGCGTTTCCTGAAGAAGTACAAAATGGGGTTTACCTTTTTTGAGTTCCCTGAGCAACGCTGATCGCTTTTCCGGAGAGTTCAGTCCCCGGACATTATGAGAGATCACCACTGGAGGGCTGCCAAGCAAGGAGTACGCCATGAGACCGACCCAGGAACGGATGTCCACTTATCTGGTCCTGAAAATAGATGCAAAAGGATGGAAAAATGGCTTGTAACAGTAATCACTATTTAGCAAGTCCACATATGAGAAAAAACAGAGGAAAAAGGTAAAGTGAGATATATAAGAAGAGAAAATGGAGAGTTCAGGAGCTACCTCACGATAGAGCCCTATCTATTGAGGTTCAAGAAATAGTAGTGCTACATGTCCAATCGGAAACCAGAACTTTGTGGGGAAAAGGGAGGTGGCCACCTGAAGAGTGGAAGTGCACTCCTTTTCTGCTCCACACAGTTGAGAGGCAAAACAGTCCACAACTATCAATGTTAGTAATAAATCAAAGATAAACAAACAAATCGATTGAGTTTGTACCTCCCAACCTAATAAAAGAGAAGGAAGCTGTTTGTAATAAAACAAATAAAAAAGCAATCATTAATCAACCCGACCAACCGATGACGAGATATGCTCCAGAGTTAAACTGGGGCATACCGTCACCCAATCTACTAAATATTAGAATATTTAAATAAGCATGTGGCAAGTGAAAAAAGTCCTTAGGACTAATCAATTCATATATATAAACAATAAGTAAAAATAAAAATATTTCAATAAGCATGTGGCAAGTGAAGAAAGTCCATAGGAGATGATCCACCAGTGTCAGATCCACAGAATAAACATGTGACAATCCCTCCACCATAGGTCTCACTATACACTCTCACCTCCAGTTCTGACCCCTGGTATTAGCAGTAGGTCGGAATAAGCAGAGAAATCAATCGATAATAGTACACTTCCTCTTCTAATGCCGCGTACACACGATCATTTTTTGTGATGAAAAAAAACGACGTTTTCTGTGAAGTAAAAAACGACGTTTTTAAAACGTCACTTTCAAAGACGATGTTGCATACACACCATCGTTTTTTTCACAAAAAACGAGGTTACGTTCACCACACTTTTCCATTGAAGCTCGCTTCATAACTAGCTTCTGGGCATGCGCGGGTTGAAAAACGTTGTTTTAAACAACGTTTTTGCTACACACGGTGATTTTTTGTGAAACAAAAAACGACGTTTTGAAAAACGACACAAAAAATTCAAGCATGTTGGAATTTTTTTTGGTCGTTTTTTTTAAGACAAAAAACGACGTTTTGCCCACACACGATCAATTTAAATGACGTTTTAAAAAACGACGTTTTTTTTTCATCGCAAAAAATGACCGTGTGTACGCGGCAATAGAGTTAAACCAATTTCCACAGAGACGGCTAAGAATAGCTCCAGGCTCAGCATAAACATAGCTAAAACACCGGGAAGATAAGGGAAAAATGATCTAAGAGCACTTTATTTTGTAACCAGGCATAGGTATTTATTTAAAAGGCGTTATACTCACAAACATCATGATTAAAACAGCATGTCATGTGTGGTTCATTCAGCAGGGCAGGTGATGTCATTAAAAGCAGCCTGTCGCCCAGTACATGTTACGTTCAAAGAACTTCATCAGCGCCCCGCTGAGCCTGGAGCTATTAATGACAATTGTCCCAAAAATGTGTCAAAATTGTCCGAAGTGTCTGCCATATTGTCGCAGTCACGAAAAAAATCGCTGATCGCCGCTATTAGTAGTAAAAAAAAAAAAATTAATAAAAATGCCATTAAACTATCCCTTATTTTGTAAACGCTATACATTTTGCGAAAACCAACCGATAAACGATTATTGCGATTTTTTTTACGTAGAAGAATATGTATCGGCCTAAACTGAGGAAAAAAAAAAAATTATATATTTTTGGGGGATATTTATTATAGCAAAAAGTAAAAAATATTGCATTTTTTTTTAAATTGTCACTCTATTTTTGTTTATAGCGCAAAAAATAAAAACCATGATCAAATACCACCAAAAGAAAGCTCTATTTGTGGGGAAAAAAGGACACCAATTTTGTTTGGGAGCCACGTCGCACGATCGCGCAATTGTCAGTTAAAACGACGCAGTGCCGAATCGCAAAAAGGGGCAAGGTCCTTTACCTGCATTTTGGTCCGGGTCTTAAGTGGTTAAAGTGGTTGTAAACCCCCCAAAAAAATAATAAACAAAAAAAAACTGCAAGACAAAGGCATAATGAGCTAGTATGCATAGCATACTAGCTTATTATGTATTACTTACCTCAGATCAAAGCCCCCACAGTGGTCCTCAACCCCCCCTCCGGCTACGGACATCTCTCCCGGGGCTTACTTCCGGGTATCGCGACTCTGGCGCTGTGATTGGCCAAAGCTGTGAAGACATCACTCCCGTGCATGCATGCGGGAGCTGTCACGCCACACCTCCTTTAGGAACGGCATGATCGCCCTTGCTAAAGTGCACCTGCGAATGCGTTGTAGACATCAGTGCCCGTCATTTTTATAAATATCTCCTAAACCGTGGAGAAGATATTTCGAGCACCTACAGGTAAGCCTTAATCTAGGCTTACCTGTGGGTAAACGTGGTTGTAAAGGGTTGTAAAGGGCTTACAACCACTTCAAGTAATGACAATGTTATTAACAAATAAACAGTTCCATAGCAGAAGTTGAAAAAGAATGCTCTGGTCCATAGGAGGTGTAGAGGTTTTAACCTCCCTCCCAAATGTGGCTCATGGGTGAATTTTTATTACCAAAAGCGGCAAACCCCGAGCCCCACTCGGTTTGTATCTCAGTATCCAGGTACAGGTTACTTACCTTGTCCCCAGGATCCTGCAATGTCCTCCCACTGTGTCCTCCACAGGATCCTCTGCCCGGTGTATTACTGTTCAGGGCTCCGTTCCCTGCGAGCGCCGTGACGTATGGGGGCAGAGCCCAGCATTAAATTCAAAAAGTACAAAACACATACAATACACTGTAATATAACATTACTGTATCGAATCATTTCACATCCCTTTTGTCCCTAGTGCTTTGTCCAGTGCCATGCATGCACTTTTATATTATATATACTGTTCTTTCTGCCTGGAAACTTGAGAATGTCCATGGCATTCAAAAAGTGTCCCTCTACATCAAAATCTGTTTTAGACCAGATAGAAAACAGCGATAGGCAAGTGATTCTCATTGACTATTGCTGTTTTCCTGGCTGTTCTAAAACAGATTTTGACATAGAGGGACACTTTTTGGATAGGTTCAATTGGATAGGTTCAATTCTTTGAGCGATAGTGATTTGTGGGGAAATTCGTCATCAAACACTGAAAGTGACAACAGCGACAATTCTGCGACTGAGCAAATTTCTGTGTTTTTGATTTGATTAAATTATTGAATACATTTTATTATTATTATTATTATTATTATTATTATTATTATTATTATTATCTTTAATAGTATACTCAATAGTAAATTTAGAACACTTGCAGAATTGAGTGATAGTAATTAACATCTGATAATGTATACCAGGCTTTAGAGCTGAAATGGTTAAATTATCTATTTCCTATAAGCCTACAAGAAGAACCCTGGACAGTCTATCAGTATACCCACAGATGAGCAGCTTGCTTACACCAACTTTATGAATTTCTACTATATCATGTAAAAAAAAAACAGATTACAGTAGGATCAGAATAACGCTTTGGTGATATTTTATATAAAAGAAAATGAGAACATTTTTATACATTTACAATATCTAGCTACAAAAATCAATTAAAAAAATGATTTTAATTCTTTATTTTCCATCTTTCAAAACATGATAGACTGTGCTAACAATAAGCACAGCATACTTATACATAAGAAAACTGTTGTGATTATTGTTTTGCAAGAAGACAATGTCATTATTTTTTTTTGTTTTCAAAAAGTTTATTAATAAGAAAAAGAAATACCAGGTACAGCAGTAATCAAAACCACAGGACATCACATGCATTAGAGCAAAAAGAATGCAAACTTTCAATAATGAGAGTTATTTATATTATGATAAATACAAGAGCGGGTCAGTGACTAAGTGAGGGAATAAACATAACCTGGTCAACCATAATGGACAGAACATAAACAGAAATCAAAGGAAAGATTCTAAACAATACAAAAGGGGGAGAGGGAGGGAAGAAAGAGAAAAAAAAAGGGGGGGAGAAGTCCAAACATTAGGTCAGATTTGAAGTCTAAATATGAACCAAGGATTCTATTTGGCGTCAAACATGGGAATAGAATTGTGTAAAGTGTGGTATATTTTCTCAGATAACATCATTTGATTCACTCTCATTATGATCAGCGAGAATGGAACTGAGTCAGTCCTCCAACGCAGGGCAACCGCCCACTGTACCGCTAAACAAACCGAATAGATCAGTTTCATAAGGGATCTGGGAGCGTCCGGTAAGCTTTAAAATAGGAGACAATAAGTGTATGTCAGAGCCATGCGTCCACCCGCCAGTTGGGCCCGCAGGTGGGCTGCAATTTATCACACCAAAATAAATGAGTGTAGGAGCCCGGGAGGTTACAACGTCTAAAGCAAGAGGGTGACACCTGTGGGTACATCTTTCTGAGACGCACAGGGGTGTAATACCAGGAGACAACAATTTTATTGCCGTTTACCTAATTGTGAGGGAGAGTGTGCATTTTCGCCTGTTGAGCCAGCCAGATGTCCAGTCCAATTCATCAGCCGCGAGATTGAGCTCATGTTCCCATTGGGATCTATACTTGAGTATGGGGGATTCAAGAGCGGATACTAAAGAATCGTAAATTCCTGAGATAAGACCTCTTTGGCGAGGGGCTGCGTTACATACACCTTCAAAGAAGGTGGAGGGGTCGAAGAAGGGACCTCTATAGTATGTCTGGAAAAAGTGCCTAATTTGGAGGTAGCGATAAAACACACCCGCCAGAATACGGTGTTTCGCTTGCAAATTCGTTTTTTTTTTTAAATAGGTTTCATAAAAATATTTTTGAAATATGATTACTAATTAGAAAGGAATGTGTTTTTATTAAGTTTAACTAGAACAACATCTATTAATTTATAGGCACATCTATACATTTCATCATTAAAGGGGAGGTTCCCCTAAAAAGAAACTTTTAACATTGCCTGTCTCTTCTTAATAAGATGTAGAATCGGCTGGTAGTTTAAAAAAAAAAAGTCCGTACATACCATTTTCGGCATGTAGTCTCACCGTCGCTTCCGGGTCTGGCGGCCGGGGATGGGCGTGCCTACTTAAATGACAGGCATCCGATCAACGCATACAGTGCGTCACGAGATGCCGAAAGAAGCCGAACGTTGGTGCGCATGCGCCGTATAGAGCCGCACCAACGTTCAGCTTCTTTCGGCATCTCGTGACGCGCTGTATGCGTCGATCGGATGCCTGTCCCCACACATCATACCCGGAAGCGGCGGTGAGACTACATGCCGAAAATGGTATGTACGGACTTTTTTTTTTTAAACTACCAGCCGATTCTACATCTTATTAAGAAGAGACAGGCAATGTTAAAAGTTTCTTTTTAGGGGAACCACCCCTTTAAAGTTTAAAATGGTTGCATTTGGCAACTCCTCCAAATGAATATCTCACGCTCCAGATGCTAGAGATAGACAGGGAGGTGTGAGATGGTGCTAGGGGTCCGGCTGGGGTTTTTTTTTCTATTGAAATTTTGTTTGCTTATGCTTAAATAAAGACATCGTTTTCCGAGGAGTGCGGCGATCCAGGATTTTTTTCTTCATCCCATGCTAATTGTGCACAGCCAGCACCCTCTTGGTTTGATTGGGACGGAAGCAACGGGGATCATTTGTTTTATGGAGCGGTACACTTCTCTTTACTACAGTCCGGCTGGGGTTGTGGGAAGATCGCATGGGTCACAGCGTGATCCCTTTGGGGTGACCTGTGCGAGAAACCTGTGGCCTACCGGACCATTAACTTGGAGGGCCCCTGCAGTCATTTTAGGACTCATATTTTTTAGAAGATTGTATATGTTGCCCCTGGTCAGGGCCGATTTTTAAATGTAGGCCACTTTGATGCTCTTTTCTCACTGTCATATTGTATTCATTTATTGTACTTCATATATAATTTGATGATGTTTCCCCTCTGGAGGTTGCTTTTAGCCCTCAGGCTGAGACCATTGTTATACTGTTACTCTGTATTTTTTGATGAAAAACTTCAATAAAAATATTGAACGAGAAAATGGTTGCATTTGGACAGACATCTACTATGCAATTTCCGTTCCTTTTTAAACCAGCTATAGCAGTATTCATATAATGTCAGGGTTTATAAACTATTAATTACTATCACTCATTAGCAAAGATGATCCATAGACTGGCTACAGACATGGCTATAGACATTTTCACAAATAGTTTAAACATTCCCTATTTTATACATTCAGTAAAACAATGCTGAATGCTAAACAATTGTTTTCCAATCTAAGCTTATAGGCTTACTATATGCATCAAGAATAAAAACAAGAAAAGTTTTCGTTATGGGCCTTCAATTAAAGTGTGTAAGCTAGCTCATATGAGAGTTTTTTTTTTTTTTTCAAAACATAATTAGTTGTACAACTTTTGTTTATTATAAAATGACAGATGTTAAATCTATATATAACATTTGGAATCTGAGTACAATAGGGAAATAATCTACAGTTCATTGCAGTCGCTAAGCAAAATGTTTCACCTTCAAGTCCACTTATAAAAGCACATGTATTTGCAGATTCAGTCACACATCACCTCCATAGTAATTTCATGCGCAAAAGCACTTGCATGATTCAGTGAGCTCAGTTACAAGTCAGCCTCTCAATAACATCTCAAAATATACTAGAAGTGCATAGCCCACTTAGAGAATAGAGATTTTATAAAGCTCTGCAACTGCACCACTGATTTCAATTAAAGGAGCATTATACATTAATGTTATACTTGCCTGACACAAACACCTACAAAATATGTGTAAAAATGTATTAATTTTACACGTTAGTATTCATTCAATGTTAATTGTGAGTATTGTTCTGCAGTTTCAAAATGTTCTATTTATTTTTTTTGTTTTTATTAATATATATATATATATATATATATATATATATATATATATATATATATATATATATATATATATATATATATATATATATATATATATATATATATTATATATTTAAACAGATGCAAAGAAAATAAGTGGACCATGACCTCTTTTGCTTGTAAGTGTGCTGGGAAATTTTTGTTTGTTTGTGATGTGAATTGCCCATCTATATGCTTATTACTGCAAAGGCTAGTAATAAATTGGGGTGGTTGCCATCTGTTTGTATAGCTTGTTCAGATTTGGAGTGGGGATACATTGGATGCCTTCAGGTGCCATTGTGCTCTTGCTGAGTGTCCAATGTTTCCCTGTACCTCAATTCTGGGCACTTTCACCCCCTTCCTGCCCAGGCCAATTTTTAGCTTTAATGCTGTCACGTTTGAATGATAATCACTCAGTCATACAACACTGTACCCATATGATATTTTCCTGTTTATGTACAGAGATTGTCACCAGCATACCATGGATCTCCAGAATAGGTTCAAAGCTTAACCCATGACCACATGCTTGAGGCTCTGAAACATTGCTTTTACTATGATGATATGATTGCTGAATAAAGCTTTGGACCAATTCTGGAGATCCATGGGGGTGCTGGTGACATTTTCTCACTCTGATTATCTTTGGTTCCAGAAGGTGATCGCTGTAATGCCTATTTACACACACAGCCATTTTTCAGGAAGCCATTTGAAAAAGTATGTGGGATTCCTTCAGGCAAACCTTCCCTTAATTTATCCACTGCTACAGTATATATGCTTTAACTTGGAGACTCTCATAGATATAGCATTAGGACTGTATACAGAAGAGCCTTGAACTGAAATGCAGATTCCACATATATTTACAAATGTGTTCAACTAAACCCTCTGGCCCAGATTCAGGTACATCTGCGCATTATTGGACCGGCGTAGCCCACCGCCTTTACGTTAGACTTGCGCAATTTTGCCGCGTAATCACCCTATTCTCGTAGCTTTTGCGCAGAAAATTGCGCATGCGTAACGTTTTTTCAGAGGCGTAAGGCGGAGTAATACAAATTGGGAAGGACGTGGGCGTGTTACATTGAAATGAGCCGTGACCCTATGCAAATGAAGGGCCGGCCGGCTCGCGCATGCGCGCTTGAAGGAGACCATGGTCAGCTCTGCTGTGCGCATGCTCACAACTCGGGAGCGGCGCAATCAGTGAAATTGAAAATGGACTAGGGCAACGTTGTGAACTACGCAAACAGCATAAATAGACAGACACAAACGCACTTGCATTGCAAAAGTACATCCCTTTGTCCCTTCCCATTTAACCAAGTGCTTTTGTCCTGTTATTCGTTGCGTTGTGTTTTGTAGTTGTCAGATTAGTGTTCTGTGTGATCAAGTGTTTGTTAGTAGATCTTTGAAAGTGTTTTTTGATAAGTGTTTGAGTGACTGTTTGTTTGATATATTTCTGTTCGTTTGTTTTCTTGCTGTTTTTTTGCTGTTTGTTTTTGTGACTGTTTCTTGCTGAGTGCTAGTGTGATTTTTTGGGTGTTAGTTTTCTCTTTGTGTGTGTTCTTGCTTGATTGGTTGTGCTTGTTTTTGTGAGTGATTTTTGTTGACTGGGAGTGAGTTTTTTTGGAAGTATGACAGAGAGAAAGCGAAATTTTACTGTGGGGGAAAAAAGAATTCTTGCCCGGGCCATTAGCGATTATGGGCGTTTCCTCCACGGCCCGGACAGTGCCAACACCAACCCGGCCAGGAGGAGGGAGATTTTGGATATGATCACTGAGCAGGTCAATTCAGCGGGGGAGGGGGAGACACGGACCCGGTCTGGGATTGACAAAAAAAATCAATGACCTCCGGCGTCTGGTCAAACAGAAGCTGGCCAGAATGCATGCCCATGCCAGGGGCACAGGAGGGGGCCCACCATGCCGTATTAGGCTGACAGCGGAGGAGTGTGCGGTGGCCCTGACCTTTCATCGGCATGAAGTTGAAGGCCTGCCCGGGTTTGACTCAAGTCCGGAGCCCGTGGTGCCAGGTAAGTATTTTTTTTTATATCAGGTGTGTAGCATGTGTGGGGGAGGGGGTGAAAGGGAATATGTGGCAAGTGTGTGGATCCTCCAACCTGTGAATGTTTTGTGTCATCCACAGATGTGCAGGAGGGTGCATCCCCAGGACAGCAGCCTAATGAGGCCCCCCCAACAAGGCCGGAGTCCGCGGAGGAGGTTCAAGAGGAGGAGGAGAATCATGAGGAGGAGGAGAATCATGAGGAGGAGGAGTCCATGTCAGGCACTGGACGTTTGGTTTTTGAGGACTCTTCCCCTCTGGCTGGCAGCAGGCAGCCCTCCCTAAGGGGGAGCCCCCCCCCCCCCTCCTCCCCCAACATGGCTCCCCTCCCAAGGGCCTCCCCTTCCCCACAAGCATCAGCCAGAGGCAGGATTTCATCCCAGAACACCAGGGGGTTGGCCGATCTCCTGCCCGCCACTCTGAGAAGGGACCAGTTCCTCCAGACCCGCCATCTGGGACAGGTCAGCCAGACATTGATGCGGATGGAGGAGAGCCTGTCCTCCATCAAGGATACGCTGGGGAACCTGGACTCCCACTCCCGGGCTTTCACAACCTGCCTAAACGACCTGCATACTACATCAGCAGGCGTTGGGCAGGATGTGAGGGCCCTTACACAGGCTATCCAGGCCAACACGGCAACACTTGGTGCTGCCCTGGACAGAATAGCCGTGGCCTTGGAGGGCAGGCCGTCAGGTGGGCAGAGATCAGGGGCTGCTCCTCCTTCCCCGGTTTTCCCCTCCCCCATGAGTCTTCCCCTCTTTTTTTTTTTGCTGGAAATTTTTTGATTTTGCTGGTAATTTTTTATTTTTTTTTTGGGGTTGTGAATGCTGTTTGAATGTGGGGGTGACATTCCTGCCGGAAAAGGGGTGTCACCCTCAATTTTGGTGGAGAAGGGTTCCCCAGGACCAGGGAGAAGTGATCCCCAGGTCCGTGTGAATGGTGTATGAATGTACAGTGACATAATTGGAGCCATGGTGTGGCGTTGCTGCTCACAAGTCCAGCATGGTGGACTGGTGCCAATCCAATTTGATGTGGATGTGGGGTGTGTGTGCTAGGGACCACAGTGGTGTGCATGCATGCATTCTCATTGTGCCATTAATAATGTGTGTGTTTAACGTGCAAAGATGCCCAATGTGAGCTGTCTCCTGGCTGCTCTTCCCTCAGAAGACGGGGGACCCTCGGTTAGGAGGGGATTGTCTGGTTCAGGGGTCAGGTCATCACGTAGGTCAATCTGCAGGCCCTTTCTTTCTGCGAAGTTGTGCAGCATGCAACATGCACCGATGATCTGGCACACAAAGTTTGGGGAATACAAGAGGGTACCCCCAGACTTATCCAGGCATCGGAAACATGACTTTAGGAGGCCAAAGGTGCGCTCCACCACTGCTCGTGTTTGGGCATGTGCTTGATTGTATCTTTCCTCTCCTGGGGTTTGGGGGTTCCGGATAGGAGTCATGAGATGGGGTCCCAGTGGATATGCAGAGTCACCTGTAAGGGAAAAGACAGGAGGATGTTAGTCATGCATGTGCCCCTTGTGATGTGTGCATCATGGGAGGGGATAGTCATGCCTGACTCCCATGTCACTCACCAACCAGCCAGGTGTCCCCATACACGTTCTGATCGAATTCCATTCGGATGTGGCATTGATTGTATATGTAGCTGTCATGGCTGTACCCTGGGTGTTTGGCACGGACGTGCCATATGAGGCCTTGGGCATCGACTATCACCTGTATTTTGATGGAATGCCAATGCTTCCGATTGCGGTACATGTACTCTGTCTCATGGGGGGGCTGGAGTGCCACATGTGTGCAATCAATGGCCCCCACGGTGCGTGGGAATCTGGCAATTCTGTAGAAATCTGTCATTGCCTTCAGCCGCAGGTCCTTAGTGGTCGGTTTGATGATTTGGTTGGCCATGCGTCTGAGGATTGCAGGGACAACCTGCTGCACACATCTGCTCATGGAGGATTGTGACATCCCAGCCACCACTCCACTTGTACGCTGAAAAGAGCCACTGGCAAGGAAATGGAGTGTTGCCATGACCTTGATCAGTGGCTGTACTGCATGTGAGCGGTGTGTTGGGCTGGTGATGTCCTCCTGCAAGGTTGTGGTTAATTGCAGGATGACATGAGGGGTGAATCTGAAGATGCGATACACCTCAGAATCACTCATGCCAAACAGGTCTATACGGGTGCGGTATATCCTCTCCCGTGCCATCCTCCATGCCATCCTCCGTGCCCTCATCCTTCTTTGTTCATCTAAAGTCAGTAGTATAGCTATGTGCGATGATGCCCCTGGCATGTTGGCATACAGATTGTTGTGCAACACGTGTGACTGCTGAGCTCCTCACTAACAGTGTTGCTTTATCTAACAAGTAGACTTTTTTTCTCTTTTTAGACCAGCTTTTATATGCTCTAATTTTAGACAGGACATTTTGCTGTTGCGCACACTGCGTCGCCTGCGCTGCCCCAACGTTCTTTTGTGGATCCCTGTAAGTCCGTCATTAGCATATTTGACTAGCAAATTAATGGTCTGTCTAGCGCACTTTTGCGCGGATGGATGAGCCAGTCTAACGAAATTACGCGGGACAAAAAAAAGTAGATTTTTTGCGTATCTCGTTCTGGGGATGCCGTGCATCGAAACGCACGCGCACATTTCGACTTACGCACACGCATCTCCTGTTGCGCAGGAGTAATCGCTCTGTGAATCTGGGCCTCTGTTTTTAACATGAATATTTAGACTGGATCAATCTTTTTTTTTTGTAGGGTAGCAGGTAAGTGAGCTGGGAATTTTTGGTCTGTTTGTGACCTTGACCTTAGCAAACATCAGAGATATGAATAAAAAAGTGTTCCATGGTTAAATATGTTGAAAAACATAGCGTTCAGTATTTTGATATCAAATGTGTTTTATTTTGTTTGTTTATTTTTTATGGTTGAACTGGATGGACTTGTGTCTTTTTTCAACCTGACTAACTATGTAACTATGTAACTATGTAATAATAAACTTCACTATGACTCCTTTTTTAAGCAAAATACATTTTCATTTTACAAAGTAAAATACATTTTAATTCTTACACTTCTTTTTTTATATAATAAACTTCAGGACCCTTATTCATGTATTTTGCACATTGCCTGGGCAGATTGAAGATGAGCTTAGATTTCTAGAAAGTATGGAATCCCTCTGATTGATACCAACCTAGAAACTCCAGGCCTGTTTTTTCCATGGGTGGGAAAGCTATCCATGTTCAGACAGAGGTGGGCTGTAAGATAGGAAGAAAAACACCCCAATCCCTTGCACTGGAGCTAAGCACTCCAGTCCTACTGCATCTGCTTGTGATTTATAGTATTTGTAACAAAGCTATAGTATATAGTGATTCCAATGCACAATTTACACACTTTTATTATTAATTAGTGTATTCATCCAGTAGTAATTTGAATGACTGCCAGTTTTCTTTTGTACTTCCAATGTTTCCAATTGATTTTTAAATAAAGTTATTAAACAAATTGTATATGTGTGTTTAACCCAGTTACAGAATAGCATACTGAAAAAAAAAAGTGAAATTAAATATAGTATAGCAGAATTTGCCGAATCAGATGACAAGAGCAGATAAGGGAACATAACCAATGAAAAGGATTTTAAGAAATTCTCTCAGCTCCATTTCTTGGGATATTCATACACCCTGTTCTTTTAGAAGAATCAAGAAAATGTCAAGAATATATAATCAACTTGTCACTGAAAGTGTTTCATCCCATTTCCTGTGTCATGAACTGTCAGTTTTCCTTTAATTTCACTTATTATAACATCAACAATTCACAGGCATAGACCTTTTAGGTAACTCATGTTGAAAGAAACATTTTTTTAATTTAGCAAAATATTTATGTTAGAAACAGGTGATGTGTACACTTTATGTTATTTTTGTGGATTTTTTTTTTTTATATATATATACGGCTTATGAATAATGCATTACATTTATTACAGCAAAAAGTGTACACATCACTTTTTCAATTAACATATATATTTAGATATATATACATATATATCTACCTGTATATAGATATAGCTATATCTATCTCTATATAGCGATATCTATATATATATATATATATATATATATATATATATATATATATATATATATATATATATGTAAAACTTCCTGTAAATGAAATAAATTACAATAATCACTGAATGAAAAACATACATGTCTCTTTATTAACTGTAAACAAATTATAATTCATTTTTGATATAACTTATGAAGTTTACATCACAATTAATCAAAGAATATATAATATACATGTCAGTTTTTTAATTGTTTAGTGTTAAAGAATTATTTTTACAAATAATAACATAATTCATATGTAAAGCCAACATATCAGGCAACTTTTACAAAATACTCCTCTTGCACTTGAAGGATACAAAATATATTTATATATATATATATATATATATATATATCTAAGTTTAAAGGGGTTGTAAAGGAAAAAACATCCAACTATACCGGCCCCCCCGTTACACTTACCTGACCCCTCGAAAGTCCCGAGCTCGGCCCTGACATCCTTTTCACCGCTCAGCGTGGCTGTTGATTGGCTAAAGCGGATGGATTGAAAGGAGCAGCCAATAACGTGGCGCACCGAGGGGCGGGGCCAAGTGATACAGTGAGCGGCTATGGCCACTCGCTGTATCACTGGAGCGTGCCCGCAAGGACTCCCCACAATGCGAGGGAGCTCGCATGAATGAGTGGAGTTCTTGCAGGGAGGACCAGAGACAGCCGCCGAGGACCCCAGAAGACATGGATTCGGGCCACTCTGTGTAAAATGAGCTGCACAGTGGAGGTAAGTATAACATGTTTATATAAAATATTTGTTTACAACCCCTTTAACTGTTTTTTTAAGCTGACGATGAATATATTTCTTCTAGTATTCATATAAAATCTATATTTTATAAATTAGCACAGGGTGGACCAATGACATTGTACAACAATTAATATATTGGGTTTTCAAAAGATAGAGTGGCAGTTTGCTTTCATACTGTATCTCTCTCTAGGTAGCTGCTTGCTTCAGGGTCATTGAACAGGAGGGAGGGGCCAGGAGCAGTGAAGAGGCACCCAAGAAGAGAAGGATCCGGACTGCTCTGTGCAAATCCACTGCAACAGAGCAGGTAAGTATAACATGTGTGTTTGTTTGTTTTTTGATGGGGAACAAAACAACCCTTTACAATCACTTTCAGTTACATTAGTATAGGGTTATGAAAATTGTGTCATTCTATTTCCCTAACAATGCACACCCCTCTATGTACAGAGCAGCTGCAGTGTGGGAAGACTAAAACACCACTGTGTGAGTAGCTGAGTTGAAGAGATTTGTATGGAAGAGCGGTGTATAACCAAATGTAATTTCCCCTTTCTTATCAGCTTAATTGCAGCGTTCTGTACATACAATGTGCTTGAGCATAAACCACAATGGCCATGCCATGAGGCTTTCCAGGGCAGCTGCAGGTGTATGAGCTTAAATTTCCACTAATTCAGGAGCATCCTGCCCTTGGATAAACATGCTTCCTGCTTCATTATTACAGGAGAATACACAGTAGTTTGTGTGTACTTTATTGGCTTGTTTTGTTTTTGTCAAACCTTTGTGAGATCCTGACTGTATAAGTGGCTCTGCAGTGCTAGGCTGCATTTATCAGTGTGCATTTCTGCCTCTCAATAAACATTGCCTGGCCATGTGGATAGCTCAATGCTGATGTCAGCCCTCATGCATTTTTGCCTCTTGGTGAGCATTGCCTGTCTCTACTTTGTTCCGTAAAGATAGCTGAGGCTTCAGGTGTGGGTGTGATCATCTGTGCCATCATCAACGTTGTGACGTCAACATCTATCGTGGATGGGCGTATCTTTCTCAGCTTCATCAAGTTGAGGGGTTTTTAGGGTTAGGGATTAGATTAGAATTAGAACCCTAAGCTTTGAGAGACGATTGGAGATTGTGTAGAGGAGCCCTTAGCCCAAACCCATATAACTTGTCCTCCTCACCTTAGACCTCTTAGATGGACAATTGGAGAATTTGTAGTGATGCCCTTATAGGAATGTTAACCCTCCCCCTAATTACGGCCTACAAAGGTTCTCCAATTGTCCATCTACAGTATGTGGACAGGGGTGAGAGCAGAGGGTTTATAGAAGTAGGGTTAGGGACTTCACTACACAATCTCCAATTATCTATCTAAGGTTAGGGTTAGGATTAACTCTAACCTAAACCCTAACATCTCCTCACCCTTGTCCAAATGGATCTGCAATTTGAGATGTGTGCTGGGGAGCCATGTTTAGGGGTTAAAGTTAACAACACTATAAGGGCATCACTGCAAATTCTCCAATAGTCCATCTAGAAGACATGGGTTGGGTAGTGTATAGTGTCGCACAAGGGGTCAAATGTTAGGGTTAACCCTAACCCACACTTAACCACACAAAGTCACAATGCAATGCAAAAATTATGATCATACAGCAGATAAAACCTGAACCTGGTCTTTGAAATGTATTATGTTAAGCCTGCTGCTTCTGAGTCATTGTCATTCTATTGTCACAGCCTTAAAAACCTCATTCTACATGCATTGCTTTGCCACCCTGGTACTGTAATCTCAGCAAGCTGTGTCCCACAGGCCAAGCCTGGTATTCACAAGATCATTAAAGCGGAGTTCCAGGCATGTTTTGTTTATTAAAAGTCAGCAGCTACAAAAGATTTAGCTGCTGAATTTTAATAAACAAACACTTACCTGTTCCACGGTCCAGAGATGTGGCCACACGGAGACCCACTCCTCTCCCCTTCTCTCCTAAGCGCCCCCATTTAAACTGAGGTCACCCAGCTGTGACAGCTTGTGGCTTCACGGCTGGGCACACACTGCGCATGCACGAGTCGCGCTGCGCTCTCCCAGTGGACAGGCAATCTTCTGGGACCTGTCACGTGTCCCAAAAGATTGCAGAAAAGGAGGGGCCACCTAGGGGGATAGGAGGAGTTGCCTAGGTGGCCCATAGGCAGAAGCAGGAAGTGGGACAGGAAGTCCCTTTCAAAACTAAGCATTCGCTCCCCCCCAAAAAAAATTACATACCAAATGTGGCATGTAAGGGGGCAAGGGGTGTTTAAACCGGAAGTTCCACTTTTTGGTGGAACACTGCTTTAAGAACTTAATGGGATACATTTCTTGCCATGGTTGCAATCAGGAAGAAGGGGTATGTCTTTGATGACCACTACCTAGGTCATTGGTTGACTTTTGAATTCTAAAAAAACAAAAATGTTAAACCAAAATATGTAAACATGGGAGTGACGCTACGAGTTGGGATTGAGTGACAGGCATACTGGAAGAGACGTGGGAGTACGAGCTCACCGCTCGTGGAATATAAGTTTGAAATAACATTGTAAAGAGTGAGTAAAGCTACCCATTTTTAATAATAAACTTGGAAAAACAATATTACACTATAGGGAATCTCATCAGAGGATATAGGGTGGAACCTCCAATGGCCAACCATTGAAGTACCCCTAGAGGCAGGTGGAAATATACAGGCCCTCAGAGAGAGTTATCTACTCAATGCTATTACCTTACAGCAGTAAGGTGAGAGGCTTGAGAGCATTTAGGTGTCACAGCAATTGAAAGAAAAGGCACCAGTCACTTATCCACCGTTTTGAATGGTGAAAGGACATATCACTCTTTTGAAAACATCACATAAGGCCACTATTGTCTAGATAGGAACTTATAATTTTTTGGTTATTTGTTTTGGACATTTTATATACACAAGTCACCTTCTGTTCTATATGAATGCTATTGGCACATATAGTTGTAGCCACCGCTTATATAGCCATTGATTGGTATTCCGGTTACCACTCACGTGTGTAAATTATATTTAAAAATGTTTTGTTTTGTTTGGTGCTAAAAAATAGAAAAATAAATATTGTTTAGATATCCTATATTGGCACTTAGAAGTGCAGTACACCCTCAATATGGTTGTAACATGTTACAAAGGGAAATTATGTTACAAAGGGCAAACCTATCATTTAAGCTATTTTGCCATAGGACAATTTATACAAAGTTGAGGGATTTTGCTTTATTTTTTGGGCATAAACTTTTCTCAGGCTTATTACAGAATTAAAAAAACATCAGGCGTCACACTCAAAACTGCCTAAAGTCCCTTTCGAAAAGTTGAAAGCGATTATATTGGGGTGCTGCAGTTGTATTTAAGCCATGCTAAATGTAAAAGTAAAAAAAAATCTATTACACATCCTAAATATGTAAAAATATGTAAATAATTAAAAATGTCCTGTAGTAAAGCCACATAAAGCTTAAAATGCATCTATAAAGCATGTTTTCAATAATGGTTTACCAATGTTACCTTCAAAGTCACATTTAAAATGTCCTTCTCCCCTCAGACCATAGCTGAGTGCAATTAGGTAGGTAAAAATGTAATTAGTTATGACCCCAACTGCGAGATGGATTTCTATGTAGGGCAGGAATATTGCTAAGCCTACATAGTGGACTAATCAAGGCTGTTTTCATTGCATAGAATTGGAAACTAGTATTAGAACTTCAAGGAGAAGTTACCAAACATCTTTCAACCAGAACTTTGGGCATCAGCAATTGAATGGTTATTCCTGCAAAAAAGCTTGATTGTATCTTTAAAGTGGATATAAACCCAATTCATGAAATTTGAGATGGGCACATATATCTGCAGTATTTTGTTATCTCTCTTCAAAGAGCTAAGTCTGTAGCTCTCTCCTGATAACTCCTGACAAATTCTCGGACATTCTTCAGATGAAAGCAGCCTGACATTTCTGTCGGTGGAGGTTGCTATAAATAGATTAGCAGGGAGCTGGCCCTGTTAAAAAAACACCTCAGAGAGTCTCTGCCTATGATGAGAGGGGGTGTGTGGCTTTCCTCCAATCAGCAATTTTAGCTATTGTGGCTGTATGCCCAGACATCATACTCTGTGTTAAACAGGAAGTGAACATTTCCTAACACGATCTGAACTTTCTAAATTGTATATAAATGTGAAGACAGCAGATATACATGTAAATCCTATGTAGGGATATTTGGTTCATCCCTGTGTATAATCTAAGGCTGTTCACTTCACTGGGTGTATGAAGGGTTTACATCCACTTTAAATTAGCATACACTATTAAATTGATTTATTTTGCAAGAATTATTTGTCACATTAATGCTTATGTGGAAACCTATTCAGAAACCTTTTTGAATAAATATTAACTACAGGACTGTGCAATACCATCCATCAGAGAGGTGGATACCTCCACTTAAAGGAGTTGTAAAGGCAGAAGGTTTTATATCCAGTTAGCCAGTCAGGAAAGCGAGGGGATGGGGCCAAACCGCAACTCTGTGTCTGAATGGACAAACGGAGCTACAGATCAACTTGGGTGCCCCATAGCAAGCTGCTTGCTGTGGGGGCACTTGACAGGAGGGAGGGGCCAAGAGTACCAAAGAGTGACCCGAGAAGGGAAGGATCCAGGCTGCCCTGTGCATATCCACTGCACAGAGCAGGTAAGTATAATATGTTTGTTATATGAAAAAAAAAAGACTTTACAATCTTTTTAAGTCAGTAATATCCAGCTTGCTTCTTCCTCTCTGATCATTTTTTTTAAATTCCTTTGTCTGAATATTTGTTCCAGGTCAGTGACTATAAGAAGCATTAAAAGCAATCACAGCCTCTGAAACATTAAAAAATAGACTTTAAGTGATAATTACGCATAATTTTATGACTTCAGGGCACCACTTACTATTATACACTAGTATCCTGCTTTGTAGTGTTTTGAAAATGCATTTGAATTAGTGTCACACATCTTTTCAACTGCACTTAATTCTTCATCAAACATGGTATCATTAATCAATCCTCTAATCTAAGAACATACCAAAATACCTTCCTCATACTTTGTAACAATAATCCTGGGAAATGTAATCCTCAAAAGAAATTAATCAAATTCCTATTTTATTCAATAATTTAAATATTTTCATAAGCCCCATGTTTAACCACTTCCCCACCGCGCCATAAGCATTTTACTGCTACGGCGCGGTGGAGTTGCTTTGACACGACGTCCCTGGGACGTCCTCGTGCACTTCCGCGATTGCGCGTCCCCTGGGACGCGCTCGCGAAAGTGTCCGTGCTCGCCGGGTCTAGAAGACCCGGCGCATCACGGATCACGGTAAATTGCCGCTGATAGCGGCCGTTTACCACGTGATCGCGCCGTCGAATGACGGCGCGATCACTTGTAAACAAACCGGCGTCATTTGATGACGCCGGTTCCTCCCTCTCCTCGCTCTCCTCTCTGTACAGTGTGCGAGGAGAGGGGGGGGGCGGGGTGTCAGCAGCTGAGCTGTGGCTGGATCTGTGACAAATGCAGTCACAGATCCAGCCATTCCTCAATCCATCCCAGCTCTGCAATCCCCCAGTACCCTGCAATCCCCAGTACCCAGCAATCCCCCAGTACCCAACAATACCCCACAATACCCCAGTACCCAACAATACCCCACAATACCCCAGTACCCCACAATACCCCAATACCCCACAATACCCCAGTACCCAACAATACCCCACAATACCCCAGTACCCCACAATACCCCAGTACCCCACAATACCCCAGTACCCAACAATACCCCAATACCCAACAATACCCCACAATACCCCAGTACCCAACAATACCCCACAATACCCCAGTACCCCACAATACCCCAGTACCCCACAATACCCCAGTACCCAACAATACCCCAGTACCCCACAATACCCCAGTACCCCACAATACCCCAGTACCCCACAATACCCCAGTACCCGGCAATACCCCAGTACCCGGCAATGCCCCAGTACCCAACAATACCCCAATACTCAACAATACTCAACAATACCCCAGTACTCAACAATACCCCAATACTCAACAATACCCCAATACTCAACAATACCCCAATACTCGGCAATACCCCAATACTCGGCAATACCCCAATACTCTGCATGATACTTTGCAATACCCCAATACTCGGCAATACCCCAATACTCGGCAATACCCCAATACTCTGCATGATACTTTGCAATACCCCAATACTCGGCAATACCCCAATACTCGGCAATACCCCAATACTCAACAATACCCCAATACTCGGCAATACCCCAATACTCAACAATACCCCAATACTCAACAATACCCCAATACTCAACAATACCCCAATACTCGGCAATACCCCAATACCCTGCATGATACTTTGCAATACCCCAATACTCTGCAATACCCTGCGCGATACTCTGCAATACCGCCTATGGGGATTTTTAAGTAGCGAGGTTTGGCGCCATTCCACGAGTGTGCGCAATTTTGAAGTGTGACATGTTGGGTATCTATTTACTCGGCGTAACTTCATCTTTCACATTTTGAAAAAAAATCGGGCTAACTTTACTGTTTTGTTTTGTTTTAAGCGCAAAACATTTTTTTTTTTTAAAACACGCGTTCAATAAATTTCTGCGAAAATACTGTGCGAGATAAAACGTTGTAACGGCCGCCATTGTATTCTTTAGGGTCTTTGCTAAAAAAGCATATATAATGTTTTGGGGTTCTATGTAATTTTCTAGCAAATAAATGATGATTTTTCCATGTAGGCGAGAAATGTCAGAATTGGCCTGGGTGTTCCAGAACGCCTGATGGCGCTCCCTGCATGTTGGGCCTCTGTATGTGGCCACGCTGTGTAAAAGTCTCACACATGGGGTATCGCCATACTCGGGAGGAATAGCAGAATGTGTTTTGGGGTGTAATGTGTGGTATGCATATGCTGTGTGTGAGAAATAACCTGCTAATATGACAGAAACAAGTTTTTTTTGTTTTTTTTTACAGAATTTTCAGTCGTTTTTCTTTTATAGCGCAAAAAATAAAAAACCCAGAAGTGATCAAATACCACCAAAAGAAAGCTCTATTTGTGTGAAAAAAAGGACAAAAATTTCAAATGGGTAGAATGTTGTATGACTGAGTAATTGTCATTCATATTGTGAGAGCGCCGAAAGCTGAAAATTGGTCTGGTTAGGAAGGGGGTTTAAGTGCCCAGTGGTCAAGTGGTTAATGTGCAAAGTAGGGAAGTAAACCTTTTCAGAGCTGATAAATGGACTGTTTACAATATTTATTTTTCTAAATTGTATATAAATGTGAAGACAGCAGATATACATGTAAATCCTATGTAGGGATATTTGGTTCATCCCTGTGTATAATCTAAGGCTGTTCACTTCACTGGGTGTATGGAGGGTTTACATCCACTTTAAATTAGCATACACTATTACATTGATTTATTTTGCAAGAATTATTTGTCACATTAATGCTTATGTGAAAACCTATTCAGAAACCATTTTGAATAAATAATAACTACAGGACTGTACAATACCATCCATCAGACAGGTAGATACCTCCACTTAAAGGAGTTGTAAAGGCAGAAGGTTTTATATCCTAATGCATTCTATGCATTAGGATATAAAGCCTTCTGTGTGCAGCAGCAACCCTCCCCCCCATACTTACCTGAGCCTCAGTGATGTCCACAAGTCCCTCAGCCATCTAGGACTTTCCCTCCAGAGACACAACAGCGGTGCCATTGGCTCCCGCTGCTGTCAATCACAGTCAGTTAGCCAGTCAGGAAAGCGAAGGGATGGGGCCAAACCGCAGCTCTGTGTCTGAATGGACAAACGGAGCTACAGATCAACTTGGGTGCCCCATAGCAAGCTGCTTGCTGTGGGGGCACTCGACAGGAGGGAGGGGCCAAGAGTACCAAAGAGTGACCCGAGAAGGGAAGGATCCAGGCTGCCCTGTGCATATCCACTGCACAGAACAGGTAAGTATAATATGTTTGTTATATGAAAAAAAAGACTTTACAATCTTTTTTAAGTCAGTAATATCCAGCTTGCTTCTTCCTCTCTGATCATTTTTTTTAAATTCCTTTGTCTGAATATTTGTTCCAGGTCAGTGACTATAAGAAGCATTAAAAGCAATCACAGCCTCTGAAACATTAAAAAAATAGACTTTATTTAAGTGATAATTACGCATAATTTTATGACTTCAGGGCACCACTTACTATTATACAATAGTATCCTGCTTTGTAGTGTTTTGAAAATGCATTTGAATTAGTGTCACACATCTTTTCAACTGCACTTAATTCTTCATCAACACGGTATCATTAATCAATCTTCTAATCTAAGAACATACCAAAATACCTTCCTCAATCTTTGTAAAAATAATCCTGGGAAATGTAATCCTCAAAAGAAATTAATCGAATTCCTATTTTATTCAATAATTTAAATATTTTCATAAGCATAAGCATAAGCATGTTTAATGTGCAAAGTAGGAAAGTAAACCTTTTCAGAGCTGATAAATGGACTGTTTACAATATTTATTTTTCTGCAAGTTCATTTTGGCCAGTCTTTCTAAATTTAATGGTTTTTCTACAATGCTAGCACTCTTTTTTATGTCAGCAGGATGGTCAAATGGTTTATGTGGTAATTCCATTACGTTATAAAGTAGAAGGAAAACGTTCAATCTATCAATAAACAAATGCCCCTTTTATTGTGGTCATCTCAGCCAGCTGAGATGCTTTCAACTTTTTTCTTGAGATTATGTATGCTTGAAAACAATAATAACAACTAGTTTTTGCTCAATTTGTGTTACAAATATGTTACCGCAATTAGGATAGAATTGTTGCTATTGAATGAATCATCAGGGACTTTACAGTCATTGCGTGGCAAATGTTACATTTACCACGTTATAATGTGCCTTTTGTTGCTTTTTTAAAGAATGTTGGCAGACAGAAGCGCAGTTTTTCGTAGTTTGCTTTTCACAGAATTTAACTAATGATTACTAACATGATAACTAATGCTTCATCAAATAATAACAAATATAGCAACACAGCTATGGATGCCGCAATACCTACCTATACACCATTTAGGTTGAACACTGTGCCTTAGCACCCCTTCACCCATCGATGGGGCAATGACAGCTCATATTTCTGCTAGGACACGTTCTAAAAAGTAAAACATTTGTGGAATCCTAGAAATATCAAATATTGTTTTAACCGTAATTATGCATGTTGATTTATTTTATTTATCATAAAGGAAATGGCTTTTACAATAAGTGATTAATGAATAAACATAGTTAAGCCTTTGCCTGGCAAATGCAATTACAGTTTAAATAAATGGATTTTTTTTTACTGCAGCCCAGCATATAAATTGTAGCATTTGGAACATTTAACCTGCTAAACAGTTTCATCATTTCTCTGTCATGTAGTTTCTCCTGGTTAAAAGAGACAAAACAAACATTTTGTTATATTCTATTCGTTGAAATAGAAGGAAATACCTCTTTAAAACAGTTTTTAATATGTAACAACAGTCTTTCATGTTGTTTTGAAAAGTGAGGTATGCATGTTTTTTTTTTTCATTTATACACCTATGGGAAATACCAAGGGGGTTTGCCGTGTATATACTGTAGGTTATTCACATCCATGGGAATGCAGATTGCACTTTCTCTCTTTGATTAGAATCTAGCTTAACTTTACCAAATAAATAACACAGACACCATTGAGTGGCAAAATTATATCCACGGCACATTTATTGGTTGGAAATACATTTTGCAATAAATAACAAATTCATATAAATATGATCTTCCTAATGAGATGAAAAACGTGGGCGCTGATTTAGATAATGTCGATTTTTGTGGCAGTATGAAATTAGGCCATAGCCCCACGTCCTTCATACCCCACTTTAAAGATTGATAAATTGACAGTTTTTGTTAAAACGATTTGTCGTAATTAGGGATGAGCCGAACACCCCCCGGTTCTTGCGTAACACGGGTTTCCCGTGACGCGTCAGAGGGGCGGAGTCACCTGTACATGTCAAAGGGTAACCCTGGACTTTCTCCTTGCGTCAGAGAAGGGGGCAGGGTCACCTACACATGTGACGTGTGACCCTACCCTTAGCTATAAAAGACTAAGGGTGGGGAAGAGCGCCATTCGGTCGGGCGCCTCCTATAAGGCGGTATCTTTTTTAGCAGCGTTTTTTTTTTATATCGCTCGAAAGTGGATTACATTGTTGGAACCTTTTTTTTTCTTTCTTTTTTTTTAGACATTAACTATCGTATAAGTGGTGGAATTTAGGACACATATTAAAATGAGAAATCCCCCTAAAAGATCTTGAATTTGATCAAGTAAGGTGAACGCCACTAAATCGGGATAACAGTTAGAACACCCCTGGTCTAAGGCCGCGTACACACGATCGAATCTATCTGCTGGAAACGGTCTGACCGTTTCAGCAGACAGATTCAATCGTGTGTACGGGCGGACAGACAGATTCGTCCAGCAGACAGATTTTAAAGCATGCTGGGAATCCATCCGTCTTCCATCCGTCTCCGCTAACCAGCAGACATATCTGCCCGCACATGCGTCAAATGGATTTGACGCATGTGCGGAAGTGTTTTACTTCCTGGTGCGGTGACGTGGCGGCATCAACGTCATCGCCACGTCACCGCGCTGTCTGCCGGCGGGGATTTTGGTTTGATCGTGTGTACAGCGATCAAACCAAAACAGCCCAGCAGACAAATCTGATCAAATCAGTCTGTCAGACCGATTTGAACAGATTTATTTAATGGTGTGTACGCGACCTTAGAGTCCGCATTAGCTGTGAATACATATGGAACACTTCTATGAGAGCATTTTGGTGGTGTCTTGGCACTAAAATGTGTCTCCTGGGCACAGAGAAAGTCACTATGATGAGTGAGTGCTTCTCTCCACAGCGACTTCCGCGTGACTGGGTGGTTAAGCCCTTTAGTATTTATTGATAAGACACTGAGTGGCATAATAGGGAGAAAAGGGGAATTGCTGGCATAAGAAATCCTGCCACACTTGGGAGACTTAGGAGTGCCACAGAAAATATGATCCTAGGAGCAAGCCACCCTTATCAGGGATTGTTATATAGTACTCACAGGTTCTGGCGTAAGCAATTGGAGATAGGAAGCTTCTGACACGATTGTCGACATCCAGGGAGTAGAGCATAGAAGTGAAAGAGAAACAGAAAAAAAAAAACTTGAAAAAAAAAACACAAACAAAGGTAACATTGCCACCGCTATACAGATGGCAAACTTGTATGGGGGGCTAAATCCTCCGGGGACAGCAATATGCTGCAACTTGCAACTGGGGGATAAGTTCAAACGAAAAATAAATTACCTATTACCTAACAAAGGTTTTAACCCCCTGATTGCCCCCTAGTTAATCCTTTCACCAGTGATCACGGTATAAGTGTTACGGTTAATGCTGGTTAGTTAGTTTGCTGTTTATAGCATCAGGGAACCCACCGTATATATAACCAAATAAAAGTTTAACCCCCTGATCACCCGGCGGGTGATATCAATTAAATTTTAGTGTCAGTTAGGGTCTGTGTCGCCCTGCGTCACCCCAGGTTAGTACCAGTAACGCTTACACCCACGCGCAAAGCATACACCCCCCTTAGTGGTATAGTATATGAACGGATCGATACCTGATCTAATCAGATCTATACTAGCGTACCCAGCAGTTTAGGGTACACAAAAATGCATTGTTAGCGGAATCAGCCCAGATACCGGCTAGCACCTGCGTTTTGCCCCTCCGCCCAGCTCAGCCCAACCCACCCAAGTGCAGTATCGATCGATCACTGTCACTTACAAAACACAACACACATAACTGCAGCGTTTGCAGAGACAGGCCTGATCCCTGCGATCGCCTAGAGTTTTTTTTTGAAGCGTTTTCTAAGTAAAAAATAAAAACACAAAAAAAATATAAAATAAAAAAACAAAAATAGTTGTTGTTTTATTGTTCTCTCCCTCTCTAGTCTCTCTCTATTGTTCTGCTCTTTATTACTGTATTCTATTCTGCAAATTTGTATTGTTATGATGTTTTTTCATGCTTTCTTTTCAGGTATGTAATTTACTTTACTGTTTTCAGGTACGCCATTCAACTGTTGCACAGACTTATTTATCTTGACAGCAACAGAGTTTGCTCCCACGACATGACTCCAGTGCTGTAGGAGCATGGGGGCATTAGGGGCGGAGGAGCGATTTTGCTCCTAATGCCTCGTACATACGTTTGACATTCCTACGGAGGCTTTCCCGTGGAAAAGTCTGACCATGTGTACACGGCATTACTTTTTTGCAGGAAGATGCCCCCATGCTTCTGCATATATAAATGGTGCATGTATGCCCATCATTATAAGTGGGTGGATAAAAGGAGGTATTCTAATAGTGGGCATACCCACCGATCAATCTTTTTTTTTTTCAGCCAACAGGCTGCATGAAAAAAAGATTACAATACATGTCCAACAAGAACCATCAACGTACTGGTATGTTGCTGGACTTTGAATGGTTATACCAGAATGATGCTTGCGGGTTTAGGTATCATCTTGGTATCATTATTTTCAGCCAGCAGTCGGCTTTCATGTAAAAACAGTCCTAGCGGCTAATTAGCCTCTAGACTGCTTTTACATTCAGTGGGAGGGAATGTCCCCCCCTAATATAAACAGCGCCATTGGGAAATTAGGAAAGCATTTTATCATTCCGATTTTTGTGTGGTCAGATGCTTTGAGGAAAGAGGAAAGATCTAGGGTCTAATAGACCCCATTTAAAAAAAAGAGTGCATGTCACTAACTATGATATTATAAGGGATATTTACATTCCCTGAGATAACAATAAAAATGGTAAAAAATAAATAAAATGGAAGGAACAGTTTACAAATAAAATAAGCTAAAAAAAGCTAAATAAATATATAAAAAAAAACACCCCTTCCCCCCCGCTCTTGCGCAAAAGGCGAACGCAAGCCTCAGTCTGGAGTCATATGTAAACAGCAATTGTACCGTGCATGTAAGGTATCACTGCAAAGGGCAGATCGAGGGTAGTAATTTTAGCAGTAGACCTCCTCTGTAAATCTAATGTGGTAACCTGTAAAGGCTTTTAAAGTATTTTAAAAATGTATGTAGTTTGTCGCCACTGCGCGTTTGTACGCAATTTTAAAGTATGTCGTGTTTGATATTCATGTACTCGGCCTAAGATCATCTTTTTTATTTCATCAATAATTTGGGCAATAGAGTGTGTTTTAGTGCTTTAAAATAAAAAAAAATGCTTTTGAAAAATCGCTGCGCAAATACTGTGTGGAAAAAAAATGCAACACCCACCATTTTATTCTGTAGGGCCTTTGCTTTAAAAATATATATAATGTTTGGGGGTTCAACTTAACTTTCTTGCAAAAAAAAATATATGTTTTTAAGACAAAGAAAGGGCTTTGTCTTCAAGTGGTTAGAAGAGTGGGTGATGTGCGACATAAGCTTCTAAATGTTGTGCATAAAATGCCAGGACAAAACCCCCCCAAATGACCCCATTTTGGAAAGTAGACACCCAAAGATATTTGCTGAGAGGTATGTCGAGTCCATGGAATATTTTATATTTTGACACAAGTTACGGGAAAAATATATTTTTTTTTGCGCAAAGTTGTCACTAAATTATATTTTGCTCACACATGCCATGGGCATATGTGGAATTACACCCCAAAATACATTCTGTTGCTTCTCCTGAGTAAGGGGATACCACATGTGTGAGACTTTTTGGGAGCCTAGCCGCGTACGGGACCCCAAAAACCAATCACCGCCTTCAAGATTTCTAAGGGTGTACATTTTTGATTTCACTCCTCATTACCTATCACAGTTTCGGAGGCCATGGAATGCCCAGATGGCACAAAACCCCCCCAAATGACCCCAAATGACCCCATTTTGGAAAGTAGACACCCCAAGCTATTTGCTGAGAGGTATGGTGAGTATTTAGCAGATCTTGCTTTTTGTTACAAAGTTTTGAAAAAAAAATTGTCTTTCTTTATTTTTAAAAACAAATGCGAGCTGTAAAATACTCACTATGCCTCTCAGCAAATAGCTTGGGGTGTCTACTTTCCAAAATGGGGTCCATTGGGGGGTTTTATGCTATTTTGGCATTTTATGGTCTTCGAAACTGTGATAAGTAGTGAGGAGTGAAATCAAAAAATGTTTGTCCTTAGAAATCTTGAATAAAAAAGAAAAAAAGTGCAGCGCTAAATTTTAAAGCTAAAAAATAAAAATAAAAATAAGTGAAATACCAAATGGTACCACCAGGGTACTTCACACTCAAGTGAAACTGGATATGTATCACAAATAAATATCTCGGAAAGATATGTCCGAAGATAAAAAATCAAATGCTAATATATGTTGTAAATAGCAATGTAAATAAAAAGCAAGAAATGGAAACTCTGGTGATGAAAAAGTCCCAATGTAAAATGAACAGAATCACATTAAGGCAAATGGAATTGCAAAAACGTGTAGAATAAGTCCATCAACACAACAGGTAGTAAAAACCCCATTGGCGGTCAATCTCATATGATCCACAGCAACATCAAATCAGTACAGATAAAAGTTGGGTACTCTTACCGGATGGCGTGGACACACGCGTCAGCGACGGTGTGTCGATCAAGCGTGTATGAACTCCTGGAAAGCGATGATGTCAATGGGAGACCGTTGAGCCAATAGACAATCGATCATCAGAAGTCAAGTGGATCCAAATGTGAGGAAAAATCCTTCAGGGGAAACTTATGGATAATGGCATTGTGGCAGGTAGACCCATCATAGAACCATGTAAGGAAAGAAAACACACATACATAGTGTGGTTACTTCCAGTAAAAAAGACCTTTATTAGGCATAAAATGGTATACAGAAAAATAGGCAAAAAATAAATAAAAAATAGGCTAAAAAGTAAGACTGCGGAAAGACCAGTACAGGTGATCACATGGATAGGTAGCGTGGTAGGCAAATAGCGTATGGGCTTATGTAACCGACATGTTTCGAGCCATAAGCTCTTCAACTGGGGCATGAACCCATACAAATGCCCCACGCCATATATTTATACTACTTGTATGAGCAATGATGACATTAAGTCCGAACAGCTGTGAATAGCAGCCAGGAGGTTTGGAAAAATCACAGCGGACTCCTGCTGACAACACCCACTGCTGTCAGCAAGAAACGAACAAAAACGTCCAGTGTCTATCCCCCATTATCCATGTAGGCAAAGTCATTGGTCCATAGGGCGATCACATGGCAAACACACGTAGCCACGCCCACTCGCGGCAGGGTAAATACGCTACCGACGTAGCGACCCAGACTTTTTATTTTCTTAGAAATCTTGAAGGCAGTGCTTGATTTTCGGGGTCCCATTTGTGGCTAGGCTCCCAAAAAGTCCCACACATGTGGTATCCCCGTACTCAGGAGAAGCAGCAAAATGTATTTTGGGGTGCAATTCCACATATAACCATGGCATGTGTGAGCAATATATCATTTAGTGACGATATATTTTTTTTGTCATTATTCAATCACTTGGGATAAAAAAAAAATATTCAATGGACTCAACATTCCTCTCAGCAGTTTCCTTGGGGTGTCTACTTTCCAAAATGGGGTCATTTGGGGGGGTTTTGTACTGCCCTGCCATTTTATCACCTCAAGAAATTAGATAGGCAGTCCTAAATTAAAAGCTGTGTACAGTAAATTCCAGAAAATGTATCCTAGTTTGTAGGCCCTATAACTTTTGCGTAAACCAATAAATATACACTTATTGCGATTTTTTTTTACTAAAGACGTGTGGCTGAATACATTTTGACCTAAATGTTTGACTACAATTTAGTTTAATCGATTTTTCTTATAACAAAAAGTAGAAAACATATATTTTTTTCAAAATTTTTGTTTTTTTTCTGTTTATATCGCAAAAAATTCAAATCGCAGAGGCAATCAAATACCATCAAAAGAAAGCTCTATTTGTGGGAAGAAAAGAACGCAAATTTTGTTTCGGTACAATATTGCATGACCGCAAAATTACCAGTTAAAGCAGCGCAGTGCCAAATCGTAAAAACACCTTGGGTCCTTTAGCTGGATATTGGTCCGGGTCTTAAAGGGGTGTTCCAGCCAAAATTGTGTTTATTAAAAGTCAGCAGCTACAAAAAGTGTAGTGTAGGCGCGGCTCGCCGCTGATTGGAGAGGCGATCGCATGGGACCTGTCAGTGTCCCATGTGATCGCCTACAGGGAGGGGCTGGTGTAGGCGATTAAGGCTTAATCGCCTAACCAGCCCCTCGGCGGAAGCAGGAAGTGGGACAGGAAGTCCCACTCCTACTGAAGCCCCCACTCCCCCCCCCCCCAAAAATTACATGCCAAATGTGGCATGTATGAGGGTGAGGAGTGGAACAAGAGGAAGTTCCAAATTTGGGTGGAACTCCTCTTTAAGTGGTTAAAATTATGTGAATTTTTATTTATTTATTTTAAATTATGAAGGGGGGCAACCGCATGCCCATGTTATCATGCCCATATGCTTTTACCCTCCTTCTCATTCTACCCAAAAGCATTTACAATCTAATACAGACACAGTTTGATCAGAAATGATTTTGTCATGGGCACTCAAGCTTAGAAGATTCAAGTACTGTATTTATCGGCGTATAACGCACACTTTCCCCCCCTGAAAATCGGGGACAATACAGGGGTGTGCGTTATATGCCGATACTGCTGTTCCTGGGCCGAGACCGAGCCGAGTCGAGTGTACTGCGCACTCGGCTAGGCTCGGCCACACTCGGCTCCACTTGCAGCCACGTGAGAGGAGCCGAGAGAAGCCGAGTGCCGCAGCCTAGAGCCAAGCCGAGCCGAGTGTACTGTGAACTCGGCTTGGCTAGGCTCGGCCACGCTCGGCTCTGCCCGCAGCCACGCGAGAGGAGCCAAGACAAGCCGAGAGGAGCCGAACACACAGGAAATCCGGCTCCTCTCGGCTCAGCCCCAAATCCAAAAACAAACACCTCTGCAACCCCAGGCAAGGTGCGGATGGAAGGCTGGATGGACCCCACGAGGAAGCCGCAGATGGACACCTCCAAAGCCGCAGACGGACACCCACAAGGCTGGATGGACCCCATGCAAGGAAGCCGCAGACAGAAACCCACAAGGCTGGACAGACCCCGCGCAAGGTCGCAGACGGACGTCGGACAAGGCCGCCGATGGACGCAGGGCAAAAATGTACGTTTTCTTTTTTTTTCTTTTTTACCTTTCTAAGTTTGGGGTGCGCGTTATACGCCTGCGCGCGTTATACGTCGATTAATACAGTAATAATTTTATATTTGCTAGTAATATTTAATATTCGCTAGCATTTAGGTTTTTACTGTAATTCCTTGTTATCACTCCTTATTGGGCAGGTGCATCTCTGTATTATGAAATGTGGTGCTGATCTGGTTTTCTAAATGGAAAAAAAGAACACACCAGTACATAAAAGTAAAAAGACACTTGTCTTGACAGCACTGTTTTAGGAAAATAGAGAGCAGTGATGTTGTTACCCTTGCATGTGTGCTCCAGGGCTACAAACTTACATGATTTACAGCATGACCACAGCCTGCAATCTGTCACCAGAATTTCCAGTTTCTCTATGAGTCGGGGCCTTCCATACTGTATGACATGAGCAGAAGTGATGTGCTGCAGCCACACACCACCCTCAAACCTTGTCAGCTTAGGCGTGCGCACAGGGTGTGCCAGGTGTGCCCAGGCACACCCTAATCATTCCCCCTGCTGCCTTGCTTCCCCCACTCCTTCCTCTTGCAGCGCTGCCAGCTACCCTACTCTCCTCTCCCTCTGGATGTTGCTGCAGGGATGTATTAGGATGAGTGAGGGAAGGGACCAGTAAATATGTAACTTTCAGACCCCTTCCCTTTCGTTGTGAGTGATCGGTAGTATGAGTTTGAGCTTTGGGGTGCACACCCTAATGCAATAGGCTGCGCACACCTATGCTTGTCAGCAATGATGAAGTGACAGACAGTGGTCACATGACCACAACCTTTCACAGAAAGGTATTATAATACATTTTTGGCAGTTACATGTTAGCATCTAATTGCTCACTTCATTATAAACAAAAATCTTTATAGCTCTTACATCCATAAAGTTAGTATAAATCAGTGTCGGCCACCTAATCCATGCACCTTTCTCCTAATCATCATGCAGGGCGCTGGATGCATGGAATTCAATTTTTTTCCAAGCACATGATTGGAGCCTGAGGCTTCAAATGGCTTTTCAAAAGGTGAGCACTGTGCCCCGAGCCCATCCACTTGTATGACATTAGTGAATTAATATTCTCTAATGTCTTCCCGCTTCTCCTCCCGACCAATCAGGAGTGGATCCTGAGACCCAGTTGACTGGAAGTCCTAAGACCCAATCGGCTGGGAGGAGAAGCGACTACCAGGACTTAGGAGCAGATGAAGGAGGAAGCTGCCAAAGCCACGATCTGGATGGGGTAAGTGCAGGGCTGGCGGGTGGCCTGGCAGGCAACGTGTGAGCCAACGAGCAAAGCGTTTATCGATTGACCGATGGGGGGAGGGGGCCAGGTTTGCCAGCCCCCAAAAAATTGAGCACCAGTCTCCACTGGTATGCACCAGTAGATTTAAAAAAAATGTTCAAACAACATTCTTACAAACATTTGTCCAATATTTCTTAGTATAATGCTGTCCGTAAAAAATTGTATTTGCTTTTAACAACAGCAAAAATCAAATTTTCTCATCACTCTGCCTGAAAATTAATGTCACGCTGCCCCCCATAATGATTAGGCAAATGATCTGCTTAAGCTATCCACAGTTGTTTGGAGGTGGTCTGACAAAAATAAATCACATGTGTGTTGTAGTAAATAGTGCCCTGGTGACAGATTAAACTGTATGTGAGCTCACAAAGGTCACCCATCTTTACCAAATACTAGAGACATAACAAAAACCATTGGAGCCCTGGTGAAATAAACCATGAATGACCTGCTTTCCATCAGTCCCGGGAACCTTTGCATCGGTCACAAGGCGCCCTTTCCTCTTGTTCTGGGGCCGTTCCTTGTGAGCCTGAAGGAACTTCCCACTGATCCTGGGGCCCTTTACTCCCATCATGGGATCCTTTATAAGCCCCGGCACATAAAGTTGCATGAAAAGTTAAAACACATTAATTTCAATGAGTGCCATCTTTTTTTTTAAATTCTCTATTTTATTTTTCATACATTAAACATTAGTTACAAGTCTATAAGGCTTACATTAACATTTAGACCATATTAACAATTATTTTAGGATTGTTATTTCAAACCGTGTTCCTCTTAACGAGCTCTTAACAATCCTGTTCCTTCCTACCACCTATAGATATAGCGTTGTATTCTCCTATTTCCCCCCATCCCCCCGTCCCCCCCTTACCCTACCCCCCTTCCCCCCCCCCCCCAAAAAAAAAAAAAAAAAAAGGCAGTTTTCTCTCTTCCTCTCTCCACCCCCCTCCCCCACGTCCCCCCCCCCCTCTCACCTGACTCGTTCTCTATACCCTATATATGGGGCCCACGTTTGTCTATACTTCTCCTCTTGCTCTCTTATTCCCATCGTCAGATTCTCCATCAGCTGGATCTCCGTTACTCTGTCTAGCCATTGTTGTCTAGTTGGTGTAGATGTGCTTTTCCACAAAATTGGGATACAAGCCCTTGCTGCCGTCAGTAGGTGTCTAAGCAGGGAATTTTTAAACTTTGCCATGGAAAGTGGAAAATCATATAATAAGTAGGTGGCTGGGTTTCCTCCCAGCTCCACTTCAGTAATTTCTTTTATCGTGCCCTCGATCATTTTCCAAAATTTCTTCACTTTTACACATTCCCAAAAAATATGTAAGATTGTACCCTCCTCCTCTCCACACCGCCAACAGCGATCTGAAGTTTCTGGGAAGATACGTTTCAGTACGGCAGGGGTTTTATACCATCTAGTTAAGATCTTGTAGCTTCGTTCCTGGTATTTGGTAGCTAGGGAGGCCTTATGCGTAAAGGAGAAAATTTTTGTTTTCTGAGTCTCTGAGAATTCTATCCCTAAGTCCCTTTCCCATGCTTGTATGAATGGTAGGTTTTTGGGCGCTTCTGTGTCTACCAGCAGGCTGTACATTAATGACAGACCATGTCTCAGCGATTCACCCTTCAGGCATGTTTCTTCGAACCCTGAAAGTTCTCTTCTTGAAGTGTTTTGTGGGCTTAGTGCTCTAATTGCTGCTCTTAGCTGAATTTCTCTCATTGGGTCCAACTCCCTTCTGGGGTCCTCATCTATCTCTCCCCCACCGGCCCTTTGGTTGTCTGTATCAAAGTGTATTAGCCTGCTCATTCCTGCGCGTCTAAGAATACCAAAATGGTGATCTGTAATACCTAGTTGGAACCTAGGGTTCCCCAACACTGGGACAAGTGGACTTGTGTAGTCCGAGATCTTGTTTTTGCTAAATTTCCTTTTTGTAACTCGTATTGTGGCGCCTAGGGTGGGGTGCTTTTTAACCTCTTGTGGGATATCAACCTCTTGGATCCACGCTAAGCCCTCCAGAGGGATCTTCGTAATCTTTTGTTCCATGAGAATCCAAGGTTTAGATTTCTCGTGTGAACACCATTCTACCACCCTTGCTAAGTGGACTGCATCGTAATATCCCATCGGGTCTGGTAAACCCACACCCCCCTTCCTCTTAGGTAGCGTCAGGATCTCACGTCGTACTCTCGCCGATTTTCCTGCCCAGATAAACCTGCTAAATCTTACTCTTAAATCCCTAAAAAAAAACAAGGTAATCTTTACTGGAAGGGTCTGCAGTAGATAAAGTAGTCTTGGCATAATGTTCATTTTAATGATGTTGATTCTCCCAAACCATGTAAAGACTTCCTTATCCCACCGCTGAAAATCTGCCTTGAACTGTCCTATCAAGGGAACAAAATTTAGGTCAAATGTTCTATTCAGATTTTTTGGTATTTTGGTTCCCAGATAGGGTATATGGGAGTCTGTCCATCTAAAGGGAAAATTTGTCGCTAGTTGTTGTTGTGCCTGTCTGTTAACTTCCACTCCCATCGCCTCTGATTTATTATAGTTCACCTTAAAATTGGACAGAGTTCCATACTCCCCTATCTCCCTCATTAAGGCTGGTAGGGACAGCTCTGGGGCCGTTATTGAGAACAAGAGGTCATCTGCAAATGCAGCTACTTTATACTCTGATCCCTTAATCCGAAAGCCTCTTATGTCTGTATTAATCCGTACAGTTCTCAAGAACGGCTCCAGAACAAGGATAAAGATTATTGGAGAGAGTGGACACCCCTGTCTTGTCCCATTGTGTATTGGGAAGGGATCAGAAATTGCCTCGTTTACCTTCACCCTGGCCGAAGGGCAGGAGTAAAGACTGTCTATCCAATTTCTCATCCCTTCCCCCAACCCAATATGTTGTAATATAGTTCTCAAAAATCCCCAATCCACTCTGTCAAAAGCTTTCTCCGCATCTGTTGATATTAATACTGTTGGCTTTTGATAGAGTTGAGACATATAGATAGTACTCAGAAGTCTCTGTGTGTTCTCTCTTCCCTCCCGCCCCGGGGTAAAACCCACTTGATCTGGGTGTATTAAGGATGGGATACAGGGTAGGATTCTATTGGCGATTATTTTTGCAAATATCTTCAGATCAACGTTCAATAAGGATATTGGTCGGTAGCTGGGACATACAGTTGGGTCTTTCCCTTCCTTGGGGATAATTGCAATATGTGCTTCTAGTGTTTCTCTACGCATCTGCTGACCATCTTTTAGCGAGTTAAAGGCTTCTAGAAATTTAGGTGCTAGTTTTTCCTGAAACGTTTTATAATATGTTAAGGTATAGCCATCTGGGCCTGGGGATTTACCCGGTTTCATCTCCTTTATTGCTTCTAAAAACTCCTCTGTCGTGATCGGTCCCTCCATATTAGCTATCATTTCTTCTGGAATTGTGGGCATCTCTGACTCCCTGAGATATTCTTTTACTCTCTCCACTCTACACTGACCTGTTGCTAATATAGGTTGGGTTTCCAGGTGGATATAATATTCTTTAAATTCTTTGGCTATTAAATGTGATGAACTAACTAGATTAGCTCCTTTGGTTTTTATTTTTTCAATATGTTTTTTTGCTCTTGTCTCTCTCAGTGCATTGGCCAGCATCTTGCTCGGTTTGTTCCCATGTTCATAATATGCCCTCCTACATCTACTTAAATTGGCCCTGGCCTTCTCTGTGAGTAGTAGGTTTAGTTTATCTCGGAGCAACGTTAATTTCTCTTCGATCTGAATTCCTTGCGATGTTTTATGTTCAATTTCTGCTATTCGGATTTCCCCGAGCAAACTATCTAATTTTGCGCTGAGAGTCCTCTTCCGCTGTGCCCCAAGTGAGATAAGAATTCCTCTCACATAGCACTTGTGTGTTTCCCATTTGCATAGCGGTGTTGTTCCATCCTCTTTGTTCATTTCAAAAAACCTCTCTATTTCCAAATTCACCTTATTTTCATACTCTGGGTCTTTAATTAATGATTCATTGATCCTCCAGATCCATTCTCTTGGACCAGATGTACCCCAATCGATGGTGCAGTGAGCTGGGGGATGGTCTGAGATCGTGAATGAGCCCATTGAAGCTTCTCTTAGATTTAACACTATCTTTTGATCTAGGAATATATAGTCTATTCTTGTGTATGTTTTGTGTTTTGATGAGTAAAAACTATAGTCCCTATCGTGAACATGTAGAGTCCTCCAAGTGTCTATTAACTGTAGGCTTTGAATGATTGTTTTCGCCTGTCTCAGTTTAGTATTAGATATGTTGTAGGACCCCTTGGAGGAATCCGACTTCGGATCCATTACCATATTCATATCTCCTCCCAGAATCAGAACCCCCTCTCTTTGTTGGTTTACAATGTCCGCAAATTTTTCCAACGCGGAGACCGGGTCTTCATTAGGGAGGTAGATATTCATTAAAGTGACCTTTTGTTCATTTAGGGTCCCCTTCACCATAAGAAACCGTCCCTCTTTATCTACAATTACCTTAGATTCTTTCCATTTTATGTTTTTGGCCAACAAGATTGCTACTCCGTTCGCTTTTGAAGTCTGAGAAGCTCCCATGTATACTACTGGGAATCTTTGACAGTGCATCTTAGGTATCTTATCCTTTCTAAAATGCGTTTCTTGTAAAAACACAATTTGTGTTTTTAGTTTCCCTAATTCCATTCTTAATTTAGATCTTTTTTCTGGGGAGTTAAGTCCCTTGACATTGTAGGTGGTAATACTTATTCTATCCATCCTGCCCCTCTTTTTCCCCTTCTCGTATCTCTCTCCCAGCTAATTAGGGGCCCTAGGACACAACAGAATGGTAGGGAACCAGAGGGGGAGTGCCTGGATAACACCAAAGCCGGAGAGGGGAAGAACCAGGAGAGAGGAAGAGCGAGAGAGAGAAGAGAGAAAAAAAAAAAAAAAACCCCACACCTCCCCCCACCCCTCTTGTATCTCGGATTCAAGTCCTCTGTCCAAGCTCCCGAGTATTGGTTGGCTCTCCGCCGCGGAGACCGGGTCTTCATTAGGGAGGTAGATATTCATTAAAGTGACCTTTTGTTCATTTAGGGTCCCCTTCACCATAAGAAACCGTCCCTCTTTATCTACAATTACCTTAGATTCTTTCCATTTTATGTTTTTGGCCAACAAGATTGCTACTCCGTTCGCTTTTGAAGTCTGAGAAGCTCCCATGTATACTACTGGGAATCTTTGACAGTGCATCTTAGGTATCTTATCCTTTCTAAAATGCGTTTCTTGTAAAAACACAATTTGTGTTTTTAGTTTCCCTAATTCCATTCTTAATTTAGATCTTTTTTCTGGGGAGTTAAGTCCCTTGACATTGTAGGTGGTAATACTTATTCTATCCATCCTGCCCCTCTTTTTCCCCTTCTCGTATCTCTCTCCCAGCTAATTAGGGGCCCTAGGACACAACAGAATGGTAGGGAACCAGAGGGGGAGTGCCTGGATAACACCAAAGCCGGAGAGGGGAAGAACCAGGAGAGAGGAAGAGCGAGAGAGAGAAGAGAGAAAAAAAAAAAAAAAAACCCACACCTCCCCCCACCCCTCTTGTATCTCGGATTCAAGTCCTCTGTCCAAGCTCCCGAGTATTGGTTGGCTCTCCGCCGCGGGGTGCTCGATCTACTGCTCCCCTGCAGCTCCTGTGAGGCCAAGAAAAAAAAAAAAAAAAGAAAAAAAAAAAAAAAAAAATCCCACGAGCGTCTCCGACTTCCCTCCTATAGGAGGAGAGGCGCCCTGGTGGGGAAAAGTGTAGATACACCGCAGCAAGTCTTTGCTTCTGCCACGGGTGGTGTGTCTCGTCTATTTATATGAGAACCGAGCCCCCCCCCCTCCCAGTTTCCCCCTCCTCCGCCCCCCCCGGCATAGCAAACAGAAACAAAAAAGAGAAAAAAAAAAGAAAACATAAGCACATCAGAATTTGCCAGGGAGCGAAAAAGAACGGGGAAGGGGGAATCTTCCGTGATTGATTAATTCAAATCATCCCTATAACTGCATATATGGCTACTACATCATAAATCATAAATCATAAAACGGTGCACATTTAACAGTTGCATTACAATATGTTACATTGGTCAGTCAAAGAGGAAAGAGAAAAAAATAAAAAATAAAATAAAATATGTATTCACCCGGATATACCTCCCTCCTAAATACTGAAAAAGGTCCCTCGAATACATCCTGTACTATGGGGTTTCAGGGTATTTCCCTTATTAGAAACTACGCAGTAACCTCTATTAGGCTTATATTACATCTTGTTTTTAAATCGAGGTGATATAAGATCCCCCTTCCATAAGTCTTTCTCCTTCCTTGGCCAGGACCCTTATCTCGTCCGGGTTCCCTCTTCCTAATCGCTCCGAGTTTCTAATTCCTAACCTTCTTGGTCTGCCATCCCTCCTCCCTTCCTTGGACCCTCCCTCCCTCCCTCTCCCCCCCCTTCCACCTCCATTCACCCAAGTGCCAATCAAGAAACCCCCCCCCCCCCTACCTCTTGTGGTCACATTGTGTCTAAGATGTTCTTATAGTGTGTGTGTGTCATAAATCAAAAACCACTGTCTATTGTGAAGTGTGCCTATTTGTGTCAGTGTATCAATGTGTATATTGTCTTATTTTATCTAACCACAGTGTCATTGGGATCATGAGATGGATGTGTATAAGTGTGTATGAGTATATATGTGTATATGTGTGTGAGTGTGTGTGGGTATGTGGAAGTGTTTCTGCTTGAGGCAAAAAAAAAAAGGGGAAATGGGTAAACTGGCTACAGTTTACCTGTGTATTCTAATAAAACCCAAAGAGAAAAAAAAACGAATATATTATAACTCTCCCACCCCCACCCCGGCAGAACTACAAGGGTCACACATCTATGTGTAATTGATTTAGGTCTCTTATACCTCCGAGCGTATAACTTGGGGTAGGTTGTTATGTTACCCCACAGCCTGGTCCTAGTATGCCAATAAACAGGATACACACAAAGAAAGGAGAAAGAAATAAAAAAATAGGTAAATAAAAAGAAAAAGGGGGGGGCTCCAGATTGAAGTAATTGGGGAGGACCTGGGAAAAAAAAAAACGGTGCACAACGGTGCCATCTAAAGCCCTGACCACATATACATTTTAATAATTAATAATTAGAATAGTTCGGAGGGCAAACATGACTTAGTCATATCAATTTCATTTCTTTCCCCTTTCTCTAGGTAACACAATAAACCAGCGTAAAAAAAAAAAAAAAAGGAGGAAAAGTCATGTAAGCCAGCGGGAAACAGGACAAGGAGTTGTTAGCCATTTGTTCTGCCATATATTCCCCCCCTAAAAAAAAGGGGCTACTCCAAAATGAGAAAGAGAAAAGAGACAGGGGGGTAGTCTCCAAAAAAAAAAAAATCCATAATGGCTAGCAACAGTCCAATCCGGGTGTCCTCTGCCTCACTCAATGTTTTTATGGGGTCCTTCTCACTATTCCTCTTCAACTTCTCTCCTTTCCTACTAGTACATCCAGCCAGTTAGGGACTTGTATTGGCTCTGCTCCCAGAAACTCAAAAAGTGATGGGAGTTGCGAACGAGTGCCATCTTAATTAATTAATTGTGAATGAGTGCCATCTTAATTAATATGACTAAAGCAACAAAAAAAAGTTTCCTGCACTACTTTTATGTGACTTTGGTGCAATTTGAGTACCATAGACTGCAATGTTAAATCAGAGAAGTCGGAAGCAAGTCTCAAGGAAATCACTAGCAAAACACAAGGAAGTCACAAGGAAATTGCAAGCAAGTTGTGCCCCCACCAGAGTGGTGCAACACCAGGGCCCAGTCGCAGGTGCGACCTTTGAAACCCAGGTAGTTCCACTACTGCCCCATACTAATCTCTTTAGCAGTTGCAGACATAGTTAATATGATCTTGCTACTGCTGAGACAGTTGCAGTTTACCAATACTTAAACTTCACTAGGAACTGTTCCCTTCAAGTTTATTTAACTCTATAAAAAGTCTAAAATAGTTTATCTACAATAAAATGCTCTTCATTAAAACTCATGATGACCATTTAAGACTTTCCTGACCACTCATCTCTTTCACATTTACAACGGCAGCTGACTACAGCTCAACAAATCATATCAGAGGTTAATGAAACAGCAAAAGGGAAGTAAATGCCTCTGGTTTAGAGCAAAGCCTTTGAATCACCTATAAAGGAGAGAAAGGAAAATAAATGCCCTGACATTTCAGTTTATGGGAGAGACAACAGTCTAATCTCGCACCTGGTTGCTGTAAAGCCTTGGATAAGCCAGCAATAGAGTAGCCTGGCTACTAATATTTGGGAGGCTTTAATAGCACAATCCCCCTAAAGTATCCAGGTAATAAATGAACATTAAACTATGCTGCAGAAATGTACAGATAAAATATGATTATTGTAGTTAAAAGGAGCCATAGTTTTAGCATATGCTGTTGAAGCAGAATCTAATGAAAATAATCCTTAGAGAAAATCAGTCCCGTGAAGTGACCTTTCTATCCGAGTCCTCTGTTACAGCGACAGAAAATTAGTGGATGAAATGAAATCTCAGCACAGTGTCTTGCTCGCAGGAATCCTACCAAGAGTTTGACAAATGATGGGCCAGATCCAGTTCAGACCTCTATTTTCAGCATTGGGCAGATCCTATAATCATAAATCATGGCTCAAAAAGAGTTATTTTAAATGTTACTGCAAAATATGCTTGCAAAAAAAAATTGTACATTTCCTGTGTTATACTGTAAAGTGAACTCCAATGAAAAATATTGAAATTAAAATGTACTACTGTCATCTTAAATCCATGCATGTTTAGTTTATTTATACAGCACCACTAGTGCATTCAAACGTTTACAAAACCTTTGTTCTCAAAGTAAATAACATAAGCAAAGTACAAAATATTATCAGAAGAGCTGAATAAATGACCTGCCTACAAATTGTTAGAATCAAAATGAAATAAAAAATATGGAACTTATAATATGGTAGAGATCGTACAGCTGTAATGATAAGGTTGACCTCCCACTTAATTTCAATATTCAAGCCCCACATTAATAATCAAGGATTTGATTGTCAACCATTATTACACTAATATGATACACAAAATCCACCCCCCCCATTAATTTTCTGCCACCCCCTTCCTCCCTTGCACCTCTATTTTTGCCCTTAACCTACCTCCTTTTTTCTCCCCTGACGCCTTCTATTTCACTGTGTGTGTGTTGATGTAATGATGTGCACTACACTTTGAAGCACACGTTACTCAGACAGGAAGCATGAAGAATTTGAAAAAGGGAAATGCTCCCCTCTGGGGAAGATTCCTCTAGGGCAGGAATGGGCAAACTACGGCCCACGGGCTGTATACGGCCCGGCGGACCTTTTAATCCAGCCCCTATGAGAGGCACATTGGACACGGCAGAGAGAAAGGAGTCACCGCTCCAGGTGGGATCACTAAATGGTTACAGGTGGTGCGGTGCACTAAGCAAAATGAAGACAAAGAAAAATGAATAGCCATGAATAAGCACTGATCCAGTGCGAAACGCGTCGGCTGTTCCTTGTTTCCACTGCTGTGACCCTATTTTTATACATGCTGTCTATTGAATAAAAGACCACCCATCAGGTTTTGGAGTGCGGCTATCCATTTTTCTTTGTCTTCACATTGGACACGGCGGCGCCGCACACCCCACACCCCAGCCGGCTGCTGACAGTGCTGAGGTAGGTCAGTGATTTTATGTCAGCAAATGTTAAATCCCTGTTATCCAAAGCCGGTACTAAAGTATGTCTTGCCACTCTGTGCAGTGGTGACCCCCATGCTAATATCTCATATTCTGTCAAGGTGGGGGACTCCCCCCACCTTGACAGAATATGAGATATTAGCATGGGTGTCAGTGATTGTGCATGTAGGTCATGTCTGTGCATGTAGGTCACGTTACTGCATGTAAAAGGGAGACCAACAACACTGTTCCCACTAAAAATGAAGGTACTATTTTATGAAAGAAATACATTGCATAAAAGTTTTGTAAAATAAAATTTTTTATGCATTTCTACTTTAAATTACCGTATTTATCGTCGTAGAACGCACACTTTTTTCCCCTTAAAATCAGGGGAAAATCGTGGGTGCGAGTTATACGACGATCCCCGCTGTCTCTGACCACCGGTGACTAGAGCCGAGTGTAGTGCGCACTCGGCTAGGCTCGGCCACGCTCGGCTCCACTCGGCCACGCTAGGCTACGCCCGCAGCCACACAAGAGAAGATGAGCGTGGCTGAGAGAACCCGAGAGGAGCCGAACAAACATGAAGAAAGGAGCCGAACGGAGCCAAACAAACAGGAAATCCGGCTCTGCACAGGGAGGCACCTAATCCAAACACCGCTGCAACCCCGGGCAAGGTGCAGATGGACACTCGGACACCCACAAGGCTGGACAGACCCCACGCAAGACCGCAGACGGATGCCGGACGAGCATCCAAAAGGTACGTTTTTTTTCTTTAAACTACCTGGCTGAACTTGGGGTGCGCGCTATACGCCGGGGCGCGGTATACCCCGATAAATACGGTAATCTAAACATTTAATGTTACAAATTTAAATGTAATCTATATTAATTCACAAATACACACCGTCCATCTACTCTTGGTCCGGCCCCCAGGTCCAATATATGAACCCATTGCGGCCCTCGAGTCAAAAAGTTTGCCCACCCATGCCCTAGGGGGTTTAAAAAAGCAAATAAATAAATAAATAAATTGTAGTATTTAGATACATGTATCTATTTCATATCTTGCTTCCGATGCTTTCATTTACCTGGTTGATCTTGCCTGTGCAGCTCCTTCCACAAGTAAACTGACCACAGTAGCATGTCTGCCGATCCATGCTACCACGGTCAGTTTACATCTTGTGTCATCCTGCTAAAGATAAAGGTGTATTGTGCAAGAACGCAGCGTGCCTTATCTCCTATAGTCAGTGCAGAGCTGCCCTCCGCCTTTCCCTGCTCTCAGATGTGGAAATGAGGAAGTGATGTTTGCTGCTGGGTAGGGATGAGCCAAACACCCCCCCATTCGATCGCGCCAGAACCTCTGAATGGACCGAACGTTCGCGTGAACATTTAGAACCCCATTGACGTCTATGGGACTCGAACGTTCAAATTCAAAAGTGCTCGTTTTAAAGCCTAATATGCAAGTTATTGTCGTAAAACGTCTTTGAGAACCCAGGTCTTCCCCCGGGGAACATGTATCAATGGAAAAAAGTTTAAAAAACTGTCGTTTTTTCAGGAGCAGGACTCCTGAAAAGACTACAGTTTTTAAAACTTTTTTTCCATCGATACATGTTTCCTCGGGCAAGACCCGGGTTCTCAAAGACGTTTTCACAGGCAAACTATAGACACCCAGCAGGTACAATATTTAAAGGAATTTTTATTTTTTTATTTTTTTTATTTAAGCATCATTAAAATCACTGCTCCTGCTTCAGTAAATCCTTAAAATATTGTACCTGCTGGGTGTATATGCCTGTGATAACATCTTTAAATAGCACAATCACCTGCCTGCCAGTAAATTAGGAAGAACTGATCTAGCTAAGCTATACAGTGTATAAATATATGTACAACACCTGCGATGTATATATATCCTCTACACACTGTAACATTAACTGACTAGGCTAGTCTGCCTACCTGCTCTATCTACCTGCAAAAAATGACACTCTCTTTGTCTCTCTCTGTTCTCTGTTAACTGCCGCAACACACTACACAAGGCTGCCCCTGGGGCATGTACTAAACCCCCTGAGCCATAATTGGCCAAAGCCACCCTGGCTTTGGCCAATTGAGGCTCTCTATTTTTTGCGGGCTGTGATTGGCCAAGCATGCGGGTCATAGTGCATGCTTGGCCAATCATCAGCGTGCAATGCCGCAGTAAATTATGGGCCGTGACGCGCCACTTGAATTTGGCACGAACGGCCCATAACTTTTCGAATTTCGACGAACGGTCTGATTGTCATGGAAAAGAAGAAGCTTAGTGACAATGTCACTTCCGGTACTGATGTAAATGTCATGGTACTGGATACGCCCACTGGTAGGTCTGTGTATGGCTGTAAAACAGAGATTAATCAAATGACCTGCAGGTATGAAGCAGAAGAAAACTGTACAGACAAGTTTAACCACTTAACACCCGCCGTCTACAGAAGGCTTGGACAGGCAGATGGACGTAAATTTACATCTCTGCCTACTAGCGGTTCGGGGGTCCGATCGGGACCCCCTCCTCTGCGTGCGGTGGACGGCTTACCTCCAAGAGCGATCAAGGGGGCGGCGGTTCGTTTCTGTCCACCCCCTCGTGATCGCTCCCAGCCAATCCTGTGCGTGCCGCCGTGTCACTTCCTCTGCCTGTAAAATGTAAACACAGGCAGAGGAAGTGATGCAGCGCTTATCTCGGCGGTATTTTCAAACCGCCGAGATGAGAGAAGAGGCACAGTAAGCCTGCACCAACACTACACTGACACCAGTACATGCAGGCACATTTAACCCCTTGCGATCACACCCCACCCCCTGTCACACTGTCACTGAATGCAGTGATCATATATGTATGATCACTGCATTTAGTGTCAGTGTGACAAGCAGTGTGAGAGGCAGTTAGTGTTAGGTTCAGGGTAGCCCCCGTACCCCCCCTAATAAAGTTTTAACCCCTTGATCACCGCCCTAGTTAACCCTTTCACTCCCTATTGCCAGTGTCACTAAGCGATCATTTTTCTGATCGCTGTATTAGTGTCACTGTTGCTGCTAGGTAGCAATTTTTTTTTTATTGCAATTTTTTTTTTACTAAAGACATGTGGCTGAATACATTTTGGCCTAAATGTTTGACTAAAATGTAGTTTATTCAATTTTTCTTATAACAAAAAGTAAAAAATATTGTTTTTTTTTTTTCAAAAATGTCGCTCTATTTTTGTTTATAGCGCAAAAAATAAAAATTGCAGAGGCAATAAAATACCATCAAAAGAAAGCTCTATTTTTGGGAAGAAAAGGACGCAAATTTTGTTTGGGAATAACGTCGCACGACCGCGCAATTGTCTGTTAAAGCGACGCAGTGCCGAATTGTAAAAATGCCTCTGTGCATTTAGCAGGTCCGGGGCTTAAGTGGTTAAAAAAAAATATGATCAAAGACCAAACTTGTTTTTAGCATTTTTTTCTATAAAAATACCAAACATGGTATACTTACTTCCTCTGTGCATTGGTTTTGCACAGAGCAGCCCACATTCCTCCTCTTCTCAGGTCATTTCGATGCTCCTGGCCCCTCCCTCATGTTTAGCGCCCCAAATCAAGCAGGTTGCTATGGGGGCACCCAAGCTAAGCTGCAGCTCAGTGTGCCTATTCAGATATGGAGCTGTGGTTTGGCCTTGCCCCCCTCTCCTGATTGGCTGACTGATCGACAGCAGCAGGAGCCAATGGTGCATCTGCTGTGTCTCAGCCAATCAGGAGGGAGAGTCCCGGGTGGCCAGACACTCGTGGACATTGCTGGACAGAGATGGGGCTTAGGTAGGTATTGGGGGGGTGGCATCTGTACACAGAACTGGCCTGGTCTTTGACCAGCGAAATGGTCCGGGGCTGAAGTGGTTACATTTTCAAAGGCTGTTATGTCAGCTGTAAGTTCATCTAACCGCTGTGTTCTCTTTTTCTTTGCTCTAGCTCCCATTTGAATAAATACAACTCTTATAACAGCCTTATGGGTATTCCACACCACCAGCGGGTTAGATACTGATGCCGAGTTAATTGACAAGAATTCTTCTAGATGTTGTTGGAGGAGGGTGGAATAGCATGGGGTGTTGAGAAGGTAATTATAGATAGGATTTATGTTGAGATGATTTGGTAGTTATAGTAATTCTAATAGGGGAATGATTTATCAGCTAGAAATAGATCATGAGTAGGTGTTGTGGCGTGGCGAGAGGTTGGTAAAATCCCGTTCGCTCGCACGTCAAACAAATCATTACAAGTAATACATTTGTCTATAGGGGATGCATTTCTTTTGGAACCTGCGGTCGAGCCTATGACGTTATTTGGGACCAAATTTGAGTCTCCACATATCAGCAGATGGCCTTGTTGGATTTTTTTTGCTGCATGCAGTGTCCTTTTGAGGAAGTGCATCTGACGTGTGTTTGGAGCATAGATGGAGACCAAAGTATAGGGTACATTGTTGATAGAAAAATATAATGTCCTTCCGGATCTGTAATGCATTTATGTAGTTGAAAGGAAAGAGTGCTCCTGATAGCTATTAGAATGCCTCTTGAAAGATATGCAGGAACTGCCTGTGTTGGCACTGGGGAGATGCATCTTGAACAAAATATGTCTCTTGGATGCAAAGGATATCACATTAAAGTGATAGAGCTGATTTTCACATGGATGCCCACTTTGCCGGATGATTCAGATCTTTTGCATTAAGGGGCAGTATGCTGAAGGACATGTTAATGGGTGGTGGAGTGTAGCTTGGTTGCAGTTGACTTATGGTTGGAGTAGATCAATGGATGTGTTCTCAGGAATGCAGATGTTGTTGATGGGAATAATCTGTACTTGGATGCTCTGAATGGTACTGCAAAAGCGTTTGTTTTTCAAGGTTCTATTGAATGGTATAGAGCAAGGTAAGTATTGCACTGTAAAAACGTAATTACCAGATTCAGGTTGCGAGAAGGTAAGTACTGGAAAAACACGACAGAAACAAAAGAAAATGAAAAGATACAACTTAAAATATAACAGACAATCACGTCAGCAGCGTGCAACTCTTAAGAGATGCTGACCGAACTTGGGGGAAAGTTCAAAAACTGGATTGTTGAGCGTAAAGCCTGACTTATTGCTGGGGCCTATTGACTGTAGGGCAGGGGCTTGTGTTTAGCCTTGCTGTACCCCTGGTTCTGTACAAATTAAAAGGGGTTTGGTTTCCCACGTGTTCAGGAAGGTTGTGTGGGGTTTCTTAAATTATACCCCATGAATGAAGAAGTTTCATTCCTCATTCAATGGTAGATATTGTGTGATGAGTTCAGTTGTAGGTGGCCAGTATAGTAGCCGGGTGGCGCCACTTGTATGCAACCTTATGGTTAGATAGGGCTTTTGTCACCGTTTTTAGTTGCCTTTACATTTGTAAGGCAAACAATTGTACAGTGCTGGGAGGGTGGATACTTCCCTTGCCTTTGAGAAGATTTGTTCTCTTGGCCTGATAGAAGTAGATCCGCAGGAGTACATCTCTGGGGATAGCCTCTTCCAGGTGATGCGGTTTAGGCACCCTGTGGATACGGTCAATGGTGAGCAGGGATGAGCCGAACACCCCCCTGTTCGGTTCGCATCAGAACTTGCGAACACACCAAATGTTTGTGTGAACTTTAGAACCCCGTTAAAGTCTATGGGATTCGAACATTTGAAATCTAAAGTGCTAATTTTAAAGGCTAATATGTAAGTTATTGTCCTAAAAAGTCTTTGGGGACCTGGGTCCTGTCCAAGGGGACATGTATCAATGCAAAAAAAAATGTTTTAAAAATGGCCGCTTTTTCGGAAGCAGTGAATTTAATAATGCTAAAAGTGAAACAATAAAAGTGTAATATTACTTTAAATTTCGTACCTGGGGGGGGGGTGTAAAGTCAGCATGTGAAAAAGTGCATGTTTCCCGTACATAGAACTGTCCCTGCACAAAGTGTCATTTCTGAAAGAAAAAAAGTCATTTAAAACCGGCTTTGCGGCTATAATGAATTGTCGGCTCTGGCAATTCAGAGAGGATTCATTGATAAAAAAAAGCGTGGCCCTTCAGGTCTGATATGAATATTAAGGGGAACCCCGCCGTCAATTTAGAAAAAAAATGACGTGGGGTTCCCCCCAAATATCCATACCAGACCCTTCAGGTCTGGTGTGGATTTTAAGGGGAACTCCACCCCAAATAAAAAAAAATGGCGTTCCCCCAAAAATCCACACCAGACCCTTATCCGAGCACGTTAACCTGGCCGGCCGCAGAAAAGAGGGGGACCAGAGTGCGGCCCCCCTCTCCTGAACCGCACCAGGCCACATGCCCTCAACATGGGGAGGATGTCCCCATATTGATGGGGACAAGGGCCTCATCCCCACAACCCTGGCCAGTGGTTGTTGGGGTCTGCGGGCGGGCGGCTTATCAGAATCTGGAAAACCCCTTTAACAAAGGGGACCCCCAGATCCTGCCCCCCCCCATGTGAATTGGTAATGGGGTACACTGTACCCCTACCATTTCACGAAGGAAGTGTAAATAGTTTAAAAAAAAACACACAGACACTGTAGAAAAAATTCCTTTATTAAAAAAAAAAAAAACACAGCGGAATGACGCGGCGGAGCTTTGACATTTCTTATATAGGAGAAGCCGTCAAGTGACCCCGCCCCCTCTGACGCACCCTCGGCTACGTCACTGGGAAAGCCCGGTCTTTCCCCTTGAGTCAGAGGGGGTGGGGTCACGTGACGGGTGGCCCGCTTCCCCTATATAAGAAATGTCAAAGCTCCGCTGCGTCATTCCGCTGGGCTGTGTCCAGCGGAGAGAGGAGCTCGCCTGCTGCGCTCTGGATGGATAGATCTTCTCATCGCTGGACCGGACCGCTGATCACCCGTCGCTGGAGAGATCATCCGTCGCTGGATAGAAGACAACGTTGGAGCAGGGAGCCGCATCGAGAGTGGATTACCATCGCTGGATTTTTTTTTTATTATTGATAAAGGATTTTTTTCTACGGTGTCTGTGTGTTTTTTTTTTTAACTATTTACACTTCCTTTGTGAAATGGTAGGGGTACAGTGTACCCCATTACCAATTCACTTGGGGGGCAGGATCTGGGGGTCCCCTTTGTTAAAGGGGTCTTGCAGATTCTGATAAGCCCCCCGCCTGCAGACACCCACAACCACCAGCCAGGGTTGTGGGGATGAGGCCCTTGTCCCCATCAACATGGGGACATCCTCCCCATGTTGAGGCATGTGGCCTGGTGCGGTTCAGGAGAGGGGGGGGCGCACTCTGTTCCCCCCTCTTTTCTGCGGCCGGCCAGGTTAACGTGCTCGGATAAGGGTCTGGTGTGTTTTTTTGGGGAAACTCCATGCCATTTTTAAAAAAAAAAATGGGGTGGAGTTCCCCTTAAAATCCACACTAGACCTGAAGGGTCTGGTATGGATATTTGGGTGGAACCCCACATCATTTTTTTTTTAAATTGACGATGGGGTTCCCCTTAATATCCATATCAGACCTGAAGGGCCTGTTAATGGAATTTGGGGGGACCCCCACGCTTTATTTTTTATTTTTTATGAATGAATCATCTCTGAATTGCCAGAGCCGACAATTCATTATACCCGCAAAGCCGGTTTTAAATAACTTTTTTTCTTTTAGAAATTACACTTTGTGCAGGGACAGTTCTATGTACGGGAAACATGCGCTTTTTCACATGCTGACTTTACACCCCCCCTAGGTATGAAATTTAAAGTAATATTACACTTTTATTGTTTCACTTTTAGCAAATTCACTGCTCCCGAAAAAACGGCCGTTTTTAAAACTTTTTTTTGCATTGATACATGTTTCCTGGGACAGGACCCAGGTCCCCAAATACTTTTTAGGACAATAACTTGCATATTAGCCTTTAAAATGAGCACTTTAGATTTCTCCCATAGACTTTAACAGGGTGTTCTGTGGCTTTTCGAATTTGCCGTGAACACCCCTAATTGTTCGTTGTTCGCCGAATAGGCGAACAGGCAATGTTCGAGTCAAACATGAGTTATACTCGAACTCGAAGCTCATCCCTAATGGTGAGCTCTATTGGAGACAATTCTGGAAGTAGATTAGAAAACATGGTGCTAGCGTACTTGTGCAACTCTGTGGGTGGAATGGACTCGGGGATGCTGCAAATTTTAATGTTATTGCTGCGAGAGCGGTCCTTGAGGTCCGTCAGCTTTGCCTTGATCCACATAGAGTCATATTTTTGCTCTGTATATGCATCTACCATGTCATTCACTGTATCAGAACATTCCTCAATGTTGTCTTCCATTTTTTATGTAAATTTGACCTACAGTACATATTCATAAAAAATATTTTTTTTTGTAAAAACATTTACTTTGTCCAAATCAACCTCCGCAACATCTCCAAAATATGCCCCTTTCTAATCAATAATACAGGAAAGCTCTTCATTCAATCCCTGGTCAACTCTCATGTTGATTACTGTAACTCCCTTCTCATTGGCTTACCTCTACATAGACTATTCCCTCTTCAATTCTTAATGAATGCTGCTGTCAGACTCATCCACCTCTCTGTCAATCCCTCCACTGGCTTCTGCTCACCCAACAAATGAAATTCAGAATACTAACAACTACTTACAAAACGAGCTGCGGTGGCTCAACGCGATTGGCACTGCGCTGACAAGCCGTTCACCTCTGCAGCTAAGGGTTCGGATCCCGGTCTCGGCTGCATGTGAATTGAGTTTGGTGGTCTCAGCCCGGCTCCCGGTGGGTGTGCTATGCGAGGTAAGCCTGTGCTTAGTACGCCCACCCCCTCCCACAAAACCACCACACTTACACGCACTCGAAATTGGGTTAACATGCATGCACTTTGGCCACGCGGTCTCTAAAAAATAGAGGCGAAGGACTAACAGGGCAGGCTGAGCAAGCTAGATCCTCTCACTCCCTCATAGGGAAGTCCCTCTGCCCCGTTGGGCTTCAAAGCGGAGCAGGTAGGGTGGGCTATGTGGGAGGACCCCCTCACATCCCCCCGCACCCGCCATTGCCACCCGGGGGCATGGAGAAAGATGGCAGATTGCCTCTGGGGGAGGCCTGCCTACTCCCAACTCCTGTAGTCCAGCTCCTCTCTCGAGTACACGCACAAATACACTTTAAAAAAAAAAACTACTTACAAAGCCATCCACAACCCTGTGCCCAGCTATATCACTAGCCTAGTCTCTAAATACCAACCTATTTATTCTTCGCAAGACCTCTTGCTCTGTAGCTCACTTGTCACCTCCTCCCATGCTCATCTCCATGACTGTTCCAGATCCTTTCCAATCCTTTGGAACGCCTTACTCCTATCTGACTGATTATCTATTCGCTTTTAGATGATCCCTGAAAACACTTCTCTTTTGGGGAGAATATCCTACACACACCTAACAACTGTATTTTCATTTTCTCCATCAGCTCATCCCCCACAGTTATTACATTTTGTTCCACTTGACCCTCCTTTCTAGATTGTAAGCTCTGACGAGCAGGGCCCTCTGATCCCTCCCGTCTTAATTTGTATTGTAACTATACTGTCTGCACTCATGTTGTAAAGTGCTGGGTAAACTGTTGGTGCAATATAAATCCTGAATAATAATAATAATAATAACTTTGGCCCAGATTCACATACAATTAGATTCGCGTAGAGTATCAGAAATACACTACGCCGCCGTATTTTACCTGGCTCTACGTGGAATCCCGGTAGATTTTGTCCTGTAAACTACGGTGGCGTAGTGTATTTCTCCCGGCGCAAGCCATCTACGCGAGTAGGGGGCGTGAAGCATTTAAAATAGGCGCGTTCCCGCGGCGATCGAACTGCGCATGCTCCGTTCACAAATTTCCCGCCGTGCATTGCGCGAAATCACGTCGTTACGTCATTCGTTGTTTGAGTAGCGTCGTTTATGGACATTCCTATTCCCGAACGAGTTACGCAAAAAAAAAAAAAATTAAATTCGACGCGGGAACGACGGCCATACTTAACATGGGCTACGCACCGTTAGACCAGCAAATAGCTGGTCTAACAGTACGTAGCAAAAAAATGGCGTAAGCGATTGCGAAGACCACTCGTATCTTCGTGGATCGCCGTAAAAAGTCATTTGCATATCCCGACGCTGAAAACGACGCGGACTCCTCCCAGCGGCCGCAAAAATATCGCAGCGTAGATCCGAAGGCTTACGAAGACGTAAGCCTCTCGGATCGAAGCCCGAAGCCGCCGTATCATGGTTTGAGGATTCAAACTAGTGATACGGCGCGCGAAATTTGAAATTACTCCTGTCTAACACCAGTTAGACAGGCGTAATTGCTCTCTGAATCTGGGCCTTTGTGTATAGTATTAATGCGATATTGGTTGACAATCAAATGCCAGATGTAAGCTTTACTAAAATACAGAGGTAAGACACAAATGCAAGCTTTAAAAAAAGATTTTTGTTTTCAAGGAATAGTACATCACAGTCCGACATTAAAGTATACCAGTAATGTGTTTATACTTTACTTACTTACCTACCTGTGAAATTCACTGTCCTGATCTGCTTCAGTAGTGCCCCTAAATCCCTGTGCAATTTTTCAGAAATCACAGCAATATGACAGCACTAATGTCTGTTTTTTAATGTCATTAAAAACGATTGTGTGTGGGCTCCAGAGCATTTTTTGCAACATTAAAAATGGGCATTAGAAATTTAGAACATGGTCTAAATTTTCGTGTTGTTTTTCACGTTGTCGTTTTTAACGTCAGAAAAAATGATTGTGTGTAGGCTTTAACAACGTGAAAATAACGCGCATGCTCAGAAGCAAGATATGAGAAGGGAACGCACGTTCTAGTAAAACTAGCGTTCGTAATGGAGATAGCACATTCATCACACTGTGACAGACTGAAAAGTGCAAATCGTCTCTCACCAAACGTTTACTAACACAAAATCAGCAAAAGCAGCCCCAAGGGTGGCGCCATCCAAATGGAACTTCCATATATATATATATATGTTGTACAGTACGTCACCGTGCTTTGATAGAGCATTTTTTTTTTTTACGATCGTGTGTAGGCAAGGCAGGCTTAACAATAAACGGGTTGAAAAAAACTGTTTTTTCTAGACCATTAAAAATGGGCCTGGTGATTGGTAGTCTAGGCAGAAATGTTTCCCTTTTTGGAAAGCAGCAGTGTCATTTGTTTACCCAAGCCCAGTTGCTTGCTATTGTCAATGTGAACTTATGCTTGATGCACATCAATCAGTTCTGCTCAAACATATTACTCAATAATTACTCAATATTACTCACTGCAGCACATGGGGGCTGCTTTAGTTAGAACAGGCAGATGTTATACATAACAAACTCTTCCTTCTTGCCAGTAGTGCCATGGCCAATAGGGATGTGCCCAATGTTCAAGTCGAACATGAGTTTGACTCGAACATCGGGTGCTCGCCTGTTTGACTGTGCGCCGAATTTGAGGTGTTCGCTGCAAATTCAAAAGACGCGTGGCTATAATAAATTGTCGGTTCCTGGCAATACAGATAAAAGCCATTAAAAAAAATGGCATGGGTTCCCCCCAGTCCATTACCAGGTCTTTTGGGTCTGGTATGAATTTTAAGGGGAATCCTGAACCAAAAAAAAAAATGTGTGGGGGTCCCCCCAAATTCCATACCAGGCCCTTTAGATCTGGTATGGGTATTAAGGGGAACCCTGAGCCATTTTTTTTTAAATGGCGTAGGGGGTTCCCCTCAAGATCCATACCAGACGCTTCAGGTCTGGTATAGATTTTAAGGGGAACCCATGCCAAAAAAAATCCATACCAGACCCTTATCCAAGCATGCAACCTGGCAGGCCGCAGGAAGAGAAGGTGGATGAGAGAGCACCCCCCCATGAACCATACCAGGCCACATGCCCTCAACATGGGGAGGATGTCCCCAAGTTGATGGAACAAGAGCCTCATCTCCACAACCCTTGCCCGGTGGGTGTCGGGGTCTGGGTGTGGGGGGGATTATCAGAATCTGGAAGACCCCTTTTAACAAAGGGGACCCCCAGATCCCCCCTCATGTGAATTGGTAACAAGGTACATTGTACCCCTACCATTTCACAAAAAAAGTGTGATTTTTTTTTTCTAAAGTCATTTATTTAAAAAAAAAAAAATGAAAAAAAAAATACCAGCAATGTAAATACATTCTCGAGCGAGGATACAGAGAAAAAAAACGCTGACTCAATCCTGTCTCCATGGGAGGCACCCGCCGTATCACACTCTTCCACCATGACAGCTCTTATATGGCTGAGGGCAGGGCCACCCATCACATGTGCGGGTGACCCCACCCCCCTCTGACGCAATGGGAAAATGTCGGGGTTACCCAGTGACATGTACGGGTGACCCCACCCCCTCACTGGGTAACCCTGGTGTTTCCCAGATGCGTCAGAGGTGGGAGAGGTCACCCACGCATGTGACGGGTGGCCCTGCCCTCGGCTATATAAGAGCTGTCACGGTGGAAGAGCGTCATATGGCAGGTGCCTCCCATCGAGACAGGATCGAGTCAGCATTTTTATCTCCGTATGCTCGTATCATCTCTCGAGAATGGATTTACATCGCAGGATTTTTTTTTTTCTTTTTAATAAAGGACTTGTCCCAAACTGTCTACTGTGGTTTTTAATATTTTTGATACTTTTTTGTGAAATGGTAGGGTACAATGAACCCTGTTATCAATTCACATGGGAGAACGGTATCTGGGGGTCCCCTTTGTTAAGCCCCGCCGCCCACAGACCTCCAAAACCACCGGGCAAGAGTTGTGGGGATGAATAGAAAAGAGGTCCCGATGGGGCTTTGAAGCAGCAGATGTGAAGTAAAATGGCAATGCAACGTCTATGGTAAAAACGTTTTATTACAAAAGTGATTATTGACATAAAATTTAGGGGTATACAAGGAATGAGTTGCGGCAGAGTAACAAAAATTGATTAAAATAACCATAACATTTCCAGATCAATAATGAAATACATGGCCTGAATAGTGGCAGGCGGGTGTATATTCCTAACGCGTTTCGACCATTCGGTCTTCTTCAGAGGATTGTGGCTGAAAAAGATTTAATATTATAAATAAGTATGTACAGAAGATCTTGATTTGTCTCTGTGTCCTCCCTGTGGGGTCTATCCCCTTATGAAAAGGGAAAGAAAGAGGGGGGGTACACCGACTCCCAGGACCACAGGGAAGATATATGCACAGAGAACAACATCGGTATAATAAATTTAAGGGAGAGGAGCTTTCCTTCTCCCTTTCACAGTAATCAAAAATTCATCATCAACAGCAGCATATATTTACCCAGAGTTGTGGGGATGAGGCTCTTGTCCCCATGTTGAGGGCATGTGGCCTGGTATGGTTCAGGAGGGGGGATGCTCTCTCACCCCCCCCCCCTCTTTTGCTGCGGCCTGCCAGGTTGCTTGCTCGGATAAGATAAGGCCATATTCTCCTGACTATCCTAAATGTAATCCTGAACTGCTGCTTCTGCTCTGTCCACCAGTCTGTGAGCATGAGCTGAGAGACCCCAGAGGCCACGACCTGGAGTCAGCTGCAGCCAAATCCCTCCTCAGTCCTCACCATCAGAGTGAAAACTTGCTGGTTCTTAGATTCCGCGCCCTGGGGTATGTTACGTTCTAGCTTCCTGGTTGATCCGTGTCAGTGTTTACGTGGAGCTGCTTTCCTGAACCACCCAGAGCTCCATCCGCAGCAGTCAGCCAAAGGGTCCACAATCTTAACAGTGTTCTCTTAACCCCAGCAGTGTGCATCTGCCACCAGGTCTCAGGTGACCTGACAACTTCTATGGGCTTGGCATTAATGTTCACAATTTGCTATTTTTTTAGGAGTTAACCAAACCTCCTTTGAATCGATCCAAGACTCTACCATCACTATCTAGGATCAAGATCTAAGTCCAGTCTCTGAAACAACAAACACATTCAAGGTCAAAATAAGGCCTTGTTTAGTACACAGGCATTGTTTGATATGTTTTATGATGAAACCAAAGCTAATAGAACCAGGTATTAGTAGCTAACATCAGCTAAAAATGGAAAAGTATTGAAAAGTACTTAGTAATTAGCCAATAATTGTACATAAATTGTTAAATGAGATTAGTAAGCAACAAGGGATATATTTTTGTTTAATATTTCAGATGGCTCTAGAAGGTGAACCACTGCTAGATACAGAGGTGCTTCTGGATTCAGATCCTGATGACAGAAGAGGGACACAATAACAGGAGCTTAAATTCGGTGTAGCCAAAATATTAATTATCAAGCACAGTTTTAAAAGTGAACTAAATTAGGCTGATTGTGAATTAGTTACATGTGTCAGCTATAAATAGGGGTCATTCATAACTTTGATATATGGCTATTTTCCTTCATGCATTGCTATAAACACACAAGCCACATAGTCTTATTATTATTCTAGCTTTTAGGATTTACAGTATATTGCACCAACAGTATGTGCAGTGATTTCAGGGCCGTCATCAGGGGGGGAGCTGATATAAATGTAGGGGGCCCAGGTGCCCTGAGGGAGATGTTTGCCCTCCAAAACCAGGAGAGGGAAGGCTCACAAATCTAGCTCATTACTGCCACCTCTGGTTACTATCTGCATGTGCACCCCTCGTGTGTGCTGCTTGTACTGTGTTATGTACTGTGATTGGCTGCAGCTCCTCGGTGTCTCAACTACATGTGTCAGCTCGGATTAAGTAGGAAGACCTAATTTACAAGTAGGAGCTGTGAAGGAAAGAGAAGTGGGCTTTTTGTGTACAGGGAGGGGCCAGAGTGGTGTCTGTGTTTACAGATGTGTGTATGTGTATGTAAGAGGCTGACATATAAACAGGTGTGAGGGGGGCTTAGCGTGTACAGATGTGAGGGGGGCTGAGTGCGTACAGGAGTGAGGGTGGGCTAAGTGCATACAGAAGTGAGGGGGGCTGAGTGCATACAGGAGTAAAAGGGGCTGAGTGCATACAGGAGTGAGGATGGGCTGAATGCATACAAAAGGGAGGGGGGCTGATTGCATTCAGGAGTGAGGGTGGGCTGAGTGCATACAGAAGTGAGGGGGGGCTGATTGCGTACTGGAGTGAGGGTGGGCTGAGTGCATACAGAAGTGAGGGGGGCTGAGTGCGTACAGGAGTAAGGGGGGCTGAGTGCGTACAAGTGTGAGGTGGCTGAGTGCATACAGGTGTTGGTGGCCAGGCCAGGGGTGTCCAAGCCTAAAGCTGTGAAAGAGGCCCAAAAATTTCTGATGGCTGTCCTGAGTACTTTACAAATTAAAGGAAGACCATCCAGTTACAATACAATTCAAGAGGATTTATATTTTGAGTCTGCTTTTTTGCAGCTGTAACTTCATGTACTTGGTGTATCGCCTGTATGTGGGTTGATGGTAGGAGAGAGAAAGAGGATTGGTGGATATCCTCAGACTAAAGCCTTGTACACACGATCAGTCCATCTGATGAGAACGGTCTGAAGGACAGTTGTCTTAGGTTAACCGATGAAGCTAACTGATGGTCTAATGTGCCTACACACCATCAGTTAAAAATATGATCGTATCAGAACGCTGTGACGTAAAACACAACAACGTGCTGTAAAAAATGCAATGCTTCCAAGCATGCGTCAACTTGATTCTGAGCACGCATGGATTTTTAACCGATGGTCGTGCCTACTAACGATCGTTTTTGATCAGTTACGAGTCCATAGGTTAATTTTAATTTTAAAGCAAGTTGGCTTTTTTTAACCTAAGGTTAAATAACCTATGGGACCTACACACGATCGGTTTTGACTGATGAAAACGGTCAATCAGACCGTTGTCCTCTGGCTAACCTATCGTGTTTTTATGTTTTATGTTTTTTATGTTTTTATGTCCTATGCACGTGATGGTTTGTACCTAGATGAATTTAATAATTTATGCTATTTTGAAGGTAAATGATGGTCACACTAAATATTGATTTGATTTGTATTTATCCAATAAATAAAAGTTCATCAGTCCATAAGCAATAGTACAAAAATGAATATTCTAAGGGGGGTGGGTAGGCAGCAGCTCTCCTCAGAGAATAGCCGACTCTGTAAGCACGATGAGAAGAGGAAAACACAGGAAGTGCCACCTAAGTGTAATATGTTGGGTACCATTTATTGATTCCGCAAGTATTGCACTTACAAGAAACAGATTAAAAATGGGCTTATCTGTGTCTCTTGATGCGTTCCGGTGTCTCAAGCAAAAATGTCCATGGGTAGGCAGATGTTGAAAATGTCCATGGGTAGGCAGATGTTGAAAATAAGTCCATCCTGTGGCCACCAGGAAATCAGCCAGGGCAGGCATGGAACTCAGGGGATGAAGTCCCTACCCAGAGAAGCTGGATCATGTATATATATATATGTGATCTGGTGCACAGGTGCCGCCCTGTAGCAGTAAAACTGCTATGAGGCAGACATAAAGTAGTTAAGCTGGTCTATGTACATAAGTCTTTCACCAACAACGAATAATAACTCTCATTTTATACATCTGTAAAGGTGGGCTTGTTTAAATGCCTTTGGATTATCTAGTTACATACATATTACAAAATCAGGAGGAAATTCAATAAAGAAATAAATACTTTTTTTGGTGCTATGACCCTTTAAAATGTCTTGAACTCAAAAAAGCTCTACTGCCCATTTCGGTGACTTTACTGACACATGCAGCAGATTCAGTTCTTAATGCACCAAATTCAAAAACAGTTACCGCTAGTGTGTCGATAATTAAACTAGATGTAGACCTACTCCAAACTGGCATTAAGAGGCAGGAAGAGTGTCTATCCCAGTTTTCAGTGTAGCAGAGCGGCATATTATCCCCTGTAACTGGTTGTTAAAGAGAAACTCCAGGCTCCCCCAAAACAATTATAAGTCTGCAGCTACAAATACTGTAGGAAACTTGGAAAAGGCAGCCACACATCGCAACATGATACCAATAAACCTTCTTTATTATAATACAGACAGATGTAGTCACAGGAATGAACAGAAGGTTAAAGTGGTTGTGAACCCTCGTTTACAACTTAATGTTACAGGTAAGCCTCTATTAAGGCTTACCTGTAGCTAACAAGGATATCTCCTAAACCTACATGGTTTAGGAGATATTCCTGTATATGCATGTGCCAACGTCATGCGGCACATGTGCACTCAAGCCAACTGAAGCAATGGCACTATGTGCTGTTGCTTCAGTTGTACTGTGCTGTTATCGCGCGAATGCACAGGAGTGACGTTGTCATGGCTCCGGCCAATCACAGCGCCGGAGCCGCAAGACTCAGAAGTCTCCAGGACAACATGTCGGCAGCCAGAGGTGGAGATGTGGAATGCTGCGGGGGCTTCGATCAGAAGTAAGTAAGACATAATCAGCTAGTATGCTAGGCATACTAGCTGTATATGCCTTTGTCTTGCAGGATTTGTATTTTTTTAATTTTTGAACTGAGGGTTTACTTCCTCTTTAACATGTTTCACACATATTGTGCTTAGTCATGACCAGCACCTGTTTCGAGTTACCTGCTGTGGGATCTCTTTGGCATACATGGAGCAGTGATTTATTCTCTGACTTCCTACAAATACTGTAGCTGCTAACTCTTAATATAAGGACACTTACCTGTCCAAGGATCCAGACATTTCCTCACACGAGCCGATTCTTCAATCAGCTTCGGGTATAGGCGATGGCATCTTAGGCAAGGGACACCAGAAATAAAGCCTTGCGGCTTCAAGGCTTGCTTCCTACTGCACAAGTAGAGTTGTGCCCTGTGAATGGTATAGCAATCTTCTGGGACATGTGATGTGTCCCAGAAGGCTGCAGAGGAAGGAGCGGAGCTGAACCACTGACTCAGATTGCCATGGTGCATCTGACTGGAAGTAGGAGCAGGTACCTGGTTTTGGTAGGGTTCAGTTTTCTGCTGGTTTCACAGCTAACAGCCTCCTACTGTACCAGTGATGATGCAGTCAACAGAACCTGACGAAGAAGCTGAGACACTAGTTCCCTATCAGCTCCACCCTCACGGCAGGCAGTGTGCAGATATTTTAGCCAATAGCAGGCTGCTTGATGATACTTTGATGCTATTATTATATTTATCCAGTTAACATCTTCTGAAATAGTAGAAGGTAAATTATGTATGATACTATTTTAGATGTTCTTTCCAGTATAAAATACAAGGACAAAGCTAAACATAATTACATAATAATTATCTTCCCCCTGTGTTCCTTTAGCTGCTGAAATCATCAAATAGCTATTTGTTAAAAAAAAAAAAAAAAAGAAACCTTTTCTTCCTTGAGCTTAGCGCCTATGACCATCCGTTTCTACAACCATTATAATGAATTTAATTTGATGACTCATTTTCATTATGTGCTGATTATCTTTTACTGAATATAATTTAATGATATTTACCTCAGTTTCATGCCAGTCAAGTATATCTGCAAATGCTCCTCACATTATTACTGCATAGGGCTTAAAAATTACTAAAGCATGATAAGCACAATCAAACTAAATGAAGGCTTTAGCTGATAATTCAGCAAGATGATGGGGGCAAAGTGGAAATAATTAGCAGTTTACTGATTCTTACCAAACACTCACTGATAGTAAATCAACCACAGCAATTTAAAACATACATACCTGGAAGATTTGGTGAGCTTCAGATTCACTACTTTATCAATATGCTCCTAAGTGTGGTTGAGTAATTCACAAAATGTAGGCACATTTTCAACTTAAACCTAAATTAAGAATATACGCAGAACAATTATATAGCAGGTAATATACTGCACTTATAGGCCCTTACATTACTGGAGTGCACCCCCTTAAGAGGCACAGATTAAATTGATACCCCCACTGCTGAATTTTCACAGGCACTCCAGAGTCAAAGAACAGTCTCTGACTTTGTTTTTGTGTATTATTAGGGGATTTCAACTTGGATAGCGATGGGAGATCATGGGATGCCCACTTGGCTTCAGTGACAAAACTGTGGCAACAACTTCAGGGACATCTTCGTATATACAGTCTCTTTGACACTCCTCCTGCACTTTGCTTGCTTGCAGACTCCAGCTAAATCACTGTTAGTAGATCTGACAAAACTCTCTGTCAGATTTAAGCAATGGTCCTTTACAGGCAGGAACTCTAAGCCCCTTGTTGTATAGCATAATACAGTGTGTGTTTTTACTCCTATGGCTACTGGTCGGTCCCAATACCACCTCTTCAGGTACTGCCAACCCACCTGGTGGCATCTGCCCCTTTCACAAGCTAACTTTCCTTTCCAGTTCTCCAGACTGACTCTTCACCAGCCCACCCAGCTGACTCTTCACCAGCCCACCTGGCTGACAGCAGGAGATCTCCTGGGGAAGATGAACATTTAAGCCTATTGCTGTCTTCAGGGAGAAGTGGCTACATGTGTCAGCCCCCCCCCCCCGTAAGTCCTGTCCTTTCACTTTTTTCTGTGGCTCCAGGAAAGGGGCTTCCTCCGTGCATTGTGGAAGGATCCTTCCAGCACCCAAGCCCCCCCCCCAGACTAGGGTGCACCCCTGAGGGCCACCAAAAGCCTCCTCAGCACAATATCTCTATCTTTCACCTGACTGCCCTTGCTGCCATGGTTCATGCCTATTTGTGAGGTAAACTCTGCCCCCTGCCAGCCCACTACTAGTGATTGACCATGGCCTTGTAAATATTCTAGGCAGCCCCTCTTGCCCACTAGCTCTAGAACATTCCCCAATGTCCCAGAAACAGGGGCAGGCAACAGGGGAGCTGCCACCATCAGTCATCCAGCCTTGACTTACTGAACCCTGACCCAGATTCAACAGCTCAGGCTTAGCCCAAGCTAACTAATTGTGCCAACACTAACAAAAACCTACTCTACTTCTAGCACACACTAGAGGGTGCAACACTATTAAAGTAAAGTTCAAAATTTAAAAAAATAAAAACAAACAGCCCAGCAACAATAAAAAAGTGTAGTTCTGCAAGGCCTTCCTTCATTTTGTAAAGCTGCGTTCACACTTCAGAATGCAGGAGTCTAGTGTGTCTCCATTCACCATTTCAGGTCCGATTTCAACCTGAATTTTGGGCTGAATTTGGACCTGAAATGGACCAAAAGACGCACAGGATTACTGTGCAATTCGCACTGGAGCCACTGCCGAGATGTGTGAACCGACTCCATAGAGAGCTGGTCACAATCTCCTGCAATGCGAATCAGATGCAGAGAAACTGCATCCAATTCGCAGAAGTGTAAATCCAGCCTGATTCTTGTCTGACAGTCTTCTGGGTTGAAGTTTCTTAAGCTTCAAAGGCAGTAAATAGTGATGAAACATGCAGAGGCCATGTTTTCTTTGAGGAGGAGTATCAAAAATGATTCTTACTGTCACGTTTGGCAGGCAGTACCTTCACAAGCCACTTTAACTGAATGGGACACCCCCCAAGATTTTAGTGGTTAAAACAAACCGTAAGGAGGTGACATAACAACCCCCTACTGCCTGCCAAAATGCCATAGAAAAGGTGATCGACCACAGATCCATTTGAAGACGGTGAAACCAGCATAAACAAGCACTTAGAATACAATTGCACAGAAATGGCCAGGGATTCCCTTCATCTGCACCAGACCCTTATCCTAGATGAGGGTCTGGTATGGATGTTAAAGGGGGCCCCATGAAAAAAGAAATGATGTGGTTTTCCATAATAGACACTTTGGGCCAGGTATGGATTTTAACAGGGAACCCCACACAAAAAAGAGACATGGAGTTTCCCCTTAAAATACACACCATTATCTTTGATGAGGATCTGGTATTGATATTAGGGGGGAAATCGCATGAATAAAAAAGGTGCCCCACTTAAAATCATTACCAGACCCTTACTTGAGCATGCAGCCTAGTTGGCCAGGAAAGGAGGAGGTGAATGTGTAAGCAGTTCATGGTAGCCCTATTCAGTCACAAACTTTGATAAAGACTTTTTTTAACTACTTGGCGACCGGCTCGCGACAATATACATCGGCAGAATGGCTCCGCTGGGCAAAACAATGTATGTGTGTGTTCTTCCCTTTGAGAGCCATTTTTTTTTTATAGCGCAAAAAATAAAAACTTTAGTGGTGATCAAATACCACCAAAAGAACGCTCTTTTAGTGAAGAAAAAAAAATCGTTTGGGTACAGCATTGCATGACCGGGCAATTGTCAGTTAAAGCTGCACAGTGCCAAATTGTAAAAAGTGCTCTGGTTAGCAAAGGGGTAAAATCTTCCGGGGCTGAAGTGGTTAAAAAAAATAAAAGCTGAAAGAATGTCCAACAACCTATAAAACTCATCAATCATGTTGTCTAGTAATGCAGATCCTCATCAATCACAATGGGCAATGATGTCACTTAAGACAACCTGTCCCCTTCGTAGTGAGTAATTCTCAGAATCAGATGTGTTGTTTTTTTCTTTTGTCTGGTCAGTGGGTGCCAATCATCATTGTCAAAATCCCACCACTGTCAAAATACACTGATCAGAGGCTGCAGCTGATTAGCAGCAGCTGTTGATCAATGGAGCATTTTCCAACATATCTATTGTTTAATTTACTTTTGTCAAGCTGGAGAGCCCACAAACTAATCAAAACTCAGTCAGTCACGGCTGGACCGGGTGAATTATGATCAGCGTATGGCCAGCTTAATCAACCAACACAATAGGGATAATTCAATCAAGCATTTTCAACACTTGTGTGGTATTATTAGTGTATTGGAAAGACCTGCATCAAGTTCATGAAAACTGTGAAAAAACACCCCAAAAACCGAAGAGTCACAGCACCGTGCAATGCAGTATGTTAAAACACATGTGCATTGCTAGGCTTATATTGGGTGCTATTCAAATGAATGGTGCTGCAATGCATTTAACATGCATTGCAGTAATTGGAGCAATTCTTCAACAATGCATAGATATAAAACAGACCTTAAGGTTCTTTGATTTTTTTTTTCTTTAATGTGATAATGAGAGTTCATATGAAAAAAAAAAATGCTTTCTGCAGAAGAGCAGACTTTTATTCAAGATTCTGTTTTCACTGGAGAGCCACATACTGTTTACATCAAGGACCCTGACTGGTTAAATCTGTTGTTCATTAAAATATTACAATCTAAAAATGTACATGTTGCTTATTAAAAAATAACATTCATTTTAATGGCATCCCAGTCTTAGTCCATAGAGTTCAATATTGAGTTGGCCCACCACTTTCAGTTTTAACAGCTTCAACTATTCTGGGAAGGCTGTCCACAAGGTTTAGAGTGTGTCTTTGGGAATATTTGGCCATTCTTCCAGAAGAGCATTTTTGAGGTCAGACAATGATGTGGACGAGAAGGCCTGGCTCACAATCTCTGCTCTATTTCCTCCCAAAGGTCTTCTATCAAGTTGTGAGCAGGACTTTGTGCAGGCCAGTCAAGTTCCTCCACTCCAGACTCACTCATCCATGTCTAAATGGACCTTGCTTTGTGAACTGGTGCACAGTCATCTTCAAACAGGAAGGGGCCATCCCCAAACTGTTCCCACAAAGTTGGGAGCATGAAATTGTCCAAAATATCTTGGTATGCTAATGCCTTAAGAGTTCCCCTGACTGGAACTAAGGGGTCAAGCCCAACCCTTGAAAAACAATCCCACACCAATAACCCCTCTCCACCAAATTATTTGGACCAGTGCAAGGTCCATAAAGACAGGGATGAGCGAGTTTAGAGTGGATAAACTTGACTGGCCTGCCCAGAGTTCTGACCTCAACCCCATAGAACACCTTTGGGATGAATTAGAGTGGAGACTGTGAGACGGGCCTTCTCATCCATATCAGTGCCTGACCTCACAAATGCGCTTCTGGAAGAATGGCCAAACATTCTCATAGACACATTCCTAGATCATATGGGCAGCCGTCCCAGAAGAGTTGAAGCTGTTATAGCTGCAAAGGGTGCTCCAACTCGATATTGAACCCTACAGGCTAAGACTGGGATGCCATTAAAGTTCATGTGAGTGGTGTAAAAGCAGATGTCCCAATACTTTTGTTTTTTTATACACAGTATATCATTTTAGCTACCCTAAAGATCTAGCCTGCTTGCTAGTTAAACTATTCTACCCCCAGGCCCATCGCTACAGGACAGGCAAGGCAAACAATTGCTTGGGGTCCCGAGCTGGCCGGGGGCCCCCAACTTCCCCTTCCCATGCTGTAGCGTGGCTGAGCTCCTCCTGTCAGTCCGGCTGAGTACCGCGCGGTACAGGAGATTCAGTGTCCTGTTCCCGGCCGGACAGACCGGAAGTGCTCACTTCCGGTCAGTCCGGCTGGGAACAGGACACTGAATCTCCTGTACCGCTCGGGACCCGGCCGGCAGTGTCGTACCAAGGGGGGGAGGGGACGGGCCACAAACTGGGGGTTGTCAGGTCAGCGACCCCCCACCCCTCCGTAACTGAAGCAGCTGCAGGGTGACTCGAGGGAGCTATTGTGATTCCTCTTACGGCCGCCGGCTGTCTGAGCCTCCCGGTCAGCATCTGAGCCTGAGGTACTGAATTTGGGAGGGGGGTGGTCTCTGCACTGGGGGGGGTGTCTCTGCACTGGGGGGGGGTCTCTGCACTATGGGGGTCAATGCACTGGGGGGGTGTCTCTGCACTGGGGGGGGTCTCTGCACTAAGGGGGGTCTCTGCACTAAGGGGGGTCTCTGCACTAAGGGGGGTCTCTGCACTGAAGGGGGGTCTCTGCACTGGGGGGTTTGCACTGAAGGGGGTCTTTGCACTGAGGGGGGGTCTCTGCACTTGGGGGGTTAGCACTGAGAAGGGTCTCTGCACTGAGGGGGGGTGTGAACTGAAGGGGGGTCTGCACTGAAAATAGTCTGTGTAACATGCAGAGGGTCCAGAGCTATGGGGGGCTGTGTAATATAAAGGGGCCCAGAGGTGCAGGGTGCTGTGTAATGTAAAGGGGCCCAGGGGTGCAGGGTGCTTTGTAATGTAAAGGGGTCTAGAGGTGCAGGGGTGTCTCTGCACTGGGGGGGTTGCATTGAGGGGGGTTTCGGCGGGGGCTCCATGTTATACACTGTTCATTGCTGACTTGCTCATTGATACATTGATTTAGTCTAATAATATAGAATTGTACTTTTCTTTTTCCCTTTTCTACTTCGGTATAGTTACTTTACCCAGTCAAGCATTCCTAATTTGCCTACTGTGTGTTTTATTCTGTTTAAACTGTCATTTATGCTAACCTGTAATAATAGATTAAGCGTGTTTCTCACTAACCGGGCATATGTGTTCATTTATTGGCAATACCTCACAGCCAGGCAAAAGGTATTTTACATCTGTGTAGTTACTTGCGTTCAAAGTTTTTTATTTCAACCAGCTGTGCCAGAGGGGCCGAGGCTGTTCTTGGGATTAAAGCAGTGGTTTCTTCTAGGGTGGCGGTATATTTATCTCACGCAATGAATACACCCCTCACATTTTTGTAACTATTTTATTATATTTTTTCATGTGATAACACTGAAGAAATGACACTTTGCTACAATGTAAAGTAGTGAGTGTACAGCTTGTATATCAGTGTAAATTTGCTTTACCCTCAAAATAGCTCAACACACAGCTATTAACCAATTAAGCCCCAGGACCATTTGACTGGTTAAAGACCGGGCAATTCGACACTGCGTTGCTTTAACTGACAATTGCGCGGTCGTGCGACATGGTTTCTAAAAAAAAATCCGTCCTTTTTAGGGATTGCGACATTATGGCGGACACATTATTGTGGACACATCGAACACTTTTGACACCATTTTGGGACCATTGTAATTTTTACAGCGATCAGTGCTATAAAAATACACTGATTACTGTAAAAATGACACTAGCAGTGAAAGGGTTAACCTGTAGGGGGCGCTGAAGGGGTTAAGTGTGTCCTAGGGAGTGCTTGTAACTGTTAGGGGGCGGGGCTTGCCGTGACACGTCACTGATCGTTGTTCCCAATGACAGGGAACACGATCAGGGACAGTGTCACCTAGGCAGAACTGGGAGATGTTGTGTTTACACTAACATCTCTCCGTTCTTCAGCTCTGTGACCCGATCGCGGGATACCAGCGGCGATCAGGTCCCTGGGTCCCGCGAGCATGGTCACGGAGCACACGGCAGGGTTGCAAGTGCGTCGCCGCCGGCGCGCGTGACCACACGGCTCGCAAATTAAAGGGGACGTACCTGTATGACCATTTGTGCAGCCATGCCATTCTGTCAACATACATCATCGTGCGCTGGTCGGGAACCGTTTAATGTCTAAACTGCTGGCAACAAAAGTGAGTACACAAACAATATACAAAATTTGTATATATAACACCGCGCTACCCACATATACATACAAATGGCAGCCAACACCACAGAATCAGATCAATTCTGCAGGCAAATAAACATGGAAAACAAAAAAGTGTAGTGCTAAATATATGTGAGACAATAAAAAAGAACTGTAAATACAGATCTAAGAATCACGAGATGATAACACCATAAGTGCTCAAAAGTCAGCGAATAATGACATGAAAAATGTGAAATTCCAAATCAATTAGTCCAACCAAAAGTGACTTAGTGTTTGAAAAAATATAAATTGAAATTTGATAGTAGATCCACCACCAATGTAAATGGGTGGCTTACCAGAGAAAATGGACCCAATTAAGCATATACTTAATAGGTCATATAGGCTTAAAGGTAACGGTGTCCCTGCTCCAAAGCAATTTGAATAACGGACAGGGATATGGTTTCCACTGCGGTGCAGTATATGGTATAACGATGGAAGAAGATAACCAATAGCAGCCAGTGATGACAATAGGCATATACCAGTATCAAAAGGTCCAGAGGCTCAGAGTGTAGGAAGAATAAAAGAGAAAACGAGGGTGCACATAGTGTAAAACTGTATAAATGATTTACTTGGCAGCAAATAATAAAGTATACACTCACATTTCAGCAGATAAAATCAGGCATGTAACACATGAGAAGTAGGGTCAGCGGGTCCTGACATGTTTCGATCATTAGATCATCATCTGGGGTACTGAAAAGTGAGTACACCCCTAAGTGAAAATGTCCAAATTGGGCCCAAGTTTCCATTTCCCCTTCCTGGTTTCATGTGACTCCTTAGTGTTACAAGGTCTCAGGTGTGATTAGGGAGCAGGTGTGTTAAATTTGGTGTTATCACTCTCACTCTGTCATACTGGTCACTGGAAGTTCTACATGGCACCTCATGGCAAAGAACCTTCTGAGGATCTGAAAAAAAATATTATTGCTCTATATAAAGATGGCCTAGGCTATAAGAAGATTTCCAAAACCCTGAAATTGTGCTGCAGCTCGTTGGCCAAGACCATACAGCGGTTTTAGGCCTCGTACACACGATCAAATCTGTCTGCTGGAAACAGTCTGCTAGACCGTTTCAGCAGACAGATTTGATCGCGTGTACGGGCAAGCAGACGGATTTGGCCACCCGACAGATTTCAAAGCATGCTTTGAAATCTGTCGGCTGGGAACCCGTCCGCCCGACATGTCTGCTGGTTAGTACGCTAACCAGCAGACATGTCTTCTCGCACACGCGCCGACACGCGGAAGTGTTTTACTTCCTGGTGCGGTAACGTCAATGTCACCGCCACCGCCACGTCACCAACACGTCAGCACGCTGTCTGCTGGCGGGGATTTTGGTTTGCTCGTGTGTACACGCGAGCAAACCAAAATGCCAGCAGACAGATTTGTTCAAATCGGTCGGACAGACCGTTTTGAACAAATCTATTTACTCGTGTGTACGAGGCCTAACAGGACAGATTACACTCAGGCCTCGCTGTGGTCGACCAAAGAAGTTCATGTGTTCAGCGTCATATCCAGAGGTTGCCTTTGGGAAATAAACGTATGAGTGCTGCCAGCATTGCTGCAGAGGTTAAAGGGGTGGGGGTCAGCCTGTCAGTGCTCAGACCATACGCCACACACTGCATCAAATTTATCTGCATGGCTGTCGTTCCATAAGGATGATGCACAAAAAAGCCTGCAAACAGTTTGCTGAAGACAAGCAGACTAAGGACATGGATAACTGGAACCATGTCCTGTGGTCTGATGAGAAGATAAACTTATTTGGTCCAGATGGGGTCAAGCATGCGTTTTGGCAACCAGGTGAGGAGTACAAAAACAAGTGTGTCTTGCCTACAGACAAGCATGGTGGTGGGAGTGTCATGGTCTGTGGTTGCATGAGCGCTTCCGGCACTGGGGAGCTACAGTTCATTGAGGGAACCGTGAATGCCAACATGTTCTGTGACATACTGAACCAGAGCATGATCCCCTCCTTTTGGAGACTGGGCCGCAGGGCAATATTCCAACATGATAACGACCCCAAACACACCTCCAAGACGACCACTGCCTTGCTAACGAGGTTGAGGGTAAAAGTGATGGACTGGCCAAGCATGTCTCCAGACCTAAACCCTATTGAAAATCTGTGGGGCATCCTCAAACGGAAGGTGGAGGAGTGCAAGGTCTCTAATTTTACCAACTCTGTGTCGTCATGGAGGAGTGGAAGAGGACTCCAGTGGCAACCTGTTAAGCTGTAATGATCTCCATGCCCAAGAGGGTTAGGGCAGTGCTGGAAAATAATGGTGGCCACACAAAATATAGACACTTTGATCCAAATTTGGACATTTTTACTTAGGGGTGTATTCACTTTTGTTGCCAGACATTTAGACATTAATAGTTGTGTGTTATTTTGAAGAGACAGCAAATTTACACTGTTAAACAAGCTGTACACTCAGTACTTTACATTGTAGCAAAGTGTAATTTCTTCAGTGTTGTCACATGAAAAGATATTTACAAAAATGTGAGGGGTGTACTCACTTTTGTGAGATACTGTATTTGTGTATGTATATATATATATACATATATATATATATACAGTATATATATATATATATATGTATATTGCATTTTATTACTGCATGGTATCTAGTTAACAAAGTTTTTTAAGGATCTAGAAAAAACAATGGGCCAGATTCACAGAGCGACAGGAGATGCGCGGCATAAGTCTAATTTTGCGCATGCGTTTCGATACTCCGCATCCCCAAAACGAGATACGCAAGAAATCTACTTTTTTTTGTCTAGCGTAATTTCGTTAGGCGCATCCGTCCGCGCAAAAATGCGCTAGACACACCATTGATTTGCTATTCAAATATGCTAATGAGGGAGTTACGGGGATCCACAAAAGAACGTTGGTGCAGCGCACGCTACGCGCTGTGCGCAACACCTGCACGGCCTGTCTAAAATTAGACCATATAAAAGGTGGTCTAAAATTAGACAATTCGTCTACATGTCAGATAAATCAACACTGTTAGTGAGGAGCAGAGCAGTCACACGTGTTGCCCAACAATCTGTATGCCAACATGCCAGGGACATCCTCGCTCATAGCTATACTACTGACTTTAGACGAGCAAAGAAGGAGGAGGGCACAGGAGAGGATATACCGCACCCGCATAGACCTCTTTGGCATGAGTGATTCTGAGGTGTATCGCATCTTCAGATTCACCCCTCATGCCATCCTGGAATTAACCATAACCTTGCAGGATGACATCACCAGCCCAACACACCGCTCACATGCAGTGCAGCCACTGGTCAAGGTCCTGGCAACACTCCATTTCCTTGCCAGTGGCTCTTTTCAAAGAACAAGTGGAGTGGTGGCTGGGATGTCACAATCCTACGTGAGCAGATGTGTGCACCAGGTTGTCCCTGCAATCCTCAGACGAATGGCCAACCAAATCATCAAACCAACCACTGAGGAGCTGCGGCTGAAGGCAATGACAGATTTCTACAGAATTGCCAGATTCCCACGCACCGTGGGGGCCATTGATTGCACACATGTGGCACTCCAGCCCCCCCATGAGACATAGCACATATACCGCAATCGGAAGCATTGGCACTCCATCAACGTACAGGTGATAGTCTATGCCCAAGGCCTCATATGGCACGTCCGTGCCAAACACCCCGGATCCAGCCATGACAGCTACATATACAATCAGAGCCCCATCCGAATGGAATTCGAACAGAACGTGTATGGGGACGCCTGGCTGGTTGGTGAGTGACATGGGTGGCAGGCATGACTGTCCCTCCCATGATGCACACATCACAAGGGGCACATGCATGACTAACATCCTCCTGTGTTTTTCCTTACAGGTGACTCTGCATATGCACTGGGACCCCATGCTGACATGACTCCTATGCCTGGGAATCCAACCCAACCCCCAGGAGAGGAAAGATACAATGAAGCCCACGCCCAAACACGTGCAGTGGTGGAGCGCACCTTTGGCCTCCTGAAGTCACGTTTCCGATGCCTGGATAAGTCTGGGGGGACCCTGTTGTATTCCCCCAACTTCGTGTGCCAGATCATTGGTGCATGTTGCATTCTGCACAACTTCGCAGTGAGAAAGGGCCTGCAGATTGACCTACGTGATGACCTGACCCCTGAACCAAACAATCCCCCCCTAACCGAGGTTACCCCGTCTTCTGAGGGAAGAGCAGCCAGGAGACAGCTCACATTAGGCATCTTTGCACGTTAAACACACACATTAATCATGGCACAATGAGAATGCATGCATGCACACCACTGTGGTCCCTAGCACAGACACATCACATCCTCACCTAATTGGATTAGCACAAGCCCACCATGTTGGGCTTGTGAGCAGCAACGCCACGCCACGGCTCCAATTATGTCACTGTACATCCATACACCATTCACACGGTCCTGGGAATCACTTCTACCTGGTCCTGGGGAACCCTTCTCCACCAAAATTGAGGGTGACACCCCTTTGCCGGCAGGAATATCACCCCCACATTCCAAAAACATTCACATCACAAAAAAAAATGTCCAGAAAAAAAAAAAAAGGGGAAAAAAAAAGGGGAAAAACAAATTAATGCCGCTGGCGTGAGCCACGCCAGGGCCGCCCACGGCCACGGCCCCGGCTGCTCAGGGGAGACTCATGGGGAGGGGGGGGAATCCGGGGAAGGAGGAGCAGCCCCTGGTCTCTGCCCACCTGGCGGCCTGCCCTCCAAGGCCACGGCAATTCTGTTCAGGCCAGCACCTAGTGTTGCCGTGTTGGCCTGGATAGCCTGGGTGAGGGCCCTCACATCCTGCCCAACGTCTGCTGTTGTAGTCTGCAGTACGTTTAGGCAGTTTGTAAGAGCCCGGGAGTGGCAGTCCAGGTCCCCAAGCGTATCCTTTATGGAGGACAGGCTCTCCTCCATCCGCCCCAAGGTCTGGCTGACCTGGCCCAGATGGCGGGTCTGAAGGGCCTGGTCCCTTCTCAGATTGGCGGGCAGAAGCTCAGACACCCCACTGGTCTTCTGGGACAACTTCCTGCCTCCAGCTGAGGCTTGTGGCCGGGGAGAAGTGGAGGCCCTTGGGAGAGGAGCCCTGTTGGGGGAGGAGTGGGAGGGGCTAGCCCTTATGGAGGGCTGGCTGCTGCCAGCCAGAGAGGAAGACTCCTTTCAAAAATAGCAATCCACTGGCTGACATGACATCCTCCTCCTCCTCAAACTCCTCCTCCTCAACCTCCTCCTCTTCAACCTCCTCCGAGGACTCCGGCCTTGTCGGGGGGTCCTCATCAGGCTGTTGTCCCTGGGATGTTGCGGTCAGCCCAGAGGAGATGCCCAGCACACCTCCTGCTCATCTGTGGATGACACAAAACATTCACAGGTTGGAGGATCCACACACTTGCCACATATTCCCTTTCACCCCCTCCCCCACACATGCTACACACCTGATAGGGAAAAAAAACCTTACCTGGCATCACGCCTTCATGACTTGAGTCATAGCCGGGCAGGCCCTCCACCTGTTGTCTATGAAAGGTCTGGGCCACTGCACGCTCCTCCGCTGTCAGCCTAACAGGGCATGGTGGGCCCCCTCCTGTGCCCCTGGCATGGGCTAACATTTTGGCCAGCTTCTTTCTGACCAGACGCCAGAGGTCATTGATTTTCTTTTCAATCACCGACCGTGTTCGGGTCCCCCCCCCGATGCATTCACCTGGTCGGTAATGTTCTGCAAGATATCACGCCTCCTGGTCGGGGTGGTGTTGACACTCTCCGGGCCGTGGAGGTAGAGCCCATATTGGGAAATGGCCCGGGCAAGAATTTGTTTCTCCCCCAAAGTAAAATTTAACTTCCTCTTTCTCTCCGTCATACTCACAAAAACTCTCTCCCAAACAATCAGCAAAAATCACTCACAAAAACAATCAGCAAAAATCACTCACAAAAACAAACAAAACAAAATAAAGTTGCGCTGCTGAAGTGTGAAGAAAGAAAGGAAGCAGCCAGCACTAACAGTGAAACACCCTGTGAGTACACAATAAAAGAAAAATAAGTGCAGCGCTAGTGGGCATGGGTTTGCATGAAGCAATGTAGACCAATCCCATTTACATGGGTAACATTATAATGATGTAGTCCAAAAACAAGAAAATATATAAAGGGTGGTGAAACCCTATATGCAAACAGGTGAAGTGTAAATAACAAAACAAGTCCTTCAAATCAAAGCAGGCAAGTCTTCATATAGAGCACTCGTGTCCACCGCTCATATGTTGATAGTGAGACTGATGGTGCCCGTGATCAGCACGGATGGGCATACAGGTAAACCAAACATGTAAATGAAAAAAGATGGGTACTCTTACCACAAATGATGGACACATATGCCAGGAGCAATGTGTCAGATGCGCGTGTAAGAGCTCCTCGGATGGACGGCTCTATAGGGAATGATGATTCAAAAGGTTGTGGATCTTTCCCAGGAATCATAGGGTCCAAGATGGAGAGTAGTTCCAAGATCTCAGATGGAGTAACACTCGTATGTATCCAAAAAAAGAGAAAAACTCCACATGGTGTAGTTTGTTTTAAGAAAGGTAAGCCTTTATTAGGCTGAGAAATGGTAAAACAATAAAAGCAGAAATAAAAATGTAGATGCCAGTACTCTGGAGAAGATCTGGCACACGTATGATCACATGTGTATAAAAGCGCGTGGTAGTTGGGTATGAGGAAGCTATGTACCCGACATGTTTTCGAGCTAATGCTCATCGACAGGGGCATGGCTCCTTCACCCACTCCACGCTATATATATAATGAAAGGGACAGTTCACTGTGTCCAAAAGCAGCTGCAATCAATTCATTAGAATTAACCATACTAATTAACTACGCCCACTGGTGTCTGCAGACAACAGCTATAGTTAGGCTTGTCCAGCCGTATGATGATCCCATTGTGTGCATTCATTGGTCAAAATGAGTGGAAGTGACCTGACTAGTGAGGATCATGGGAAATGGCCATTGCGTCAGGCAAAGCATCAGCCTATGGGAGATCTACTACGAGTGTGTGTTAATGCGTCCCTATGTGGGGATGCGACGCGGTGCGTCATCAGCCTGAGTAGCCTGTGGAAACTAGACAGGGAGGCGTGAACGAGGAGACGTACATCCGCGCGACTCCACGACTCGATGAATGAACAACACAGCAACACGACGCAATACGTCACCATCACATCCCCGCGTAAGGGCGCAACGTGGTGCGTCATCAAACGGTGCGACCTATAGGAAATAGGAAGAGGGATGTAAACAGTGGTTGACGTGCGTGGAGAGGCGTGCGTCAGCGTGGCAACCCGACGCGATGACGGAACAAAGCGACGAGTTGTTCCATTCGCTCAGATTATGACTCTATATTAGAAAGGCACTTTGAGCGAGCAAGAGAACAGGGGGACCCGCGTTCAATATACCTCAATGACCCAACAAGTCATGAGAGAAAAAAATTGGATGTTTAATCATGTGCTTCGAAGAAGGTGGACATATGTGATTCGATGACATTACTAGGGGAATGAGCATGTGTATTCGGATCCTGTTAATAGAATGTGTGTATATAAAAATGACATGTTATACTGCATCTATGGGTAATTAACCCATGATTAGGGCAATGTTATTAGGTCAAACTGTAGATCATGTTTAACCACTTCGTTACCGAGCCTGTTTTTCAGATTCGGTGCTTACGAGACTAAAACTGTTTTTTTTGCTAGAAAATTATTTAAAACCCCCAACATTATATATATTTTTTTTTCTAACACCCTAGAGAATAAAATGGCGGTCATTGCAATACTTTTTCTCACACTATTTGCGCAGCGGTCTTACAAGCGCACTTTTTTGGAAAAAATTCACTTTCTTGAATTAAAAAATAAGACAACAATAAATTTGGCCCAATTTTTTTATATATTTTGAAAGATAATGTTACGCCGAGTAAAATGATACCCAACATGTCACGCTTAAAAATTGCGCCCGCTCGTGCATGGCGTCAAACTTTTACCCTTAAAAATCTCGATAGGCGACGTTTAAAAAATTCTACAGGTTGCATTTTTTGAGATGCAGAGGAGGTCTAGGGCTAGAATTATTGCTCTCGCTCTAACGATCGCGGCGATACCTCACTTGTGTGTTTGAACACCGTTTTCATATGCGGGCGCTACTAGCGTATGCGTTTGCTTCTGCGCGCGAGCTCGTCGGGACGGGGCACTTTAAAAAAAAAAATTTTTCGTTTTCGTTTTTATTTCTATTTATTTTATAATGTTTAACACTGAAAAAAATTATCACTTTTATTCCTATTACAAGGAATGTAAACATCCCTTGTAATAGAAAAAAGCATGACAGGTCCTCTATATATGAGATCTGGGGGTCAAAAATACCTCAGATCTCATATTCAGGCTTAAATGCAAAAAAAAAAAAGAAAAAAAAAAAAAAAAAAAAGTCAAAATGTAAACAAATTAAATGTCTCTTAAGAGGCTGGGCGGAAATGACGTTTTGACGTCACTTCCGCCCAGCAGAGGTATGGGGACGGCTGAGGGACATTTTTTCCCTCAGTCGCATCCCCGGACAGCCAGCAACAGGACCCGATCGCCTCCGCCGCTACCGACGGCTACGGTAAGCGGCGAAGGCGCGGGAGAGCGGCGGGAGGGGGGGGGCACCCTCTCCCGCCGCCGGTAACGGCGATCTCGCGGCGAATCCGCCGCGATGACCGCCGTTATCGTAAACAGGACCGCCCCACGAAGAGATGGATATCTCGGTTGTGGCAGCAGCTGCTGCCGTTACCGAGATATCCATCTTCAAAAAGATGACGTCTTTGGACGTGGGGCGGAAATGAAGTGGTTAATGAGCAAAAAAGAATAAAAAATTGGTGTGTGGCAGAAATACTCCACATGTTAGGCCCATTGATAATAGGAGGGTCGAATCATTCCCATCAATAACTCAGAATTTATCAATTGCAGTGCGTGACACAGTCAATTGTCAATATCAGGTCTTAACACGTATTTAGGAGATACATCAAACAAGTACATAGATATACATGAATTATACATATAATCTCAACTCCACAAATTCATGTACAAAAACACGGTGGAAAAATATTAGTCAAGTCCACTGAGATCAGGTAATATTAAGATCTGTTAATAAAAGCGTTAATGTCCCACTCTATATTTAACCCATAAGGTGAGAAGCAGCGAAGCTGATATATCCAGAACATTTCTAGTTGGGATACTCCTCTAACCCTTGATTCACCTCTCCAGTGAGGGGTGAATTTATCTATGACCTGAAAGCTGGTTCCTGTAGGGTTTTTATTATGGCATTCCAAGTAGTGTTTAGGCACACTGTGATTAGTTTTACCTTTCCTGATACGAGTGATATGTTCATTCACTCTAATTGCAAAGGTACGTATGGTCCTGCCTACATACTGTTTCTTACATGGACATGTAAGAAGATAGACTATGTATTTAGTGTGGCAGGTGACAAAAGATTTGATCTGGTAGGTGGTGGCCGTTACAGTTGAGGTAAAGTTATATATCTTTCTATTTGTTAAGGTGTTAAGCAAACAGACATTGCATGTTCTACAGGCATGGAAGCCTTTTACTTCCGGAAAAAACAAGGGTTTAGTCGGGGGGTCTGACACGTTAGGGGCTAACTGGTTTCTCAAAGACTTTGCCCCTCTGAATATTACACTCGATTTGTCAGGCAAAGCCGGGCCCAAAAGGGGGTCACATTGGAGCACATTCCAGTGACGATTTAAAATCCCTTTTAGCTGTTTGTGTTGTACAGAGTATTGAGTAATAAAGGCCCATTTGAACTTATTATCAGGCGTTCGTTTCGGCTTTTCCTTAATGATGGATGCCCTATCAAGGTTGGAGACCCGTTCTATATCACTATCAATAGCTGTGGGTAGATATCCTTTCTCAAGGAATCTAAGCCTGAGTGTTTGTGCTTGTGTATGGAAATCAGCTATGTCTGTGCAATTCCTCCTGATCCGAAGTAGCTGGCTATAGGGGACAGATCTAAGCCAAGAACTGTGATGGCAACTGTCGGTAGAGATGTAGCCATTCCTGTCGGTTGGTTTAAAGAATGTTTTCGTCACAAACTGATTGTCTTTTACTGAAATCTCCAAATCAAGAAAGTGAATACTGTGAGTACTTAAATCGTAGGTTAAAATGATACCCAAAAAAAGTATAACAGAGACACCAATGATTATAAAACAGGAGTAATTTTTACTTGGCAAAAAAAAGACACCTTAGTACCACCAGGTGACACGACTTCCAGTCAAATGGATACGACAATCCCAACGGGTATAGGTCCTACACCTAGGACTCTATTACCAACTCCTCTGCCCCTCATCGCCAAAAAGCCTGATATACCCTCCACTTCTAAAAAGACCTTTTCAGGAAATACATCTAGAGGTAACTCTAGAGGTAGAGGTGGGAGGGGTAGAGGGAGGGGGCCATACCACACATCAAATGATAATCATAATTATACAGACTACCATGGGGGTGACAATGCTCACTATAGGAGGGACAGATCCCCCCGAGATGCCCCCACTCGTGATAGGTCCCCGCCTGATTCAAGGGACAAATGGTATGGTTATCATCATGAACATCACTACCATAATCGCACCCCGGTTCGTACGTATAACAGGTTTTCACCATTACGAGATGCTCACTTTAATGATGAGAACACCAGACATCACTCCTACATAGAAAAAGAGTATGATCAATACAACAGATCCCCCTATTCATACAACCATTCACGACCTATGCCTTCCCAGAGTGGGGATTTTCCCAGGGTCCCCATGAGTATCAAAAGATGTGCAGACGGAAACGAGGCACTAGAGGGGGGAGGCGCACCAGGAAAAAAAAGCAAACCTTAGATGCCAATGGCATTTTTAACCTTAGTAAAGGAGAATTTTCAGAGGCAGAAATTAGAACCTTGGATAAGGGACTAAAATTTGCCCCCTCTAAGCAGTTGAACAAGTTCGACACCTTTGTCGATGTTCAAAAATTTGTTCGTAAGTTAAACATTCAAAGATTTTTCCTATCAAACCCAAGCCAATCTAAACAACTTGTAAATCCACCTGGAGCACCCATTCATTCAGGTCTGTCTAATCCCTCCCTATTTAACCCATCCAATACTACCTCTTCATCAATTAAGGTCTTTAGAGACCTAGTTCTCAAAGATCTAGAAACCTTGAAAAAAACGCACATACGATCATCCTGACATCAAACTTGGACTCAAATCCCTGTGTGAATGCAAGGATTTGATTATACGCCCCGCAGATAAGGGGGGAGGTCTGGTCATTCTTGATAAGAGTGATTACCATGTAGAAATGTGCCGTATCTTGGATGACACCAGTACTTATTCTCAGCTGTCCCAAGATCCCACCAAAAAATTACACAAGGCACTGTTGGGCCTAATAAATAAAGGTTTCTCGGATGGGATTATAGATAAAAAAGAAAAAGAATACTTGGTACCCGTTGTACCTCGCATACCTGTCATGTACTATCTTCCGAAAATTCATAAGAACATCACTAACCCTCCTGGCCGCCCAATTGTAAGTGGAATCAACTCTGTCACATCCAGAATTGGTAGATACATTGATTTCTATCTCCAGCCTTTAGTTCAACGGGTCCCCTCCTTTTTAAAGGACACGGGTGACACCTTACGCAGACTACAATCCATAGACTACCAAAGTGGATGTATTCTGGTAACCGCGGATGTAACATCGTTATACACGTGCATTCCGCACAATTTGGGTTTTCAAGCAGTGGAACGATATCTATCCACTAGTGATCTAATCCCTAAGATCCAACAACAGTTCATTATGGACTTGTTGCGATTTGCGACCCAGAGTAACTACTTTTGGTATAATGAAAAATTCTTCCTCCAAACAAGAGGTGTCGCCATGGGGGCCAAGTTTGCCCCTAGTTTGGCGAATCTCTATATGGCTCAGTGGGAGGAGGATGTCGTCTATGCCCTACAGCGACCAGAGGTGATGCTGTGGGCAAGATATATAGACGACATCCTCCTCCTATGGCAGGGAGATGAGGAATCTCTCCATGACTTCATGGTGACTCTCAATGACAATGAGATGGGTATCATTTTAACCTACGATTTAAGTACTCACAGTATTCACTTTCTTGATTTGGAGATTTCAGTAAAAGACAATCAGTTTGTGACGAAAACATTCTTTAAACCAACCGACAGGAATGGCTACATCTCTACCGACAGTTGCCATCACAGTTCTTGGCTTAGATCTGTCCCCTATAGCCAGCTACTTCGGATCAGGAGGAATTGCACAGACATAGCTGATTTCCATACACAAGCACAAACACTCAGGCTTAGATTCCTTGAGAAAGGATATCTACCCACAGCTATTGATAGTGATATAGAACGGGTCTCCAACCTTGATAGGGCATCCATCATTAAGGAAAAGCCGAAACGAACGCCTGATAATAAGTTCAAATGGGCCTTTATTACTCAATACTCTGTACAACACAAACAGCTAAAAGGGATTTTAAATCGTCACTGGAATGTGCTCCAATGTGACCCCCTTTGGGCCCGGCTTTGCCTGACAAATCGAGTGTAATATTCAGAGGGGCAAAGTCTTTGAGAAACCAGTTAGCCCCTAACGTGTCAGACCCCCCGACTAAACCCTTGTTTTTTCCCGAAGTAAAAGGCTTCCATGCCTGTAGAACATGCAATGTCTGTTTGCTTAACACCTTAACAAATAGAAAGATATATAACTTTACCTCAACTGTAACGGCCACCACCTACCAGATCAAATCTTTTGTCACCTGCCACACTAAATACATAGTCTATCTTCTTACATGTCCATGTAAGAAACAGTATGTAGGCAGGACCATACGTACCTTTGCAATTAGAGTGAATGAACATATCACTCGTATCAGGAAAGGTAAAACTAATCACAGTGTGCCTAAACACTACTTGGAATGCCATAATAAAAACCCTACAGGAACCAGCTTTCAGGTCATAGATAAATTCACCCCTCACTGGAGAGGTGAATCAAGGGTTAGAGGAGTATCCCAACTAGAAATGTTCTGGATATATCAGCTTCGCTGCTTCTCACCTTATGGGTTAAATATAGAGTGGGACATTAACGCTTTTATTAACAGATCTTAATATTACCTGATCTCAGTGGACTTGACTAATATTTTTCCACCGTGTTTTTGTACATGAATTTGTGGAGTTGAGATTATATGTATAATTCATGTATATCTATGTACTTGTTTGATGTATCTCCTAAATACGTGTTAAGACCTGATATTGACAATTGACTGTGTCACGCACTGCAATTGATAAATTCTGAGTTATTGATGGGAATGATTCGACCCTCCTATTATCAATGGGCCTAACATGTGGAGTATTTCTGCCACACACCAATTTTTTATTCTTTTTTGCTCATTAAACATGATCTACAGTTTGACCTAATAACATTGCCCTAATCATGGGTTAATTACCCATAGATGCAGTATAACATGTCATTTTTATATACACACATTCTATTAACAGGATCCGAATACACATGCTCATTCCCCTAGTAATGTCATCGAATCACATATGTCCACCTTCTTCGAAGCACATGATTAAACATCCAATTTTTTTCTCTCATGACTTGTTGGGTCATTGAGGTATATTGAACGCGGGTCCCCCTGTTCTCTTGCTCGCTCAAAGTGCCTTTCTAATATAGAGTCATAATCTGAGCGAATGGAACAACTCGTCGCTTTGTTCCGTCATCGCGTCGGGTTGCCACGCTGACGCACGCCTCTCCACGCACGTCAACCACTGTTTACATCCCTCTTCCTATTTCCTATAGGTCGCACCGTTTGATGACGCACCACGTTGCGCCCTTACGCGGGGATGTGATGGTGACGTATTGCGTCGTGTTGCTGTGTTGTTCATTCATCGAGTCGTGGAGTCGCGCGGATGTACGTCTCCTCGTTCACGCCTCCCTGTCTAGTTTCCACAGGCTACTCAGGCTGATGACGCACCGCGTCGCATCCCCACATAGGGACGCATTAACACACACTCGTAGTAGATCTCCCATAGGCTGATGCTTTGCCTGACGCAATGGCCATTTCCCATGATCCTCACTAGTCAGGTCACTTCCACTCATTTTGACCAATGAATGCACACAATGGGATCATCATACGGCTGGACAAGCCTAACTATAGCTGTTGTCTGCAGACACCAGTGGGCGTAGTTAATTAGTATGGTTAATTCTAATGAATTGATTGCAGCTGCTTTTGGACACAGTGAACTGTCCCTTTCATTATATATATAGCGTGGAGTGGGTGAAGGAGCCATGCCCCTGTCGATGAGCATTAGCTCGAAACATGTCGGGTACATAGCTTCCTCATACCCAACTACCACGCGCTTTTTATACACATGTGATCACGTGTGCCAGATCTTCTCCAGAGTACTGGCATCTACATTTTTATTTCTGCTTTTATTGTTTTACCATTTCTCAGCCTAATAAAGGCTTACCTTTCTTAAAACAAACTACACCATGTGGAGTTTTTCTCTTTTTTTGGATACATACGAGTGTTACTCCATCTGAGATCTTGGAACTACTCTCCATCTTGGACCCTATGATTCCTGGGAAAGATCCACAACCTTTTGAATCATCATTCCCTATAGAGCCGTCCATCCGAGGAGCTCTTACACGCGCATCTGACACATTGCTCCTGGCATATGTGTCCATCATTTGTGGTAAGAGTACCCATCTTTTTTCATTTACATGTTTGGTTTACCTGTATGCCCATCCGTGCTGATCACGGGCACCATCAGTCTCACTATCAACATATGAGCGGTGGACACGAGTGCTCTATATGAAGACTTGCCTGCTTTGATTTGAAGGACTTGTTTTGTTATTTACACTTCACCTGTTTGCATATAGGGTTTTGTAACATCCCTGCTACGCAACTACAGTAAACAGTTGGTTTTAAAACTATAGAGGTCTCTCAGGTACAACCACCACTTCTCACTCAGAGTAATCAGAGAGATTGGGGTTAATTCATCACAACCTCTAGTGAATAACCAACTGAGAGACTGCAGAGGCTTATTCCCTTATAACCAAGTACCTCAGGGGAAAACAGGGTTGTATCTCTGATACACACAAGGTAGTACTACAAATCTACAAGCACAGACTATAGTATGTGGTACTTGCGGTTAGGAGAGTAAAGCCTGGTATGCTGGTGGTCCCGGAGGGGGTGTAGAGCGAACTGTGGTGTCCACTGAGGTTCAGAGCGGGTACAGCAAAGTGGCGTGAAAGGGGTTCTCAGGACAGCAGGCGTCCTTTCGCAATGGGGGAAGCAAGAGATAAATCCGGGTCACAAGCCGTGGTCAGGTGTTGGAGAAGTCACAGGTATCCGAAGTCCAAGCCGGGTCAAGGTTTCAGGCAAACAGCAGTCCAGAAAGCAAAGCCAAGGGTCAAAAGCCGGGGTCAGTCAAGGAGCTTAATATATAAGCAGTTTGCTTTAACACAGACAGGGAGATCAAACCAAAATGAACTGACACTGCTCTGTAAGTGAGGTAGGGCTTTATAGGTTGGCTAACTGGTTAAGCTGTGTCAGCTGTAGCAAGAATCTCAGGTGTGGAAGGTAATGAAATCCAGCTAAGGTGAACATTCCATTCAGCACCACCATAGCTGGAAAGCAACATTAATTTCTAATTCAACAGTGGCTGAGAGGTAAGGGTTTGGGCTGGTAACAAAGAGGTCCCAGGTTCAATTCCACCCTAAGCCACCTGGAGCACGGCCACGCCTCGCCGTCTGCCTGACACGATAGGGATCGTGACAGGTTTCACCACCCTTTATATATTTTCTTGTTTTTGGACTACATCATTATAATGTTACCCATGTAAATGGGATTGGTCTACATTGCTTCATGCAAACCCATGCCCACTAGCGCTGCACTTATTTTTCTTTTATTGTGTACTCACAAAAACAAGCAGGAAAAATCACTCACAAAAACAAGCAGGAAAAATCAAGCAAGAAAACAAACGAACAAAAAACTATCAACCAAAAACTCTCAGGCCTCGTACACACGAGGGGATATGTCCGCTGAAAACGGTCCGATGGACCGTTTCAGCAGACATCTCCGCTCGTGTGTATGGGCTAGCGGACAGATTTGTCCACCCGACAGATTTCAAAGCAAGCTTTGAAATCTATCCAACATGTCTGCTGGTTAGTACACTTACCAGCAGACATGTCGTCCCGCACCGCCGCCGCGCCGCCGCCGAATGTATTCGGCGCATGCGCGGAAGTGTTTTACTTCCTGGTGCGGTGACGTAGCGGTGACGTGGCGGCGTCAACGTCACCGCCACGTCACCGCGCCGTCCGGCGGCGGGGAATTTGATCCGATGGTGTGTACACGCCATCGGATCAAACTCCCGATCGAACATATCCGATGGAAATGGTCCGCGGACCGTTTTCATCGGATAAGTCCGATGGTGTGTACGAGGCCTCACAAGCAGTCACCAAAAATCACTTACAAATATCTTCTAACAAACACTAAATCACACAGTCCACAAATATCACAAAGACAAACCACAACACAACTAACAACAGAACAAAAGCACCTTGCTGTATAGGGAGGGATACAAAGGGATGTACTTTTGCAAAGGAAGTGCGTTTCTGTCTGTCTATTTATGCTGTCTGCGTAGTTCATGATTTTGCCCTAGTCCACTTCCAATTTCACTGATTGCGCTGTTCCCGAGTTGGGAGCATGCGCACAGAGGTGCTGACATGGTCTGCTTCAAGTGCGCATGCGCGAGCCGGCCGACCCTTCATTTGCATGGGGTCACGGCTCATTTCAATGTAACATGCCCACATCCTTCCCAATTTGTATTACTCCGCCTTGCGCCTCAGAAATAACGTTGCGCAGGCGCTAATTTATGCGTAAAACCGACGAGAATAGGGTGATTGTGCCGCTACATTGCGCCAGTCTAACGTAAAGGCGGTGCGCTACGCCGGTCCAATAATGCGCAGATGTACCTGAATCTGGCCCAATGTTTTTTTCAACCCGATCATTAAAACGGCCTTGCCTACACACGATCGTGAAAAAAAATGCTCTAGAAAAGCGCGGTGACGTACAGCATGTACAACGGCACTATAAAGAGGAAGTTCCATGCAGATGGCACCACCCTTTGTGCTGCTTTAGCTGATTTCCTCTTTGTAAAAGACGATTCACACTTTTCTGTCTGTTACAGTGTGATGTATGTGCTTACTCTATTACGAATGGTAGTTACCAGAACGAGCGCTCCCATCTCATAATTTGCTTCTGAGAATGCGTGGATTTTTCACATCGTTAAAGCCCACACACGACCATTTTTTACAACCTGAAAAACAAAAAAGTTAAAAACTTAGTTAAAAAATAGAGCATGTTCGAATTTTTTTTTGCCCTTTTTTTTTTTCTGACATTAAACCCAAAAAAAAAAAAAAAAATGATCATGTGTACGCAGCATAATATCATTTTTAGATTTAAACATCACTAAAAAAAATGTAGGAAAGTCTTTTTTATGCCAAAACATACAAATGAAGAACAATTCATTTTTGTTGTCCTCACCAATCTTTCACACAAATCACTCTGCTTGATTCATTTTCCTGAAACAGGTAGCAGAGTTTATCGCAGGTGATGCAATTGATCCACCAAACTGCAGATAGATTGAAGCCATTGTCCCCATACATTGTGCATCATCTGCTATTTATTTGCTCTGAGATTATTGAATGCCATGGGAAATACTTAACTCCAAAGAATTCAGACATCTTTATTATATTTACTGGGATATCACAGCAGTATTCCCTCAATTTATAACGTGGCAAAATGCACTGTTGAAAATTGTTTAACCTTTTTCCAAATCTTTCTTCACTTTTCTGATTATAATAAGAAATACATTCAGAGTATTGAACAAAATATCAATTGCAAGCCCTATATATAGTTTCAATGTGTGGGAAAATACTTCCACACGCTATATTAAACTTATGCATGCAAGAATATCAGAATTAGTTCTGGTCATGAAGGTTTTCATTACAATGGGTAATCAAGGGACTTGAGAGGGATAACCCAGTGAACATGAGCAATTGGTTGAGCAAAGTAGCACAAAGTTGCTATTTCTGGCATTCACTTCATCAAAAACCAGAGCCCTATGCTAGATTAGGGTCTTGTATAATGTTTTTTTTTTTTTAATACATTTTTTTTTGAGAGCCCTCACAGCAAATAAGAGAAGTTCATTGAAATGGTTCACATACAATGTAAGTGTTTTTTGGGAAGTAAGATTCTCCCTTGTCCTTTGCAGCTTATTAATAATAAGCTGCATAGGATTAGGGAGGAGCTTAATTCTTAGGCCGCGTACACAAGATCAGTCCATCCGATGAGAACGGTCCAAAGGTTAACCGATGAAGCTGACTGATCGTGTTAGAACGCGTTGACGTAAAACACAACGACGTGCTGAAAAAAATGAAGTTCAATGCTTCCAAGCATGGATTTTTAACTGATGGTCGTGCCTACTAACGGTCGGTTTTGACCTATCGTTAGGCGTCCATCGGTAAATATTAAAGCAAGGTCTAATTTTTTTGACCGAAGATTAACTAACCTATGGGGCCCACACGCGATCGGTTTGGACTGATGAAAACGGTCCTTCAGGCCATTCTCATCTGATGATCCTATCGTGTGTACACGGCCTTAGAATACACTTAAAGTGTATGTAAACCCTATCAATGAACTTCCTATTAGTAGGTGCAGTTCTGTCTTGTTTTACCTTTTTGGTTTACCTTGTTCTTCTACCAAAACACCTGATTTTAAAGGTCCATAAGTCAATCCCTATGGTATTATTGTATCTATTCCATAATTCAAGGTCTGCATGGAGACAGATGTATTCTACACACACTAATGAAAGGTTTCCCATCTAGGAACTGGCAACATGCTAAAAATAGTAACTGGTGTTCTTTAAACCACTTGCGTTCTGAGTGTGATTTTAAAATTTTATTTGGTAATTTTAGCAGTCACAAACCCGTAAAAAAACATATTGTCAAGCCAAATTGTGCTCTAGTGAAGCTGTCTTGATCCTATCTGAATGTTATGCAAATAATTCACCCAATCCAATTTTTTCCTGTGTGATTTTCAATGTAGTCTTTAAAAGAGGAACAAAGCTATCCGAAAAAAAAAAATGCAAACCTTATTATTTCGGTATGTTTTACAAATATCACACTTAGGTGAGATCTTTTAAATGAATAGACTTTGACGGTTATATTTTGGTGTACATATTAGGGATGAGCTTCGTATTCGAGTCAAACTCACGTTCGATTTGAACACCGTATGTTCGATCGTTCGTCGAATTACAAAAGTTTTGGGCCGTTCGCGCTAAATTCGAGTGGCATTTCACGGCCCTTAATTCACTGCGGCATCGCAGTGCATTGCTGGCTGATGATTGGCCAAGCATGCACTATGACCTGCATGCTTGGCCAATCACAGCTTGCGAAAATTGGAGAGACATAATTGGCCAAAGCCAGGGTGGCTTTGGCCAATTATGGCTCAGGGGGTTTAGTACACGCCCCAGACTATAAAAGGCTGCCTGCAGGTCGGCCTTGTGTAGTGTGTTGCGGTGGTTAAGAGAGAGAAGACAGAGAGAGTGTGTAATTTTTAGTAGGTAGATAGAGCAGGTAGGCAGGCAGGCTAGTCAGTTAAAGTTACAATTTGTAGAGGATATATATGCATCCCAGGTGTTGTGTATATATATTTATACACTGTATAAGGTGTGTAATGCCTGTGTCCTCTGCAGTGTGCACCTAAAGCTACATGGTGTGTACTGCCTGTGTCCTCTGCAGTGTGCACCTAAACCTACGTGGTGTGTACTGCCTGTGTCCTCTGCAGTGTGCACCTAAATCTACGTGGTGTGTGTACTGCCCATGTCCTCTGCAGTGTGCACCTAAAGCTATGTGGTGTGTACTGCCTGTGTCTTCTGCAGTGTGCACCTAAAGCTACGTGGTGTGTACTGCCTGTGTCCTCTGCAGTGTGCACCTAAAGCTACGTGGTGTGTACTGCCTGTGTCCTCTGCAGTGTGCACCTAAAGCTACGTGGTGTGTGTACTGCCCATGTCCTCTGCAGTGTGCACCTAAAGCTACGTGGTGTGTGTACTGCCGGTGTCCTCTGCAGTGTGCACCTAAAGCTATGTGGTGTATGTACTGTCTGTGTCTGTGCTATTTTTCTCAAAAAAAAAAAATGCAATAAGCGTTTATCGATTGGTTTGCACAAAATCTTTAGCGTTTACCAAATAGGGGATAGTTTTATGGCATTTTTATTATTATTATTTTTAACTAGTAATGGCGGCGATCTGCGATTTTTTTTATTGGGATTGCGACATTATAGCGGACACATCGGACACTTTTGTGAAATTTTTGGGACCAATCACATTCATACAGTGAACAGTGCTATAAATATGCACTGATAACTGTATAAATGTGACTGGCAGGGAAGGGGTTAACCACTAGGGGGCGGGGAAGGGGTTAAATGTGTAGCCTAGTTTGTGTTCTAACTGTAGGGGGAGGGGGTGACTGGGGGAGGTGGCCGATTGTGTCCCTATGTACATAGGGACACAGAACAGTCTCCTCTCTCCCTAAAGAATGTGGAGCTCTGTGTTTACACACAGCGCTCCACGTCCCTGCTCAGTTACTGGGCAATCGCGTGTGCCCGGCGGCGATCGTTGCCGCCGGGCACGCGCATCGGCACCTTAGCAAAGCAGCGGGTGCACGCGCTGCGCCGCCGGCGGCGTGCACGTGCCCCCTAGCAACTTTAAAAGATAGCACGTCATATGACGTCCTGTCAGAACAATGGAGATGATGGCATGCGGTTGACAAGTGGTTAAGAGCAGTTTAAAATTACTTTTTTCTTATAGTTATCTCATTTTGTGCAGGGACAGTTCTAAACACGTGCCAATTCACAGGCATACTATAGACACCCAGCAGGTACGATATTTAACGGAATTTTTCATTTTTTTTTCACTTTAATCATCATTAAAATCACTGCTCCAGGGTTCTCAAAGACGTTTTATGACAATAACTTGCATATTAGGCTTTAAAATTAGCACTTTTGAATTCGAACGTTCGAGTCCCATAGACGTCAATGGGGTTCTAAATGTTTGGTAGGGGTGTTCGGCTCATCCCTAGTACATATCTGTGTCATTAAATTTGGGAAGAGTTACAGGGAAATATATTTTTTTTTTCTTATTTTTTTTATTTTTTTTTAATGTTATAACAATGCATGTCATCAGTATGATTCTGTAACTTACAATCCCAGATGTGGTTTAGAAACCAATTGAATATTTCCAGTAACTTATAACTTAACCTCTGCCCATAGTGTAAATGTATTAGTGAAGCCTAAGGCCTCGTACACACGATCAAATCTGTCCGCTGGAAACGGTCCGTTGGACCGTTTCAGCAGACAGATTCGATCGTGTGTACGGCCGAGCCGACGGATTTGGCCACCCGACAGATTTCAAAGCATGCTTTGAAATCTATTGGGTGGGAATCCGTCCGCCCGATATGTCTGCTGGTTAGTACACTTACCAGCAGACATGTCGTCCCGCACCGCCGCCGCACCGCCGCCGCACCGCCGCCGAATGGATTCGGCGCATGTGCGGAAGTGTTTTACTTCCTGGTGCGGTGACGTGGCGGCGTCAACGTCACCGCCACGTCACCGACACGTCAGCGCGCTCTCTGCTGGCGGGGATTTTGGTTTGCTCGTGTGTACACACGAGCAAACCAAAATCCCAGCAGACAGATTTGTTCAAATCTGTCGGACGGACAGATTTGAACAAATCTGTCTGCTCGTGTGTATGGGGCCTAAGGCCGCGTACACACCACTAAATAAATTCGATCAAATCGGTCTGACAGACCGTTTTGATCGGACTTGTCTGCTGGGATATATTGGTTTGATCGTGTACACGCGATCAAACCAAAATCCCCGCCGGCAGACAGCGCGGTGACGTGGCGGTGACGTTGACGCCGCCACGTCACTGCACCAGGAAGTAAAAAACTTCCACGCATGCATCAAATCCATTCGACGCATTTGCGGGCAGATATGTCCGCTGATTAGTGTACTAACCAGCAGACATGTCGAACGGACGGGTTCCCAGCAGACAGATTTTAAAGCATTGTCTGCTGGAAAAACCTGTCTGCTCGCCCGTACACACAAACGAATTTGTCTGCTAAAACGGTCCGTCGGACCGTTTCCAGCAGGTAAATTAGATCGTGTGTACACGGCCTCAGAGTAAACATGTAATAAATCTACTGACGTGGCTTGTGTATGTGGCCGCAATATTCTTTATACAGTAGATATCTCCAGACTGCAAACAGCAGCCAAGAACAGCTTCAGGGGATCTTTTCAAATAGTATTTTATAGTAAAATAATATATAAGATAAAATAATAAAATCAATGTAAGGGAAAGTAACATATTGCCAATGTGTATCATAGTTACAGTAGTTTAGCACACATACATGACTACATAATATATGCTAAGTTTATACTCCATTTCATAGGACCATTGGTAGGACTGTTTGCCTGCTTATTCCTCAGAACTATACCACACTAAGTGTTATTTCTAAAGACGGAAGAAGGCTTGAGCTGTAATGTGTTGATATTTCATTTTATCATAATGGCATTTCAGGTTTGCTGTGAGCAAAGTATTGTGTCCTTAAAGTTCATATCTGAACATTTTAAACCAATAAAAAGTTAACTCTAGTCTTAAAACATACTTAAACAAATACGTTAAACTTAGGTCAAATACAGGACAATGTCTGGGCATGACTAAATGCACTTTCTAGTTAAATCTATTGCAAATCCCAATTTCAGATAGAGGGCACCTTAAAAAGAAAAGGAAAAAAGCACTGAGGTATGGCTCAGCCATTTAATAAACCTCAAAGCCCTGAGGACATTCTCATAGCCTAGTATAGCAACACAGGAAAACTGCAACCATGACAACCTCGAAATCCAATAAGAAGAGAGAAAAGTGGTGTGAAATAGAAGACAAAACGACTCTGAAGGGACTGAAAAATTGTTTTGTGACAATAGGTGAAGAGATTAAGGCTCTGCAGTATGTCTGAGCTGTCACAAAGTTTCAAAGCCTGCACAAGAGACTCAAGCACCCTTGAAAATTCCATTGTCGTCACATAGGATGTTTTGGAGTGTACTTTCATTCCAATCGAAACAGTTATTTAGCTTAAAGAGCACAGTCAATTTTATTTGCTCAAACTTGTACATATAAAATTATATTGAAATCACAAGCCAATGCCTTTGATCCTGCAAGCAAGCTTTTATTCAAGTAAGGGCAAAAGTAGAAAAAAAAAGTAGAAAACTGTCAGTTTTCTGTTTTCCCTTATGAAATCTTGATTTATGCTTATTTTTAAGGCTATTCAAGACAATGCTCTCAGGTTTTACCTTTGGCATTTGCTGAAAAGTGTATAATCCATTTTTCAGTATGTTTGGCACCAAGCCTCACTCACTGTATGCAGTTTTCTTCAGTAAATCTTTTTTTTTGCAAATCAGTAGCTAAGCTTCTTACCCGAAGATCCTGACAGTAACAACAGTTCCTGTTACAGGTTGACAACAATAATCCACAGTCTCTCAGTCTTCACCATTGTTGTAAATCTGTTGTGATGCTGATTTATAAGGCCATTGGGTGGTAGCCCAACAGCCAACTGAAGGAGTGCACACAGCGGGCTAAAGACACTGCTGCTAATAGAGATGTGGTGGCTTAGAATTTTCAGCTTGCAAATGATGTAACTGGTAGGATTTTTTAGGTAAGAAATGTTTCAACATTGTCACAACAAATTGCTTGATTAAAGGGACAATATGCCATTACATAAGCCAACTGATCTGGCAAGCCCCAGGTGATACATAGCAATGGAATAAATCCTCCAGAGCCTTCTAAATTCACAGTTTAGATGGTATTCCCCAGCTTCCAAGAGCCAGAGGTCAGGGATCTGATGCCCCACACTGCACAGTACAGAGCACAGAGCTGTGTACACTCTGAGACCTAGGTGAAGTAAATTGACCCCCAACCCCCCCCCCCCAATATGTAGCATATGTAGCATAGAGTTTGGCAGGGTAGCTCCTAAATGTATCTGCCAGGAGTAACTACTGTACCATGGCTAATTGTCAGGGATCAATTTATTTCTCCCTAAGTCTGGCATTGCTGCACTTTTCTCTTCTGCCGCTAGGTGGCTGGGTACCTGGTGACATGTGGGTATAAGGGGCATCTCAGTCAATGGGCAGGGGTTTTCTTCAATCCCTTGGCCTGCTGGGAGAACTTGGGTAAAGTCAGGTGATCGGTGTTCTGTGCCACTGGGATGGCTATCTGGGTGGACATGTGTTGTATTTCCCAGGCTGCTAGGCCGGAGTTTGGCCTATTCTGGGCACAGCTGGCTGAAAGGCTGTCTGACGGCCTAGCACAATGTGTAATGACACCATTGTTGGATCCACATTGTTAGCCCCAGACTAGAAATAACAACTGGATTACACTCAAAAACTACACACCCATACTAAAAGTGCTATTATGAAAATCCCATTTATCTTCACACAGACCAGGCAACATGACTGTTTAGGGAGTGTTAGGCTGCATTTGCATAGGCTTTTTCCAGTGGTAATAATCTACTGAGGCTGCCGAAAGCCTGTCATTGCACTACACAGGCTTGGCATGCACATTTTAGTACACAGAAAAATTCATGGCTAGTTAGCATTAGTGATTAGGCCTAGTGATGAATTGAAGTTCAATTCAGGAGGGGGGGTTGGAAAACATACTGAAGTCCAGATACCATATCCAAACCCTATGAAAGTGGATGGAAGCCCAATCTCCCATTGACATTAAACATTAAAAATGCAAAATTCCTTTACATAACATGCCTGGCGGTGCACTGGATCTGCATGTGAAAGTGTATCTGGTATGAGTTCCAAGAGGGAACCCTATGCAAAAAAAAAAGCTTGGAGTTCCCTTAAAGCAGGGATCTCCAAACTATGGCCCTCCAGTTGTTGCAGAACTACACATCCCATGAGGCATTGTAAAACTCTGACATTCACAGACATGACTAGGCATGATGGGAATTGTAGTTCTTGAACAACTGGAGGGCCATAGTTTGGAGACCCCTGCCTTAAAGGAAAAGGAGATTGCAAGCCTGTGACCAAAAATCTCCTTTCTAATAATCTGTTGCCAAGAATAAATGTGGGGAGAGCCTTGTCCTAATCAACATGGGGTGTTTAGCAATGCAGGTACCGACTCCCTGAGTGGGATGCTCCCACATTCAGCAGCATTATTAATACAGGTGCTAAATGTATCACTAACCACTGCAGGTTGAAGTTTTACTTGGCTGAACACTAAAGTGCTCTAGTGCAAAAAAATGTAACCCATATACAGTATGTATCCACATGAAGAGGTAACTGATGTACTGTGGCATGTGGTTGCCAGTATCCCTTAAATCAATTATAAACTGAAAAAAACTCAATGAGATTGGGTTTTTTTTTAGGCAACAAATATAGATAAACATAATATAAAAAAAGTATAAATTTATTACAATGCATACATATGATAAACAAGCAAAATCAACAATGAAACAAAAAAATTATAAAACACCATTCAAAATGATACTGTCCATCACCGCATGCCAAGGATCAGCAAGCTGTGGGCGTGCAGGACAGAGAACCTGACGCGTTTTGAATGAATGACATTCTTCCTCAGGGTAAATTTACAGTATCAGATTCTACAGTAGAAAAAGTACAAAAGACATACAAATAATTACTTAAAATATACATTTAGGCACTAGGAGGTTAGTCATCACTACGTCCCACTACAGAGAGTGGACATAGATAGCATGTCTCACTACAGAGAATGGACATTGATAGTGACTCACTCTTTCCTCAGGAGATATATGTGTCAGAAGTCCCAGAATGTACACCTCAACAGGACCCAGATGGTGATGTTCAAAAAGTTGATGCTAAAGCAAGCAAAGGGGGCTCACCATCCCTCCAAACCATAGGGGGGCAGAATAAGAAAATTCCCATATGACGGCACTCAAAAAGCTCCCATTGTATCACTATGGAAAAAGGAGTATGTATATACAGTATGTATAATAGGAACGATTGGATCCAAAGGATAATAAAAAAAAAAATACTTACCTAGGTGTTCAAAGACTCCCCTAGTGATTACCAGACCTTAAAACATCTATTTATAAAGATGGAAAGATTATAAAGCAGCTCAAAATGCCCTCCCTATTCAGGGAGCAATACCCTGCAGTAATCCTTGTGATGTGATCCTTTACTGTTTCCGGATAGACAACCGATCTCTCAGTGGAACCAATTGTGCCAATATAGAAGAGATCGAAAAAGCCATGTCTGCTGGTTAGCGTACTAACCAGCAGACATGTCGGGCGGACGGGTTCCCAGCCGACAGATTTCAAAGCATGCTTTGAAATCTGTCGGGTGGCCAAATCCGTCTGTTTGCCCTTACACACGATCGAATCTGTCTGCTGAAACGGACTAGCAGACCATTTCCAGCAGACAGATTTGATCGTGTGTACGAGGCCTCACTGTTCTTTCTTTTACAAAGTATTTTAAACATTGCAACAAAATAATTACAGAGACGCAATAACCTACAATAGTAAGGGTCCTTTCACACGTGCAGACTGTTTGTTAGGTTCGTTTTTTTTCATCAGTTGATCCGTTTTTTCGTCCGTTTTTTATCCGTTTTTCGTCAGTTGTCATCCGTTTTCATCTGTTTTTCGTCCGTTTTTCATCCGTTTTTTTTTTGGTTAGAACTTTATGTAATCAGCTTTTCATGAATTTACCCATGATTCTTTGTTTTCCCCAGCATGCATTGTGCCTTCTATCTTGCTTTGTGGTACAACAGGCTTTGTGCTTCCTGATAGCTTGCTGTACTGTAGTGCTTATTATAATGGATTTGGGGAGATAATATGAGCATGTGACATCATTTGTCATGCTATACTGGACACATCCCATGCTGCTCAAGAGGCCAACTGACGGGTTTTTTGCTCTGCAGAGAAAAGAAGGTTTTAGCCCAGAGGGAAGCACCAAAGAAAAGGTGCCCCTGGGCCCTGTAGGCTGAGCGGCTACCAAGGCAGTGACGGACAGTAACTGAATATAATAAATGTATTTATTGATGAATAAATTAGATAATGTATATAATAGACAATATCAACAGTATAACAAGTTCAAAAGGTTTTGAACCTAGTCAGGCTATATTATATAGCTGTAGTGGCTGGCCAATGTTGCACCCATGGATAAATATACAGTTGGGTGCACAAAAATCAACACACAAGACACAACTGGGACAGACAAAAACAAACAACACAGTGAACAGCAGTCCGGACGCTGATAGGAAGCGACCCGTTGTTATTCCCAGAAGGTATAACTACCATACTCGTGTGGATAGGATCAGAGGTTTGGGGGAATAACAAGGGGGACACCCCTGGGGGAGATGATTAAGGTTTATGTAAAGACAAGATAAGAGAAATAAAGAAGGAGAAAGAAAGAGACCCAGAAAAAGAACGTGAAAGCCCTGTGGTCAAACATTTTGCAACACATCATGGGGGGAAAGTTGAGGGGCTAAAAGTGAAGGGCATTTATTCCTTAAAATTGCCTATGAGAAGGGGCGATTTTGATCGTATCCTTCTCCAGAAGGAGAAGTGGTGGATTTATACTTTAAAATCGCTTGCTCCACTAGGTATGAACACCGAACTTAGCATGCAACCTTTCCTAGAATAAATAAACATATGGGATGCATATCAACAGTGGAAATTAGGAAGTCATACCAGCAAATAGAAACATAAGTAAAACCATAGTATTTCCCTTCAGGATCTCTCAGGTTCCCATTTTTCGTTTACATCTAGATATTGCTTTCCTTTTTTACTATCATCATGAACTCCTCCCTCCTCGGGATTGGACAGTTTCATCTAAAATTTTAATCTATCATGAAGAGGTTAAAATGCACTGGAGAAGTACATAGTAAAGTGTAATCCCAGGAGTGAAGATGCTCGAGTACCCCCTAGCTACCCATCTTTGGTGGTTTTATTCAGGCCTCTTCTCTTCTCTTGTCCTTTTTCAGCTGATGTAAATTTTGTTTGACTAGTCTGTTATCCGTAGTTACGACATTTATGTAATGTTTTGTGTTTTATGTGTTAGTTCAGTTAGTGTTTGTAATAATTAGTAAATCATGTACACACCATAGGGAGACAGCTGAACAGAAAGTCCGTTCCACCTATCATCATCTTTTGAGCCGACTTGCAGACGAAGCTACGCAATTGGCAATTGCGAAATGCGTAGACGTCACACACGGACGTACGCCGCGACCACGGACCCTGTGTCATGGAGGGAGATCTTTACTGCACAGAGGAGCTGCTTGAGAGCCGACCGAGAGCCAGGAGAGTGGGAGAGACTCACTCCCAAGGACACCCCCTCATCCACTTTCAGAGGGAGCGCTGCAACAAGTCCATCCACGGACATAGTGCGCTGATCCCGGCGGGTCACCACTAAGCCTGAGACAGCACGGACGGGGGCTGTTACTGACTGATTGGATGCTTCGCCTGATATCAGCAGCATTAGCTTTTTTCCAACTCACATAATTCTACACGGCAGTCAGCCTCCAGCATTCCATCATTGAAGCTGGGTAAGATCCTTTCTTACTTTACATGGAATTCCAGGCAGAGTCTTACTGTTTACTTGCCGCCCCTATGTAAATCTTGGGCTTTCAACCAATTGATGCAAGGACTATACACAGTTGATATATTGGTTCATATTGGAACACTACTATTTTTCTCCTTACATCCTTTGACTGCCTACACAATACTGTGATACTAAGATACTTACCCACTAACAGGGAATTTGGCTCTAAATAGGACTCATCACATGACCCACCAATTCTCCCAGGAGCATATCTCCTCATGATATGCAGTTTTTTGGACATCATCCATACAAGACAATTTTATGGACCATTAGTTACTACACCAGTCAGTTAGATTTCTCCACTACAGGGCATCTTGTCTTTACATAAACCTTAATCATCTCCCCCAGGGGTCTCCCCCTTGCTATTCCCCCAAAGCTCTGATCCTATCCACACGAGTATGGTAGTTATACCTTCTGGGAATAACAAAGGGGTCGCTTCCTATCAGCGTCCGGACTGCTGTTCACTATGTGTTGTTTGTTTTTGTCTGTCCCAGTTGTGTCTTGTGTGTTGATTTTTGTGCACCCAACTGTATATTTATCCATGGGTGCAACATTGGCCGGCCACTACAGCTATATAATATAGCCTGACTAGGTTCAAAACCTTTTGAACTTTTTATACTGTTGATATTGTCTATTATATACATTATCTAATTTATTCATCAATAAATACATTTATTATATTCAGTTACTGTCCGTCACTGCCTTGGTAGCCACTCAGCCTACTTTGGTGCTTCCCTCTGGGCTAAAACCTTCTTTTCTATATATGCTTGGGCTATGGTGTTGACCTCATCTCCACGAGGAGTGACAATCTGAATTATTATTGTTTTTGTTTTCGAGGAGGGATTCACAGGTTTTACATATTTTTGCTCTGCACTACGCAGATTTGCGATGTTTCCATCAAAAAAAAAAAAAAAAATTTTTACAATGACTGTTCCAACCTTTCAATTTTTGTTGGAAAAGTTGCATCCCTGTTTAGACAGGATGAACACAGATATGAGACGTTCTGTGCCTCCAGAGGAGCGACTTCTCCTTACCCTCAGGTAAGCCAGCCAGCCAGCCTTTCTGCTTGATTATGTCCAGTGTAATGTTGGATTCCTTTCATAATTTCTTCCACTCTTCCTAGGTTTCTGGCAAATGGAGTATCCTTTACGTCCCTAAGCCATTTTTTTTGTTGGGAACCTCAACAATTTCAGGAATTGTACATGACACCTGTCAAGTTTTATGGGAGGAGCTTCGGTCTACTGCAATTCCTGTTCCTGATACATGCATGTGGCAGGAAATTGCAAAAGCTTTCTGGAATAAAACTCAATTTCCTAATTGTGTTGGAGCCCTGGATGGGAAACACATCCGAATTCAGATGCCACCTGGATCTGGCTCTCAATTTTATAATTACAAAAAATACTTCTCCCTTGTGCTAATGGCAATCTGTGACAGTAATTACAAGTTTGTAGCTGTCGATATTGGGGCGTATGGATCAAATGCAGATGCAAGAGTCTTTTCAGCATCGCAAATGGGACTACATGAGGGCCACTTTCATTTGCCATCAGATAAACCTCTTCCAGGAACTGTAGGGCCAGATATGCCACATGTGCTTGTAGCTGATGAGGCATTTGGACTTTCCCAGCATCTTCTAAGGCCTTATGCCAGGCACAATTTAACAACCCCCCAAAAAAAATTCAATTATCGGTTGAGTCGTGCAAGGCGCCTTATTGAATGCACCTTTGGCATTTTGACACTAGACACTACAATACAACTGAACGTGGAGAATGCCCAACTAGCAATACAAGCATGCTGTGTCCTCCATAATATAATCCGTGAGAAATAAGGGATTACTGTTGAGGAAGAGGACGAGATCGATTTACCTTCTGTACACTTTTCCGGACTGCGACCCAACAGTTCTGCCATTACCATGCGTGATTGTTTTGCAAATTTTTTTATGTCCCCAGATGGAGAGGTTCCATGGCAGTATCAGCATGTGTAAAAACACTCACGAGGCACTGTATTATGTGCACCTTTCTATGAACCATGTTTGACCCATTGATGCTAACCTACATGATCTTTGTTGTCCCACTGAAAATGATAATGCAATACTTTTAAAAAATACTACTTTATCTCGTTAGTATAGCAGTCTGGTGACTTCTATCAGTGTATGTTTAAAGCTGAGATTTTCCATTCTCCTAGTGTCATCATCGCTGACCCTATGACTATCACATTCTTTTGTATCAGTTGCATTTGGTTTATATAGAGTACAATAAAAAAATTACTTTTTCAGGCAGTCAATATCCTTTATTTGTATGTCATTAAGGTGACCGCAACATACAGAACACAAAATAGAGTACAAAATGGAAGATAAACATCAAAAAAGCAGAGGAGAAATGGGAATTTTATTTAATTTGAAAACTGGGCAACTGGAACTGGGGATTCAAAAGGGACAAGTGTGATTACTGAAGTTGCTGATAAAAAGGTCTGGGGGAAGTGGAATAGGGATAGGGATTAAAAGATTGGAGGAGTCATGGGTGGGTTCTTGCGGTGGGGGTAATAAATGTTGGGCAGTGGTGGCTGGGGCACGGTGGTGATGTGGGATAAAGGCTTGGTGGTACAGTGGATGAAAATGTGGTGGTTGGGGAGCTTGCTCCGGTTGGAATGGCCGTTGTAGAGGGCTAGTAAATACTGGCATGGGTTCACCTGCCAGAGCTGCTCGAACACACGCCCCAGTAAAGTTCCCAATAGCAAGATGCACCTCCATTTTTCTTGCATCGGGTATTTTCTGGTGGTAGTAAAAGTTACTGCGTAGAAAATTTGCATCCTTGTTTGTAGGATCTAAAAAAGGATCCTTTCTGTCACTGTCAGCCCTACGCATTGCCTTCATCTCCTCCATGAAGGTAATCATGGCTCCATCCATATCTGGTTTCTTCTTGGTGTGCCGTTTGCCTTTGGATGCAGGCACAGAACGTATCTGAGGGGTGGAACATTTATTAGTACATTTTATTTAGTCAAGATTTCAACAGAAGTCATTGGATATAGGATACTTACGGGCACACGTGGTTTGTTATGGGTGGCTGTATCACGGTTAGCATCAGGGCTTGCCTGGGTCTCTGGTACTGCCATATCCCCCTCAGGCTCCTGATTTTCATCCTCTGCATCCGTCTCCTCCTCTTCAGTACCTGAGATGTTACTGGCAGTACTGTAAAATATTCGTTGATAGATGGATAAATGATCAATACAGAATAGTTATTACAATACATAGATCCATGTGTATGATTACTGTTGTGGTAAACCCTACAGACCACTTTTACCTACAATTACGTCTAGATTAAAAGGCTTATCTGTAGGTGCAAGAAATATCTCCTAAACCTACATGGTTTAGGAGATATTTGCAGAAAATATGTAGACAACGGTGCCTGACTCGTGCCATTTTTGAAGGCGATCGTGTCGTGACTGTTGACTCCCACACGCATGACATCATCACGGCTAGGGCCAATCACAGCCCTGGAGCCGCAATACCCACAAGTCACACAAGGAGTGATCGCGGCGATAAAGGAGGGGAAAGAAGACCACTGTGGGGGCTTTGATCTCGGGTAAGTAATTCTTAATGAGCTAGTATGCTCTGCATACTAGCTCATTAGGCCTTTGTCTTGTAGGGTTTGTTTTTTGGGGAAAAAGTTTACTTCCAATTTGGAGTATACTAGGCCAACTAATTTAATATATGGGATAACCAATTTATTTAGTTACCTTCTTACGTGCATAATATTTCTTAAAAAATCAAGCATTTCGTAGAAAGGGCCATGCTCCAGCTCCGCTTCGGCAGGCAACGTCCTCCTTCAGGTCACGCCTGAAACGGTCACGAAGAGACCGCCATCTTGCGGTGATTCGCTCTCCTGCAAAGGACCAGTAGACACAATGAACTGATAGAACTCCAAAATATACGTATACTTTTTGAAACACATATTTGGAATACAGTTGTGTCCTGGCAGGTGACGTGGTAGGTGACGTGGCAGGTGACGTGGCAGGTGACGTGGCAGGTGACGTGGCCAGTGGACAGTCCACAACTTGTGGCAGGTGACTTGGCAGGTGACGTGGCAGGTAATGTGGCGGGTGACATGGCAGGTGACGTGGCAGGTAATGTGGCAGGTGATGTGGCAGGTGACGTGGCAGGTGACGTGGCCAGTGGACAGTCCACAAATTGTGGCAGGTGACGTGGCAGGTGACGTGGCAGGTAACGTGGCAGGTGACGTGGCAGGTGACGTAGCAGGTGACGTGGCAGGTGATGTGGCCAGTGGACAGTCCACAACTTGTGGCAGGTGACATGGCCAGTGGACAGTCCACAAATTGTGGCAGGTGACGTGGCAGGTGACGTGGCAGGTGACGTGGCAGGTGACGTGGCCAGTGGACAGGCCACAACTTGTGGCAGGCATATGAATGCGGACATATGGATGGACTACAGGTTTGATCATGCCAACCCACCCCCATCCCACATACTGCTTACCACGTATCCTGCGCCTCTTGGTGCTGAGGGACAGCCATTCTGGTGTCACTGCCTCATAGGGCCAGATTCAGGTAGATGGGCGCTTCTTTACTTTGGAGTAACGTTTCTCGTTTACGTTACTCCGCCGTAACTTTAGGAGCAAGTACTGTTATTCACAAAGCACTTGCTCCTAAAGTTGCGGCGGCGTAGCGAAAATGAGACGGCGGAATTCAAATTGGGCGGGTAGGGGGCGTGTATTATGTTAACTATGCGCGATCCCGCGGCGAACGTACTTCGCATGCGTCGACTGTCAGTGCGCATGCTCCAAATTCTTTCAGGGAACGCAAACGACTCGAATTTTTTTTATTGCGACGCGATGATGACGGCCATACTTAACATAGGATACTCCACTAGGGGGCTGCTTTATCTTTGCGCCGCGTATCTCTTACGGAAACGTCGGAAAGTCACTGCGTCGCGCCCGAATACGATCGTGAATTTCCGATTCCCGCTGATTAACATATTCTCGGCGTTAATCAGCGGGAACGCCCCACGCGCCATTTTTAAAATTGAAGTTACGATACGACGACGAAATACAATTACGCCGCTCGTATAGTAACTCCAACCCGGCGTTTCATGTTTTCTGCTTACTGAAAACATAACGCCGGCTCAAAGTGAGAGTTAAGCTGGAGTATCACTGATACTCCAGCCTAACTCTACCTGAATCTGGCCCTAAGACTTCCTCCCATTTAATACTGCAGATGTTTTTGTCACTATATTCTGCACATCGCTTGTCCCACAATGCTGGCCGATCATGCACCAGCTGTATGAGGTGCTCCTGGGACACGTCTTTTGCCATTGTTGGGGTTCTTCTCTCCAGTTCTTCTCTCTATTTTCTTCTCACCAGGCACTAGCCAGCATGTGCTAATAACACTTCCTGGGTCAAAGGGTATTGCAATGTATGCATATAGCATGCATATTATTAAAGTTTTTTTAATTCTGTTATTTTTTCAATATTTTGAGGAAGAACGGATGTTAGCGGATCGGATGTTAAACGGATCGTCCGCTAACATCCGTTTTTCATCCGTTCCGTTTTTTTGACGGATGAAAAATAGGGTTTTCTTCCGTTTAAAAAAACTGAGCTTAACGGAGACGGATGGAAACGGACGTTAGCGGATGCTCATCCACTAACGTCCGCTAGCCCATAGGGAAGCATTGCGGTCCGTTTTTCATCCGTAAAAAATGGACAAACGCTCCGCACGTGTGAAAAGGGCCCTAATACTTGAATATAGTATTACTATATATATAGTAAATATATGAATACTGAATATAGTTGCTGATCTGTTTCTGAAGTAAGAATTTTGCCCTGTTGACCAGCAAACCTTTATTACCTCCTGATTAGATAATTGAAATGCAGCCACCCCCTATCTCAGCAGTATAAAAGTATGCATCTCTTTGGGGGAAGCCATAGCAGGGGGCTCATAGCATCTGGGGCTCTTTCTCCAAGTGGGGCTTTTCTATAAGTGGACGCACTTCTGACTCTGCACTTCAGCTTATGCACACAGCACAAATTGCTAGTATGCCGTGCTCTTTTTAATATAGGTATACCTCTATTTTTTTTTTTTTTTTGGCCTTTTAAAAATGCTGTGCCTACCACTCCTTCTGATAGCTGTGTCTTCTATCCTTAAACTGTCTTCCCTTCACCCCCCTTCTCCACTCCACACCCTATATATATCGCCCTCGCTTCTGTCCTCTTCTTATTATTGCACGCACCAACTCATGCTAATTCTAAAGTCAAACGCCCAATACTCCAAATCAATGGGGAATGTCCCTTCATATAAATCACATTCCCACATTACCTCCCTCACCCTTCTGCTTCTCCTATCCTCTGGTGATGTATCCCCAAACCCTGGCCCTCCCTCACCTATCTGTGCTCAACACACCCATTACCCTACACCCTCTGGCAGTAGCCGCAATGCACACAATCTAGTTCCCATTTCTCTTCTTCCCAAGACCAGACTCCCTTTCTCTTGCAGCCTTTGCAACGCTCGCTCGGTCTGTAACAAACTCACCTCCCTCCACGATCTCTTTATCACTAATTCATTTAATCTACTTGCCATTACAGAAACATGGCTTCACGAATCCGACACTGCGTCTTCTGCTGCTCTATCCCATGGTGGTCTTCTTTGGACTCACTCCCCCAGACCCTGTGGACGTAAAGGAGGGGGTGTTGGAATCCTATTAGCCCCACATAGCACCTTTCAGGTACTTCACCCACCTCCCTCTCTGTCACTCTCCTCATTCGAGGCACACTGCATTCGTCTATTCTCCCCAGTTTCTCTAAGGATAGCTGTGATCTACCGGCCCCCTGGCCCAGTCTCCTCCTTCCTTGATGACTTCTCTGCCTGGCTACCCTACTTTCTCTCTTCTGAAATCCCCACAATCATTCTTGGTGACTTCAACATCCCTACTAATGCTAGCACTCCTGCAACCTCAAAACTCCTCAGTCTAACCTCCTCCTTTGACCTGAAGCAATGGATACATGCTCCTACTCACTCTGAAGGTAATACCCTTGACCTTGTCTTTTCCCACCTATGCACCCCATGCAACCTCTCCAACTATCCTTACCCTCTCTCTGATCACTATCTTATTAACTTCACTCTCTCCCTCTCCTCTGCCTCCTCTCCCTCCAAATGCCTAACAGTTACTTGTAGAAACCTTTACAATATCAACCCTTCTCTTCTATATTCTGCGACTGACCACCTCTATGATACAATCGCACCCCTGTCCTGCACCCACCTAGCCACTTCTGTCTACAACACTTCACTTCTAGCATCACTGGACAGACTGGCCCCCCTCAATACACGCAGAATAAGACCACGCCCCCTTCAACCCTGGCAAACAGATGATACTAGAAGCCTGAAAAAACACAGCCGTGCTCTCGAGCGCCGGTGGCACAAGACTAAGTCCCAGGAAGACTTTGTCCAGTATAAATCTGCCCTCCAAAAATACAATTCAAACCTCCTCACTGCCAAGCAGACCTATTTCATCACCCTCATTAAAAACTTATCATCCCGTCCCCGGCAACTGTTCTCTACCTTCAACTCTCTCCTTCGTCCTCCATTGCCACCAACCACTAACTCACTCACTGCCCAGGAGATTGCCAATCACTTCAAACAGAAGATTGATACAATTCGCAAAGAGATCTCTACTGTTCAGATACCCTCTACACTTCACACCTCATGCCCACAGGCACAGTCATTACTTCCCTCCTTCAACCCCACCACCATAGACGAGGTCACTAAATTACTTGCTAACGTCCATCTTACCACCTGTGCGCTGGATCCTGTTCCCTCACAAATGCTACATTCACCCTCTGACTCTATTCTACACTCTCTAACCCACATCTTCAATCTCTCCCTCTCTTCTGGAATCTTCCCTAACTCTTTGAAACATGCACTTGTCAGCCCCATACTCAAAAAGCCAACACTGGACCCATCCAATCTTGACAGTCTACGCCCCATCTCCTTGCTCCCTTTTTTATCCAAACTCCTTGAACGTCTAGTCTACAACCGACTAAGCGTCCACCTTGCTGATAATAACCTCCTTGATCCCCTTCAATCAGGATTTCGTCCTCAACATTCCACAGAAACTGCTCTCCTAAAACTTACAAATGACATACTAATGGCCAAAACTAAGGGACACTATTCTGTGCTCCTACTCCTGGACCTCTCTGCGGCCTTTGATACAGTTGATCATCCCCTCCTCCTCAAAAAACTCCACACCTTTGGCCTCCGTGACTGTACTCTTCGCTGGTTCTCTACTTACTTATCCAACCGTACCTTCAGCGTTACTTACAATTCTACTTCCTCCTCTCCTCTCCCATTCTCCATTGGGGTCCCCCAAGGTTCTGTTCTTGGACCTCTCCTATTTTCAATCTACACCTCCTCCCTGGGTCAGCTGATAGCCTCCCATGGCTTCCAATATCATCTCTACGCTGATGACACTCAAATCTATTTCTCTACCCCTCAACTCACTCCTTCATTCTCCTCCCGTATCACTAATTTACTATCAGATATATCACTTTGGATGTCGCACCACTTCCTCAAACTCAATCTATCCAAAACGGATCTTATCATTTTCCCTCCCCCACGTGCCTCTTCCCCCGATCTCTCTGTCAAAATTGATGGCACAACTATCAGCCCATCCCCACATGTCAAGGTTCTAGGTGTAGTCCTGGACTCTCAACTGTCCTTTAAACCTCACGTTCAATCACTGTCCAAAAATTGCCGCCTCAACCTTCGCAACATCTCCAAAATACGCCCCTTTCTAACCAAGGACACCACAAAACTATTGATTCACTCCCTGGTCATCTCTCGCCTTGATTATTGCAACTCCCTTCTCACTGGCCTACCGCTGCATACTCTATCCCCCCTTCAGTCCATCATGAACGCTGCTGCCAGACTCATCCACCTTACCAACCGCTCTGTCTCTGCTGCTCCTCTCTGCCAATCCCTCCACTGGCTTCCGCTCACCCAACGCATTAAATTCAAACTACTAACTATTACCTACAAAGCCATCCACAACTCTGCCCCCAGCTATATCACTGACCTAGTCTCTAAATACCAACCTAATCGTTCTCTTCGTTCTTCCCAAGACCTCCTACTCTCTAGCTCTCTCATCACCTGTTCCCATGCTCGTCTCCAGGACTTTTCCAGAGCCTCTCCAAGCCTATGGAACTCCTTACCCCAATCTATCCGTCTATCTCCCTCTCTATTAGCTTTTAGAGGATCCCTGAAAACCCTCCTCTTCAGAGAAGCCTACCTTTCCCACACCTAGCAACTGCACTTTTCATCTGAGTCCATCTGATCATCCCCCACAGCTAACTACCCCTTGTTCCACTTGACCCTCCCTTCTAGATTGTAAGCTCTTACGAGCAGGGCCCTCTGATCCCTCCTGTATTGATTTGTATTGTGAATGTACTGTCTTCCCTAATGTAAAGCGCTGCGTAAACTGTTGGCGCTATATAAATCCTGTATAATAATAATAATAATATAGTAATATTTGAATAGTAATAATGAACATACCACAGATTTTAACCTTTTAATACTCTCTCCAAATATTGTGTAGGTTCACTCTGTTTAGGATCACCTTTACCAAAATAAAGGCACACTCAGACAGCAAGCTAAAAATTGACACCCAGTTTTACTTTTTCGGGGGTAAGAATCTAATGCTACATGCAGTCAGTTGGATACTTAAATATTTAATCATTGATAAGAGTTGCCCAAGAGAAGGGAGCCACACGAGAAACATGATAGATTGTAAAGTGGTCCAATTGTACCGTCAGCTTGTGAGATTTTGAAAAGTTCACCTTATAGAGAGAAATGTCTTCAACCTGACTTAAAAGGGCAAAAAGGGTGTAAGGGTGAGGTAGGGGTATTTAAAAGGTGTGGAACATCATCCACAATCATAAAGCCTCTTGAGAGGGGAGGGGGCGAGCAGCAGTGTCAGGACTCCCACTAACACACAGCTCCCTTCTCTATCTGCAAAGTAAAGAGCATCCTGACCATCCTGCTCGCCCCCTCCCCCCTCAAGAGGCTTTCTACACACCAGGGAGAAAGCCTTGCATTACTGTGTGGAGTTACAGACAGAAGAACAGGAAGTGAGAATTTCTCAGGCCACGTACACACGATCGGTCCAAACTGATGAAAATGGACTTAAGTCTAATTTCATCGGTCCAAACCGACCGTGTGTATGGCCCATCGGTCCGTCATCCGTCGGACCAAAGTTTTAAAACTTGCTTTAAGATTGGACCGATGAACGCTTGACCTTCGGTCCAAACCGATGGTTAGTACGCAAAAGCATCGGTCCAAAATCCCGTGCATGCTCAGAATCAAGTCGACGCATGCTTGGAAGCATTGAACATAATTTTTTTCAGCAAGTCGTGTTTTACGTCACCGTGTACTGACACGATCGTTTTTTGAACTGATGGTGTGTATGCACATCAGACCATCAGTCTGTGAACCGATGAAGATGGTCCGTCGGACCATTCTCATCTGGTTGGACCGATCGTGTGTACGCAGCCTCAGAAAAAATAAGGACATTTAAAAACAAAATAAGAGGATGGGGTAAGTGAAGGAAGACTGCACTAAGGTAAAGGAAGCTATTTAGGGGGAAAATGTACTTTCACAACCCCTTTAATACACTTATGCCAGCGTGGAAAGCCTTGGCATAGAAAGATTTGTCAGTATGCCTTAACTATCCCAGGACAGCCTGCTTTACTTCGTCATCAGTGATGAAATGCTGACCTTTTTTCTTGTGCAATTTCACAACAGGTTATGCATCGATTATCCATGATTAGGCATTACATGCTCACAGGAATGAATGCTGTGAGCTGAGAACCACCACGGCCGAGATCGTCACTGACGGACATACAGCTGATGGACTTCAGCTGAGCATCTTATCACCGTACTGTGCTTAATGTCTTCTGTAGATATCCGTGGTTTTATGCAATAGTTCACAAGAAAATGAATCACCACCCACTGTTCCATGCGCTCACTCAGGCCTCGTACACACGACCGAGTTTCTTGGCAGAATCCAGCGAGAACCTCGATGGGAGACGTATTCTGCCGAGAAAACTGGTCGTGTGTACACTTTTCGCCGAGCATCCCGTCGGGAAGCTCGTCGAGCCAAAAAGAGAGCATGCTCTCTATTTCCTCGTTGTTCTATGGGGAAATTTGGCTCGACGAGCTTTTCGACAGCTGAACGGGAATCTTGACGGGCGGAACGATGAGTTTAGCCCGACGAGTTTCTCGGTCGTGTGTACGCGGCATAACACTTGTTTGCCATCTTGATCAATGTTCTCTGGTTTGGCCCACAACATGTGATCAGTAATAGGATACACTTGCCATTTACAATTGCGTATAGCACTGACATGTTAGCATAACTTTTTATACCTGTAAGATTAAGCCCCGGTTCACATTGATGCTACTTTGAAATCGTGCTACTTTACTTGAAGTAGCGCGATTTCAAAGTAGCAAGGTCAGCGCGATTTCAGGTGCTACTTGATAGACATTTGTGTGGTTTCATACACAGATGTCTATAAAAATCGCACCTGAAATCAGCAAAAGTAGTGCAGGAACTACTTTTGCAAATCGGTGCGGCACCGCAAAATCGATGTCGCACCGAATGGAACAGTGCCATTGCCGCCAATAGGCTGCGACTTGTCATGCGATTTGATCTCTCAAATCGCATGACAAATCGCTCCAATGTGAACCTAGGCTTAAAGTCCCAGTTTGACTTGAACGCCCTTTGTACATTCCCCACCTGAATGCCTGAGATTAACACGAATTGGCTCCACCAGGGGCTCCATAGATAGGGAGAATATTATAGGGGAGAGAAGGCATCCCTGGCAGGTACCATTACTGATTGGGAATGAGGAGGAGAGGAGCCCAGAGTTCCACATTTTGGCACAGGGGACCATATACAACACTTGAATAGCCGAGTATATATGCCCAGTTTCACACTGTCTCTTGATTTTTCTTTTTTACTTTTATTGCTATCTCAAGGAATTTATACATCCATACAATACAACAATACAGCATGACAGGCCCTCTTTATGAAGAGTTCTGTGGTCAAAAAGACCCCAAATTTCTCCTCTACCCTTAAAAGCAAAAAATGTTTTTTTTAATATTTTGCTTAAGAAAAAAAACATGTTTTTAATGTCCATTCGTCCTCAGACTTCTGTCATCCGCCTTATTTATATCTACTTTTTAGTAGTAGGTGCCCTATTACCCCTTCAGGTGGGAGGGCCGGGGGCGGGGGCGGGGAGGAAGTGGCCCCCCCACAAGATGGGGGAACCCCAAAAGGCGGGGGAATCAGGGGGGAACCGGGGGAGACCTCAAGGGGGGGAGAGAGGAAGCCAGGAGGCCCGGGGGGGCGAATCCTGCTCCCTTTAAATCCCAAATCTCTCATCTGTCCTTATCTTGTTATTCCTGGTAGCTGCTGTAACCAATCTGGAACCTCAAATGGCTCTTCTCCCAGGAATCTGAATAGGTCGGGGAGGTCCATGGGCTGCTGTAATAGGAAGGAGTCTGCTCCCTTTCTGATAGTAACGGAGATTGGGTACCCCCATCGGTATGTCCCCCCAGAGGCCCTTATCTTCTCCAATAAAGGGCGCAACATGGCTCTCCGCTGTAGTGTGGCCCTGGATAAGTCTGGTAGGATCTTTATATGTGCCCCATCTAGCTCAATGTCCCCCTTCTCCCAGGCAGCACGGCTGATCATCTCCTTATGCGCATAGCGATGGAAGCAGCCTATTATATCCCTCGGCCTGTTCGTGTTTGATGGACGGGGGCCCAAAGCTCTATGTAATCTCTCAAATTCAATCCCCTGAGGGGGCATGGAGGGGGTTAATTGGCAACACAACCTAGTGATAGTTGACAGTAGGGCATCCTTTTCAACTGTTTCAGGGACCCCTCTAAATCTTAAGTTCCTACGCCTGCTGCGATCTTCCATCTCCTCTAATCGCAGTTGCATGCGATCAACCTGGGATGATTTTGCCATATATGTCTGTTCTATCATAGAGACACGAGCGTCTAAATTAGTCAACAACAGTTCATCCTTGTCCAACTTATCTGATATCTGCACGACTTCCTCCCGGACACTCTCGATATCTTTGCGATGGGACTCCTCCATGCGTTTTACCAGCATCTCCATGTCGGTCCGTGTAGGTAAGGCTTGCAGCATGGCTTTCAATATACTTAGTTCCGTTTCTTGCTCCCCCTGAGGCTGGTCTATATGGGGTTTCTCACCACCTCTTATCTGTCCTCCTTGCTCTCCACCACATAGCGAAGGCTGCATCTTGGGAGCCGAGCACGGTTCCACCAGTATCGCTGCCGTGGAGAGAGAGGGCGCTCGCTCCAGTAGACCTCCGCGCGTCTCCACGTCACCAGACCCTCTCTCGCGACACCTGACCGCCGCAGACCGCGTCAGAGGAAAGTATCGTTGTATCTCCGGCTGGGATGTGTGCAGCGGGCGAATCGGCTGGAGCGGCTGGGGCGGCTGTGACGGTTCAATGTGAACTCCCCCTCCAGGTATAGTGCTCCCTTCCTTCTTCTTCCGCATCCCCTGGTGGAGTTTTACCCGGGTTCTCCTCTCTGATCTCTGCAGCGCGGTGGTATCCCCGATTCTCTGGGGCTTCTCTGGGGATTGCAGCCGCTATCCCTATGTCATCCTGAGTCGGGTGGAGGAGCGGAGCTGAGGAGCTTGTCTGACTCTACTCCACCATCTTCCGGTCACGCCCCCTGAAGAAAAAAAAATGTTTTTTTTTGTTTGTTTTTTCCCACTTTCACTATGAACTTTCTGGAAGTGAATCACAAAGAAGTATTAAGAAGCACGAGCCAAGGGCTCCTTTAAGAATATTTGCCACTCAATCACTTAAGGGGTTATTTTGCACCTATAGCATTTATTTTTTGTTACTTTTTCGGTATTTGGTTGTGATATAAGCACATATGCTTTTAATATGTAGTTAATAAGGATTTATCTAGGTATCTATTAATGTATTCTTCTTAGTTTGGAATCACAGGAATGCACCAGAGTGGATGACACTTAGAGGTGAATGTGGGGGGGCGGGGGGGGTGGCGGGGCGGGGGGGGGTGTGCGGGGGGGTGGCAGGGGGTGAACTTGTTGTGGGGGGGGGGATGGGGCCGGAGAGGAGGGATTTAGAGCGAGGTCCGTTACTTCTGGCTCCCCAAACTACGGGCACCTTTGGAGGGATGTCCAGAGGGGCGCTGTGGGTGGGTCGGATAAAGGATCAGGGAAAGTAGGGAAGTAGTATAAGTAGATCTGAAAGTGGCCCCCTCTAGAATAGGTTGGTATTTATGAAAGGGGATTCTGCAGTGGGTGGTGCTATATTAGTTATACGGGGTGTTCTCTTCTCTCACTCCTATAAAAGCAGGTCATTTGGACCAGAATCAAACCCAGGATGTTTTTTTCTTCCCTACCCTATCTAATCTGTCCCGCTTTGGAGTATAAGGACCAAGATAGGGGAACGAGGGAGAGATAATTAATTGAGAAGAAGTGTGTAGGGGAAGGGTAGTGGGGGGAATAAGGGGGAAAATAAATAAATAAATAAATAGAAAAAGTGGGTTTGAACTGGGGTGTGGATAGGAGTGAGAGAAGACAACAAGTAGTCTCTGGGAGAGGCAGAGATTGAACTAGAGTCGGGGGGGGGGGGGGGAGTAGAAGGAGATGAGGTGGAGCCACCTGACCGGTCTTGTTACTTCCCCTATAGTAGGTATACACCCACGGTGGTGACTGGAGAAAGGATCCAGTCCAGGGTGTTTTTTTTCCCCCGTTAGGGACATAGAAGGGGGGGAGGGGGATAGATTAAGGGAGGGAGGGAGGGAGGGAGGGGGGTGGGGGGGGGGGTTTTCTTTCTTCCTCCCTGGTTCCTCTCTAGTTCTCATCCTCTGTTCTTTATTACCTACCAGATCCCTATCTGAATTTGGAGATGGAGGCATTAAGAGTAACATCATTAAATGCGAAAGGATTAAATATTCCAGAAAAGCGCAGGATGATGCTGAAAGACCTAAGGAATTGGGGGACAGATGTTGCATACGTGCAAGAGACCCACTTCAGGGCAGGGGACCTACCATTTTTACAGAATAGATTCTTCCCTTGTGTATACCATGCGATGAATCAGGAGGCAAAGTCTAAGGGAGTCTCGATTCTGATATCCAACCGGGTGGCATGGAGGCTTCAAGATAAATATTCAGACCCCAATGGTAGGTTTCTTTTCCTGAAAGGGAACATAGGAGAGGTCAAAGTGACCCTGGCCACTATGTATGTACCAAACAATAATCAGGATGTATTTATTAGAAAAACCCTAACAGAGCTTAGAGATTTTGCAGAGGGTAAATTAATAGTGGGGGGGGATTTCAACATCACGCTTGATCCCAGATTAGATACTTCCTCGGGGACATCATCAATTCCAGGGAATATTAGAAGGGGGATAATAAAGAAACTACACGAAGCGCAGTTAGTAGATGCCTGGAGGGTATTACACCCAGATGAAAAAGACTACACCTTCTTCTCAAACCCGCACCAGAGATATTCCCGAATTGATCTTTTCCTGATACCCCACTATTTGATTACAGCAGTTAAGGATATAACAATTGGAAACATAACGTGGTCAGACCATGCCCCGATTAGTCTGTGTATCTCCCTCTCCAGTGCAGTATTTACGCAAGATAGAATCTGGCGGTTGAATGAAAGTTTGCTACATAACCCAGAGGTTAAAAAGGATGTGGAAAAGGAGATTGTGGCATACTTCCAGGTCAATGATACGCCAGGGAGTGACCCAGGAATGGTGTGGGAGGCTCACAAGACAGTCATCAGGGGAATCCTGATAAAACATGGATCATACTTGAAAAAAAACCGGGAGAAACAGATCAGGGAAATATTACTGGAGATCCAGAGACTGGAACTCCAACATAAAAAAACACAATTACCTACAGTAGGAAGGGAATTAGGTCAATTAAGAAGACAGATTGGAGAGATTATGCGATTTAAAGCTAAAGCCACTATACAAAGAGGTAAAAAGGTGAATTACGAGCTGGGGGATAAATGCAGTAAATTACTGGCAGGGAAATTGAAGGAAAAGAACAGGGCAATTTATGTACCGCAAATTAAAGAAAAAGGAGGACAGCTAGTAAAAAAACCAAGAGAAATAGCCCAGAGATTTAGGGAGTTCTATTCCTCACTATATAACCTTCCTCCAGTAGACAATACAAAAGGGGGGATAAATGAATATCTCTCCGAAGCAGGAATGCTTAGACTGCCATCCCCAGCTCGGGAGTGTCTAGAGAGCCCTATTACCAATACGGAGGTTGAGGAAACTCTTAAAAAAGTAAAATCGGGGAAAGCCCCAGGGCCTGACGGCTTCCCAATAAGCTACTATAAAGAATTTCCCACGATTCTAACAGGGCAGATGTCAAAATTTTACAATGAGTTGGGCTGTGCTGCGGCATTTCCTCCGGATGCACTCTTAGCCCACATTACCGTGATCCCTAAAGACGGGAAGGATCCGGCGGAATGCGGCAGCTACAGGCCAATTTCATTGTTGAATGCGGACTTAAAACTCTTTTCAAAAATTATTGCCTCTAGACTCCAACCATGGATAACACAGTTAGTAGATCTAGACCAGGTGGGGTTTGTCCCTGGACGCGAGGCCAGGGACAACACGATTAAAACTCTTAACCTGGTGCACTGGGCTGGAGAAAAAAAGATTCCCTGTGTATTCTTGAATACTGATGCCGAAAAGGCTTTTGACAGGGTGAATTGGCGGTTTTTGGAAGAAGTGCTGAGACAGGTGGGTTTGGGAAATCGGATGGTCAGATGGATTATGAGTGTCTACACGAACCCACGGGCCTCAGTAAGAGTAAACGGCGTAATATCACGTCCCTTCAAGATTTCGAATGGAACAAGACAAGGGTGCCCCCTGTCGCCACTGTTGTTCGCTCTCACATTGGAACCCCTATTAAATAAAATTCGGCAAAACCCGGACATTCAGGGGCTACAGATGGGAGAGCGGACACACAAAGTGGCAGCATACGCAGACGACCTGCTCTTTGCAGTGACTAACCCCCACGTGTCATTACCTAACCTAATAAGAGAAATTGAGAAGTATGGAAGCCTATCTAATTTGAAAATAAACAATAATAAATCAGAAGCAATGAGCATTGAGGTTCCAAGCCAAATAGGAGAGGTACTAAAAAAGAACTACACGTTTAAATGGGAAAAGGCCTTAAAATATCTGGGGACACACATTGCATCGGATATAAGAAGCACTTATAGATTGAATTTCCCCCCACTATATAATGAAATAAGAGCACTCCTAGACAAATGGGGACTCGGGATGCACTCGTGGTTTGGGAGGGGAAGTATAGTTAAAATGTGTATTCTTCCAAAGGTGCTGTATTTGTTTCAGGCCTTGCCAATCTCCATCCCAGCAGTTTTTCTTCGACAGGTAAACGCTTTATTCATGAAGTTTATATGGGCAGGGAAGCGAGCCAGAATTAAAAGAGACCTGCTGAGAATGCCAAAGGCCTTTGGGGGGATGGCAGTCCCAAATATAATTAAATACTATAGAGCTGCACATTTAACAAGGCTGGTAGACTGGTGTAGGCATAGGGAGGGTAAACGTTGGGTTGAAATAGAGCAATATATTAGCCCAGTTCCTTTGAATAGAGCATCGTGGTGCTATGAAGCACTCCCGGGGGACCTGAGGAGACACCCTATAATAGGGACTACCCTACGAATTTCAGCCAAAATATGCAGAAACAAGAAACTTTCACCCGGTAAATCACCACTATTACCTATAATAGGAAATCCAAATTTCCCACCTGGGATGGAGAGGGGCACAGCCGGGAAGTTTAGAGAGAAAGGCCTTAATCAGGCCTCAGATTTTGTGTTAAGGGGTTCATGGCCCTCCATAGGGGAGCTAATGAGGGTGGGTGGCCCATTTGAGCTTAGGATGTGGCAGGCATTGCAGGTTAGCCACTTCCTGAGATCACTGGGCCAAGCAATAGAATTTCAAAGACAACTGACGGCACTGGAAAGAAGATGTAGCGGGGAGGAGCCACTCTCTGGAGTGCTATCCAAAATGTATGGGTTTTTGAACACACCCCCAGAAGAATATGTGATGCCGAGCATTACTAAGTGGGAGAGAGACTTGGGGAGAAGTTTCAGTCCAGATCAGCATAAGCAAATAATCACCCGGGCTCTTAATACTTCAAGATGCTCGAAAACCCAAGAAGCTAACTATAAGCTTCTTACCCAGTGGTATTATACCCCAGAAAGGTTACATAAATTTGACAACGAAGTAGAGGAAAACTGCTGGAGATGTGGGGAGGAACAAGGAACGCTTTTACATGTGTTCTGGTCATGTCGAAAGGTTAGACAGTACTGGGAAGAAGTTAGGAGAATCACCCAAAAATTTACTGAAGATCCGATTCCAGATGACCCTGCCTTCTTCTTGTTGCATGTATCACAGAGTACGGAGCAGAAGTATAGGAAGTCGGTAGTGTGTCATCTGGTTAATACAGCAAGGGCTTGGAATCAATTTATAAGAACAGAGGAGGGGAAGAGACTTATGGTGGAGGAATGAGGGAGGAGGCTTCCAGTCAGGAGGGAACCTGGGATCGAGGAAGGGAGGAAAAAGGAGGAAGAATTTCCCCTTTTTTTTTTTTTCTTGGGGGGTGGGGATGGAGGGAGGGGTGGGGCGGGGGTTTTTTTTTTTTTTTTTGGGGGGGGGTGGGTGGAGGGGGGGAGTAATTTAAGAGAGGGAGGAAAGGGGAAGGACGGGTGTATAGACCAACATTGGGTAGAAGATGAAATATGAGGAATTGGTAACTTGATTTGTATATGTATATATATCTGCTATAAGATGTTGTATACTACTTGTTTTCCTTTTTCTTTATTGAAAACTAAAATAAAAGATAAGTAAAAAAAAGAAAAAAAACATGTTTACATGGCTCGAGGACCAGAAATGGAGTTGACGTCGCTCCTGTCCTCCAAAGGCATAGAGATGAGCAGTGGCCATCTTGCCATCACTTATCTCTATGCAAAAACCCTGCCGACGCTGGATGGTTCCCAGGCTGTGCGATCAGTAACGTTAGCCCGGGAACCATCAGGAAGTGGCGGGGGTGGAATCTCTCCCGCTGCTTCTAAAAGTGAACCTGCTGCTGGGATCACTTTTATCGGAAAGCCGGCCGCCTAATGGAAAGAATGATATTGGGGTTTCGGCACCTAGCTGCTGCCATGACCCCGGTATTTAACATAAAATACATGCTGTACATTCCCAGTTAGGCGGGCGGCAACTGCACTTCACCCTGGTTATGAAACATTTGCTTTATATTCAATGCTGCTGTATGGAATCATGCTGCTACCATTTGGTGTGAGATAAATAATTGCTACAGTTTGGTGTGAGATCTATGATAATTCTCTTAATATTTGTTAACCAGTCAGCTAAGATAAATTGCCTGTCTGTAATTTTTTGAGCCAAAGATAGATGAATTTGTGCACAGGAGGAATACTTCAAACAAGACAAAATTTAGAATTGTAATACACATTTATTGCTTGAATAGTCTTACATTGCTCTTATAGCAAAATGTTCTAATTTGCCATTATGAATTTGAAAATACATTTTGTTAATTACATAGCAGGAGAAATAATATGCTGCATGTTAATTGCTGATCATTATTCACTGACAAGTTTTTTTTTCTGATCTCTCTGAGGCAGGAAAAGAGAAGTAGTGATCGCAAATATGCTCAGGCTTTCTGCCAGCCAACAACTGCTATGTACATCTTTAGTGTCAATGTGTGCTTATTGCTGTTCAGGATCTTAAATGAAGGGCTGCAACCTGTCAGGAAATGTATTTTGCCACTTCAAAGCTGTTGCCACCACTTAGCAATAATATGTGACCATAATTGGCCAGGTAATGATAGAGCACAAAAGCTGAATGGGAGGGTATTATTGTTATTACACATTACAAACAAGCAATAGATGTAGGAAACTGTATGTTTGAACTAATAGGTTTAAATCAAGAACAAGACAATTTACTAAACTGACCCGCTAGAGCTAGTGTAGATACTCCCATACAATACATCTAGCTTTTCTTGAATTATGAATATTTTTACACTTCTAATATAAAAAAAAAAAAAAGCACTAATTACCCCGTGAGCTGCTAAGATGTTGAGTCCTCCTGTTCCCAGTGGTCTGATCTGACCCAAAACTCCCAGACACACCAGTACCAACAAGATCTTCAATGGTGTTTAGTATAAATTTCTCTAATGGCCTGCACACAAGATCGCAATTTTTCCATCGGAAATTCCGACCGTGTGTATGCCCCATCGGAGCAATTCCTTCGGAAATTCTGATGAATTCCATTGGAGTTTTCATATGGAACATGTTCTCTTTTCCTCCAATGGAATTCCGTCGGAATGCCAATGAGAATTTGGTCAGGCAAAGGTCCGATCGTGTGTACAGGGCAGGGAAAAAAACAATTGCTAAGAGTAGAAATTGATGGTCGGACTTTGAGGCAGATCGGAAGTATATTAAAAAATAGAAATTTTATTACAACCGTAGAATATTACATAAATGCAGAGAAAATTACATAAAAAAATTACATAAAATATAACCATGTAAATAAACAAGCAATACTGGAAAAATCCTTTGAAGTCTCCAACGCGTTTCGCCGTGGGGCTTCTTTAGGATGATACAAAGGGAATTTTTGATTGTATGTAAATATTATTTTGTATATTAAAAAATAGAAATAGATGTATACAGCCAGCGAGTGAGTCTATCACAAGAATAATAAGCTAGACAAATAATCTATAGGGGTGTTCCAGAGTTGTTATAATCTTTTCAAGTAATTATTTGAAAAGAGGGAAGGTACAGCAACATCAGATGGGAAAGGAGGCCGAGTAAGCGGCTAAGTGATAGAAATCCCCAATCTATGCACTCAAAGCTGTAAGCAAACAGCCGCAGGGTATAAATCCAATGTTCAGCAAACAACGGATAATATAGTCCACAGAGAGTCAGAAAGTTTTTGAAAAATAGTGCTGACGTGTGTGCCCCAAGTGTATAGCACGGGCTATTACCCTGGGACACACACGACACAGCACTATTTTTCAAAAACTTCCTGACTCTCTGTGGACTATATTGTCCGTTGTTTGCTGAACATTGAGACAGCAATTGGATTTATACCCTGCGGCTGTTTGCTTACAGCTTTGAGTGCACCGCCCCAGTTTTAGTACCAGCTCTGGGATTTTAGATTGGGGATTTCTATCCCTTAGCCGCTTACTCGGCCTCCTTTCCCATCTGTTGTTGCTGTACCTTCCCTCTTTTTAAATAATTACTTGAAGAGATTATAACAACTCTGGAACACCCCTATACATTATTTGTCTAGCTTATTATTCTTGTGATAGACTCACTCACTGGCTGTATCCATTGTGAAGTCACACATGACACAACAAAATAATATTTACATACTATCAAAAATTCCTTTTGTTATGTCCTGAAGAAGCCCCACGGTGAAACGCGTAGGCGACTTCAAAGGATTTTTCCAGTATTGCTTGTTTATTTACATGGTTATATTTTATGTAATTTTTGATGTAATTTTCTCTGCATTTATGTAATATTCTACGCTTGTAATAAAATTTCTATTTTTTAATATACTTCCGATCTGCCTCAAAGTCCGACCATCAATTTCTACTCTTAGCAATTGTTTTTTCCCTACTATATACGGATGTGGCAAATGTGAGTGCTCTCCTACTGTGTCATTCTGTTCTATTGTTCTTCTCCCATCCCTTCTTACCCATTTTTCCTTCCCCTCCCTATCTAAATTCTCCCCCCTTTATTTTGATCATGTGTACAGGGCATTAAAGTGGTTCTAAAGGCAGAAGATAAAAAAATGCAGTAATGCAGTGGAGTGTCATGCTCGCCCCCTCCCTTGGACTACGGGAGAGTCAGGACGCTCTCTATGTTGCAGATAGAGAAAGGAGCTGTGTGTTAGTGGACATCCTGACTCTCCTGTAGTCCAAGGGAGGGGGCGAGTATGACACTCCACACCAGGGAGAAAGCCTTCCATTACTGTGTGGAGTTACAGACAGAAGAACAGGAAGTGAGGATTTCTCAGAAGAAATAAGGACATTTAAAAGCTAAAGGGAAGGGTGAGGTAAGTGAAGGAGGACTGCACTAAGGTAAAGGAAGCTATTTAGGAAAAAAATGGTGCTTTTACAACCCCTTTCAGTTAAAAAAAAACCTTCTGCAAGCAACCCTGCCCCTTTCTCTCCTGACTGGCTAACTGAGTTTGATTGACAGCAGCGGGAGCCAATGGCGCTGCTGCTGTGTCTCAGCCAATCAGAAGGGGAGTCCCGGATTGGCCCGTGGACCTCACTGGATAGATATGGGGCACAGGTAAGTATTAGGGGGGCCGAGGGGGGCTTCTGCACACAGAAGGCATTTTATATTAGCATAGAATGCATTAAGATAAAAAAAACTTCTGCCTTTATAACCACTCCAGCCCCGGAAGACTTCATCAGGGAAGTGACCCCTGATGACCGTGACATGACCATGGTGACACACATTAGGACATACAGGCCCCGGCGAGCTCCCTGCTCGTGGTGTTTTGAATTTTACTGTGATTAAGAAATGTGAGTACTTGAAGCTTTTTAAACAATAAAGTTTGGAAAAAATGTACTACACTATTTGGAATCCCCCCTTCTTCTTTCCAATCTTCTTTTCATATTCCAAATGTCATATGAAAAGTTCATGATGGGTTCAAACTGACAAGATGGCCATGGTCTTCATGCACAGCGAAGCCAAGCGTCCAAATACATTACCCTACGTGGCATTTCATTGTACCCAACATCATCAGGGGCCATGTGTGTATGTAATCGAATACTGCAGTCAGAAGGTAAATCTTCAAGAAATCTTAGTTTTATTTATTAATCACTGTTTCAAATTTTAACTTGACTATGGATATTAAGGGGAACCCCACACCAAAATCTTAAAAAAAAATGGCATGGGGTATCCCCAAAAATGCATACCAGGCCCTTATCTGAGCATGCAACCTGGCAGGCTGCAGAAAAGGGGGGGGCGAGTGAATTGTACCAGGCCACATGCCCTCAACATGGGAAGGGTTCTTCGGGGTCCCCATGTTGTCCCCATGGGGACAAGGGCCTCTTCCCCACAACCCTTGCCCGGTGGCTGTGGGGTCTGAGGACAGGGGAGCTTATTGGAATCTGGAAGCCCCTTTAACAAGGGGCCCCCCAGATCCCACCCCCCATATGAATGGGTATCGGGTACATTTTACCCCTACTCATTCACCAAAAAAGTGTCAAAAAGTAAGAATGACAGGAGACAGTTGTTGCCCATTCCTTTATTAAAAAAAAAAGTGTCCTGCAAAAAAGTGTCCTGCAATGTAAATACATCTTTAACCACTTGCCTACAGACACTTTTACCCCCTTCCTGCCCAGACCAATTTTCAGCTTTCAGTGCTGTCACAATTTGAATGACAATTGCGCGGTCATGCAACACTGTATCAAAAAAATTTAACGCCGGGCCTAGTGGTACAACTCAGCGCCAAAAATGAAAAATTGTCTTAAAATTAAAATTACACATAAATAATTAATTCAAAACAGCAGAGGATCTGATGTCTAGAGAAAGTGTCTATATCTCCCCCTATTAGGGGATATACCACAAAAGCAGCAGCTATTTAAAATCCAAGAATCAGAAGACCCTTAGAACACATATAACAATATAGATCAAAAAGAAACTAAAAAAAGTCCAAATGATAAACAGCGCTTTGTTGAAAATTTGATTGATTATCCAACTTCATTTATAGGCATTCATAAAGTAGCAGAGCCTCAGAGTGATACAGTGCAAACAGTCTGTAAAGAATCCTACACCTCTTCCCAGTTTGACACCACAAGTGGGGCACACTCCCCTTCGGGGTACACACTCACCAAAGGGTTAATAAATGTAGGCTTCAAGCAGTATCTTTTTCACTGGAAACATCCGCTACTATAGCTGGGGTCAGCGAGGGTTAATGCTCCACATAGGAAAACAAGAGGCACCAAATAGTGTAATCCCGTTTAATGTAGAAAACAGTACCCTTAATACCAATAACAACCCCCGCTCCAAATGCACGTACCATTAAACTGTTAAGAGCATAGCAAAATAAGACCGTGTATTTTCCATGGTGTCCATATCCCCAGAAGTCAGCATGTGAAAATGTCCTTCCTGCGTGAAACCACCCATGGAGCGCACGCGTCACTTCCTGATCGTCGTGATAAGCCCCACCCTGACCGGTTTCGTCAACCAATGGACTTCAACTGAGGGCGCGTGCGCTCCATCGGTGGTTCACGCAGGAAGGAAGTTTTCACACGCTGACTTCTGGGGATATGGACACCATGGAAAAGACACGTTCTTATTTTGCTATGCTCTTAACAGTTTAATGGTACGTGCATTTGGAGCGGGGGTTGTTATTGGTAGTAAGGGTACTGTTTTCTACATTAAACGGGATTACACTATTTGGTGCCTCTTGTTTTCCTATGTGGAGCATTAACCCTCGCTGACCCCAGCTACAGTAGCGGATGTTTCCAGTGAAAAAGATACTGCTTGAAGCCTACATTTATTAACCCTTTGTTGAGTGTGTACCCCAAAGGGGAGTGTGCCCCATTTGTGGTGTCAAACTGGGAAGAGGTGTAGGATTCTTTACAGACTGCTTGCACTGTATCACTCTGAGGCCTTGTACACACGAGCAAATGAATCTGTTCAAATCGGTCGGACCGACCGATTTGAACAGATTTGTCTGCTGGCTGTTTTGGTTTGATTGCTGTACACACGATCAAACCAAAATCCCCTCCAGCAGACAGCGCGGTGACGTGGCGATGACGTTGACGCCGCCACGTCACCGCACCAGGAAGTAAATCACTTCCGCGCATGCGTCGAATCCATCTGTTAGACCGCTTTCAGCAGATAGATTCGATCGTGTGTACGCGGCCTTAGACTCTGCTACTTTATGAATGCCTATTAATGAAGTTGGATACATGCAACACTGTACCCAAATGAATTTTTTTTCATTTTTGACCTACAAATAGACCTTTCTTTTGATGGCATTTGATCACCTCTGTGGTTTTTATTTCTTGCGCTAAAAACAAAAGAATAGGGACAAGTTTGAAAAAAAAAAACACATTTTTTTTTTTACTTTTTGCTATAATAAATATCATTTTTTTTCTTTTAAAAACACATTTTTTCCTCAGTTTAGGCCAATACGTATTCTTCTATACAGAAATCGCAATAAGCGTATATTGATTGGTTTGCGTAAAAGATATATGGTCTTCAATAAAGGGGAAAGATTTATAGCAATATTATTATTTATTTATTTTTACTAGTAATGGCGGCGATCAGCGATTTTTATCATGACTGTGATATTGCGGTGGACACATCGGACACTTTTGACACATTTTTGGGACCATTCACATTTATACAGCGATCCCTGCTATAAAAATGCATTGATTGCTGTATAAACGTGACTGGCAGGGAAGGGGTTAACACTAGGGGGCGATCGAGGGGTTAAATGTATTCCCTAGGGAGTGATTCTTACTGTGGGGGAAGGGGAGTGACTGGGAGAGGTGACCGATGGTTGTCCCTATGAATAAGGGACACACCATCGGTCCCCTCTCCCTGACAGAATGTGGATCTGTGTGTTTACACACACAGAACCACTGTCCTGCTCAGTTACTGTGTAATCGCGGGTGCCTGGCAGCCATCGCGGCCAGGGATGCGGCAGGTGCACGTGCCCCCTAGTGGCTTTTAAAGGCGCAACATCATATGACGTCCGCCCAGAACAACAGGGTCTTCCTCTAGCCGTTTTGACGGCGAGCGGTTGACAAGTGGTTAATCACAAAACCCAGCCTCCATGGGAGGCGTCGGGCCGACTGCAGCCTTTTTGCAATGACAGCTGTTTTATAGCTGAGGGCGGGGCCACCGGTGACATAACTGGATGACCCCGCCCCATTCTGGCATCATGTGATGTCAGAGGGGGCAGGATTACCCGTCCTCAGCTTTATAGGCTGCAATTGGCGGGACTCAAACATCGTGCTCATTCCTAATCAGCAGAATATAGCAGTCTTGTGACTTGTATCAGTTCCTGGTTAAAGTTTGTAGGAGGAGATTTCATACTGCACTGTCTGTTCTATCAGATTACAGGACCCCTGAGCCTCTGTCTGGACAGTGCTGATTGGCCTTGTGCTTGCGCTGTTCACGTGCACTCTCCCAAGAAAAAAAATTGTCTACTCTCTAACAATACACACCAAACTATTTACTGCATACTGAATATTTTTGTGGGTTTGGGAACACTTTAAGAAAAAAAAAAACTGTAATACTCTGCACACTTCTATGGGGAATTTTTTTATGGAGAGAGACACTACAGTGAATGGGCTATTTGAAGGGGGGGCTAACACTGGTATGCAAAGAAAGAAGACACTACTGTACAGGGGGAGAAGGAAAAAGGACACCACTGTGGGGGGATGATCTGAAGGGGAGCAGAGGATGCTACTGTGGGTGGGGGGTGGGCATAGGACACTATGCAATGTTTTTATTGGCGGCTAGATAGTTATTAAATAATTATTTTAAAGAACACTTCCCCTGCTCTTACCCGGGGATCTTTCATATCATCTTTGTTGTCCAGGTAGATCTCAACCTCTGAGGCCTCGTACACACGAGCAAACAGATTCTGTCCGACAGATTTGAACAAATCTGTCTGCTGGGATTTTGGTTTGCTCGCGTGTACACACGAGCAAACCAAAATCCCCGCCAGCAGACAGCGCGCTGACGTGTCGGTGACGTGGCGGTGACGTTGACGCTGCCACGTCACCGCACCAGGAAGTAAAACACTTCCGCGCATGCGTCGAAACCATTCGGCGCGTGTGCGAGAAGACATGTCTGCTGGTTAGCATACTAACCAGCAGACATGTCGGGCGGACGGATTCCCAGCCGACAGATTTCAAAGCATGCTTTGAAATCTGTCGGGTGGCCAAATCCGTCTGTTAGCCCGTACACACGATCGAATCTGTCTGCTGAAATGGTCTAGCAGACCGTTTCCAGCAGACAGATTTGATCGTGTGTACGAGGCCTGAAAGGTTACCTAGCCCTGCCTCATGCCTCGTACACACGACCATTTTTCTCGGCAGGAAAAAAACTATGTTTTTCCCGACGTGATTCCTCTCCAGCCTGACTTGAATACACACGTTCATGCAAAAACACGTCCGACCAAAGTGTGGTGACGTACAACGGGACTATAAAGGGGACGTTCCTTTCAAATGGTGCCACCCTTTGGGCTGCTTTTGGGCTGCATACTTGATTCTGAGCATGCATATTTTTTTCCCCCTCCGACGAGAAAATAACTGACGGGAAACACGACGAGAAAAAAGAGAGCTGGTTTCGATTTTTTTTGCGGGCAGTTTTTTCGTTCAGAAAACTGCTAGGGAGAATACACAAGACCGGTTTTCATGACCAATATAAAAAATGGCAGTTTTCTCGCCGTGAAAAACGGTCGTGTGTACAAGACATTAGAGTGATTCTAATAGAAACACATAAATCACAAAATATAATGGTTCTAGCCCACTGTATTTATAAAGCTGGAGTGTCTCTTTCAAAAAACAAATCTGGCATATACACAAGAATATGGTGTCTATTAATTCAGATATGCTGCAGCCTGTCAAATGAAAGTAATTTATAATATGAGGAAATATGTTCCAACCTTTTTAATACGCCATGAATGACAGTCTTACAGTTCTTGGAAACCTATTAACATGAGCATGAAACCTAAACATGGAACCTGTGTTTGAGAGCAGCTGCAGGTGGTTAACCTCTTTAGGACTGAATGTGAATATGCCTTTAATAATTTACTAATGTTTTAAGGGATTTGAGATGTGATTTATAGACTTGGGTTTACCAGTGACATTCCAAAACACAATAACGAGATGTTTAGTGCATAAAAATATAGCAAGCTGTCAAGAAATTGATAGAGTGTGGCAAAACCGGGTGCTCAGAGGAGTTAGAAACTAAATACTACTCAGGGGCTATAATTTATTGGTCTGTTCACTGGAAAGCCTGAATGCTGAAAGTGTAATCAGCAGCTTTGTTTTTGCGTTTTATAATGTTTCTTGATTTTCTTGTTTGCATCATTCTTTAAAAACTTAACAATGCAAAGAAGAATTTGCTTCCTTAGTCTGCAGTCACATCTGAGCGACAAGTAAAGCCGCGTACATTCATTTTTTTTTTTTTCAAATCATCCCCATTGATGTCTATGGCCGAACGCCAATGTCGCCTGAAAAAAACGGGTCCGGGACTTTTTTTCAGGCGACAGGCGTTCGGCGTTTCAGAGATGTGAACCATCTCTATAGACATGAATGGGGATTCGCCCCTCCAGCGGCATGAGCGTCGGGCGACAGGCGATTTGTCGCTCAGATGTGAATGCAGCCTAACAGGGATGTTATTCATTGATACTTGATTTAGGCCTCTTACACACTATCAGTTTTTCTTCAGGTTTTTCTCTTCAGGTTTACCAAATCCATCTAATATGAGGTCTAACCTCAAGAGTTTCAATTTGTATGCAATCAGGCAGGCCCTTGCACTACATGGTTTTGGTAAACCTGAAGAGAAAAACCTGAAGGAAAACTGATAGTGTGTAAGAGGCCTAATGGCCCATACACACGATCCGAATATCGGCCGACGGATCGTACGACTTTTTTCGCTTAATAATCGCGAGTAAAATAAATAGGTTTTTAAACTCACGAAAATTATCGTACGATCGAAAAAAACGATCGGAAGTGATGTCACGTGTTGAAATGTATTTGTATTGTATTATCGGACGACGGCTGTACTGACTAAACGAAAATCGGACGATCGGACATCGGACGAGAAAATTTAATCGGATGAACGGTCGTGATCGGCTGTCGAAAGTAGTGTACACACGATCCGAAAATCGTACGATCCATCATCGGACGATCGTTTTCGTCCGATATTCGGATCGTGTGTATGGGCCATTAGAAAGCAGATTGAGGAAGTTCTTTCTTTCCTCTTTATGCATCTCTTCAGTATGTGTACTACAAACCAGTGGCTCTGGATGTACAGTTAACCCACGTGTATAAAATAATGGTTTTCATAGCTCTAATCACTGTCCCTAAATAAGAACTAGTCCCTTATATTTGAGAATAGTGGTGGAAATGACATACAGTGGAACCTCAAATTGCAAGTAACGCAGTTAACGAGCGTTTTAGCAATACAAGCACTGTATTTTGAAAAATCCTAACTCGGTTTACGAGTGTTGTCTCGCAAAGTGAACAGGATTCAGGCCAAAGTGGTGTGCAGTACCGCATTTAGTCTGAGGTGGGGGGTGCCAGAGCCGAACGGCGCTAAACAGCGCCGATCGGAGCCAATCTGCGCCATTCGTAGCAGTTTAAAAATGCTCAAAAAGACTTTGCTGAGGTCAGCCAAACTGTCCACGGCCTTTCAGACTGTTTTCAAGGCTCTCCGACGCCCCCCACTTTTGGCCACATGCGGTATTGCATGTCATTGAAGTCAATGCAGTGAAAATTATTTTCATTTCCATTGGGGAAACTCGCTTTGGCATGCGAGTACTTTGGATTACGAGCATTCTCCTGGAACGGATTATGCTCATAATCCGAGGTTTCACTGTATGTAGATACCCTCTGTTTTAAGAAAGCTCTACTCATTATGTTCAAAATGTCTTCAAGTACCATAAATATGGCAGAGAACAAAGACAACAGACACACAAACTTTCCTAAGTTTATATATATATATATATATATATATATATATATATATATATTGTATACAGACACATATATATACAGTACAGACACATATATATACAGTACAGACCAAAAGTTTGGACACACCTTCTCATTCAAAGAGTTTTCTTTATTTTCATGACTATGAAAATTGTAGAGTCACACTGGAGGCATCAAAACTATGAATTAACACATGTGGAATTATATACATAACAAAAAAGTGTGAAACAACTGAAAATATGTCATATTCTAGGTTCTTCAAAGTAGCCACCTTTTGCTTTGATTACTGCTTTGCACACTCTTGGCATTCTCTTGATGAGCTTCAAGAGGTAGTCACCTGAAATGGTCTTCCAACAGTCTTGAAGAAGTTCCCAGAGATGCTTAGCGCTTGTTGGCCCTTTTGCCTTCACTCTGCGGTCCAGCTCACCCCAAACCATCTTGATTGGGTTCAGGTCCAGTGACTGTGGAGGCCAGGCCAGGTCATCTGGCGCAGCACCCCATCACTCTCCTTGGTCAAATAGCCCTTACACAGCCTGGAGGTGTATTTGGGGGTCATTGTCCTGTTGAAAAATAAATGATGGTCCAACTAAACGAAAACCGGATAGAATAGCATCCCTCTGCAAGATGCTGTGGTAGCCATGCTGGTTCAGTATGCCTTCAATTTTGAATAAATCCCCAACAGTGTCACCCCTACACCATCACACCTCCTCCTCCATGCTTCAGGGTGAGAACCAGGCATGTAGAGTCCATCTGTTTACCTTTTCTGCATCGCACAAAGACACGGTGGTTGGAACCAAAGATCTCAAATTTGGACTCATCAGACCAAAGCACAGATTTCCACTGGTCTAATGTCCATTCCTTGTGTTTTTTTAGCCTAAACAAGTCTCTTCTGCTTGTTGCCTTTCTTTAGCAGTGGTTTCCTAGCAGATATTCTTCCATGAAGGCCTGATTCACACAGTCGCCTCTTAACAGTTGTTCTAGAGATGTGTCTGCTGCAAAAGGTGGCTACTTTGTTATGTATATAATTTCACATATGTTAATTCATAGTTTTGATGCCTCCAGTGTGAACTCTTTGAATGAGAAGGCGTGTCCAAACTTTTGGTCTGTACTGTGTGTGTGTGTGTATATATATATATATATATATATATATATATATATATATATATATACTGTGTATATATATATATATATATATATATATATATATATATATATATATATACCGTATTTATCGACGTATAACATGCACAGGCGTATAACACGCACCCTAACGTTAGGAAGGAAGTTTCAGAAAAAAATTCCACAGCCCTCTGTGTATAACACGCAGGCACAGTTTACCCTCTATTTTCAGGGTAAAAAACTGAGGCCCAGATTCAGAGAGAATTAGATTATCGTAGCGTATCAGAAATACACTACGCCACTGTTTTTTACCTGGCTCTACGTGGAATCCAGGTAGATTTTGTCCAGTAAACGACGGCGGCGTAGTGTATTTCTCCTGTCGCAATCCATCTACGTGAGTAGGGGGCGTGAAGCATTTAAAATAGGCGCGTTCCCGCGGCGATCGAACTGCGCATGCTCCGTTCGCAAATTTCCCACCGTGCATTGCGCGAAATCACGTCGTTACGTCATTCGTTGTTTGAGTAGCGTCGTTTACGGACATTTCTATTCCCGAACGACTTACGTAAAAAAAAAATAAAAAAATTAAATTCGACGCGGGAACGACGGCCATACTTAACATGGGCTACGCACCGTTAGACCAGCAAAAAGCTGGTCTAACAGTACGTAAAAAAAAAATAGACGTAAGCGATTGCGAAGACCGCTCGTATCTTCGTGGATCGCCGTAAAAACTCATTTGCATATCGGGACGCATCAAAATGACGTGAACTCCTCCCAGCGGCCGCAAAAATATCGCAGCGAAGACGTAAGCCTCTCGGATCGAAGCCCGAAGCCGCCGTATCATGGTTTGAGGATTCAAACTAGTGATACGGCGCGCGAAATTTGAAATTACTCCTGTCTAACACCAGTTAGACAGGCGTAATTGCTCTATGAATCTGGGCCTGAGTGTTATACGCCAATAAATACAGTATATACAGGCAGTCCCCAGGTTACAAATAAGATAGAAAAAAGAGAAAACCGCGCTGACCAAAAACAAACAGAAACTCCAAAATACCAAAGGCAGCAGCTTAAGTGGGATAAGCACAAAACACAGTAAATACAAGAAAAACTGTGCCAATAATTAAACAAAACTATTATCAAGCATCAGAAAATAAATATACTGGGTGTACACCTAGCAGAGTAAACAGTTCATTCCATATGCTGATCTTCTAGGTCAGTGATGGCGAACCTTTTTGAGCCCGAGTGCGCAAACCGCGACGCAAAACCAACTTATTTTTTTTAAAGTGCCAACACAGAATTAAACCTACCAGTGGCTCTGTACAGAGGATGGGACTGACATCCCTCTGAATGAGCCCCAAGGGACCAAAAATGTACTATTCTGCCAGATTCGCTCAGAATGCAGGGTTCAGGAATGCATTGTGCTCAGAATGCACTGTGCAACATACACTGACCTACCTGATACATGCACTCACCTACCTGACTATTAAATTCACCTACCTGACACATGCACTCACCCACCTCCTTGATATCCCGCCACCGGGAGGTCAGCTACAAGTCAGTGCACCGCTCCTCATGGCCATGGATGATCTGCTCAGAGCACCACTCTAACCCCTCCGCTTTTTCACGGGCTGCACTAGAAGGACAGACTGAACCAAAGTCGTCCTGGAGCAGGGGGAGCTGGAATATCATACCTGCAGAAAGGAATGCTCGAATGCCTTACCAGAGGTGTAGGGATTCGGGGAGGCAATAAGCTGCCAAACAGAGTTGGGATGGGGAGGAAGAATTTTACACCACCCCTAAATAGCGCACATGATGACTGGCTGCCCACCCTCCTGCCGACATCACTGGCACCTATGCAAAGAAGGCAGCCGGTGTCCTGACGAGTCAGTGCAATTGACTGCCTGGCTGGGGGAATGCCCTGGCGTGCCGACAGAGGAGGCTTGGAGTGCCAGCTGTGGCACCCGTGCCATAGGTTGGCCATCACTGTTCTAGGTAATTAAACAACACCACAGTGTTTCCATGCGCCATACGTCTATAAGTGATATACCCACCACCGAATGAATGGCCGCTTACCAGAGGGCAAGCCTAGTATGACAGTTGGCTATAGCCCAGCAGCGGCCTTTACTCTCTGGGGAAGATAGGACGTCAGAATGGATTCACATAGAGTAAAGATTCAAGGACACCGGGTTTCATCCGTCACATCAATTCGTTAGGTTAATGATACCAGAAAAAAAGGGAGACCATAGCATAATTCCACAATAGGAATATTTAATAAAAAAGAGAAATGTACTTACAATTTGTCAATTTAAAAGTGCATCTAAAAAACGTTGCCAGCTGGCATACACAGAGCCCTTCCTCCTCACTTCAGCGCAGTGACATCACATCTCCCAAATTGATGTGACGGATGAAACCGGGAGTCCTTGAATCTTTACCCTATGTGAATCCATTCTGATGTCCTATCTTCCCCAGAGAGTAAAGGCCGTGGCTGGGATAGAGCCGACTGTCATACTAGACTTGCCCTCTGGTAAGCGGCCATTCATTCGGTGGTGAGTCTATCACTTATATACGTATGGCGCATGGAAACACTGTGGTGTTGTTTAGTTACCATCTAGAACAGGGGTCTCCAAACTGCGGCCCGAGGGCCATATGTGGCCCTTTGCTAGCCTGTATGCGGCCCTTGGGGCACTATTCCTCCAACTGATATGAGGCACTATTCCTTCCACTGACACCAACAAGGGGGCACTATTTCTTCTACTGATATCAATGATGGGATACTATTCCTCCTACTGATAGGAGCCCTACTCCTCCTAGTAATTACGACCAACACTGAGGCCGCAATTATTCTCACTGGTGCTGGACCCGGGACATTTTTCTGCCCCGCTGGCCACAATCCGGCCTTCCTAAAGTCTAAGGGACAATAAAGTGGCCCTTTGTTTAAAAAGTTTGGAGACCCCTGATCTAGACGATCAGCATATGGAATGAACTGTTTTTACTCTGCTAGAAGTACACCCAATATATTTATTTTCTGATGCTTGTTAATAGTTTAATTTAATTATTGGCACAGTTTTTCTTGTATTTACAAAAAGGATAGGGTCTGTAGGTTTGTTATTAACTTAAATTTGTACGTAAGTCGGAACAGGTACATTTTTTATGTGTACTGTAACTCCGGCATGTCACTGTTCAGATTTCACCTCAGTTTCTGTCCCTATGACAATTATATTTAAAAAATGTTGTATTGTTGTGGAAACAAGGATTGGTGATAAAACTTCAGTGGAGACACATTTTTTTCCGATGACATGAGTGAATTCCTAGGGGTAGATTTTCTCTCACTTCCTATTGTCTCCCTCTGTTTGTACGTAGGAGTCATTTGTAAGTTGTATGTTAGTAGCTGTGTGCACTGGTCCAAATCATTTGGTGGAGGAGGGATTATGGTGTGGGGTTGTTTTTCAGGGGATTGGGCTTGGCCTCTTAGTTCCAGTGAAGGGATATTTTAGTGTCAGCATTTTGGACAATTTCATGCTCCCAACTTTGTGGCAACAGTTTGGGGATGACCCATTCCTGTTCCAACATGACTACGCACCAGTGCACAAACAAAAGCTCAATAAAGACATGGATTAGCGAGTTTGGGGTGGAGAGACTTGACTGGCCTGCACAGTCCTGACATAAACCTGATAGAACACCTTTGTGGTGACTGCCTTACCTCACAAATGCGCTTCTGGAAGAATGGACAAACATTCCCATGGACACACTCCTAAACTTTCTGGACAGCCTTAGGCCTCATGCACACTGGACGTTAAAATAACGTTATAAAAATGCCAGTAGCTTTGCAGTGAATTTTTTTAATTTTTTTTAGCTTTTTTCAGCTTTTTCAATGTTTTTGCAATAGCGTTTTTTAGCGCTTATTAGCGTTTTTTCGCATTTTGAGGAAAAACAATTATTTTTTCAATGGATCAAAAATGTAAAAAAATGCTGGTGAGTGACGTTTTTGAGTGTTTATCGACATTTATCAGCGGTAGAGCTGAAAAACGTCTTTCAGAACCCACTTGTTTTTTTTTTAACCTGCTCAAAACCGCCACAGCCCAAAACTGCTGAAAACAGTCTATGTATGCATGGACACATAGGATAACATGATGGAAAGTTTAATGACTATAGAAAAACGTCTACTGCCAAAAACAGCTGCTGTAAAACTGTCCAAAAATGTCCAGTAAATTAATGTAAAATACTGCACAATGAAATGAGAATAAATGAAAATAATATTTAAATATGTTCTTTAATCACAAGATAACACTATGATATTAGCAATGAATAAATGTCTTAATGAATGTTTGTAATCAATTACAGTACCTTCTAAATGACAAAACGACATTGGCACTATATGGAATCCTAAGGTCTAAAGTTACACTATCATGGCCGTCACATGTGTGAATATGTTTTTAATATATATATATATATATATATATATATATATATATATATATAATATATACTTTTGACAATGAAGTGTATATTAAAGGGGTTGTAAACCCTTGCCGTTTTTTACCTTAATGAATAAATGACTTGTAAGCGCAACGCATGCGAACTGAATCGCCTCTGGGCGCTTTTTCCAGCCAGGATCTTGACACGCTATGGACACACAGTCATACACACATATATACATATATACTGGGTCAATTTTTGGACGATCCAATTTACCTACCAGCATTAAGGTGAAAAACCTCCTTTGCTGCAGCAGCGCCCCCGAGCCACCCTTATACTTGCCTGAGCCCCGAAATTCCCACAACAGGACCGAGCACACCAGCTCCGGCCTGTTTCTTGTGTCCTGATTGGATACATTGATAGCAGTGCAGCCATTGGCTCCCACTGCTGTCAATCAAATCCAATGACGCAAGCGCTGGGCACCGAATCCTGCTGTCTACGTCTATGGGTGCAGCAGCAGGACACAGAAGCATGTCCAGATGGGTGTCCATGAAGGAGAACACTTCTCCGATGAGGCACTTGAGAAGAAGAGGAGGTAAGTATGACATGTTTGTTATTTTTTTTTTTTAACCAAACCTTTACAACCACTTTAAATTGGTCAATTGGCTCACATAGTAAATAAATAATAAATTGAAAATTTATTTTGTACATTAAAAAGTATTATCATAATGCAATGTTAACGGTTATTTTGGAGAATTAACTGCTTCCCGCCTGGCCTATTGTAGAATGACAGCCGGGCTGGAGCCCTGTTACCCTGCGTGGACGTCTTATCACGTCCTCCTAGGATCACAGGCCATACTCTGATGCAATCTGTCACCCGTTGTGTCCACCGGACACAGTGGTTGACAGATCTGTGTACTGGCCAACTGCCAGTACTGTACCATGTGAACGCTGTGACCAATCACAGTAGATCACATGACAATTGTACACAATGAATGGCTTTCATTCATGCTATTCATTGTCTACTATTGGGTTAATCTCTGTGATTGGTCACAGTGATCAATGGTACAGACAGGACCAATCACAGCCCAACTGTACCATGTGATTAGCTGTGGCCACACACAGCCAATCACAATAGTAAACACTGAATTATTAGTTTTCTTTCAGAAACAAATATTGCTTAAAATTCACTGTTTTAAGCAATCATAGCAGAGTACCAGAGTAGTACAGTGTTACTATGGTAAAAATAATAAAAACATAGCAGGATAAAGACTTCATGTCCAAAAACAAGTACAGTATCCTTATAGTGAAAGTCCATACAAAATATATAAACATCAGGGATCTAACACTAACCTCTCTATCCCTGTAAAGAAAAAAATAGTATACATACCTTTCTGGAAGCTGATCGGACCCGCTCTGACCGGATCCCACGCTGAGCTGTCAGCCACAGCTTCTCTGTGTAGGCGTGTGCAGAGAAGATGGACAATGAAATCCCCATAGTAATGCCCCGTACACACGATCATTTTTTGTGATGAAAAAAAACGACGTTTTCTGTGAAGTAAAAAACGACGTTTTTGAAACTTCACTTTTCAAAGACGATGTTGCATACACACCATCGTTTTTTTCACAAAAAGCGAGGTTACGTTCACCACTCTTTTCTATTGAAGCTTGCTTCATAACTAGCATCTGGGCATGCGCGGGTTGAAAAACGTTGTTTTAAACAACGTTTTTGCTACACACGGTGACTTTTTGTGAAACAAAAAACGACGTTTTGAAAAACGACACAAAAAATGTCGTTTTTTTGAAGACAAAATACAACGTTTTGCCCACACACGATCAATTTAAATTACGTTTTAAAAAAACGTCTTTTTTTTCATCGCAAAAAACGACCGTGTGTACACGACATTACTCTATGGGTGACATTAATTCCCATTTATTTCACATGCCTTTGTCCTCCGTGTCCACTGAGCAGAGCTTCAGGTGCTGGAGATCGTGTCGGAACGGGTCAGATCAGCTTCCAAAAAGTTATGTATACTCATTTATTCTTCACAGGTATAGAGAGGTTAGTGTTAGATCCCTGCTTTTGTATAGACGCAGGGATTTTAGATTTTGCATGGACTTCCAATTTAATCTTGTGTACATTGGGTGCCCAGATGACCCTCAAAAAAAAAAAAATTTGAATAATTACTTGATCAATAATAATATTTTGTAACATGCTTTAGTAGCACTCATTCAGGCTATATATTTATATCCCATAACAATAGAAAACATGTAGCAACAGCATTTTCATTTGATAAGTAGCTATTTTTTTCACTTTTCAATAGCATGTGGTTTGTCTTTCAGTGCTGTAAAAAAAAAAAAAAATTCTTGGAGGAAGCATTTCTAGTAGCATACATACACAAACATCAGGTAAGGTAACCAATCAAAGCAGCATAAAAAATAGCTTATGTTTTGTAATCATTCCTTACGTGAAGACCTCAGTTGGCAGCAATTTTGTGTGTTTGCAATTTCATCAGATATCTCTCTTTCCCCCTTTCGGCTTGTGAAACTAGCATCCCAAAGTAATCTCCGTGAAAACTCTGCAAGTGATTAAATATTGCTACTCCCATCATAAACTGCCTTTGATGTCTTGTCTCACAACTTTATTATTTCTTTTTATCTCTGAAAAAGATATTTGACAAGCAGTCCTTGGAAAAGTTTTAGCAGGAAGTGTGATTGCTTGTTTGAAGATAAAAATGTTACTTGGTTAACATGCTTTATAGTTGCTGAGAACAACTACAAATAATCTTTGCTCAGACGTTGCGCCAACCTTGGTAGGAGAAGGTCACAAGTCTTGATATCCTACCAACTAAATAAATGTTAGGAGGTTACAAGATTGTTATGTGTATTTGCAATCTTACTTTATCTACCCTCCTGATAGCCTCCCGTACAAGAGTTCTAAATCATTTTTGTTGCTGCTGTGATACATTTTTCTCAGAGATGAGTTTGACAAGCTCATCCTATCCAAGATGAGACAAGGAGGACATCTTTAGATTCCTTTCATTGGTTGAATAAAAACCTGTATTATTATGCATACATACACCACAAAATCCTGTCATAAAATATGAAGTATTTGTAATATAAAAAAAATACTTTATAAACAACTAAAAATTCACCTGTGATTCTGTTTACTGAGTTTGGATCCACCAATTCACATTTTCATTTTTTTTTTATCTTGTACCGACCCTTTATTTTATAACAAATCTAATCTGGCACTTCAGATGTATGTATGTACCTAACAAAAAGGGATATGAGTTAATTTGCCCCCAGCTCATGTGTCTGTTATTATCAAAAGCCCAGACAAATTAAATGGATTGTATATTCAATGGGTCGTGTCTTACATGATCCTAAAAAGGTGCAAGAATGAAAAGGGCTAATATGCATCTAAGGCCACGTACACACGAGGAGACATGTCCGATGAAAACGGTCCGCGGACCGTTTTCATCGGACATGTCTCCTGGGATATTTTGGTCTGATGTGTGTACACACCATCAGACCAAAATCCCTGCGGACAAAGAACGCGGTGAGGTGGCGGTGACGTTGACACCACGACGTTGCGCAAACAAGGAAGTACAATGCTTCCACGCATGCGGGGGATTTCGGTCCGCTGGTTAGGCGTACTGTCCGACGGACAGATTTCCAGCGGACAAGTTTCTAAGCATGCTTAGAAACCTTTGTCTGCTGGAAACCTGTCCGCTAGGCCGTACACACGATCGGACATGTCCGCTGAAACTGGTCTGTGGACCAGTTTCAGCAGACATGTTTGATCGTGTGTACGCGGCCTTATGCCGCGTACACGCGATCATTTTTTGTGATGAAAAAAAACGACGTTTTCAAAAACGTCATTTAAAATCACTGTGTGTGGGCAAAACGTTGTTTTATGTCTTAAAAAAAATGACCAAAAAAAATATGAACATGCTTGAATTTTTTGTGTCGTTTTTCAAAACGTCGTTTTTTGTGTCATAAAAAGTGATGGTGTGTAGGCAAAACAATGTTGAAAACGACGTTTTTAAAGCCGCGCATGCTCAGAGGCAATTTATGAGACGGAGCTTCAATGGAACAGAGTGCCGTCGAACGATGTGTACGTCACCACGCTTTGCTAGAGCATTTTGGAAAAACGATTGTGTGTATGCAACGTCGTTTTGGAAAATGAAGTTTGAAAAACGTCGTTTTGTTTCATCACTTGAAACGTCGTTTTTTTTCATCACAAAAAATGATCGTGTGTACGCGGCATTAGAGTGGTTCGTCAGTCTCTAGATAAAAAATCAAAGTCAGCAGCTACAAATACATATAAGGACACTTATCGGTTTAGGGATCAAGCACCATCCTCTCCCGAACCAGTTCTTCAATGGTCTTCAGGTTCTCAGCACCAGCATGTTTAGTGTGCAAAGCTGGTTGAGACTCCTTACGGCTTTGTAGCGGGCTTCCCACTACACATGTGCGGGTGGCACTGCACTTTGTCAATGGTCCCAAAGCCCCTTGGGACCTGTGACATGTCCCTAGATGTTGCGGGCAGGGAGAGGAGGAGGGACAATTTGTGGAATCACCTAGCCGGTTACAGTGGAAGTTGGAGTGGACACATACCAAAACTAGGTAACCCCCCCCCCCCCCCCAAAAAAAAAAAAATCTCCAATAATGTTTGAGGAGGTGGGGAGGATTCTTAAAAGCAGAACTTCCCATTTAGGGTAACGCTTCACTTTAATTACCCGTGGTGACATGCTTTGTACAATATTTAATATTCTAAAAAATACAGACTGTATATTTTAGGACAGTACCTAAAGGTGATCCTTGCATATACTGTATACATGGAATAACGACAAACTTCAGTACCCAAAATATTCTATAGGTGACGCTTTAAAAGCTCTTACTGGTCATCAGTATAGAGTAAACCATGCATAATGGTCCTAGAATTATTGCTACCTCCCCAGTATGTGCAGCGATAAGTAACGTGGGTTGCATAATTAAAAATTTTGTATGTAGGCATCCCAACGTTTATGAATGTATGTGCATGTACATTGGGGTTAGGGGGACTCAAATCCTTTTTTAGGGGTTTAAGTGCATGGATATTGTAACAAAACGTCACACACTCCACTTGAGTGCTTCCGTCATATACCGCTTCCTATCAGTCTGGATATAGATATCAGATATTCCAGCTGCTCACAAGCACACAACGAGACAAGACTTGTTTGTCTGCTGAACATGGCACTGATGGGCACTGGTAGGTGGCACTGATGGGCACTGGTAGGTGGCACTGATGGGTGGCACTGATATGCAGCTTGATTGGGCATTGATAGGCTGTACTGATGGGTGACACTGATGGGCACTGAAAGGTGGCACTGATAGGCAGCACTGATGGGCACTGATAGGTGGCACTGATGGGCACTGATACATGGCACTGATGGGCACTGATATGTGGCACTTATAGATGGCACTGATAAGCATCCATGGTGGCACTGGCAGACATTGTGATTGATTGATTGATTTAATGGATTTATAGTGCACCAAATACTGACCCGTCAGGGCAGTGTCTAAGCACAGAAGACATAACAAAAAATAGGTAAATCAAATCAGGGAGAGAGAGAGAAAGAGCAGGACAAATTGTGGATGGGCACTGATTAACAGCTTTGATTGGCAGCTGCCTGGGCACTAAATGGCATATCCCTATTGGTCTCCGGTGGCATACCTGTTCGTCCAGTGTGGGTGGCCATCCCTGGTGGTCCTGACAGCATCCTGGTGGTCCTGGGTGGGCATCCGGGGGGGGGGGGGCCTCGCGCCTGATCAATGGCTCTTCCTGTTTTTTTTTTTTTTTTTATTATTCAACGCATGATATTAACTTACATATTGTGCACATATTCAAGTACAAAAATGCAATACATATTAAATAAGTAAAAATATGTGTTAAACTCTAATTTCCAAACTTGCACTCTTATCTATACCCCTTTTATATATTATTGTGCTTTTTATTTTGTGTGTATTTTCATGTACCACCCACCCCCTCCCATCCCTACCCTTCCCGCACCACCTAATCATACTCATAAGTATTTGATTTTACCTCATTTATTTTCTCTATTCCTTACACTACCCTTCTTCAATCCTAATATTTATCTCCTAAGTCCTTCCCTTATCGACTGTGGAGGCGAGAGTCTATCATCACACAGCCAGGTTTGCCATATTTGATTGAATTTCCCGGTGTCCCCCCCTCCGGCTATATGTTAATCTTTCTCTATGGAGTAGAGAGTTCACTAGTAAAACCCACTGCCTTCCCGTAGGGACCTCTGGTGCCATCCAGTATCGTGCTATGAGTTTTCTTGCTAGGTATAATATCCTAGTTAACATTATGTACATTCCAGTAGGGAGTGTTTCCATCTCTATGGCCCCCCGTATATATATCAGAGGATCCAATGGGATGGATATCCGTGCAAGTCTACTTATGTGCTGAGAGATCTCCTCCCAATACCGGTGCAGTTTTGGACATCTCCAGATCAGGTGAATAAAGTCGCCCTGATGTATTTAGCACTTCGGGCATAGCGGGGAATCTCTTCCTCCCCACCTATATATCTGCTCTGGCGTTCTATATGCCCGGTGCAGTATAAACAGCTGCGATAGTCTGTGGGATGCTGATATCGATACTACTGGGATACATTCTACGGCCCTTTTCCAAAGGCTTTCGTCTATATTCCCTACGTCTTCAGCCCATTTACTACGACATTTTAAGGCTGTATAGTCCTGTGCCCTAGATATTATTTCCCTATATATTTTAGATATTTGCCCTTTCCGATCCTCTACTCCTAACACTGTCTTAATTAGGGGAGCTTCCGATATTATTAGAGATTGTGTTTTTTGTTGTGCCTGTAACGCGTGCCGGAGTTGGAGGTATTGGTAGAATCCCTTTGATTCTAACTGGAATTCTTGACACAACTGCTCATATGTCTTCAATACCTCTCCTTCATACAGCTGCTTGAAATATTGTATCCCTTTCTTTTTCCACATAGTAAATCCCTTTAGATCTTGTATTTCCGGGTACCTTGGGTTATTCCATATCTGGGTAAGGGGCAGCGGCCCCCATACTCCCAAAGCTTTCCTGACCTCTGCCCATACCCTTTTGAGTAAAATACCTGACGGGGCTGAGCGTGGTATACTAGGGAGGTCCATTTCCAGGTGTGATGCTGCCACCAATGCAGGATCGCAACTTGTTACCATATTACAAATAGAGTCCTCGTTTTTTTCCCGTCCCCATCCCGCTAAATGTTGGATCTGAGCAGCCAAAAAATATATGTTTTGGGGTGTGGAACTGCAAGGCCACCCCTATCCTTACTGTACTGAAGGGTGGCCAAGCTGATCCTAGCCACCTTTTTCTTCCATATCAGAGCTCTCATCAATGTTTCACTCTGTTTGAACCATTTATTTGTAATCCACATAGGGGAATTGTGAAGAACGTATAGAAGCTGTGGTGCCCAAATCATTTTAATTAGGTTTGCTCGGCCCACTACCGACAGAGGAAGTTTGCACCAGCTGTTGCATTTCTCCCTCTGTCTAGCCAATAGTGGGACCAGATTTAACTGCAGGTATTCCGCCGGATCTGGCGATATCACTACTCCTAAATATTTAAATCTATTGCTTATAACAATCTGCTCTGCTCCAGGTGGCAATGGTGCCTCCATTGGATCTATAGGCATCAGGGTTGACTTTGACCAATTAATAGTAAACCCTGAAAAACGGCCGAACTTCCCAATGATCTGCATCACCGCATGTAACGATGCAGAGGAATCGCCCAAATAAATTAGTGCGTCATCTGCATACAGTGATATCTTCTCTTCCCTCTGGCCCCTACGGAATCCCATCACCTCAGTGGAGTTACGAACATATATAGCCAGAGGTTCAACCGCCAAAGCAAACAACAATGGGGACAGTGGGCACCCTTGTCGAGTCCCTCTATGGAGCTTGAATACAGATGAACAACTATTGTTGATGCAAAGTCTAGCTCGGGGGTCAGAATACAGCACCTTCACCCATTTTATAAACCTGTCTCCCATTCCAAATCTTGCCAATACTTCCACGAGGTAGGGCCACTCCACACTGTCAAATGCTTTGGCAGCATCCAGTGAAAGAATGGCCCTACCACCCGGGTTGTCCACCGGCATCTGTAGATTCAGATAAAGTCGCCGTATATTATCCGCGGTAGAACGAGATGGTATAAAGCCACATTGATCCCTATGTATCAGTTTTCCTATCACCCGCGATAGCCTTGAGGCCAGTATTTTGGCCAATATCTTGACATCTGCGTTTAGCAGAGATATTGGGCGGTATGAATCGGGCAACAATTTATCCTTTCCTGGCTTTAATATGACTATAATTATAGCTTCCTGCATGCTCTCTGGTAGGGTGCCTGTTTCGGTTACCTTTATATAGTGTCTCTTTATACTGTCTCTTTATACTGAGAGTACACCTCTGCCGGTATACCATCAGGGCCTGGGGACTTGTGTAACGCAGCCTCATGCAGGGCGTTCTTTAACTCTAACATGGTTATAGGTAAGTTTAGCATTTCCCTATCTACTTCGGATAATTGTGGAAAAGTGCATGATTGCAAGAAATCAGTCATTTCTGATGTATTATACCTGGCTTTAGAGGAATATAAGTCCTTATAGTAATTTTGAAAAACCTTCAGGATATCAGGCCCTGTGATATTCATCTCCCCTGTATTCGCCTTTATTGCTGTAATATTTGAGGATTCCTGTTGTCCCCTTACTATAAGGGCAAGTAGGCTCTTCCTGTTTACATTGTGATCAGCCGTGATTGAACATGGCTGTTCACATGGTAAAGAGCCTTCGTCAGAGGCTCTTTACCGAGATCAGTGTAGCGGTGTGTCAGACTGACACGCTGCACCCCGGATCGCTGCACCACATTCTGCTATAGTCCAGGCAGGAAGTGGTTAAACAAATCTTTAGATTTTCTTAAATGAGGGACCTCACGCATGTTTCGTTTGTTTTTGTGCATAAGGTACACCTTAAAATCTATTCCACACCCAGAAAGCCAAAAAGAATGGATTCAGTATAGAACTATATTCAACAGATTATATGGGCAAAGGACTATCCCACCTGAGGCACAGTATTCTGGAAACATTTGGAGTAGTGCTCTCTGCAGTGACTAAGCCTTCCTTCAAAGCTGCATGCTACTCCTTCCTTGGTTGCCCCCATATTAGGATTAACAGAAAAGGACGACACATTTGGTGGCAGATCACATGCCCAGCCACCTCTGCCTCACCAGGTGCAGTTCCCCAGAGGTTGGAAAGCAAGGAAACATATATCCCCTGGGTCGGCCCACAGGTCCATGGGCTTGTGAGAGCGCAGAGGATTGCTGAAAAGGTAATTAAAGACACCCTCCACTCGTACATCTGAGCAAGTAAAGCAACACTTCACTACATATCTTTCACAGAAAAAAGTCCCATGGAGTGTATTGGAGAACTTGGAGTAGAACAGATGTAGAAAGGTACATAGCTTGCAGCTTTCCAAAAAAAATCACAGTAAGTGTACATATTTCACAGAAAAAAGGCAGACATATTTTAAAGGTTTAAAGAACAATTTAAAGGCTGGTTTACACCACATACAGTGGGACTGCCAATGTCGGCTATTGCAGCTCAGTCCCACCACATGGAAAAGGTAAAAAGCCTTGATTTCTATGTGCATGGTTCACACCACTGCGTTAAAGAAGTGCTGCATGCACACTGCACACCCGCCAATTGAACTTTATGAGATGCTTGTGTAAAACAAGAAAATAGTGAATAGGAAAGGAAATAGTGTGATGTGCCAAGTGCAGGGCAATATCACTATGCTGTTCTTGACAACACCGCACATCAGCCAGTGTGTAGCAATGCAGCGACTAGCATGATCCAGCCCTAAGCACTTGAAGTAGGCAGCATTTTGAAAAGGCTTTAATCCACAGATTATTTTTTTTACATTAAAGTGTATATATTTCACAGGGAAACAAATCTGAAATATTGTACAGACCCCAAAGCCAGCGTTAAAGCATTTGGATTAAGCTGCAATTTGAAAAGGACACACTGCATTTTGTTTTAAAACTACACCCCTTGAATATTTTATTGGGATTTTATGTGTTGGACCAATACAAAGTGGCACAAATTGTGAAGTGGAAGAAAAATTATGAATGTTTTTTTTTTTTTTTTTTTTTTACACAAATAAATATGTGAAAAGTGTAGCGTGCATTTGTTTTCAGCCCCCCCACGACTCAATACTTTGTAGAACCACCTTTCGCTGCAATTAAAGCTGCAAGTCTTTTTGGGAATCAGCTTTGCACATCTACATAGTGACATTTTTGCCCATTCTTCTTTGCAAAATAGCTCAAGCTCTGTCAGATTGGATGGAGACTGGGTCATTCTTTTTCTTTTTTTTGACTGGGTCATTCTAACACAAGAATAAGCTTTGATCGAAAGTAATCCATTGTAGCTTTTGGCTGTATGTTTAGGGTTGTTGTTCTGCTTGAAGGTGAAGCTTGCTCCAGTCGCAAGTCTATTGCAGACTCTAATGCCCTGTACACACGATCGGTTCGTCTGATAACGGTCTGATGGATCGGTTTCATCAGACGAACCGATCGTCTGTGGGCCTCACCGTTTTTTTCCCATCAGTGAAAAAAAATAGAACATGTTTTAAAAATTTCTGATGGTTAAAAAACCGATAGAAAAAAAAACGATCGTCTGTGGGGAAATCCATCGGTCAAAAATCCACGCATGCTCAGAATCAAGTCGACGCATGCTCGGATTTTTTTCTGCACGTCATTGTGTTTTATGTCACCGTGTTGGACACAATCGGATTTTTAACTGATGGTGTGTAGGCAAGACTGATGAAAGTTAGCTTCATCGGATATCTGATGAAAAAATCCATCGGACCATTTTCATGGGATGAACCGATCATGTGTACGTGGCATAAGAGGTTTTCTTCTAAGATTGCCCTCCATTTGGCTTCATCCATCTTCCCGTCATCTCTGACCAGCTTCCGTGTTAATGCTGAAGATAAGCATCCCCACAACATGATGCTGCCACCACCATGTTTCTCAGTGGGTATGGTGTGTTCATTGTGATGTGCAGTGTTAGTTTTCCACCACACATAGCGTTTTCCTTTTAGGCCAAAAAGTTCAATTTTGGTCTCATCTGACCAGAGCACCTTCTTCCACATGTTTTTTGTGCCCCATACATGGCTTCTCGCAAACTGCAAACAGGACTTTTTATGGCTTTCTTCTTGCCACTCTTCCATAAAGGCCAGGTTTGTGGAGTGCCCAACTAACCTGCGTTGTGGATCCCTGCAGCTCCTGCAGAGTTACAATGGGCCTCTTGGCTGCTTCTCTGAATAATGCTCCCCTTGCACTGCCAGTCCGTTTAGGTGGATGGCCATGTGTTAGTAGGTTTGCAGTTGTGTCATATTCTTTACCATTTTCGAATGATGAATTGAATAGTGCTCCATGAAATGTTCAAAACTTGGGATATTTTAAAATATGCCTTAAACTTCTCCACAACTTTATCCCTGACCTGTCTGGTGTGTTCCTTGGCCTTCATGATGTTGTTTGTTCACTATGGTTTTCTAACAAACATCTGAGGGCTTCACAGAACAGCTGTATTTATACTGAGATTAAATAACACAAAAGTGGACTCTATTTACTAATTAGGTGACTTCTGAAGGCAATTGTTACCACTAGAATTTAGTAAAGGGGGCTGAATACAAATGCACACCATACTGTTTTCGTTTTTTATTTGTAAAAAAAAATGAAAACCATTTGTTTGAAGAACAATTATGTGCCACTTTGTGTTGGTCTATCACAAAAAAAAAAGAAAAACAATAAAATGCATTTATGTTTTTGGTTGTAACATGACAAAATGTGAAAAATTTCAAGCGATGTGAATACTTTTTCAAGACACTGTGTGTGTGTGTGTATATATATATATATATATATATATATATATATATATATATATATATATATATATATATATATATAATTACCATATAATATATTATTTCACAGAAATAATTTACTTGGAGGGAGACATTTTGAAAGAACCCACAAAAGGCAGCCTTTCATTCAAAAATCAACATTAGAGTATATTTATTTCACAGAGAAAGAACATCAAAGTATTGTAGCGAGTCTGTGCACAGTATGATTATACTTGGATACATTTTATACTGATTACATACACAGTTGTTAAAGTGCTTGTAAAGGAAGAAGGTTTTTTATCTTAATGCATTCTATGTGTAGCGGTACCCCTGGAGGGGTTGCTGAGAATAGAATGGGATGGCACATTACCTCATGGCTCTCGCAGAATGTCTAGGGGTGAATGATGCATGCAGCAGCAGTAAAGGAATGTCTGCAAAGAAATTTCTTTTTTATGTGCTCTTTATTACCCAGCCGGGTAAAAACAGTGAACAGGTGATGAAAGGACAGATGGAGGTTGGAAGGAGAACAGCAGATTCAGGCGTACAATAGGGGAAACAGTCCTGCTTCCGACAACACTTAGGGGGTCATTAACAAGCCTGTGCGCCATGACTCATGGTGCACAAGCAGGAATAAAAGTGTTTTTGACATTTACAAAAGTGATACGCTGGCAGTGCAGTGTATTTCCTCATTTACTAAAATGCCTAATGCGCCCAGGAGAGGGCGCATGGTACGCCAGTATAGACCTGGCGTATGGCATTTAGTAATGTAAATATCGGGTATTAGGGTGGGAGTTTATTAGGGGAGGGAGGGGGTGATGCAGGGGAAGTGTAGTGACATGTGTTTGAATGTGTGTGGTGGGCCGAATTGAAAGTGACTTTTGAGAACCGATCCCCGTGTGCTTGCAAAGTGTGCCTGAACCTCGCGAGGTTCATTTGCATACTGGGCATGCGCAGACGGAAATTTCGGGGCTTCCCGTGTGCCTCGTCAGTACGCCGAGAAATTCTTGGTAAATTCCATGCGGCGTAGCTGAAATTCCTGTGCGTGACGCGGCGCACGGGAATCTCCGAACGGTTTTCAACCTGCGCTGACCATGAAGGGGAACTCTGCGCCAAATTTCAAAACTGGAAACCGGCGCGGGTCCCCCTCCGGGTGTACAGTAGGCTCTTCGGCTTGGTCTGGAACGTTAGGGGTTAAACCAACGCCAAAAACGGCGTGGGGTTCCCCCCCAGATCCAGACCAAGCCCTCATCCCAGGCACGCAGTCTGGCCGGACAGGAATGGGGGTGGGGACGAGCGTCCCCCCTCCTGAGCCGTACCAGACTGCATGCCCTCGACATGGGGGAGTGTGTGCTTTGAGGGAGGGGGGCACTGCCCCCCCACCCCAAAGCACTCTTGTCTCCATGTCGATAGGGACAAGAGCCTCTTCCCGACAACCCTTGCCTGGTGGTTGTGGGTGTCTGCGGGCAGGAGGAATATCGAAATCTGGAAGACCCCTTTAACAAAGGGCCCCCAGATCCCGCACCCCCCTGTGTGAAATGGTAATGGGGTACATTGTACCTCTACCAATTCACCAAAAAAAAGTGAAAAGTGTTAAAGACAAGAGCCGGTTTTTGACAAGTCCTTTATTAATATCTTCTTTCCGCTTCTTCTTCCATCTTCTTCTTTTCTTCTTTCCTTTCGGGTTTCTTCCTCCATCTTCTTCTTCTTCCTCTGCTTCTTTCTTGGGTCTTCTAGTGCCACATCTTGACCGGCGTCTTCTTCCATCTTCTTCTCCTTCCGCTGGCCTTCTCATCTGCATATTCTTCTTCTTCGCCGGAGGTGCCGCTTCCAATTGAAATCCCCGCCTTGTGCCGGACCATGCCCCCTCTGAAGCCACGGGAAAACTCTTAGGAAAGTCCCCGTGTGGTGCATGTGCATCAGAGGGGGGCGTGGTCACATGAGCGTCAGACGGCGGGCAATTCAATTGGAAGCTTGTGCGCGGCTTCTTCGCCGAGGCTCGGCTTCCAATTGAATTCCCCGCCGTCTGACGCTCATGTGACCACGCCCCCTCTGACGCACATGCAGCACACAGGGACTTTCCTAAGAGTTTTCCTGTGGTGTCAGAGGGGCGTGGTCCGGCACACGGCGGGGAATTCAAATGGAAGCGGCGCCTCCGGCGAACAAGAAGAAGAAAAAGATGCGGACGAGAACGCCAGCGGAAGGAGAAGAAGATGGAAGAAGACGCCGGTCAAGATGCGGCACTAGAAGACCCAAGAAAGAAGAAGAAGAAGATGGAGGAAGAAACCCGAAGGAAAGAAGAAAAGAAGATGGAAGAAGAAGCGGAAATAAGATATTAATAAAAGACTTGTCAAAAACTGGCTCTTGTCTTTTTTGTACACTTTTCACTTTTTTGCATGAAATGGTAGAGGTACAATGTACCCCATTACCATTTCACATAGGGGGGCGGCATCTGGGGGGCCCCTTTGTTAAAGGGGTCTTCCAGATTTCGATAAGCCTCCTGCCCGCAGACCCCCACAACCACCGGGCAAGGGTTGTGGGGATGAGGCTCTTGTCCCCATGAACATGGGGACAAGGTGCTTTGGGGGGGACCCCAAAGCACCCTCCCAATGTTGAGGGCATGTGGCCTGGTGTGGTTCAGGAGAGGGGGGGCCACACTCTGTCCCCCCTCTTTTCTGCGGCCGGCCAGGTCAACGTGCTCGGATAAGGGTCTGGTGTGGATTTTGGGGGGACTCCACGCCATTTTTTTTTACATTTGGCGTGGAGTTCCCCTTAAATTCCACACCAGACCTGAAGGGCCTGGTATGGATATTTGGGGGGAACCCCATGTCATTTTTTTTTTAATTGATGGCAGGGTTCCCCTTAATACCCATATCAGACCTGAAGGGCCTTCTAATGGAATTTGGGGGGACCCCCACGCTTTTTTTTGTTTTATGAATGAATCTCTCACAATTGCCGAGAGCCGACAATTCATTATTGCCGCGAGTCAGTTTTAAACGGCTTTATTTCTTTTCAGAATGTCATTTTGTGCAGGGACATTTCTAACCCCAGGAAAAGTGTGCTTTTTTACATGCTAAAATTACACCCCCCCCCCCCCATGATACGAAATTTAAAGGAATATTATACTTTTATTGTTGCACTTTTAGAATTATTAAAATCACTGCTCCCGAAAAAGCAGCCCTTTTTAAAAGTAAAAAAAGCATTGATACATGTCCCCTGGGGCAGGACTGAGGTCCCCAAACACTTTTTAGGACAAAACTTGTAGATAAGCCTTTAAAATGAACACTTCAGATTTCCCCCATAGACTTTAAAAGGGAGTTCGGCGGCGGCTTTACTTTTCAATTGCATTGCGCTGCTGCTGCGGCCGGTTCACGCGCCTAATTAAGGCTTCATTCGTTTTCTTCGCCACTCCATCCAGAGTGGGTATAATGTACCTGGACAGGTCTCTCTCACCGACCTGGCAGCCAGAATATTACTCGGAACATAAGGAGATGTCTCTGCCACAGACCCTCCCGAATGAACGTCAGGGAGACGCCTCTGCCACGGGCCCTCTCTGATGGTAGACACAGAGATAACCCTCCTAACGCCATTCCAGGTACCGACTGAAAGAGGAGTCAATCCTTCAGTGTCCGGTACCCCCGATCCCCGGTGATTCGTCTGAATCCTGTTGGACCGCCAGCCTCTCTTTGGCGCTCCTCAAATGGACTCCCCACCGAACAGCCACACTCGCCTGGGATCTTAAAAATTGGGAACCCAGTCGATTACTGAGTCCCTGTTCTTCTTGAATGTTCCGGACCAACATGGCCCAGAAACCAGGAACACCGCGTGGCACGCATGCCCCGGCCAGGTAGGTAATAACGATAGGGGCGCGGTGATGTGGCCACCCTAAAGGCAGGTGCCACGCTGGAAAAAGAAGGACCCAGACCAATGGCGTCTGTTCCACAAGTACCCTCTCCCAGCATGCCCAGCGAGGCCCAAGCCTCCTGATTGGTCGCTGGGAAAAGGACACCCAAACCTCAACTCCACTGCTGCCACCTATCGTCCCGGGGTGGAACAACACCCCAGCAACAACAGAACAAGCCCACAACACAGCCAAACCGAAACAGAGACCCTAACCAAACAATTGCAATTGTTACGCTCTGATTATCCCTTAAATTTTAATAGCACCGGTACTTGGAAGTACACCGCTGCTACATATGCATTAAGATAAAAAAAACTTCTGAGCTCCTGCGATAGCTCAGTTGGTGGAGCGGAGGACTTTAGATCTAGATCCAGCAATGTTGCAGGAGCGTCTCGGCTGCCCAGGACTCTCCTACTTATTGACTGAGACTGCAGCATGGTGTCTACAGCTGCCACTCTTGTCAATCAAAGTCAGTCAGGCAATTAGAGGAGAAAGGGACAGGGACCGGGCCATGGCTCCATGTCTGAATGGACACAGGGAGCCGTGGCTCAGCTCGGGTGCCCCCATAGCAAGCACCCTCAACAGGAGGGAGGGGTCGGGATCACCGAAGAGGGACCCAAGAAGAGGAGGACCTGGGCTGCTCTCTGCAAAACCACTAAACAGAGCAGGTATGTTTGTTATTTTTAACTAAAGAAAAAGGAGACATTAGTATAATTTGGAGCCCTTTTAGTAGGCCACATTTTGCACAGAAGGGACAACAATATGATTTTAATCCACAAATAATGATTACATTGGTCCTCTCCTTGATCAGTCTTGAGTCAGTCAGTGGTGGAGTAGGGCGCTCCGGACCTTCCGCTCGAGTCTGCTCTCACCCAGGGACCAGACAGACAGACAGACTAGGCAGCTAGGCAGGCTCCTGCAAACCCCTTGATGCATGAGACAATCTGCAGCCCCTAGGACCAGCTCCTTCCTCCCCTTGGACTCCCTCTTCTTGCAGGCAAACATTCTCCAGGTAGGACCCTGTCTTTTTTAGGGTATTCTACCTCTACCTCCACTGCAACCATTGGCGGCCGTCCTTTTCAGGACAAGCCGCTACATCCTACGGCTCTCCCCCTCTCCTCTACCCCTCATCGCCACCCACACCGCCATCCAAAATCAAGGCACAATCTAGGAGAACTGGTGCCAGAAAACTACCGCATTATAACGGAAAACAGAATAGGGCAAAGAGGTGGAGGCCTGGCGGTGATCCACAGGTTTCATCTTGCGATCACCAAACCAGTCCTTCAAAATCCTCTTCCATTCATGGAAACCCTTACTCTACAACTGCAAACAAACTCCCAGGAGACCATCCGCATTCTTCTCTGCTATAGGCCACCCGGGCCAAAATCGCAGCTTCTACCATCATTGACGGACTTTATCTCCACCTATACCCTTAACAGCAAACACCTTTTGCTGCTCGGGGACTTCAATCTCTAGGCAAACTCCTCTCAGGATCCTGTTGCCGACGCCTGTATTGACCACCTGGAAGGATTAGGGCTACAGCAACTAGTATGTGGGCCCACACATGTTTCAGGTCACACGCTTGACTTAATTTTCAGACAAAATCTGAAAATAAGCATTATGGAAAATCAACCATTGCCATGGACAGATCACCATGCAATTAAATTCATAATTCCCAAAATTCCCCCATTGATAAAAACACCCAAGCCGGTGACAATACACTGGACTAGATCTCAGAAGAAGCTCCATTCGGAACTCTTCAAATCTACCTTGGGAAATAAAATAAAAATAATCCAACCACTTCTAACAGCCTCAGAAACACTGGATGCCATAAATGCAGCCCTACTACAGTCAGCCAACTTAGTAGCACCGAACACAAAACCCGCATCCAGAAAAACAAGTCCGGCTGGTTCAACAACCAGCTGTCACTACTGAAGCAAGAGCGCAGAAGGGCGGAAGCTGTCTGGAAAAGAAGCGCTTCAGAGGGGAACCTCATCATCTACAAGGAAATAACAAGAAAATACCATAACGAAATATTCAAAGCCAAGAAACATCATTTTTCTGTGGCTATCAACAGCGCTTTAAATCGCCCCCGGGAACTCTTCAAGTTGGTCACTCAGACCATGAATCCAGGTTGCCTGGAACCCCCCAATTCAGATACCCAAGAATTTTGCGATGAACTATCGGATTTCTTCATTAATAAAATTGAGGGAATATGGGAAAGCATTCGACAAATCAATACCCCTCTCAACCCCCATCCCAATCAACCACATAACATCCACAGAAACCATCGACAATCAATGATGTTCACTCTGGAACCCATCTCCATCGATGCCACTAAAAATATCATCGGTACTTTGCGAAACAGCACAGCGCCTAATGATATTATCCCCACTAAACTGCTGAAGGAATGTGCCGACATCTTGGCACCACCTATCACGCAGCTTATAAACCAGTCATATATAAGGAAGGCATAGTGCCCTCCCTGCTGAAAGAGGGCACAATCAAGCCCATCTTGAAAAAGCCTACCCTGGATCCCAAGGACCCAGCTCACCGCCGTCCCATAACAGGCCTTAACGTTCTCTCCAAGGTAATGTAAAAAGTAGTGGTAAAACAGCTGCAACAGCATCTAGATACCCATAATCTACTTGATCCATTTCAATCAGGCTTCCGTCCCGGACACGGAACGGAAACAGCATTACTCAAAATATGGGATGATGCCCTCGAGGCCGCAGACGAAGGAGAATCCTCTCTCCTGGTTCTGCTGGACCTAAGCGCAGCCTTTGACACGGTAGACCACAAATTTTTATTGACTCGGCTGGCTGAGGTAGCCAGAGTCGCAGAAGGTGATCTACCATGGTTTTCCTCCTTTATGGAAAACTGATCACAAACAGTGAAATTTGGACCTTTCACCTCTGAAAAATGCACGGTGTCATGTGGAGTCCCTCAAGGATTCCCTTTGTCACCGGTGCTCTTCAACATCTATCTTCGCCCTCTCTTTGAAATTATCAGTAGCCAAGATCTACTTTATCACTCATATGCAGACGACACGCAACTGTATTTTCGCATCTGCAACAAAAAGGATCATCATCTCAGTTTTTGGAGAAATGTCTCTCTTTGATAGGAAACTGCATGACTCAGGCCCCGTACACACGGCAGAGAACCTTGACGGGCGGAACACATCGTTCCGCCCGTTGAGGTTCTCTGCCAGCCATCAGAATCGGCGACCCGACCGTCGGGAAAGGCAACCAGCCATTCATCCCGACAGGCTGTCGAGCAAATAGAGAACCTATTCTCTATTTGCTCGACGGGTTTCCCGATGGGCGGGGCTCACCGAGAGCGTACATACGGCCGAGGTTCTCGGCAGAATGCGGCTCCCAGAGAGGTTCTCGCTGGTTTCTGCCGAGAACCTTGGCCGTGTGTACGGGGCTTCAGAGTTATCTTAAACTCAACAGTTCCAAAACAGAACTTCTTCTGTTTCACGCCAGTCGCAAGAGTCAACAGGAAAAAACCTGGATACCCCCGGCCATTCTGGGCCAAATCATCACCCCTAGCTCCAAAGTCAAGAGTCTCGGTGTCATCTTCGACACCTACATGACAATGGACGCACAAATAGGGTCAGTAGTCAGCAGATCACACCATCTGCTGCGCCTACTAGCAGTCGTGGTAGGAACAATTGTAAACTCCAGATTGGACTATGCAAACGCGCTTTACCTCGGACTCCCAAAGTACCAAATCGCTCGTCTGCAAGTCGTTCAAAATACGGCCGCCAGACTTGTGACTGGGAAAAAACCCTGGGAATCAATCTCACCTTCTCTGAGATCCCTTCACTGGTTGCCAGTAAAGGACAGAATTGCTTTCAAAGCACTCTGTCTGACACATAAGTGCATCCATGGAAAGGCAATATCTATGTGAAAAGATAGAAGCCCACAATTCCAATCGCGTTCTGCAATCCACCGACCAAAATCTGGTCAAGGTACCCAAAGCCAGATACAAGTCCAAAGGAGAAAGAAGATTTGCAGTCTAAGGTCCCAGACTTTGGAACGCTTTACCAACCAGCATTCGGTTGGAGGAAAACCACCTGACCTTCAGAAGACAGATTAAAACTCTGCTCTTTTGATGTCAAGAGAGACAGAAACAACAAGCGCCCAGAGGCGATTTGGTTTGCATGTGCCACGCTATATAAGTTTTTCATTCATTCATTCATTCATTCATTCAAAGTGTATTTATTTCACATAAAAATTAAGCTAAATATTATACTGACTCCATACACTACATTCAGATAACAGTCAGTTTCTAATCAAAAAAGTCACATTACAGCGTATTTTTTCACTGAAAAAACTAAAGCTAAACTTTCATCTCCCCCCACACTTTCTATTCACAGCTGCTGTACAAATTTCATATGAGTATATAAATCAGCACTCTATAAAAATATATACAGCATTTTCCCCCTCTAAACTTGTTCTAATAAGAAAACAAAACCTGGTATAAATGCATCCAACCATAAAATCACAAATCCACAACATCACAAATCCACAACAATATTCCTAATTACTAAATGATAACAATTTGTTTAAATGACAAATAAAGAGCTAATATGGAATTCATAGACAATTCATATATATGCTGTAAAGCAAAAAAGTTCATTTTTATATACCGTATTTATAGGCGTATAACATGCACTGGCGTATAACACGCACCCCAATTTAAGAGGGAAGTTTCAGGATTTTTTTTTTTTTTTTTTAATAAACCACTTTGAAGCAAAATAATGGTATCTGAGCATCAATGCAGCCTGATCTGCGCCCATCTGGAGCCTCAATGCAGCCCGATCTGTGTCCATCTGCAGCTTTAGTGCAGCCTGATCTGTGCCCATCTGCAAAATTGCTCCTCACTGCAGCCTGATTAGTGCCCATCTGCAGCCTATACATTTACCAAAATGCCCTGCCTGTTCAGTGCCCATCTGCAGTCTTACCTTTCATTGTCAGATCATCCCTGCTGTCTCTGAGGGAAGAGGAGGAGCGATCGCCCATGGAATTACATAGAGCCGTGATCTCCTTCCTGTGTACCCAGCGCTTCGTCACTCACAGCCACGCCTCCTGCCCCTGCTCTTATGATAGACAGTACAGTGGTCCAATGCGGGGCCAGGAGGCGTGGCTGTGCGCGACGGAGTGTCGGATACACAGGAAGGAGATCGCAGCTCTATGTAATTCAGCGGCGCTTGCTCCTCTTCACTCAGACAGTATGGATCAGCGTCGATAAATACGGTAGATAGAATCATCAATAAAGTGCAATAAATCCCATAAAATATTTAATATTTAGTGCTGTGTTCAATCTTTTATATTAAACCTTCTATCTCCACCTCCAACCAATCACCTCACTTTGTGTTAACCTTCACCTTGATATACTCTAGTGAGTGTGTAAACAGACAGTATTTTCAGTTACTAATCAATAAGCACACGGGTTAACATTCATAATAGGAACATACCGCCTCCACATAAAGACCCATTTTCCTAACCAATAGTAAACTATGCTCAAACATAGAAAAAGTTGGTAAGGACCAGTCAGTTTGCAATCACTATAGATTTCACCTGGCATCCTCAGTGAGACGTCTACCTATCTATATTTAGTGTAAGAAAATAGGCGGTCAATATACTGCATGCAGTTAAAGAACACTAATAACTGACCTTTATCAGGTAAGAAGGAAACAGTTCATACAGGGATTGCATTTGTCGGAACTTAGGGTCATTACCATATTGTTCTTTTGGTCAACCTGAGTCTTTCTTTGATGACAGAATGTTGGCATATATGGACAGCGTTGAACAGTTCAATAACTTTTAAAGATTAAAAACTTTCACAAGATACAAGAGGTCTAATGAGATATTGGAAACAATACATTTTTGGCCCAGATTCAGGTACATCTGCGCATTATTGGACCGGCGTAGCGCACCGCCTTTACGTTAGACTTGCGCAATTTTGCGGCGTAATCCCCCTATTCTCTTAGCTTTTGCGCAGGAAATTGCGCATGCGTAATGTTTTTCCCGAGGCGTAAGGAGGAGTAATACAAATTGGGAAGGACGTGGGTGTGTTACATTAAAATGAGCCGTGACCCCATGCAAATGAAGGGCCGGCCGGCTCGCGCATGCGCGCTTGAAGGAGACCATGGTCAGCTCCGCTGTGCGCATGCTCACAACTCGGGAGCGGCGCAATCAGTGAAATTGGAAATGGACTAGGGCAACGTTGTGAACTACGCAAACAGCATAAATAGACACACACAAACGCACTTGCATCCCTTTGTCCCTTCCCATTTAACCAAGTGCTTTTGTCCTGTTGTTCGTTGCGGTGTGTTTTGTAGTTGTCAGATTAGTGTTCTGTGTGATCAAGTGTTTGTTAGTAGATCTTTGAAAGTGTTTTTTGATAAGTGTTTGAGAGACTGTTTGTTTGATTGATATATTTCTGTTCGTTTGTTTTCCTGCTGTATTTTTGTTTTTGTTTTTTGTGACTGTTTCTTGCTGAGTAGTTTTCTCTTTGTGTGTGTTCTTGCTTGATTGGTTGTGCTTGTTTGTGTGAGTGAATTTTGCTGACTGGGAGTGAGTTTTTTGGGAAGTATGACAGAGAGAAAGAGAAAGCTCAATTTTACAGTTGGGGAAAAACAAATTCTTGCCCGGGCCATTAGCGAGTATGGGCGTTTCCTCCACGACCCAGACAGTGCCAACACCAACCCGGCCAGGAGGAGGAAGATTTTGGATAGGATCACTGAGCAGGTCAATTCAGCGGGGCAGGGGGAGACACGGACCCGGTCTGGGATTGACAAAAAAATCAATGACCTCCGGCGTCTGGTCAAACAGAAGCTGTCCAGAATGCATGCCCATGCCAGGGGCACAGGAGGGAGCCCACCATGCCGTATTAGGCTGACAGCGGAGGAGCGTGCGGTGGCCCTGACCTTTCATCGGCATGAAGTTGAGGGCCTAAAAATGGTAAAAGTGGGACTTTGAATGAGATGCGATTTTAGCAAATATGCAATTAAATATAAACATGGATAATAAATTATAAGTAACCATGTGACCAGGCTCAGAATTGTCAACCAAAAAGCACTAAACCAAATTAAACTGTCTAACTGATGTAAGTAAAAACAGAGGTTTAGTTGCAAGCATTTGCAAATACCTGGGAAGCTGCAGCGCCAACTCCACGGCACTCTGCATGGCTGCAGTCCTATCTATAAATTTAAGGTCTCCTGAAAAGGAGCCCAGGTGTGCTAATCACCAGGCAGAGGACAGGTGAGAACCTAAAGCCTGCCCCTACCTAGAGTTGGTATGGCAAGTAGAGAGAAGTTGAGGGCCTGCCCGGCTTTGACTCAAGTCCGGAGCCCGTGGTGCCAGGTAAGTATTTTTTTTAATATCAGGTGTGTAGCATGTGTGGGGGAGGGGGTGAAAGGGAATATGTGGCAAGTGTGTGGATCCTCCAACCTGTGAATGTTTTGTGTCATCCACAGATGTGCAGGAGGGTGCAGGGCCATCTGGCCTGACCGCACCAACCCCAGGACAGCAGCCTAATGAGGCCCCCCCAACAAGGCCGGAGTCCGAGGAGGAGGTTCATGAGGAGGAGGAGAATCATGAGGAGGAGGAGTCCATGTCAGGCACTGGACGTTTGGTTTTTGAGGACTCTTCCCCTCTGGCTGGCAGCAGGCAGCCCTCCCTAAGGGGGACTCCCCCCCCCCCCCCCTCCTCCCCCAACATGGCTCCCCTCACAAGGGCCTCCCCTTCTCCCCGGCCACAAGCATCAGCTGGAGGCAGGATTTCATCCCAGAACACCAGGGGGGTGGCCGATCTCCTGCCCGCCACTCTGAGAAGGGACCAGTTCCTCCAGACCCGCCATCTAGGACAGGTCAGCCAGACATTGGTGCGGATGGAGGAGAGCCTGTCCTCCATCAAGGATACGCTGGGGAACCTGGACTCCCACTCCCGGGCTTTCACAACCTGCCTAAACGAACTGCAGACGACATCAGCAGGCGTTGGGCAGAATGTGAGGGCCCTTATCCAGGCCAACACGGCAACACTTGGTGCTGCCCTGGACAGAATAGCCGTGGCCTTGGAGGGCAGGCCGCCAGGTGGGCAGAGATCAGGGGCTGCTCCTCCTTCCCCGGTTTTACCCCTCCCCCATGAGTCTCCCCTGAGAAGCCGGGGCCGGGGCCGTGGCCGGGGGCGCCCCAGGCGTGGCTCACGCAAGGGGCAATAATTTGTTTTTTCCCCCTTCTTTTTTTTTTTTTTTTTTTTGCTGGAAAATTTTTGCTTTTGCAGGTAATTTTTTTTTTTTTGGGTTGTGAATGCTGTTTGAATGTGGGGGTGACATTCCTGCCGGAAAAGGGGTGTCACCCTCAATTTTGGTGGAGAAGGGTTCCCCAGGACCAGGGAGAAGTGATCCCCAGGTCCGTGTGAATGGTGTATGAATGTACAGTGACATAATTGGAGCCTTGGCGTGGCGTTGCTGCTCACAAGTCCAGCATGGTGGACTGGTGCCAATCCAATTTGATGTGGATGTGATGTGTCTGTGCTAGGGACCAAAGTGGTGTGCATGCATGAATTCTCATTGTGCCATGATTAATGTGTGTGTTTAACGTGCAAAGATGCCCAATGTGAGCTGTCTCCTGGCTGCTCTTCCCTCAGAAGACGGGGTAGCCTCGGTTAGGGGGGGATTGTCTGGTTCAGGGGTCAGGTCATCACGTAGGGCAATCTGCAGGCCCTTTCTTACTGCGAAGTTGTGCAGCATGCAACATGCACCGATGATCTGGCACACGAAGTTTGGGGAATACAAGAGGGTACCCCCAGACTTATCCAGGTATCGGAACCGTGACTTTAGTAGGCCAAAGGTGCGCTCCACCACTGCTCATGTTTGGGCATGTGCTTGATTGTATCTTTCCTCTCCTGGGGTTTGGGGGTTCCGGATAGGAGTCATGAGATGGGGTCCCAGTGGATATGCAGAGTCACCTGTAAGGGAAAAGACAGGAGGATGTTAGTCATGCATGTGCCCCTTGTGATGTGTGCATCATGGGAGGGGATAGTCATGCCTGACTCCCATGTCACTCACCAACCAGCCAGGTCTCCCCATACACGTTCTGTTCGAATTCCATTCGGATGTGGCATTGATTGAATATGTAGCTGTCATGGCTGGACCCTGGGTGTTTGGCACGGACGTGCCATATGAGGCCTTGGGCATCGAGTATCACCTGTACATTGATGGAATGCCAATGCTTCCGATTGCGGTACATGTGCTCTGTCTCCTGGGGGGGCTGGAGTGCCACATGTGTGCAATCAATGGCCCCCACAGTGCGTGGGAATCTGGCAATTCTGTAGAAATCTGTCATTGCCTTCAGCCGCAGGTCCTCAGTGGTGGGTTTGATGATTTGGTTGGCCATGCGTCTGAGGATTGCAGGGACAACCTGGTGCACACATCTGCTCATGGAGGATTGTGACATCCCAGTCACCACTCCACTTGTTCTTTGAAAAGAGCCACTGGCAAGGACATGGAGTGTTGCCATGACCTTCACCAGTGGCTGCACTGCATGTGAGCGTTGTGTTCGGCTAGTGATGTCCTCCTGCAGGGTTGTGGTTAATTCCAGGCTGACATGAGGGGTGAATCTGAAGATGCGAAACACCTCAGAATCACTCATGCCAAACAGGTCTATGCGGGTGCGGTATATCCTCTCCCGTGCCATCCTCTGTGCCATCCTCCGTGCCCTCATCCTTCTTTGTTCATCTAAAGTCAGTAGTATAGCTGTGCGCGACGATGCCCCTGGCATGTTGGCATACAGATTGTTGTGCAACACGTGTGACTGCTGAGCTCCTCACTAACAGTGTTGCTTTATCTAACAAGTAGACTTTTTTTCTCTTTTTAGACCAGCTTTTATATGGTCTAATTTTAGACAGGACATTTTACTGTTGCGCACACTGCGTCGCCTGCGCTGCCCCAACGTTCTTTTGTGGATCCCCATAAGTCCCTCATTGGCATATTTGACTAGCAAATCAATGGTCTGTCTAGCGCACTTTTGCGCGGACGGATGTGCCAGTCTAACGAAATTACGCGGGACAAAAAAAAGTAGATTTTTTGCTTATCTCGTTCTGGGGATGCCGTGCATCGAAACGCACGCGCACATATCGACTTACGCACGCGCATTTCCTGTTGCGCAGGCGTAATCGCTCTGTGAATCTGGGCCTTTGTCTTTAATAGTAAAATAATAATATTTATTCATAACCTTTATAAAGAGTATAAACTGTAACACAGTTCAGGACAAAAGAAAAACTCAAAATAATCAAACTTTGAGAATTTTTTTTGGATTATGGGTCACATTTTATACTTCCTTTTTGTGTTTTAATCAATAAATATAAGCAGCCTGACAGTATATGCATAATGCATCCTGATATCTTAAATGCAGAAGCTCTTATCTTCAAGTAAGGATTAGCGTATTAATCTTCAAATTCATTTATTTTCATTAAATCCACAACTATGAAGAGGCAATTTCCTCAGTATAATAAAGATTAAAATTAGGTCATTGCTAAATGTTAATAGACTTTAATTGTCTATAAAGACTTATCAGATTTTTTTTTTGTAGTCTTTGAATGTACACATTCTTAATTTCTCTTTATGACTGATCATATTTGTGTGGAGTAACACCCCCGCCATCACCTAAAAATATTATGCAAAGAGTTTATATACTGTATAATATATATTCACTGTATATTGCTTGATGCATGTCTATTTGTACCATAAGGGCATTTTAAAGTACAGAAAGTTTTGATCTGCTTTGAATACTCATAATTTTGGACCCTCTTCTAGAGAAATGTTAATGTCCAATCATTGGAGCTTTTCTAATTTAGACCTCATTCACATGGGGCAATCTAAAGCGTACATCTGTCCAGGGCTGTGTTTACCCACATGGGAATGCACAGACATTCCATTCATCCCCACTCAGGCAGTCCCATTGATGTCCATTAGGATGCAACAGCTGCATGGACACAGCTGCTGCTCCCAGTTTGACATCCATGTGGGTGCAGATGCATATACCTGAAAGCACACTGTGTGAGTTTGGGGGGGAAACCAGAATACAACACACCCACATGGATGTTTAACTGAGCTGGGTCCGTGCAGCCGTTCTGTCTCAATTAACATCATTAGGATTGTCTGCACAGGGATGCCCTCCATGGGCATATGGTTTAGTATACCTTGTGTTAACAAGGCCTTAATGTGTGTATTATTTAATTTGTGTACCATGATATGGTTTATTTAAAGCGGAGTTCCTACGAAAATAAAAATATTAAAAGTCAGTATTTTAATATTGAGACAAATACTGCAGCTGCTGACTTTTAATAATCGGACACTCACCTATCCCACGGTTTAGTGATGTGGGGGAACAAAGCCCTGCTCCTCTCTTCCTCCTCTCTGTGGTGCCGGCATCCCAACTTTGGATACCCGGGCACGCACTGCACATGCGTGAGCCGCACTGTACACCGTGATTGGCCGAGGAATCATCTGGAATCTGTGACATGTCCCAGATGATTTCCAAAAGGGAGGGGCAGAGGTGACCTTCCTTCCGGTGTTTCGCTGCCCAGGGAGGAAGTGAGAGCTCAAACCCTCTAAAAATAGGGTAGTCACCTTCCCTTAAAGCAGAAGTTCCATATTTGGGCAGAACTCCGCTTTAAAGCCTAAGAGCAGTCAAAATAAAAAAGATGAAAAATAAGCACAAGGAACATAACTTACAGTGAGTAGGATGTCTCCCTCTTTTTTGGTTGAAATGCTCCTCTAGGTGCCTTCTGCCCTCCAAACCCTTCCAGCAGACCGAGAGCTAATATGAGCCCTTTACCCTAAGCATCGTACATGGACAAGATGTTGAGGAAAAAGCAAAGTGATGACTCTTTGTTAAAATTTTGACACATAATTTATACCCCCCAGGAGGACATTCCCCTCTTAGGGATATTAGCATGACAATGCAAACTTCAAACAGCAATCCAATTAACAGCTAACAACTAACAGTGATCTTAATTAAACAGTAAGCTTATTAACAACTAGTCATCTAGACAAGCCTAGGTAACTCTGACTCGGGTCAGCACCCACCCAGACAGTTCAGCTCCAGTATTCAAGAAGACCCAGAGCCGTCCAAATCTCATTAACCAGCTTTCTTTTCACATCCATCATGTCGCTAACTTTTAAGTTGACATAGACCATCATGGCTTCCTTGACTGCTAAATGTGGCATTAACATGTCATCTTGCATTATATAACAGGATATCTTCCTGAAAGCTTGTTGCTCCATCAAATGCCAGGCCTATAGTCAGCGGGCAAGAGGCTACTCTACAGTTCCCCCAAAAAACTCCTGTCCCAGTTGGGTCTGTCACATCGATGCTTTTTAAAAAAAGTTTTAGCATGAAGCTTAAAATGTAATAGGATGAAAGGAGAGCGAAGAGAATGTATGTATGTGTAGTAAATTAACCTGGGAACCTGTGATCATTCTATTAACAGTCAAGTATGAATACATTCTTTTTTTTAAATATTCATTCTTTATTATAATTTTATCTCATACAAATGTTTAACAATTCATTAAAAACAGGAAAAAATTGTTCCTTTTATTTATCATAGTCTTAGTGCAATTACAAAAAATGAGACCTCCTAAATTGGCATACTGCGAAGCAAATAATAACATTTACTGGAGTTGAGGAGTCCACCGGATTTCTATATATTATTTTACCCCCTTTCGATATTATAATTGTACTATTTCTTAACCCTCCTCTCTATTTTTTCCTCCCCACTTAGTACTACTCCATTAATCTGTTTACTGTTGGTTTCACAAGTCAATTCCATCACGCGGTTGTCTCCCTTTCCCCATCTAAGTCCAGCGGCTACAATAATCATAGCTCTACCAAGATATCCCACATGTGGCTTTTCAATCAGATATTATATTTGGTTATTCTCTACCCCTACTGTAGTTCTTACCCCCTAGAGAAGCACCCCTTTTTCTCCAACCATGGCTTCCACATTTCCTCAAAGTCCTTAAGATTGCCTCTTTTTATATAGACTGCTCCTTCTTTACAGATTGACTCATTTATTACCCTGGTCCATTCTCTTACTGCCGGTGGCGTTGTCGCCTGCCATCTCGTGGCTATTAATTTTCTGGTTTGAAACAAACATCTCAATATTACAACTGTAATACTCATTTTCTCCTCCCGTTCCTTCCTTTATCCCAGTACACATAGTGTGGCCTCCATCTCCAAAGGTGTTCCAAATATATTGCTCAAAATATTGAGCACTTCCTCCCAGTAGCGAAACAGCTTTGGGCAATGCCACACCATGTGCACTAGGTCTCCAGGCCCCTGGCATCTAGGACATTTATTATCTGGTCGTCTTCTATACTTGAACAGGCACTTAGGCGTATAATAGGCCCTATTTATCAACATCAGGTGGGAGATTTTCTGGGGGGGTGGAACTGAAACATTTGATCCCATATCTAGGATTCTCTCCCACTGTTCCTGTGTTATTTCCCCTATATATTCTTCCCATCTCTCTCTTACTTTAAGGAGGTTGGATCATGTGTTAATCTTTTTGCTTATTTGTCCATATATTTCAGATATAAGACCCTTAGTTGGACCAACTTTAACTAAGTTTTGGAATAGAAGCATTTTATTCTACACTAGGGTTTGTGTCCTAAATGGGGCTTCGAGGGCATGCCCTACCTGGAGATAAGTAAAGAATGAGTGTTGTGGGATATTAAATTCCTCCCTCAAGTCCAGGAACTTCCTATACCTGTCACCCTTATACAGTTGTCTCAGCCTTTTTATACCATGCATTTCCCATTCCCCCACCTTTCCTATATGGAGGATTTCCTGTAGGTTAATATTATTACACAGTTGAACACATTCTTAATACGTATTATTTGTTATTAAAACAAGCCCTCGTTGACTTATGTAGCTACGGACACTGAAATCTCACATGAAAAGCCCTAAAGTCACTCAAATTGTTCTCTACGCAGTACTGCTCACTTTGGTCCTATTTCTCGCAATGGCTCCACAGCCTTCCAAACTGTATTGTAAACGTAGACCACTTATTTTGAGATTTTGTTGTAAGACCCACATTTTTCAAAGTTAATGTGATCTGTGCACACAATTTTAGTGCAAGGCTGGAATAATGTAAAGGTCACTATTATGCTATTATGCTTAAGGTATGCTATTGTAAATATTCTTAAAAATTGCAGAATGATTTTAGATGTAATATTGCTTTTCACAGTATTATTACAATTTTGCATTCTCACTTTTTATTCTTAGGTAAAAGGAAATGATTACTATAGTTGTTACTTATTTTATCATAAATGCCGAAGAACAACATTTCCTTATGTTCAGTAGTGTCTGTGAGCGAGATTAAGCTTTCCTAATATTCTCAAAAGACTAATAAACTACCTTTTAACTGCTATTAAACAAGTTCCATAAGGGTTGGAATGTTTGGAATTGCCAAATTTTACAATAATAAGCAAACTAAACATAATCTTACATGTTTGCCCATTCATGTCATTCTCGGGTGAATTTGCAATGCATTGCAAAGTCCGTTACTCAACTAACAATGTCTCCTCTAACAGTTGGTTAAATCAAATCTGATTATAAGGAATACATAGTCCAGATTTACAAAAATCTCTATTTTAAAAACTGCAGGTAGTCATGCTCTTTAATTCAGAGGAGACATGGAATGTCTCTTCAGAAATAAAACAAACCTACCTACCTGCTCGCAGTCTACTTTAGAATGTACACTGACCTGTGCATGTGTAGCTCAGTTTACATTCTCACACAGATCCTGCACTGTAAAAAAATATTGTGCTGGGTCTACCTTAAAAAAAATGGGGGCACCGGCATAATTCAAATTTCCCGCCGGCGTGTCGTTGTTTTTTATCCAGAAAACAAGATACGCCGGCCTTGCGCTAAGATACGACTGGCGTAAGTTTCTTACACCATCGTATCTTAGATGCATAGCTACGCTGGACACTAGGGGCGCTTCTGTCTATTTCCAGCGTAAAATATGGACGTCCGGACCGTGTCGTATTGGACGTCGTTTGCGTACGCCGATCCAGTATGGGCCTGGGCGTAAGTTACGTTCACGTTGTTTCATTGACTATTTGCGGCGTGATTTCACGCATGCGCACTAGGATACGTCCATGGCCGGCGCATGCGCAGTTAAAAAAAGCGTTGTTTGCGTCGGGTCATTCATGATTATAATAAAACACGCCCCCCCCTAGTCAATTTGAATTACACCCGTGAACGCCGGCCCATTTACGTTACGCCGCCGTAAGTTACAGTGGCATTTCATTGAGGATTAGTAATACGCCACTGTGACTTACAGCGGCGTAGGGTATATGGGACACGTTGCGCGGGTGGCTGCTGTCTGTGGATCTGGCCCCATAGGTTTAAGTAAAGCTTACTCAATTTTTTCAGTTTATAAACCATAGGTTTAAGTAAAGCATACTCAATATTTTTTTTATAGACCATGGGCCAGATTCAGGAACAGTTAGGCTGGCGGATCCAGTGATCCGCCAGCCTAACTGTGACTTTAAGCCGGCGTTTCTGTTTTCTGTAACCAGAAAACAAGAAACGCCGGGTTGAAGCTCCGATGCGAGCAGCGTAACTGAGTTTCGCCATCGCATCGTTACTTCAACTTAAAAATGGCGCCGGGGGCGTTCCCGCCGATTTCCGCTCAAAAAATATGTTAATGAGCGGAAATCGGCAATTCACGATCGCATTCCGGCGCGACGCAGTGACGTTACGACGTTTCCGGACGGGATACGCGGCGCATAGTTATACCTACATGGGGTTGGAATATCCTATGTTAGGTATAGGCGTCGTCATCGCGTCGGAAAAAAAAAAAAAAACGTCGCTTGCGTAAAACGTTCATGAATGGGAATGTGACGTCATTGACGTTCATTCACAAAATTTGGAGCATGCGCACGGGGATGTTTTAACACTCGACGCATGCGCAGTACGTTCGCGGCGGGAACGCGCTTCGTTTAAATACTACACGCCCCGTACCCGCCCAATTTGAATTCCGCCGGCTCATTTGCGATGCGCTGCCGCAACTTTAGGAGCAAGTGCTTCGTGAATGACAGCACTTGCTCCTAAAATTTCTGCAGCGTAACGCAAATGAGAAGCGTTACTCCGGAGCAAAGATGCTCCCATCTACCTGAATCTGGCCCCATAGGTTTAGGTAATGCCTAAATATTTTAAGTTTACAGACCATGGACCAGATTCACAAAGTACTTACGCCAACGTATCTCGAGATACGCCGTGTAAGTGTAAATATGCGCCGTCGTATCTGCGCGCCGTGCCCACAGAACTAAGATACGTCTTAAAACTGACTTCATCCGACCAACGTAACTTGCCTACGCCGGCGTATAGTGGGCCCATAGTTACGCTGGACGCATTTGGCACTCCCATTGATTTTCGATGCAAATGAGGGAGATACGCCAATTCACGAACGTACTTGTGCCCGGTGCATGTTTTAAGCGATTTGCGTAAGGGTTACATAGGCGGGGTTACGCCGGGCATTTGGGCTACGCCAAAGTAACTTAGGGAGCAAGTGCTTTGTGAATAAAGTACTTGCCTCACTCTGTTACGTCGGCGTAGTGCAAATGGGATGCGCTACGCCAAACTAAAGATGGGCCCGTCTTACTGAATTTGGCTATATAACTTTTGCTTTAGCAGTGTAACTACCATAGTTTAACCTAGCATTAGCCTCTTGCAGTCCCTGTACAGGAGGCCTAGACTGTGAGTGGTTAAAGCAGCACATGGAGTCCATTCGATTCAGTCCATTTCCTGACATGAAGTTTGCTAATAGGAGGAAAAACAGTGTAACAGGGAGATGAGATCATTACCATGCTGCCTCTTCTTTCACTTCCCATCCCCGGCTGAATTCCACCCATTACAATTAACAACACATTTTTGCTAGTGTACCTATACAATTATAAGTGCAACTAATGACTTGCTTAATCTAAAGCAAGTTTATTTAAAAGTCCCATTTCTGCAAAGAAGTATATTTTGCTGCTATCATCACAACAGGTCCAAAACACAGCTCCTGACACAACCCCTACGTGTGACTTGTCAGCAGGTGGATTAGCAGCAGGAGCACTTACGGCGCACGTCTCCCTAGCAGTAGGGCATGTGGCTGGCTCCAGGCAGGCAGGCAGGTTCAGCACTCTATCCTGGCTCAGCCTCACAGCAGCAGTGCACCCGGGTGCAGCAACCCTCCTCTCCCCCCCCTGACACTCAGGTAAGCCCGCACCGACTTAGCCTGGGACTGGATACGGCCGTCCTTTTCAGGATAGCCACGGTTCCCCAAGTCCCAGGGAGCGGACGAGCGGACGATCGCCCCCCCCCCCCCCTCCACCATCTCACACTCCATCCTGCCGCTTTCCTCACCCCTCCGAGACCCCCTCACCTCTCCACTTTACCACCGCAACCCTCTGAGCTCGAAGATAGCTCCTCGGATCGTGGCCATAATTGCGGGAGGGCATCCCAGGAAAGTCTGCGGCTTCACCCGCGGCCTAGCAGGACGCCCTTCCTTGCACGCCGAAGGCCCCCCCACGCTGTAACCCCTACAGGCCCCTTTATCTCCCCCCGCGGCCCCCCTTCCTGTAGTCAAGCCACCAGCTCGGGCATAGTCCCGGTCGGCGGCCATCTTGGTACACCCATAGTATCATAATCCACCACCCACCCCCCTCACCTTCCCTGGCATAGGCCTTGTCTTTCACAATCTGAAAGCTATTGATCCAGGGTTAAGACCGATCGCCTATTGGGATCAGGAAGGAATTTTTACCCCAGGTAAGGCAGATTGGCACAGCACGCCTGGGGTTTTTTCGCCTTCCTCTGAACCAAAACTGCAAAAAAGGAGGACATAGAGTAGTGACAAGTTCGCGTTACTATTTCCTCCTCCTCAGCATCGCATTTTTTTTTATTATCAATACGTTCCCGTCTTTTCTGCAACTATGGGTTATCTGAAATACTCAGCAGAAACCATCTGGGAATTAAAACCATTTGCCTCAATACTCCCAACGGTCACCGAAAATGCGCTAAAAAGCCAACAACTGTTAAGAATCAATTAGAAAAAAATCGCATTTGAACGCACCAGCCCAAACCCATTTCCTGCGCTCTGGTCAACACTAGATCAGCAGTAAAACACTGGCAAGAAATCCATGATTTCATCCTTCAACATGATATAGACTGCCTCTTTATCACAGAAAGCTGGCTCACAGGCGACTGCAACACCATTCTGGAAGAATTGGTGCCTGCAAATTATCGAATACAAATGCAGAACAGAGTGGGGCGAAGAGGGGGAGGTCTGGTGGTGATCCACAAGATTCACCTCTCGATCACCAAACCAGTCCTCCAATACTCGTTTCCATTCATGGAAACCCTCACTCTTCAGCTGCAAACAAACCCCCAAGACACGGTTCATATGTTACTGTGCTACAGACCCCCTGGCCCAAAAACTGACCTTGTCGCGTCATTAACAGAATTTATCTCCTCTTATACCCTAAGCATCAAACACCTTTTGGTGCTTGGGGATTTCAACCTCTGGGCCAACTCTGACCCCGTTGCTGACGCCTGCATCGACCATCTAGAAGGACTAGGTCTGCAGCAATTAATACGAGGCTCCACTCATGCCTCAGGCCATACCCTCAATCTCATTTTCAAACAGGATTTGGAAATTGAGATCGGGCAAAATGAGCCACTACCATGGACCGATCACCATGCCATTAAATTTAAACTCGCCAGTCACCTCAGGCCAAATAAAACAAGAAAACCGGTGATAACTCACTGGACCAGGTCTCAGAAGAAGCTCCACTCGGAACTCTTCAAAACCACCCTAGGGAAAAAAAAAGTCCGAAAATCTTTTTTTTTCGTTATCATTTTAACAAATGATAACGAAAGCGCAAGAAACAAAAACCGAAAGATCCGACATAAAAAATGCTTTATTTTCGTTTTCGTTGCGGTAAAAATTAGATATAGAGAGATTCGACATTATAGAGAAAAGATTTGACATCATAGAGAAAAGATTTGACACTATAGAAATAATAGATTCGACATTACAGAGAATAGATTTTGATTTATGAGAGAATAGATTTGACATCATAGAGAATAGATTTGACAATATAGAGAATAGATTTAACATTATTACTAGTCATACAACATTAGAATTCTTGTAGGCGGAATATTCGACCAGGAAATGTACGATTCGACGTAAAGTTTCAAAGTCCTGTCGAATATTCTTTTAACCATTCGACAGAAACCAAGTATTATTGGATTTTCGGATGAAAGCTATTCCCCAACGAAAAACTAAATAAATCAAAACGATTTTCGGGAGTAACTAAATAAATTTATTTTCCAGAAGAAAACGAAAAAACGAAACAAAATATTCCAGTCTGCACATGTCTATTCACTTCTATATTCACTTACATTTTACACCTCCTTGAGTATTATTTTAACTTTCCTGTATACAAATGTATTCAGTGCTGCATTTTTTATGAAACACTAAGTGCATAAGGTCCCTAGATTTAGGATGTATAAAGGCTTCCACTGCTGACCTTTCCTTCTGATAATATCAGTACTCTTGCTGTCATGGTGCTTCAATAGTTTCAATGCTCCAAAGTCACTTGTAAAAAGCACTTTGAAGGAGCATACAGATTAAGATTTCTGACTTCACCCTTATGTTGCATACACACGATCATTTTTCGGCATGAAAAAAACGTTTTAATTTTTTTTTATTTAAAATGATCGTGTGTGGGCTCCACATTTTTCGGGTTCTGAAAAACAACAATTTTTTTTTCGAACATGCTGCATTTTTTAACAACGTTTTAAAGAATGTAGTTTTTCTGGTTGTAAAAAATGATTGTGTGTGGGCTAAAACGACATTAACCACTTAAGACCCGGACCTAAATGCAGGTAAAGGACCTTGCCCCTTTTTGCGATTCGGCACTGCTTTGTTTTAACTGACAATTGCGCGGTCGTGCGACGTAGCTCCCAAACAAAATTGGCGTCCTTTTTTCCCCACAAATAGAGCTTTCTTTTGGTGGTATTTGATCACCTCTGCGGTTTTTATTTTTTGCGCTATTAACAAAAATAGAGCGACAATTTTAAAAAAAATGCAATATTTTTTACTTTTTGCTATAATAAATATCCCCCAAAAATATATAAAAAAACATTTTTTTTCCTCAGTTTAGGCCGATACGTATTCTTCTACGTATTTTTGGTAAAAAAAATCGCAATAAGCGTTTATCGGTTGGTTTTCGCAAAATTTATAGTGTTTACAAAATAAGGGATAGTTTTATTGCATTTTTATTAATTATTTTTTTTTTTACTACTAATAGCGGCGATCAGCGATTTTTTTTTTTTTCATGACTGCGACAATATGGCGGACACTTCGGACAATTTTGACACATTTTTGGGACAATTGTCATTTTCACAGCAACAAATGCATTTAAATTGCATTGTTTACTGTGGAAATGACAGTTGCAGTTTGGGAGTTAACCACAGGTGGCGCTGTAGGGGATGTATGACCTAATGTGTGTGTTTACAACTGTAGGGGGGTGTGGCTGTAGGTGTGATGTCATCGATCGCGTCCCCCTATTACAGGGATGACGCGATCGATGCTGCGGCCACAGAGAAGCACGGGGAAGCCGTGTGTACACACTGCTCTCCCCGTTCTTCCGCTCCAGGGACGGATCACCGCACTCCAGCGGCGATCGGGTCCGCGAATCCCGCGGCCCCGGTCCTGGAGCTTCGGACCGGGTCGCGGGCGCGCGCCCGCTGGCACGCGCATGCGACCTACGGCTGGGTACTAAAATCAACGTATATATACGTTGATGTGCCCAGCCGTGCCATTCTGTCGACGTAAATGTGCAGTAGGCGGTCCTTAAGTGGTTAAAAACCTGCGCATGCTCAGAAGCAAGTTATGAGACGGTAGAGCTTGTTCTGGTAAAACTTCCATTCGTAATGGAGTAAGCACATTCATCACGCTGTAACAGACAGAAAAGCGTGAATCGTCTTTTACTAACACAAAATCAGCTAAAGCAGCCCCAAGGGTGGCGTCATCCGCATGGAACTTCCCCTTTATAGTGCCGTTGTACGTGTTGTACATCACCGCGCTTTGCTAGAGCATTTTTTTAAAACGATCGGGTGTGGGCAACGTCGTTTTAATGCCGAATAATTTGTTTTTTTTTCATGCCGAAAAATTATCGTGTGTACGCGGCATTAGTTCCAGGTCAGGGTTTCAAAATACTGGTGCAAAAGACAGGCAAGCTTTTTTTTTAGATGGAGATTAGTAATATAATTTTTTGATCAATTTTCAGTAATTGGTATCATAGCTTGTGGACCCTATATCTTTCACCCAGACTATATAATATCCATTTTTTTTTTTTTTTACCAAAGATATGTAGCAGTATACATGTTAGGCCAAATTTATGAAGAAAAATAACTTTTTTGCAAAATTGTATAATAGAAATGAAGAGAAATTAATTTTTTTACAAAATTTTCGTTCTTTTTTCATTTATAGCGAAAAAAATAAAAACCGCAGAGGTGGTCAAATACCACCAAAAGAAAGCTCTATTTGTGGGAAAAAAGACAAACATTTCATTTGGTTACAGTGTTGCATGACTGAGTTATTGTCATTCAAAATGTGAGAGCACCGAAAGCTGAAAATTGGTCTGGTCATTAAGAGGGTGTACGTGCCCGGTGATCAAGTAGTTAAAGTAACAGGATCACTTTTGTTTGGTTACAACCACTTTAATGCAACTGTTAGCAAATACAGTATAGCAATATGTGTAAGCTGCATGTGTGATCAAAATAAACACACTCACAATGCACAATGTTATCATTTATATAAACACAGTTATGATATCCACACATGTTTAATCATAATAGTTAAAAATTATGGCAAAAGCCTATTGTGTGTTAAATTATTATTATTGGTATTAGACTCACCACTCATGCCTATTTAAGATAGAACCAGCACATTGGCCCAGATTCACAGAGCGATTACGCGTGCGCAACTGCTGTTGCGCGTGCGTAAGTCTAAATGTGCGCGTGCGTATAGTTGGACGCGATTCACAAAACAATATACGCCAGAAATCTACGTTTTTTGGTCCGGCGTAATTGAGTTAGACATTCGCTTCCCTTCGCGCAAAACTGCGCTAGACACACCATTGATTTGCTAGTCAAATATGCTAATGAGGGAGTTACGGGGATCCACAAAAAAACGCAGTTGCTGCGCAGGCTACGCGATGTGCGCAACTGCAAAATGTCCTGTCTAAAGTTAGAGCACATAAAAGCTGATCTAACTTTTGAAAAAAAGTCTAATTGTCAGATAAAGCAACACCGTTATTGAGGAGCAGACCACACACACGTGTTGCACTACAATTTGACTGCCAACATGCTAGGGGCATCGTCGCTCATAGCTGCACTAGTGAATATAGATGACCAAAGAAGGAGGAGGGCACGGAGGATGGCACGGGAGAGGGTATACCGCACCCGCATACACCTGTTTGGCATGAATGATTCAGAGGTCTTTCGCATCTTCAGATTCCCCCCTCATGCCATCCTGGAATTAACCACAACCTTGCAGGAGGACATCACCAGCCCAACACAACGCTCACATGCAGTGCAGCCACTGGTGAAGGTCCTGGCAACACTCCATGTCCTTGCCAGTGGCTCTTTTCAGCGTACAAGTGGAGTGGTGGCTGGGATGTCACAATCCTCCATGAGCAGATGTGTGCACCAGGTTGTCCCTGCAATCCTCACACGCTTGGCCAACCAAATCATCAAACCCACCACTGAGGAGCTTCGAATCAAGGCAATGGCAGATTTCTACCGAATTGCCAGATTCCCACGCACCATCGGGGCCATAGATTGCACACATGTGGCACTCCAGCCCCCCCATGAGACCGAGCACATGTACCGCAATCGGAAGAATTGGCACTCCATCAACGTACAGGTGATAGTTGATGCCCAAGGCCTCATATGGCACGTCCGTGCCAAACACCCAGGGTCCAGCCATGACAGCTACATCTACAATCAAAGCCACATCCGAACAGAATTCGAACAGAACGTGTATGGGAACACCTGGCTGGTTGGTGAGTGACATGGGAGTCAGGCATGACTATCCCCTCCCGTGATGCACAACAGAAGTGGCACATGCATGACTAACATTCTCCTGTCTTTTCCTTTACAGGTGACTCTGCATATGCACTGGGACCCCATCTCATGACTCCTATCCGGAACCCCCAAACCCCAGGAGAGGAACGATACAATGAAGCACACATCAAAACCCGTGCAGTGGTGGAGCGCACCTTTGGCCTCCTGAAGTCACGTTTCCGATGCCTGGATAAGTCTGGGGGTACACTGTTGTATTCCCCAAACTTCGTGTGCCATATCATCGCTGCATGTTGCATGCTACACAATCTCGCAGTGAGGAAGGGCCTGCAGGTTGAGCTACGTGATGATCTGACCCCCCAACCAGAAAATCAACCCCTAACCGAGGATACCCCGTCTTCTGAGGGAAGAGCAGTCAGGAGGCAGCTCATATTGGGCATCTTTGCACGTTAAACACACACATTAATCATGGCACAATGAGAATGCATGCATGCACACCACTATGGTCCCTAGCACACACACCCCACATCCTCATCAAATTGGATTGGCACCAGTCCACCATGCAAGACTGGTGAGCAGTAACGCCACGTCAAGGCTCCAATTATGTCACTGTACATTCATACACCATTCACACGGACCTGGGAATCACTTCTCCCTGGTCCTGGGGAACCCTTCTCCACCAAAATTGAGGGTGACACCCCTTTTCCAGCAGGAATGTCACCCCCACATTCAAACATCATTCACAACCCAAAATATGCCAAAAAAGTCAAACAAACAAAAATGCATAGAAACAAAAAATGCATAGGAAAAAAAAAATGCTTAGAAAAAACAAAAAAAAGCAGAGAACAAAAATAAAAAAGCTTTCAAAACAAACAAAAAGGGGAAAAAAAAATTATTGCCCTCTGCCTGAGCCACGCCTGGGGCGCCCCCGGCCACGGCCCCGGACCCTCAGGGGAGACGCATGGGGGAGGGGAAAAGCCGGGGAAGGAGGAGCAGCCCCTGAGATCTGCCCACCTGGCGGCCTGCCCTCCAAGGCCACGGCTATTCTGTCCAGGGCAGCACCAAGTGTTGCCGTGTTGCCCTGGATAGCCTGGGTAAGGGCCCTCACATCCTGCCCAACGCCTGCTGCTGTAGTTTGCAGGTCATTTAGGCAGGTTGTGGAGGCCCGGGAGTGGGAGTCCAGGTTACCCAGGCTATCATTAATGGAGGACAGGCTCTGATCCACCCGCCCCATAGTCTGGCAGAGCTGTCTCAGAAGGCGGGTCTGGGTGGCCAGGTTCCTTCTCAGACAGGCGGGCATGAGATTGGGCGCCCCCCTGGTGCTTGGGGATGACCTCCTGGCTCCAGCTGATGGTTGTGGCCGGGGAGAAGGGGAGGCCCTTGTGAGGGGAGCCATGTTGGGGGAGGAGGGGGGGGGCTGACCCTTAGGGAGGGCAGGCTTCTTGCAGCCAGAGGGGAAGAGTCCGCAGAAACCAAAGGGCCAGTGCCTTCCATGGACTCCTCCTCCTCATGATTCTGCTCCTCCTCATGATCGTCCTCCGCATGATCCTCCCCCTCCTCTTGTTCCTCCTCTGCGGACTCTGGCCTTGTTGGGGGGGCCTCATTAGGCTGCTGTCCTGGGGTTGGAGCGGTCAGTCCAGATGGCCCTGCACCCTCCTGCACAGCTGTGGATGACACAAAACATTCACAGGTTGGAGGATCCACACACTTGCCACATATTCCCTTTCACCCCCTCCCCCACACATGCTACACACCTGAGAGAAATAAAAACCTTACCTGGCACCGCGGGGACCGGACTTGTGTCAAAGCCTGGCAGGCCCTCCACTTCATGCCGGTGAAAGGTCAGGGCCACCACACGCTCCGTCTCTGAAAATCTAACCCGGCATGGTGGGCCCCCTCCTGTGCCCCTGGCATGGGCATTTATTGCGGCCAGTTTTTTTTTCACCTCACGCCGGAGGTCATTTATTTTCTTTTCTATCCCAGAGCGGGTCCGTGTCTCCCCCTCCCCCGATGAATTCACCTGCTCCGTGATCCTATCCAAGATCTCCCTCCTCCTGGCCGGGGTGGTGGTGGCACTCTGCGGGCCGTGGAGAAAACGCCCATAGTCGGTAATGGCCCGGGCAAGAATTCTTTTTTCCCCCACAGTAAAATTGAGCTTTCTTTTTCTCTCAGTCATACTTCCAAACAAACTCACTAGCAGTCACCAAAATTCTGTCACAAATACAAGCACAACCAATCAGACAAGAACACACACAAAGAGAAAAAGAACAGCCAAAAATCACACTAGCACTCAGCAAGAAACACACACAAAAAAATCAGATGAAAAAAAAAAGCAAGAAAACAAACGCTCAGAAATCTATCAATCAAACAAACAGTCTCAAACACTTATCAAAATACACTTTCACAAAACTACCAACAAGCACAAGATCACACAGAACACTAATCTCACAACTACAAAACACACTCTAACGAACAACAGAGCAAAAGCACTTGATTCAATGGGAAGGGACACAAAGGGATGTACTTTTGCAATGGAAGGGCGTTTGTGTGTGTCTATTTATGCTGTCTGCGTAGTTCACAACGTTGCCCTAGTCCATTTCCAATTTCAATGATTGCGCCGCTCCCGAGTTGTGAGCATGCGCACAACGGAGCTGACATGGTTTCCTTCACGCGCGCATGCGCGAGTCGGCCGGCCCTTCATTTGCATGGGGTCACGGCTCATTTCAATGTAACACGCCCACGTCCCTCCCAATTTGTATTACTCCTCCTTACGCCTACGGAAAAAACCTTACGTTTGCGCAAGCTCTTGCGTAAAAGCTACGTGAATCGCCGGATTACGCGGCTAGATTGCGCAAGTCTAACGGAAAAGTGGTGCGCTACGCCGGAATGATAATGCGCCGATCTACGTGAATCTGCCCCATTGTTTTTTCCCCCCTGAATCTGAGGTGTAGATCCATTTTTCTAGACATAACCTAGTAGTCACTACAATGCTATGCATAAAACATCAATATTTCAAAATTCCATAAGCATATACAGCATATCCATGTGTTAAAACTGCCATGTATAATTCATTCTTCTTTATAAAGGTACAAAATCTATTTTACTAAACTGGATCATACAGCCACTATCCATTCATTTATCAAGGAACATAATCCCATTGCGGTTCAGTTGAGTTTTTCATTGGACTCGTGCAGCTTTTTCAGATTTTGCCCTTGGTCTTCTGGTAGGCAGACTTTGATATATAACCTGATTAGTAATTATACAGTTTGATTTCTTGGTTCATCCTTGTTATTCAACCTTATTTTTCTTGTTATTCAAACATGTAAATGCAAAGTGACTCTGTTTGCAAAGTTATATTTTTTTACAGTGACGACTGTGCTGTTCTGTCCGTCTCCATTTGTACTTCAGTTCTCCTCTGTGAGTGTGCTAATTAGTTTCTGTGAAGGTCACTTCTATCAACTTTTGACACGTAAAATAATTTGGATACAAAATATTGTAGAGAAAAAATATCAACCACAGTGAAAGTGCTACCACTGATCAATTACAAGCAATTCTCATACTGTGGAAAATGTATGAAAACTATGGGAAGGAAAACAGGGCCTTTGCCTGTTGGCATTTGGATGAAGGTGGAAGACTATTTGCACTTAGAGCATTTGTTCTTGGGCACATACTGTACTAAATAAAAGTACCTAGGGCTTTTTTTTATCAGAAACTAGGTGCAGGAACTGAACCAGGACCCCCTTTCCCCACACAATGTAGGTGGCTTTCCCTTTCTCACTTGCATGGAGGTCATCCAGGGGGGTGTTGGCATCTACACTGCACCCTGGGCACCTGAATCTCCCTTGTCTTCATTCTGCACTCAGTGGGAGTCACTCAGGAGATCAGATCAGTGGGAGCCGTTGGGAGACAAGCTGTCACTTATAAACACAGAAGCTAGACTTCTGTGTTTACAAGTGTTAATGGTAGGCAGGGAGCAGAGGGCCTAATCCAAAGGTGGTAGAACTGAGTTCCACCAAGTTCCAGCTGAAAAAAATTCCCTTAAAGTACCGCTCGGTGCATTGTCAAACCCCATCCAGCCCCAGCAGCTGCCACCCCATTATACATTTGACAGACTGCCAGCAGTATAGCTGGGCAGTGTGCCTGTACTTCCACTAGCATTCCCATACACAGAACACTGTAAATGAATGACGTAAGCAGGGGGAGAAAATCCCCGACTGGCTGTCATAATTGAGACTGGGGGGGTGCAGGGGCTGGTGCATTTGTAGCATGTTACAATCTTAATATGGGTTTAACATGTTATTAAAGATTAACATATCCTTTAATATACTGTAGTGATGGAGGTACATCATTGTCTCCCTAGGGCAGGAAATGTGTTAGAACTATGACTCTCTGTGTGTTCTAGAATTTAACTGGGCAGGGCTGATTAAACTGCTAGGGATTTAAGTTCAGAGTGCACAGACAGCCACATGCTCCCTGGATTTCTTGCACGTATCAAAAAGATTGCACTAGGGTAGCAATACTGAGTATTGGTACCGATACTGAGCATTTGCTTGAGCACTCATACTTGTGCAAATGCTTTGATATGTGAAACTGATAATTTTTGCAGTGCAATTTAAGCCCATACAAAATAAATAGGCTATAATCACACTGCAAAGAATGTGGTGCGATTCCTGTCCGAATCACATGTGGTTTCCCCCGCTGCTCCTGTGTGAAACCAGGCTTGTCATAGTAACTTCAACCATGGTTTACAAAGGAGTGGAGTGGTAAACCACATGTGTTTCGGACAGGAATCGCACCACTTTCCTGTTCATATTGCATGCAATTCTTTGCAGTGCTATTTGAGCATATTAATTTTGTATGGGCTCAAATTGCACCGCAAAGGTATCAGTACTCAGCATCGGCACATACTTGACTGAAAGTACTGTACTCATACTCGCCGGTAGGGATGAGCTTTGAGTTCGAGTCGAACTTATGTTCGACACGAACATTGCCTGTTCGGCGAACATCGAACAATTTGGGGTGTTCGCGGCAAATTCAAAAAGCCGCAGAACAGCCTGGAAAAGTCAATTGGAGAAATCTAAAGTGCTAATTTTAAAGGCTAATATGCAAGTTATTGTCATAAAAAGTGTTTGGGGACCTGGAACCTGCCCCAGGGGACATGTACCAATGCAAAAAAAGTTTAAAAAAAACTAAAGTTTTTTTTTTCGGGAGCAGTGATTTTAATAATGCTTAAAGTGAAACAATAAAAGTGAATATTCCTTTAAATTTTGTACCTAAGGGGTGTGTAAAGTATGCCTGTAAAGCAGCGCTTGTTTCCCGTGCTTAGAACTGTCCCTGCACAAAGTGTCATTTCTGAAGGATAAAAAGTCATTTATAATCACTGCTCCCGGGAAAAAACAGCCGTTTTTAAAACTTTTTTTTGCATTGATACATGTCCCCAGGGGCAGGACCCGGGTCCCCAAAAACTTTTTAGGACAATAACTTGCATGTTAGTCTTTAAAATTAACACTTTAGATTTTAAACGTTTGAGTCCCATAGACTTTAATGGGATTCTAAACTTTTGGTCTGTTCACAGGTTCTGGTGCAAACTGAATGGGGGGGTGTTCGGCTCATCCCTACTCGCCGGTAAAAATACAGTATCAGTGCAACCCTAAATTGCACAGAACGCTTTCAAAGGCATAATAAATAAAGACGTAAAATTGTGACTTTGAATAAGGCAAGGACATATTTATTGAACATATTAGCACATACATATGTAACATGGACATCAAGGATACATAAATATATATCAACTTGGCACCACATGGTGATCTAGAATAATTGATTGCACATTGCAAAGAAAATAGGAAAAATATAGAAGCAGTAAAACCACGATTAATTGTTGATGATGATCTGGATTGGTTGTCTAGTATAGGCATAGCCTGCATCCTAAATTCAGACGTATTTCGTGTGTGAACACTCGTCAGGGGCGGATGCTCAAGAGTATCTATAAGGGATGAGATATTATTAATCTAGTTGTAACTGGTCATAACAAGAAAAGGCAAAATTGTGCTTTATCCAAAGTCCCTAAATCCCCCCCCAACCCTTTTCTTAACGGCATAATAAACAGACTAAATTGGAAAATGTTCATTGTTATGGTCTACCATCTCTTTAACCACTTGATACCCGCCCGCCGTCAAATGACGGCGGGCAGGATACTCTATGTTCCTGACAGGATGTCGTATGTAGTCCTGTCACTTTAAGCTGCTAGGGGCGCGCGTGCGTGCGATGGCCGCCGGGCACACGCGATTGCCTACAGTTGAGCTGGGACGTGGAGCTCTGTGTATAAACACAGAGCTCCACGTCCCTGTCAGGGAGAGAGGAGACCGATGCTGTGTCCCTTGTACATAGGGACACAATCGGTCACACCTCCCCCAGTCAGTCCTCTCCCCCCACAGTTAGAACACAATGTAGGAGAAACATTTAACCCCTTCCCTGCCCCCTAGTGGTTAACCCCTTCCCTGCCAGTTACATTTATACAGTTATCAATGCATATTTATAGCAATGTTCACTGTATAAATGTAAATGGTCCCAAAAAAGTGTCCGATGTGTCCGCTATAATGTCCCAGTCCCGAAAAAAAAATCGCAGATCGCCGACCATTTCTAGTAAAAAAATAATTAAAAAAATAAATCATAATTATGTCCCCTATTTTGTAGGCAATATAACTTTTGCGCAAACCAGTCACTATACGGTTATTGCGATTTTTTTTTTTTTTTACCAAAAATATGTAGAAGAATACATATCAGCCTAAACTGAGATAAATGTTTTTTTTTTTTTTTAAATGTGATATTTATTATAGCAAAAAACAAAAAATATTGTGTCTTTTTTCAAAATTGTCGCTCTTTTTTTGTTTATAGCGCAAAAAATAAAAACCGCACGGCGATCAAATACCACCAAAAGAAATCTCTATTTGTGGGGAAAAAAAGGACATCAATTTTGTTTGGGAACCATATCGTACGACCGCGCAATTGTCAGTTAAAGCGACGCAGTGCCAGAAGCTCAAATTTTGTCTGGGCAGGAAGGGGGTGTAGGTGCATAGTAGGAAAGTGGTTAAAGAACAATATTTACATGTATACAGTAATCAACATCGCAGGAAGTATACTGTGTTACTTAATGATTAGGAATGATCTTTATGTTCGGGTCGAATATGAGCTTGAACTCACCTGTTCGCCCAATAGCGAACAATTTGGGGTGTTTGCAGCAAATTCAAAAGCTGCGGAACACCCTTTAAAAGTCTATGGGAAATCAAAAGTGCTAATTATGGTTATTATGCAAGTTATTGTCATAAAAAGTGTTTGGGGACCTGCGTCCTGTCCCAGGGGACATGTATTAATGTAAAAAAAAGTTTTAAAAAACTGCAGTTTTTTTGGGACCATTGATTTTAATAATGCTTAAAGTGAAACAATAAAAGTGAAATATTCCTTTACATTTTGTACCTGGGGGTGTCTATAGTATGCCTGTAAAGTAGCGCACGTTTCCCGTGTTTATAACAGTCTCTGCACAAAATTACATTTCTAAAGGAAAAAAAGTCATTCAAAACTACTCGCGCCTATTAATTAATTAATTGTCGGGTCCCAGCAATACAGATAAAAGTAATTGAAAAAAAATCGGCATGGGTTCCCCATTAGTCCATTACCAGGACCTTTGGGTCTGGTATGAATATTAAGGGAACCCCGAACCAAAATTTTTAAAAAAATGTGTGGGGGTCCCCCAAAATTCAACATGGTTGATCAGTCTAAAGTATCAACAAAAGGTGGCACCGCCCCGTGTGGCAAATGTGAAGTGTGTATGTTTGTTGGACACCAACAACAATTTAAACTGCCCAACGGTAACTGGCATTCGACCAAAAATGTTATCACTTGCCAAACGGTAGGTGTGATCTATCTAGCTAAATGCCGCTGCGGTGGCTTTTATATAGGAAAAACTAAAAGACCTTTCTTTAAAAGAATCCAAGATCATATAAAACCAACTCTCAAAAAGAAAATAGTCACCGCCATCAGCAGACATGTAGGAATTCACCACAATTTTGATCCGAACTTTATAAAGTTCTTTGCCCTTGAACATATCCCGCCTGACTCAAGAGGGGGCAGCGTTGATGGAACGCTGCTTCAACTTGAAGCACGCTGGATATACAAGCTCAGGGCTACCATTTACCCTGGGTTTAATGAGAGTCTCAGCTTTAAACCTTTTCTGTGATATTTTGTGGTTACTCTGTCAGTTTCAAAGTTCCTAAGTTCCTTTTCCCATCACTTTAACAACCAGTACCTGGTCTTCCCCCTGTCCCCTATCCTCTCCCCCCCCCCCCTCCGGCCCACTTCCCTACATCAATCCCTTCCTCTTCCCACCCATCCTTTTTATGTCTCTTTCCCTGTCACTCTCCTTTTTTTGGCAGCATACTACACCCCTGGGTCTTTGTTAACCCGGAGGTATGCTTTCCTGTATGATCTTGTGATACATTGTTGACGTTAATTAATATTTTGTAATGACTGTCTGAACCTACTTAGTGAAGCAATGTTCATGTATTGTATTCAAGAATTTTTTGACTTTTCATGATTTCTTTTGTTTTTTGTTTTGTTTATTCTTTATTCTTTTCTGGGCTGCAGAGGCACTAGGAAATTATCGGAGGCATTTCGGTCTACCATCCGATTCCTTCCTATGCTCCCCCTTCCCCTTGTGTGTGCCTGGTCCGTCCTTGTTTCGGCGCCTGGTTCAGCAACAAACCCCCCCCCCCTTACACACACCGGCCGCCTAACTTCAAAACGCTGGCGGCGTTTTGCCTGCCCTAGTTACATCTGTCTCAAATGCTTTTCTAAGTCTCATCTACGCGTTGTTTATCACTCATCCTTTTGATACGCCCCTCTGTTCATTCCAGTCCCAATACGTGTTTCAGTATTTGCATAGAGGCAGAGTTCTCTGCATAGCACGTTCGAGTCTTACGTCTGGGCGTCATGTATGCCCACATGTGACTATCCCGTTGCTCTCTGGGATATGTAGTTTTAGTTAGCATTTCCCTCCGGCCCTTCCTTGCCTCAACGGCCAGCCTCTTACACGTCATATGCTCGCTACGTCGGACGAATATCTCCCTTAAATAGCTGCTTGCTTTACAACCCAGTGCAGATGACACTGGTTGCAGCTGTCCACACCATCTCACGGTAAGACTTGACGTTGATACAAATGCTCTCTCCATTTCTTTCAGTACTTTATACTGGGCACCCTGTCTTCAGAGTATTTAATATATATCCATCTTGAATGTTCCCTTGCAAGCCTATGGAATAGAGACTTTTGGTCCTTTCCATAATACTTATTGCAAACAAAAATCTTTTAGAACCCGTGAAAATTACCTATTTCCCGTTTACTACATATATTTTGTTTCCGTTTTTAATTTCCCATTATTTTCTTTTATTCTTTTTCCATTTTTCCGTCATGCTTAGACCTAGCTGTTCTACTCATGCACACCTTTGTTCCATGCCCAGTGTCATCTCAATAACCGTCTCCATTCCCAGCACACCCATGTCTCCATGTAAGTAAGCTTTCTCTTTGGCTTAAATATAGTATATCTTTTTCAAATATCTGCTTACTCCTCTTTTGTCTACTGTTAGTAATCCCCGTTTTTTCGTTAAGCACCAGACCTCCTTTCGATCCACCAGATCGAGTCGTTGAAGCGGTCTATTTACATTCGTGTGTTCCAAAGTGGGGGGTTTGCCCCACCTGGTGGCGAAATACGAGACGGCCCATGGTCTCCTGTGGTCAAAGGGTGAGCTTAATTTTATGTAGCCTCTGCAGCCCAGTAATATCATGTGTAATATGTATATGTATATTTTGTACCTACATCCCGTGTATGTATGAAATTAACAATTATGTTTTTCTACACTCTTGTAGTTTAATCAATCTAAAAGCCGTGATTGTTACCATCTACCCCTGAGGAAGCTTATTACAAGCGAAACTGTTGGGATACAACAATCAACTGTTGGCTTAAACCTGATTTTATTTACCTCTGACCGATTACCTGTTTATTTTATAGTATTCATAGAACTTTTTTGTTTACTGTGAATAATTATTGCATTGATGTCTATTTAATAAACAATTTTTTACTTTTTTACCTCCTGGCTCATACAATATTTTCTTTCTCATGCTAACAATAATAATTTTTTGCTATATAGCACCGTTTAGAAAATCCCATCTCCTTCTCTCTTCCCCTTTTTTCCATTTTTTAAATGTCTGGGATGTGGTGCCTATCTAATATGGTGTGCTTTCAGTGATTGGACCAAAAATATACAACACAGCCATTAATGTCTAAACCACTGGCAACAAAAGTGAGTACACCCCTAAGTGAAAATGTCCGACAGATGCTCAATAGGGTTTAGGTCTGGAGACATTCTTGTTCATTCCATCACCTTTACCCTCAGCTTCTTTAGTAAGGCAGTGGTCATCTTGGAGGTGTGTTTGAGATCGTTATCATGTTGGAATGCTGCCCTGTGGCCCAGACTCTGAACGGGGGGATCATTCTCTGCTTCAATATGTCCCAGTACATGTTGGCGTTCATGGTTCCCTCAATGAACTGTAGCTCCCCAATGCAGGTAGCACTCATGCAGCCCCAGACACTCCCACCACCATGCCTGACTGTAGGCAAGACACGCTTGTCTTTGTACTCCTCACCTGGTTGGAGTCACACATGCTTGACACCATCGGAACCAAATACGTTTATGTTGGTTTCATCAGACCACAGGACATGGTTCCAGTTATCCATGTCCTTAGTCTGCTTGGCTATAGCAAACTGTTTACAGGCTTTCTTGTGCGTTATCTTTAGAAGAGGCTTCCTTCTGAGATGACAGCCATACAGACCAATTTGGAGCCATGTGTGACGTATGGTCTGAGCACTGACAGGCTGACCCCCACCCCTTCAACTGCTGCAGCAATGCTGGCAGCATTTATACTTCTATTTCCCAAAGACAACCTCTGGATATGAGGCTGAGAATGTACACTTAAATTCTTTGGTCAACCATGGCTTGTTCTGAGTGTAACCTGTCCTGTTAAACCGCTGTATGGTCTTGGCCACCGTGCTGCAGCTCAGTTTCAGGGTCTTGACAATATTATTATAGCCTAGGTTATCTTTGTGTAGAGCAGGGATCTCCAAACTACGGCCCTCCAGATGCTGTGGAACTACACTTCCCATGAGGCCTTGTAAAACTCTGACATTCGTAGACACGACTAGGCATGATGGGAAATGTAGTTCCTGAACACCTGGAGGGCCGTAGTTTGGAGACTCCTGGTGTAGAGCAACAATTTTTTTTTTTCAGATCCTCAGAGTTATTTGCCGTGAGGTGCCATGTTGAACTTCCAGTGACCAATATGAGAGAGAGAGAGCGATAACACTAAATGTATCACACCTGCTCCCCTTTCACACCCGAGACCTTGTAACACTAACGAGTCACATGACACCAGGGAGGGAAAATGGCTAATTGGGCCCAATTTGGGTGTACTCACTTTTGTTGCTAGTGGTTTAGACATTAAAGTGGTTGTAAACCCTCTCTGACATGTTTTACCTACAGGTAAGCCTACAGCAAATTTTCACTGTTTTGCTATTTTACATTGTAGCTAAGTGTCATTTCTTCAGTGGCATGGGGTGGGATAATTTACAAGCAGAACATTGTGAGAGACAGGGACAGAGCATTGTAACCCTATAACACAAAGTGCTCAGACAAGGACATTTATATCATTATCACCAGATGTGAAATCTTATATTACATTTCAGCAGTAGGGATGACCCGAACACCACCGTGTTCGGTTCGAACTAGAACCGTCGAACAGACCGACCGTTCATGCCAACATTTAGAACCCCATTGAAGTCTATGGAACTCGAACGTTCTAATTCAAAAACGATCATTTTAAAGACCAATATTCAAGTTATTGTTGGAAAACGTCTTTGAGAACCCGGGTCTTGCCCCAGGGAACATGTATCAATGGAAAAAAGTTTAAAAAACGGATGTTTTTTTTAGGAGCAGGACTCCTGAAAAAATTACCGTTTTTGAAACTTTTTTTTCCATTGATACATGTTCCCTCGGGCAAGACCCGGGTTCTCAAAAAAGTTTTCACAGGCAAACTATAGACACCCAGAGGTACAATATTTAAAGGAATTTTTTTTTTTAAGTTTAGCATCATTAAAATCACTGCTCCAGGAGTAGTGATTTTGATGCTTAACCACTTAAGGACCGCCTACTGCACATTTACGTCGGCAGAATGGCACGGCTGGGCACATCAACGTATATATACGTTGATTTTAGTACCCAGCCGTGGGTCGCGCGCCCGCCCGCGACCCGGTCCGAAGGACCGGGACCGCGGGATTCGCGGACCCGATCGCCGCTGCAGTGCGGCGATCCGTCCCTGGAGCGGAAGAACGGGGAGAGCCGTGTGTACACACGGCTTCCCCGTGCTTCTCTGTGGCTGTAGCATCGATCGCGTCATCCCTGTAATAGGGGGACGCGATCGATGACGTCACACCTACAGCCACACCCCCCTACAGTAGTAAACAAACCACATAGGCACACATCCCCTACAGCGCCACCTGTGGTTAACTCCCAAACTGCAACTGTCATTTCCACAGTAAACAATGCAAATTTAAATGCATTTTTTACTGTGAAAATGACAATTGTCCCAAAAATGTGTCAAAATTGTCCGAAGTGTCCGCCATATTGTCGCAGTCACGAAAAAAATCGCTGATCGCCGCTATTAGTAGTAAAAAAAAAAATTAATAAAAATGCAATAAAACTATCCCTTATTTTGTAAACGCTATAAATTTTGCGAAAACCAACCGATAAATGCTTATTGCGATTTTTTTTTACCAAAAATACGTAGAAGAATACGTATCGGCCTAAACTGAGGAAAAAAAATGTTTTTTTATATATTTTTGGGGGATTTTTATTATAGCAAAAAGTAAAAAATATTGAATTTTTTTTTTAAATTGTCGCTCTATTTTTGTTTATAGCGCAAAAAATAAAAACCGCAGAGGTGATCAAATAACACCAAAAGAAAGCTCTATTTGTGGGGAAAAAAGGACGCCAATTTTGTTTGGAAGCCACGTCGCACGACCGCGCAATTGTCAGTTAAAGCGACGCAGTGCCGAATCGCAAAAAGGGGCAAGGTCCTTTACCTGCATTTTGGTCTGGGTCTTAAGTGGTTAAATAAAAAAAAATAAAAAAAATCCTTTAAATATTGTACCTGCTGGGTGTCTATGCCTGTGATAACGTCTTTAAATAGCACAATCACCGGCCTGCCAGTAAATTAGGAAGAACTGATCTATCTAAACTATACAGTGTATAAATATATGTACAACTCCTAGGGATGTATATATATCCTCTACACACTGTAAATTAAGCTAAACTGACTAGCCTGCCTGCCTGCTCTATCTAGCTATCTCAAAAGACAATCTCTCTGTCTCTCTGATTGCTTTCATTAACAAGCCGGAACACACTACATGAGGCCGCCCAGCAGGCGGCCTTATATAGTGTGGGGCGTATGCTAAAGCCCTGAGCCATAATTGGCCAAATCCACCCAGGCTTTGACCAATCATAGCTCTTCGTTTTTTGTGCGCTGTGATTGGTCAAGCATGTGGGACATACAGCATGCTTGGCCAATCATCAGCGCGCAATGCCGCAGTGAATTATGGGCCGTTTTGCGTCACTCGAATTTGGCACGAACGACCGCTTTTGTTCGAATTTCGTCGAACGTACGAACAGACAATGTTCGAGTCGAACATACGTTCGTATCGAGCGCGAAGCTCATCTCTATTCAGCAGTTGTGTTTACATCTACTTTAATGAAATACTTTACATATCAGTGCTGGAGTACATTGTATTATGAATGTGTGCACAGATCTGTACAAAACCATTTCAAGAACTTCTATCTGTCTACAAACATTGACTATTTTCTAACTCTTCCATTGTCGACACCCGAGCAACTTTTTATTTTTATTTCAAAGATTTTATTTCGTTTTCAAAGGTAATACAGAGTACAAATAAACTGCAGACGTCGTGTAATGACGTTGAAGAACAAAACAAAAGATAGACATTGGCAAACGTGAACGTAGCCTTTAACCACTTGTCATCTGCCCACCGTCAAATGACGGCGGGCAGACGACTCCATTGTTCTGACATCACGTCATATGACGTGATGTCCCTTTAAAGCCGCGGGCGGGCGCGCGCGCGCACCCGCCGCTCTGCGGGGATCCCGTGCGAGTGCCCGGCGGCAACGATCGCCGCCGGGCACACGCAATTGCTCAGTAACTGAGCGGGGACGTGCAGCTCTGTATGTAAACACAGAGCTGCACGTCCTGTCAGGGAGAGAGGAGAGCGGTTGTGTCCCTTGTACATAGGGACACAATCGGTCCCCTCCCCCAGTCACCCCCCCTCCCCCTACAGTTAGAACACTCATAGGACACACATTTAACCCCTTCCCCGCCCCCTAGTGGTTAACCCCTTCACTGCCAGTCACATTTTATACAGTAATCAATGCATATTTATAGCATTTTTCACTGTATAAATGTAAATGGTCCCAAAAATGTCAGAAAAGTGTCCGAAATGTCCGCCATAACGTCGCAGTCCCAATAAAAAAATCGCAGATCGCCGACCATTAATAGTAAAAAAAAAATGCCATAAACTATCCCCTATTTTGTAAACGCTATAAATTTTGCGCAAACCAATCGATAAACGCTTATTGCATTTTTTTTTTACCAAAAATATGTAGAAGAATACGTATCGGCCTAAACTGAGGGAAAAAATATTTTTTTTATATTTTTTTTGGGTTATTTATTATAGCAAAAAGGAAAAAATATTGCATTTTTTTAAAAATTGACGCTCTATTTTTGTTTATAGCGCAAAAAATAAAAACCGCAGAGGTGATCAAATACCACCAAAAGAAAGCTCTATTTGTGGGAAAAAAAGGACGCCAATTTTGTTTGGGAGCCACGTCGCACGACCGCGCAATTGTCAGTTAAAGCGACGCAGTGCCGGAAGCTTATATTTTGTCTGGGCAGGAAGGGGGTGTAGGTGCACAGTAGGTAAGTGGTTAAGAAAGGTGTCAGGTAATACAACATAGCGTATTTAGCACAGTGGATTTTAAACAGACGTTTTAACCTGCCCTCTGATGTGCCACCCCCCATGGGAACATTAGTGGCACATGAGAGGAGAGTTGATGTAAAACAAGGGTCCACTGTGCGTTGTTGTTGGACCTTAACATAGCTGGTGCGGTATAATGTCCAAAAAGAAAAACGGTAAGCAGGAGACAACAGTGTGAACATCATGGGTACTGCTCGTTCAAGAAAAGTGGTAGATGAGTGCGGTGCCCTATCGTTGCACGGTGGGTACAGTCTCTGTCCAGTCGATCCAGGGCTGCCAGAGAGCCCTAGTTTTGAGAGAGCGGTCTGTGCTGGCTGCCGTGACGGTCTCGTAACTAAAGTGTAATGTCACAATTTCTATCACCTGTGTTACGGAAAGGGTCGTATCAGACTTCCAATGTCTCGCAATATTAAGCCTGGCTGCCAGGAGAATATGTGTGATTAAATGTCTCACAGGATGGAGGATATCATCTATGGTTAGGTTGAGAATCGCCAGGGCAGGTGATATGGGCACCTTGACGTTGGTCACATCGGAAATTAATTGGAAAACGTCAGTCCAGTAGGTGGTGATATCAGGGCATTTCCAAAAGATGTGTAACAGGTCCCCTTTGGTGATTTTTGCATCTCCAACAAGTGTTGGGATATTTATTGCTAAATGAAGCTAACCTTGAAGGGTTGAGATACCATCTGAGGGAAATTTTCTGAGTCAGTTCCCATAGGGCCGAGGATTTAGTGGCCTTGTAGGCAGATTTGAAGGCATAGTGCCATTGGTTTTCCGTAAAGGTGTGTGAAAGGTCAGATTCCCATTTGAGGTGAGGGATCAGTTTGGAGAAGGTGGATTTGGCGTGTAAGACGTTGTAGAAGTGAGAGATGCCCTTAATTTTTGAGTTGGGATCGGTGAGATAGTCCCACGTTTTGGGTGGGATACAGTAAAGAGTAAGAGGCATGGTGTTTAAGCAGTGGCATATTCTGAGATGGGTAAAACAGTCAAAGTCTGGGAGGTCATATTCAGTTTGTAGCTGGGCGAAAGGTTTGGGACGGTCTTTGTGCAATAGATCTTGGAGATGGTGGATCCCTTTGAGGGACCACCTCGTGAGTGGCAAGTCAGGTAGCAGGAAATGCAGGGATTCCAAGGGAATTGGAGGGCGAAATGCTATAGGGTTAGTAGCGTGTAGGGAGACAAGCCTTCCCCACGCTTGAGCTGATGCTTTAACAGGCGGCGGTAAGGATGGCGGAACCTGTGCGCCTAAGGGGGTGCTCAGAAGCCAATTTTTTAGATTAGGTTTGGTAAGCGAGTGGTTTTCTATTTGACCCCAGGTTGGGTTTTTGAGCGGCTGGAACCACCCGGGTAGTTGAGCTAAAATGGCTGCTGTGTGGTAGCCTCTAAAGTCTATCGACCCCGTACCCCCTACGAGCTTATGTTTGACCAGTGTTGAGTGAGCGCATCTAGGTCTCTTCCCGTTCCATAGGTATTTGTTATACAGTGGTTGGAGAGATTTGAAGAAAGAGGTAGGAAGTGGGATGGGGAGGGTCCTAAATAAGTATAAGATTTGGGGCAGGCACATTATTTTAAAGGCTGCTAGTCTTCCTGACCAAGAAAGCTCCTGTTTCGCTATAGATTGGGAGGTCTTTTGGATGGTTTGTAGAAGTGGTAGGAAGTTGCAGGGGTAGAGATTTTTGAGTGTTCTCGGTAATTGAGTGCCTAAGTACGAAATGTCTTTGTGAGCCCATGCGAATGGGTGTTGGAGTTGAAGGAGATTTCTAGTTGTGGCATCAATGTTAATGTCTAGTATGAACGACTTAGTTGTGTTCACTTTGTAGTAGGATACCGAGCTGAACCAATGTAATAGTTTTTGTACTTCCGCCAGGGAGGAGGTGGGGTTGGTGAGAATAAGGATGACATCATCCGCGAATAAGCTGATTTTGTGGGAGTGGGAGCCAATTTGGAGGCCTGAGATGGTGCTACAGGAGCGGACATGGGCAGCCAGGGGTTCCATGAGCATGTTGAAGATCAGTGGGGATAGGGGGCACCCCTGGCGTGTGCCATTTGTTATGGGGAAAGGGCAGGAGAGCATGCCTTCAGTAAATACTTGGGCCGAAGGGTTGGTGTATAATGCTAAGATGGCGTTTCGGATTAGGCCCTTGAAACCAAATTTATGGAGGACAGCTTCAAGGTACGTCCAGTGAACCCTGTCGAACGCCTTCTCTGCGTCCAAAGACAGGAGCAGAGAAGGCGTTCTGGTGGATTCCGCGTGGTGGATCAGGTTAAGCATTCTCCTGGTAGCATCGGACGCTTGCCTGCCTTTCGTAAAACCTGTTTGGTCCTTATGAATGAGTTCTGGCATGATTTCAATCAGTCGTGTGGCTATGGTCTTGGCATAAATTTTAAGGTCGAGGTTGAGGAGGGAGATTGGGCAGAAATTTTGAGGAGCGTTTGGGTCCTTTCCTGGCTTCGGTAAGGTTATGATCAGTGCCTTTAAATATTCAGTCGGAAAAGAGGCAGAGGTGGCAGCATTATTGAACACAACGGTAAGGTGAGGTGCAAGGTCGGAGGAGAACTGTTTGTAGTATTCTCCTGTCAGACCGTCCGGGCCAGGGGCTTTACCACTGGGCAGGGAGACTATTGCTCTACTAACTTCTTGAGTGGTGATCGGGGCATTGAGCATTTCTAGGTGTTGTACAGACAAGGAAGGGAGATCAACGGCCTGGAGAAAGTGGTCAATGTCTGTTTGTGTGGGTTGCGAGGTGTTGGGGTCTCGCTTCAGGTTATACAGGTCACCATAATAAGTACTGAATGCATAAGCTATGTCCTGTGGGTTTGTTAGGGGGAGGTTCGTGTGGGGGTGGAGGAGTTGGTGTATCTTAGTTTTGGTCCGCCTGCCTTTTATGCGTTGTGCTAATTTTTTCCCTGCTTTGTTGGAGGTAGAGTACGAGGACGCTTTGAGTTTCCTCTGGAGGAACTCGTAGGAATGGAGGAGCAAGGTTTTTAATTCCTGTCTGAGTGACAGTAGGAGTTTCATCTGTGTGTCTGTGGGGTTTGTCTTGTGGGATGTCTCTAATGTCGCTATCTGAGCCGTCAGGTTGTCTATACGTTGCGTTCTCTCTCTCTTATGGCGTGAGCTCAGGGATATCAACCGTCCCCGCATGTACGCTTTGTGGGCACTCCACACCACCGCAGGGTCAGACACGGAGCCAGCGTTTACCTTGAAAAAATCATTGATCTGTTCACAGATCACTGGCGTGTGTTTGTCACTTTGGAGTAAGTAGTTGTTAGCTCTCCAAAGGAATGTGTTTCGTTGCATGTTAGAATCTTCAATTAATATTGAAATAGGGGCGTGGTCTGACCATGTTGTGGTGTGGATCTTAGACATGCATACCTTCTGTAAAAGCCATTTGTCAGACAAGAAAAGGTCTATTCTAGAGTATGTGCGGTGTCTAGAAGAGAAAAAGGTGAAGTCCTTCTCAGAGCCATGTTGACAGCGCCAAATATCAAATAGGTCATTTTTTGCAAGGAGAGTTTTAAGGGGCGATCCTCGCCTCTTTGCTGTAGAGGTGGAGTCCAAAAGGATGTCCGGGACTAGGTTGAAGTCTCTGCATACGATCAATTGTCCTTTTTGAACAGACTTGACGGTGGCAAGTACTTTGCGGAAGAACTTCAATTGACGTATGTTGGGGGCATAAATATTCACAAGGGTGTAGGTGACTTGGTTGGTGGTGAAAACCAAGATCAGAAAGCGCCCATCCGGGTCCGCAATAGATGCTGAGAAGTGGAAATCCAATGAGTCTTTAAATGCAATCATAACACCTCTAGACTTGGTGGAATGGGGGGCATGGAACACGTGTGGAAACTGACGGTGGGAACAGAGGTGTAGATCAGGTGGTGTCAAATGCGTTTCCTGAATACATATGATGTATTCCATAGTGAGTGACGTTTGGCCGGATGGTTTAGGCCGTTCGCGTTAAGCGATAGAATTGAGAATGGCATCTTGTGTTCGGTAGGTTAGGGTGCAGTGTGAGATAACACTTAGGCCTTGTACACACGATCGGACATATCCGATGAAAACGGTCCGCGGACCGTTTCCATCGGATATGTCCGATCTGGAGTTTGGTCCGATGGCGTGTACACACCATCGGATCAAATTCCCCACCGGCGGACGGCGCGGTGACGTGGTGGTGACGTTGACGCCACCACGTCACCGCACCAGGAAGTAAAACACTTCCGCGCATGCGCCGAATCCATTCGGCGGCGGCGGTGCGGGACGACATGTCTGCTGGTAAGTGTACTAACCAGCAGACATGTCGGGCGGACACATTCCCACCCGATAGATTTCAAAGCATGCTTTGAAATCTGTCGGGTGGACAAATCTGTCCGCTAGCCCATACACACGATCGGAGATGTCTGCTGAAATTTCAGCGGACATATCCGCTCGTGTGTACGAGGCCTTACAGTTCGGTGGTGACAATCGATCTGGTGGGGTCTTGGAAGTAGAAACAATCTCGACAAGATGCAGTCCAGAAGCCTAGGATCGAGTGAAGCAGCGGCTGTAGTTAGAGCGGTACTGCAGGTTTAGCTACAACAGGAAAAGAAGCAAAAATAAAAATAAAAAAGAATAAAAAACAAAGCAAAACAAGAGCAAAAAGAGTCATCAACTCGTGGAGGGAGGTGAAAACACTTCTATATCCTCCAGGTGGGGGTATTGAACAGTTAGTAATCCGGGAGAACAAAGAATCAAAGGTAACAGGTGTCAGGGCCCAGGGGAACTGAGGTACTGTCGTTTGGCCGCCTCTTGTGGTAGCGCACACGCTTTTCAAGCGTGGATGGGATCCAGGTTTCTACGGGTGGTGGATACTCTCTTCTCATGTTGGGCAGCCTGGGGTGGTTCCACCAGTATCCCCCAGTTGTGGAGAAGGTGTAGACCCTTAGTTAGCTCAGTGATCATGTGTGTCTGCCCATTCCTCACAATAAGGAGGGTAGCCGGGTATCTCCACTTATATTGCACTTTGTGGTTTTGAAGAGCTTTAGTGACTGGGCTTAGCTGTCTGCGGAGCTGAAGGGTGTATTTGGAGAGATCTGGATAAAATTGTATGCCAGCAAAAGGTGCAGGTAGGGGGGATTTGGCTTTGACCCCCATCATCAATCGTTCCTTAATGTGGTAAAAGTGAACCCTCACCAGGACATCTCTTGGGACAGAAGCTGCCAGGTGGGATGGTTTGGCTATTCTGTGGATCCTATCAATGACCACCTCCTGCGGGGATGCTTCGGGCACAATAAGGTGTATTAGCTCCATGACATAGCGTGGCAGGTCCCCAGGTGCAATGTTTTCAGACACCACTCTCAGTTTAACGTTGTTCCTGCGGGATCTGTCCTCTAAATCGGCCAGCTTGGCGCGCATCCATAACTGTTCGTTTTTGAGGTCCCCAAAGTAGTCAATGACCTCATTCACTTTGGCTGTGCATTCTGTAATGCCCTCCTCAACATTGACTACTCTGGTGTCCAAGGCCTGTACATCTGAGGTGATCTTAGTGAATAGAGAGGCAAGGTCAGTCATGAGGGATGTCTGCAGCGACATTAACATGTCTTTTAGGGTAGTGTCCAGCACTGGTTGACCTGCTGTGGGGAAGGAGGCCATGGAGGAGTGCAGGGCCTTGCTGGATAGGAGGGGGCCTAAAGCCTGGGCCTCGATTTGCTGCTGCGGCGTCCACTGCGGCAGCGCATCCATCCTCATTCTAGCTTTTGCAGGGCTGGAGGGGAACATATCACCCTCCTGTGGGTCAGGGAGCTGGTCTGAGGTACCTGCTTGGTGATGATCCTCCGATCGATTGTCCGGGAGGTCCGTGTAGGAGCCGCGCTGCGCGGCCTGGTCAGCGCCATCTTGTGTGACACCATGCCTCTTCGCCGGCTTGTAGGCAAATTCGGTCAGTTTGAGAGGCTAGTGCTCCGTGTTTCGCTTCCTGGAGGAGCTCATCTTGTTCTCCGGGGTCTGTGGAGCTAGGATGGGCGAAAATTGCGGTGGTTGTGCGGCAATGGCGTTAGTTAGTGTCCCCTGGCTGACGAGCTGCAAAGCTAGGCGTCCATCTCCTTCTCCGGCCGGACACGCCCCCCCGAGCGACTTTTTATTAACCACCTCAATACTTGTATGATACACTCCCTTCATTACCAGGCTAGTTTTTAGCACCAAGATAGTTTGACTAACAATTACTCAGTCATGTAATACTGTAACCAAATGAATTATATATAATTGTTTTTAACTAGATAGAGCTTTTTTTTAATGGTATTTATTCAATTGCCACCTGGCCGTTGTAGACAAATGGCTGAATGGCTCAGTCTTAAGGAAGGGCATATTAAAACCTCCTCCTGCTCTCACCGCTCACACCTATAATTGCTGTGTTCTTTGGATAACAGCATATTAGGGGCACAGGATCAACACAATTGGCCCTGTACCATGTGATCGCTGTGACCAACCACAGCAATCAAACACAATCGGAAGGCTGCATGTTGCAGCCAGTGCTTTGTTTCCTCTGACATGTTTTAAAGAGGGCTTCCAGATTTTGATAAAGTCCCACTCCGCAAACTCCTTCATCACTGGATTAGGAATGTGGGGGAGAGGCTCTCGTCCTTATCAACATGGGGTCTGTGTGTTTTGCTTGGTGGGGGGTCCCTCTGGGTCCACCCTGTAGAAAAAAAATGGTATGGATCTCCCCAAAACTCAATACCAGTTCCTTTCCCTAGATCAGTCTGGTTTTAATTTTTTTATGTGGGGTCTCATGCAAAAAAACAAAAAGGCACCCACCTCCTAAAAAGCATACCAGACCATTATACAAACATGTCACCATAGAAAAAGTCTTTAAAAAAAATCTTACAGTGCAATTGTCAATCATGTCATCCAGCAAATAAGTTCCTTCATTAATTATCATAAGTGATAACACAAAAGCCCACACCATGACAATTTTCTCTAGTTGTACTTCCATCACAAATGACAGCTCTTGGGCTGACTACTGAATGTCAATAAACCAGCTAGTCATCTGGGGTGACATCATTAACCAATAATGGTCATGGTCATATTGGGCAAAAGCATCACCTGGGATGCCTACCGGCTTTTTTACAATTTGGGGTGCTGGGGGATGGAAGCTGTCATTGAGGTGTAGTAGTATTATCACTACTAAATGAATGACTTTAAAGGGCACCTTTAAATCAATGACTTCCGTTTCTAGAATTCAGAGGTTTGGGCTGGCAGGTTAAATGACAAAATATATTATGTATTGCACAAATCAAATAAGTAGAACATTTTATTATTTTAAAAGAACAAAAAAATACGCTTTACACTTTACAGTGATACTAAAGTCAAATTTTTCCTCCTTTAAAAATAACAAATATGTTATACTTACCTGCTCTGTGTAGTGGTTTTACACAGAGCAGCCCAGATCCTCCTCTTCTCGGGTGCCTCATTTGCACTCCAAGCCCCTTCCCCCTGTAGAGTGCCCCCACACCAAGCAGCTTGCTATGGAGGCACCCGAGCCGAATCACAGCTCCGTGTGTCCATTCAGACACTTAGCGATGAATCGGCCTTGCCCTCTCTGTCTCCTCATTGGCTTGCTGACTGTGATTGACAGCAGCAAGAGCAATGGCCCTTCGCTGCTGTCTCAGCCAATGAGGAGGGTGACCCAAGGCAGTCGTGTAACATTTTTGGATGCACGGGGGCTCAGGTAAGTATTAGGGGGACTGAAGGGGACTGCTCCATTTCATCATTAAGATGAAAAAAAAAAAAACCTTCTGCCTTTACAACCACTTTAAGTACAACCTTATGTAAGATTGTGCACACAATTCAACAGAAAATGCAGCTGGTTATCTACAGTGTTTGCATTAGGAAACAAGATGTTGTAGTTCTATTTTAAGCTAACAGTATCTCTGTGTTCCTAACATAGTGTTCAAAGGTAGGTGCACAGTACTTAGCGCATTACATTTGCCCTCTGATATCCTTTCCATGTATTTTTCCTGGTGCTTCTCTTAAATCATATATGGGTTACATTTAAACATGTGATGCAATAAACATTATAGAAATGCTTTTTAAAATATAACAAAACAACCCAATAAAGGGCTACACATTTGTCCCCCCCACCCCCCACCCCCCAGCAGGAATTTTATCTCACAGACATGCAAGATTAATGTTTTGGATGTGTACTGTTGCATTAAGACTTTTGTTTTGCATCTTTATGGACAATAGTTTGGAATAACAGAAACCGTACACAGTAGGATTTGTATAATTAATAATATTTAAATGTTATCTAACTAATGCCATGTAAATATGTTATGTGAGTCATTAAATTATGTATGTAATTGTCTTGTATTGCTTTCATATGTATATTTACTATTTATTAGTTATAATAATATAAACAAAGCATTTATGCTTTACACTGCCTAAGGGGCAATCCAGCTTTCACAGTAAGGAACAGCTGCAGAAAAATGTAGTAAACAGAATCTACTTTAAATTAAAAAGAGATACAATATCATGCTTAATACATTGCCTAGACTGACAACACAATGCAAATATGCTATTTTTAAAGTACATATTAAAGTAAATAACAGTGATCCATTTTCTTTTCACCTATTTCTTAGCTTATTCACATGACGCGGGTAGGGCTGAGGGGGTGGAGAACATATTTGAACATTAAAACCAAATACATTAAACTTCATAAATAATACAATATGACACAAATTATTTTCATTGAAATAATATGGCCACAGCTTTTATTAACTTCTTGACAACCGAGTACGTCCCTGGGACGTCCTCAACTTTGTGTGGTTATATCTGAATGATGCCTGCAGCTACAGGACGGATTTAAACAACGTTTTGCCCACACACGATCATTTTTTATGACACAAAAAACGACATTCAGAAAAACGACATAAAAAATTCAAGCATGTTCGAATTTTTTTTTGGTCGTTTTTTTGAAGACATAAAATGACATTTTTGCCCACACACGATCATTTTAAATGACTTTTTAAAACAGCGTTTTTTTTTAATCACAAAAAACGACCGTGTGTACGCGGCATTACAGGCTTTCTTCTTAGATTTTCCTGTATTTGGCTCCATCAATCTTTCCATCAACTCTGACCAGCTTCCCTGTCCCTGTTGAAGAAAAGCATCCTCACAATATGATGCTGCCACCACCATGTTTCACGGTGGAAATGGTGTGCTCAGGGTGATGTGCAATGTTGGTTTTCTGTCACACGTGCAAGGCTGACTGCAGGTCAGCCTGAATTTGAAGGAGGAGTCGGGAGGTATTTAAACCCACCCTCTATCCTCCTTTCTGGGCTACAGTTCTCTTGTGTGTCACCTCCCATGTTACAGATCACTTCCTGTGACATCACTTCCGGTTTACTTCCAGGGAGATGTGTGGCTGCTGCGGAGCTTACCTGTTTACTAATCATGCAGACATAGGTATCGGGGGGTCTGTGGGTGGGTGAGGGGCTGCCTGCTTCTGGTGCGGTGTAACATGCCCCGTGTCTGCTGTAGTCGACAGTTAGAGACTTTCATTTGCTCACACTTCCCCTGCAGTGGCCGGCATGGGTGGTCAGGCAGAGAGAGGTCTCGGGGTAGAGGTAGGTAAGATGGGAGGTGAGTTGTGGGGGATGGTTGTTTGCTGGAGCATGCAAGATTCACAGGGGGTATGTCTACAGGTTGGTGTTGCATAGCAGGTCATATTGGGACATTGGGCAGCTTTGTAATTTGTGGTATGAGTCTCTGTGTGTGGAGGGGGTTGTTTGGGGGTGTTCCTGCATGGTGGGAAGGTGGTGAAAGTGTGTGTCACTCTCGGGGCTAGTAGTGGGGCCAGGGGCCTGCCCCCCTCCCCCAGTACAGCAAGTATAGATGAGAGAGTACGTCCTTCCTTCCATATATTAGGTACTGGCAGTTATCGGACTCGCCTTGTCAATCACCTTACTCATTCTATCTCCCCTGTCTCAGGATTCTGGTTGGAGTGTGTATGTGATCAGTATTCAGTTTTGCAAGCTCAGTGAGTGTATGTATTCAGTCAGAGACTGTATGCTATTTCAATTCATGCGATTTACGTTTCTCATGTTTTTATGCTATTCATGATTTCATGCGATTACGTTTCTCATGAGATTACGTTTCTCATGGTTTTATAGTATTCATGGTCTCATGTGATTACGTTTCTCATGCGATTACGTTTCTCATGGTTTTATAGTATTCATGTTCGCATGCGATTACATTTCTCATGGTATTTATGTTCTCATGTGATTATGTTTCTCATGCGATTAAATTTCTCATGGTATTCATGTCTTGTATTCATGTTCTCAAGGAGATTACGTTTCTTATGCGATTAAGTTTCCCATGGATTATAGTATTCATGTTTGTCATGCGATTATGTTTCTCATGGTATTCATGTTCTCATGCGACTACGTTTCTCATGCGATTACATTTCTCATGCAACCACGTTTCTCATGGTTTCATAGGGCCAGATTCAGGTAGAGTTGCGCTGGAGTATTTCGATATGCGCCGCGTAACTGTGAATATGCGCCGTCATTTCTATGTGGCCGTACCCACCAAACTAGATGCGACAGAAAACGGGCCATTTCCGATCGGCTTAACTTTCCGACGCCAGAGTCTCGTCAGCGCATAATTTCGCTTGGTGCATCAGTCGTGCCTATTGATTTCCCCTGCAAATATGCAAATGAGGGAGATTTCCCGATTCGCGAACGGATTAGCACTATACGCTGGCTACATGCGCCGCGCGTATCTCGTCCATCCGGCGCAAAGTTATTTCTACAAATAGCTGCTTTATCTTTACTCCAGACGGCCTCAGGTCAGCAGGAGAGCAGCTACAGCAGCAGTGTTGCCGACGAAACTAGCAAGCTGAACAACCACACGTGCAAGGACAACACCTCTGTGTGCCAACATGCCAGGGGCAGTCGCAGTCCTAGCACTAGTACTGGGTCCCCTGGAACGAAGGAGGCGGGCACGTGAGAGGATATACCGAACGCGCATGAGCCTCTTTGGCATGGGGGATGAGGAGGTGTATCGCCTCTTCAGATTCAGCCCAGATGCAATACTTGAACTAACCACAACCCTACAGGGTGACATCACCAGCAAGACACACCGCTCACAAGCAGTGCAGCCACTGGTGAAGGTACTGGCAACACTTCATTTCCTTGCCAGTGGATCATTCCAGCGTACAAGTGGAGTGGTGGCTGGATGTCACAGTCCACCATGAGCAGATGTGTGCACCAGGTTGTCCCTGATAGCCGATGCCCAACGCCCAGAGGCGATTTACTTCGCATGTGCTGCGCTATATAAGTTTTCATTCATTCATTCATATGGCACGTCCGTGCCAAACACCCAGGGTCCAGCCATGACATCTTCATATACCATCAGAGCCCCATCCCAGCAGAATTCGAGCAGAACATGTAGGGGACAGCTGGCTGATTGGTGAGTGACATGGGAGTCATGCATGACTATCCCCTCCCATGATGCACACCTCACAAGTGGCACATGCATGACTAACATCCTCCTGTCTTTTCCCTTCCAGGTGACTCTGCATATGCACTGGGACCCCATCTCATGACTCCTTTCCGGAACCCCCAAACCAGAGGAGAGAGAAAATACAATGAAGCACACATCAAAACCCATGCAGTGGTGGAGCAAACATTTGGGCTCCTGAAGTCCCTTTTCCGCTGCCTGGATAAGTCCGGGGGGGCCTTATTGTATTCCCCTACCTTTGTGTGTCAGATCATCGGTGCATGTTGCATTCTGCACAACTTTGCCATGAAAAAAGGCCTGCAGATTGACATGCGTGATGACCTGACCCCCCAACCAGACCATCCCCCCCTGCCAGAGGAGAACCAGTCTGCTGATGGAAGAGCAGTCAGGAGGGTCCTCGCCGTAGGCATCTTTGGACACTAAACCAAAACATTAATCACACAGACAATGCATGCATGCACACCACTGATGTCCCTAGATCACACACACCACATGCACATCACATTGGATTAGCCCAAGTCCAGCATGTAGGACTTGGGAGCAGCAACGCCAGCGTCAAGGCCCCAATGATGTCGCTGTCCATTCATACACATTTCACACGTCATTCATACAGCCATGGGGTTAACTTCACCACCACGGCCGAGGGTGACACCCCTTACTGGCAGGAGTGCCACCCCCTCACATTCACACACCATTCACACTGCAACGTGTGCAGTATCAAAAAATAAAAATCTCATATCCAGAGTATAATCACAAAATAAAAATCTCATATCCAGAGTATAATCACAAAATAAAAATCTCATATCCAGAGCATTCCAAAATAAAAATCAAAAAAACTCATATCCTGAGCATTCCAAAAAAAATATATAAAAATCTCATAACCTGAGCATACAAAAAAAAAGAAAAAAAAATCATCTGGGATGCCGGGGGCTCCTTCTGGTGGCCTCTCTCTGGCTCCTCAGCTGCCTGGATGGAGTGGGTGGGGGTGGGGGGGCATCTGGAGTGGGCTGATCCCCGGGTGGGCCACTCCTGGCAGGTGTGGCCTGCATGCTTTCCAAGGCCACGGCAATCCGGCCGAGGTATGAATTGGTCTGGGCCTGCACCCTGAGATGCTGGGCCTGCATCCTTAGCTGCCGGGTGACTTGGTAATGCTGGGCCCGCTGACTCTGCCTCCCCTGGTCCCGGATGGCAGCACTGTTTGCCTGGATGGCAGCAGTGTTTGCCTGGACGGCTGCAGTGAGTTCCCTTATCTCACCCTGCACCTCCCCCAGGCTGGTCACCACTGCAGCGCAGTTGCAGCTCACATCCTGCACTGCAGAAGATATCTGGGCCACGGAGCACAGGCTGTCAGCCACTCTGTCCAGGTGCCCAACTATGTCCCCCATTTGCTGGGTCTGCCTGGCGTGATCCCTCGCCACCTGGTCCTGGACCAGATCAGACACCCCCCTGGTCTTACGGGTGGCCTTCCTGGGGCCAGTAGATGGTTGTCCCCGGGGGGATGGAGTCGCCCTTGAGGGGCTTCCTATAATGGGGGAGGGGATCTGAGAGGGCCCTGCAGAAGAGGACGACTCGTCCAAATATAAAATTATGTCCTGCTCTGCCCCAACAGGCTCCTCCTCAACGACCTCTGCAGGTGAGGTGTGGGCACTCTCCTCCTCCACCCCGGTCTCTTCACCACCCAGGGGCACGGGCACTGGATGCCGTTGGGGGGATGGGGTGGACTGGCCACCGACAGATGATGTCCCAGCTCCGTCATCTGTGGATGACACAAAGCAGACACATGTTGGTGGTCCCACACACTTGGCACATGTACCCTCCCCCCCACATGCAACACACCAAATAGGGGTTAAAAAACACTTACCTGTCCTGGAGCCTTCCTCCACGGAATCATATCCAGGGACCCCCTCCAACTGCTCCCTCTCCAGGCAGCGGGCGACCACCTCCTCCTCTGTGGTCAGGCTGACCGGACATGGGGGTCCACCACCTCTGCCCCGCTCATGGCTCCGAATGGTGGCCACCTTGCCACGGACCTTGCGCCGCAGGTCATTTATCTTTTTCTGGATATCACCAGCAGTCCGGGTGGAGTACCCCAACACATTCACCCTGCCAGCAATGGTGTCCAGGATGGCCTGCTTCCTCTCCCTGCTGGTCTTTCTACTTTTTTTCCCATGCAGGAAATCATTGTAAGTCTCCATAGCAGAGATGACCACAGAGACCTCCTGGGCATTACAATTGAGGTTCCTCCTCTCTTTGGGGGTAGCGGGAGCAGCCATAACAGAGCAAAAGTAAATTCCCTGGGGTGGGGGGAAACGGAAGTACTTTTGATGGCCCTTCCGCTGGCACTTTTATACTCGCAACGGAACACATTGCGCTGGCGTTTCCCGTGAAGTGGTGCCGACGGAAGTTGTGAGCATGCGCACAGGGGGCCGAGTGAAGCCTCACTTACTGCGCATGCTCCGTGGATGATGCGCTGAACGTAAGCCTCTGCGCTGGGCTCCGCCCATCATTTACATATGATCACACCCACTTCCACTTGCGTCGGGTTACGCCAGCGCATTTTCGTTACTCCGGCGCAAGTTTAGGAGCAAGTGCTATGTGAATTACAGTAATTGCGCCGAAAGTGTCGGCGGAGTAACGTAAATGAGAAACGTTACTCCAAAGTAAAGAAGCGCCCATCTACCTGAATCTGGCCCATAGTATTCATGTTCTCATGCAATTACGTTTCTCATGCGATTACGTTTCTCATGGTTTTATTGGATTCATGTTCTCATGCGATTCAAGTTCTCATGCAAATACGTTTCTCATGCGATTACATTTCTCATGGTATTCATGTTTTACATGCATGTTCTCATGCGATTACATTTCTCATGCGATTACGTTTCTCATGGTATTCATGTTTCTCATACGATTACATTTATCATAACTTATGAGAAATGTAATCGTATGAGAAACATGAATACCATGAGAAACGTAATCGCATGAGAAACGTAATCGCATGAGAACTCATGTGATTTTGTTTTATTTGATTTTCAAGCAGAAAAAGTAACATACACTGGGATGACACTCCCTCTATTTTAGATCAGAACATAATACAACCAAAGATATCAACCAATATTACCAGTTGTTCACAAAGTCATCTCCAGCAAAAAAAAAGTAACTGTCCTTTTGGTATTTCTTATCCCAGAGTCTACTCAACTAATGCCCCCTTTAACTCATTGAATTTCATTTCTACACTCCTGTGGGCATATGAGCCCCTGTTCCTCCGGTACCCTGTGTTCCTGAGGAATTGGGGAAGTTTGTTCCTCCCTTGTTGTATCTCTCTCTGCTTTACCCGCCCCCTGCCCTTCCCCAGCCAAATAAACCAAAAGAAAACAACAACACAAAAAAAAATCCCCCCCTAGCCTCCACCCGCTCCCCCCCCCGCTCCTCCAACAGCATCTCCCTCCCCGTTGCACCCCACGTCGCTGGTCTCAGCTGTCAGTTCAAGTCTATCAAAGCCTTTTTTTCCTCCGAATACCTAAATATATTCTATTCTGCCCACATATGCCAAATATACTTTCCGCTTCTGCCTTGAGGTCCAGACCAGATCCTCCATTCTATTTAAGTCTTCTACTCGATTCAGCCACATTCTTACCGTTGGTGACTGAGGCTGTTTCCACATCCCTGGAATACAGGCACGCGATGCGTTTAAAAGATGACAGACTACAGATTTCCTATACCTTCTAACCGAAGTCCCCGTATCCTGTAACAGATAAAAAGACCACTCTTCTGGTATTTCCTCCTCACTGAATTTTTGCACTATTTCCAGGACTTTTTTGTCCAAAAACTTTCAATCTTAGGACAAGCCCAGAAAATGTGCATTAAGGTTCCTCTTTTTTTCCTACACCTCCAACATCTATTTGACATCTCTGGGTAACATTTATTTAATACTACCGGAGTGCGATACCACTGAGATAAAATTACATTTCTCATAAGATTATGTTCTCATACAATTACGTTTCTCATACGATTACGTTTCTCATGGTTTTTATGTTTTGTATTCATGTTCTCATGCGAGTCATGTTCTCATGCGATTTTGTTTTGCATGGTATTCATGTTCTCATACAATTACGTTTCTCATGCGATTACGTTTCTCATGGTATTTTTATGTTATCAAGTGTTTGGGTTTCTCATGCTACTCATGTACTCGGTTGTTCACGTTTCTCATGCAATTTATGTTCTCACGTTTTTTTCGTTTCTCATGCATTTATGTTCTCATGCAATTTTTATGTTTCTCATGCAATCTATGTTTTCATGTTTTTTCATTTTCTCATGCAATTTTACGCTTCTTATGCTAGTCAGGTTCCCAGGTGTTTACGTTTCTCATGCAGTTTTAAGTTTCTCATGCAGGTTTCAGTCATGATGTTTTCCTAGTTGGTAGTATTGGTATGTCGTTAGATTCATGGTGTTTCACCGCTGGGGGGGTCACCCATCACGTTTATGGGTACCAACGAATTGAGATGAGCGTTTATAATTGGCTTGTGCGGTGGCAAGTCTCCTCATCCGTTTCTCATACATTTCATGCATCTTGACATTTTACTCCTCTTTAATGACCTGACACGTCTTCAGGTTCACACGTCCTGAGTTTACGTTTTTAATTTGCCTGCTACGCCTCAGGTTGCTCGGCCTTTGCAAATTCATGGGATTGTCACATTCTCAGTCCGGCTCATACTTTGTATTATCGGTACGTTTAGTTATTTATTTCACTTTGTAGGTTACAACATCACACCACGGCAGTGTTCCTATCATGTTATTCCCGAGACTGTCATAGTTAGTCCTACACTCATCTACTTTTTATTTTCATTGTCTTTGCATACATGTCAGGTTCATATCTTCACTTTAGATCTCATGGCTACACTCCACTGCTGGTGACCTGTCACGTTTATGGGTACCGTCGGATTGAGATGTTCGTTTCTAATTGGCTTGTGCGGTGGCAAGTCCCCTCATCCGCTTCTCATGGCTTTCATTACGTTTTCATACGTCATGTAATCCTACTACTCACATCACTTGCCTGACACGTCTTCAGGTTCATAGGCTTTAGTGTTACGTTTTTTATTAGCCTAATTTGGCTCAGATTGCTCAGCCTCGCTAGTTTCTTCAGACTGACACGTTTTCAGTCTTGTGCTACGTATTCTTTCCTGCAGAACGTTACTGCGTTTGTTAATTAGGTACACCTGCGTAAGCAGCAGTAAGGGAAGGTAGAGATTTTCCTTTTCCTAAGGTAAGTTGGGGTTGGGATTTTGCAGATATCGAAGATGTGGCCGCCATCCGTCCTTCTCCGGTTAGGGGTTCTGTACATGGTAGCTCGCCCTCCTTGAAACCTCCCGATATGGCCGTCTCTTTTGTTACAGATAAAGCTTGATCTACAAGTAATTTTCAATTCAGCCTAGGAAGCTCATGACTCGGCCTGGGATATCTTCCAGGCTTTTCCATCTCGGTATCCTGGGTTCTTTTGTCACAAACATTCAGTTTCTACTTGCGTTGTGTTTTTTTGCCACTTTCAGCTCAAGCGGGCATACAAGCTGGGTCCGGTCACAGTCTAAGACCGGCTCATGGTGACTTTTGCGGAAGTACCCAGGGATAGGCCACTTTTCCTTTCCCTAGTACCCCCTTCTTTGCGAGCACAGGGCATGACAAGTAGCCATTCCATGCTGCCTAAACTAGGGTGGCACTTTAATGTTCACTCCGGCCATGTTTTCAGTACAGGTGCAGTTTCTGCTGCTTGTCGTCAAGGGGTCTGTATTCACGTTGTTGAGGAGTTCGATTTGTGGGAGTCGGCTTTCATTTCCGGACATATACCCCGTATCCACATGTTTGTCACAGGCGTTCTTGCGTTGGCGGCTCAAGGTTGCATACGGTTACTTTCATTTTAATCTCTTTGCTAGCTCATCCTACTGTCTTATTTTTGCCCCCTTTTAGGCATATTGACCACGTGACCCCGGAAGACCTCAGGTCACTTTCCCTGTTATGCTCTCAGAACTTTCCCTAGCACGATTACCTGAGACTCTGAGTACAAGTGGAAGGCTGACTGCAGGTCAGCCTGAATTTGTAGGAGGAGTCAGGAGGTATTTAAACCCGCCCTCTATCCTCCTTTCTGGGCAACGGTTCTCTCGTGTCCCACCCACCCTTCCCCTTTTTTCTTGCTATTTCTTCTCTTTTACTTCTACTTGGGTATGCCCCCTTTTAGGCATACTGTCCACGTGACCCCGGCACACCTCAGGTCACTTTCCCTGTTATGCTCTCAGACCTTTCCCTAGCATGATTACCTAAGTCTCTGAGTACAAACATCATTTTGCTTAGATCACTTGTTTGCTGTATTCCCCACATGGCTTCTAGCAAACTGCAAACTGGACTTGCTATGGCTTTCTTTCAACAATAGCGTTCTTCTTGCCACTCCTCCATAAAGGCCAGATTTGTGGAGTGCACAACCAATAGTTGTCCTGTGGACAGATTCCCCCACCTGAACTGTGGATCTCTGCAGCTCCTCCAGAGTTACTATGGGCCTCTTGGCTGCTTCTCTGATTAATGTTCTCCTTGCCCGGCCTGTCAGTTTAGGTGGACATCTCTTGGTAGGTTTGCATTTGTGCCATGCTCTTTCCATTTTCAGATGATGGATTAAACAGTGCTCCATGAGATGTTCAAAGCGTGGGGTATTTTTTTGATAACCCAACCCTGCTTTAAACTTCTCCACAACTTAATCCCTGACTTGTCTAGTGTGTTTCCTTGGCCTTCATGGTGCTGTTTGTTCACTAAGGTTCTCTAACAAACCTTTGAGGGCTGCACAGAATAGCTGTATGTATACTGAGATTAAATTACACACAGGTGGACTCTATTAACTAAATAGGTGACTTCTGAAGGCAACTGGTTCCACTAGATTTAGATTAGGGGTTTCAGAGTAAGGCCCCTTTCACATGTCCGCCTCCGTTCGTCCGTTTTTACAAGTCCGTTTACGGAATATTATAGTGTATATTTCTCACTTCAGTATGGAAGCCTATAGAGATCCACGACAATGTATTGCAGAGAAAGACAACACTTTCTTGTCCAAGCATCACAAATAATATAAACATGCCTTATCTGTATTTAAGTGTTAATTTGTATGGGAAATATAATAAATTTACAAAAAGTACAAATAAATAAAGCATACAACTAGCATTCTCTGTTTTGCCATGTTCTCTGTCCATTTAACCACTGCATTCAGAAAAGCAGAATAAAAAGCATGTTACAAATAGGGACCAATCTTTGACACACTAACGTATATGGTACTTTTCTAATAGCAATAATAGCATAAAGTCAGGGGAATGGAACCATTAAGACCTCTTACATGCTTAACATTTGAACTTTCAAAAATGTGTAGCTCTGATAAGGCATCAAGAACTAAGACTTTCAAACCACCCTTCATTTAGAAAATAGATCAAGGAGCTTTTGAGTAAGTCAAATTATGCACCTGTGCTAGAGTAGAAGTCTTTCTAACAACTGTAATTATAATGAACAGTATTTATTACTAGACACTTGCCTATTTTCTTCTTCTGTGGCCCTATTGTAAAGTGTATTACATTTTGAGGAAAAAGCATATAATTTCCTTTATATTAATTGAAAATGCACAGTAAATTGTGCTGACCTCCTCCAGGCAATTTTGAAAGCTGTTCAGTGGACATATTGTTAAAACTGTCATTACAGTGATTATTTGTACTGTGGAAAATGTAATAAAAGATAATACCACACAAATTACTTCAGGGGTGTTACTAGGAAGGATCTTATAACACATGAGGCACCTTGAGGTCAAATGGCAGCCCACACTGCGCACAGCATGTTGTTTCCCTTCATAAAGCCATCACATCTCTGTCCCAGCAGCATATCATATAGCACAGAAAATACATCTGAACATGAATTGGATCAGCAGTTTGATATATACTCCTTTTTTCACCAATATAAAAAAAATATTTATACCGGTAATAATCATAAACTTAAGGTGAGAGACGTGGGGTGTGGAGAAGGTGACAATAGTTTTGTGTGCAGCAAGCACAATTTATCAGTAAAACCTCCACACTGTAGCTATCACTGACCTCTTACATATACCCAGTGAACTGACTAGCCTAAGGTGATACACAGAGATTAAACAAATCCTCCTACTTTAGTTGTACCTGTTTGTTCGCAGCACTCTTTTCTCTAAATCAGTTCAAAATCAAGAGTTTATGCAGTTTGTCTGAGCTTTAACAAAGCTTAAGATACTCTCTGCAGAACACATTCAAGCCTCAAGCCACATCCGTCCGTGTGTATGCTCCTCACAGTTTTTCCAATGGCAAAACTGCCCAAAAACCACCGGACAAAAAAAAAAGAACCAGTTCTCTTTTTTCCTGCCGGCAGACTTTCGCCCTTCGGTTTTTGGCAGTTTTCCTATGGGAAAAACTGCAATGGAGCATACACACGGCCGGGATTCCCTGGCAAAATTTTTATTGCAGTTTTCCTGTCTGTAAAACTGGCCCTGAGTAGAGGAAAGACTGACCGAGCAGGTTTTCGGCTTGCCACTTGGGATTTCCGACTGAAACTTTTCCCGTTGGAAATCCTGTACGTTTGTATGAGGCATAAGAGCAGATTGTAGGGAAGGGGCACTCCCTTCATACAACACACAGATAAAGATCTAAAGCCGCGTACACACGGCAGAGAACCTCGACGGGCAGAACACATCGTTCCGCCCGTCGAGGTTCTCTGCCGGCCGTCAGATTCGGCGACCCGCCCATCGGGAATGGCAACCAGCCATTCATCCCGACGGGCCGTCGAGCAAATAGAGAACATGCTCTCTATTTCGGCTCAACGGCATTCCCGACGGGATGCTCGCCGGGAGCGTACACACGGCCGAGGTTCTCGGCAGAATGAGGCTCCCAGCGAGGTTCTCGCTGGTTTCTGCCGAGAACCTCGGCCGTGTGTACGCCGCATGAGGCTGTCAATCACAGACTGTGTACTAAAGTTCCCTCACCTGCCATCATTTTAATTCCTGGTGTCATAAAATTTGATCAGTGACTCATACAGGTAGCAGAGGAACAAGGCAGCATACAGAAAGGACACTTAGTTCTCTGGATTGAGACACATACACACTATAGAAGGATATGCTTTGTTTGTGTCTGAGTTTTCCAACCACTTTAAACTCTAATAAGTAGATGACACTAATCAGTAATGTCACTAAAACCTAAACAGTGCAGGTTTAAATCGTATTGGGCCCCATTTACAAAGTGGTATCTTACCGCATCTGAGTATGCAGTAAGAAACCACACAACATTTTTCAAATAGTTTTTTGGCATTTACTAAAAAACGCTACTAAAATACCTCATGAGGTATTTTACGAAGTCGTGCAGTATTTTAGTAGTAAAAACCTGCTGTAATTTACCACAGGTGGTAGCCGGCATCCTTAACACAGGCTGTAAATAGCTGGTTGTTAAGGAGGAGGTACTTAACAACAAGTATCTGTCATGGTTGTTAAGGAGCCTCCGCATCCTTAACAACCATGACCCCGCCTCGTAGGCCCCATACACACGATCGGACATATCCGATGAAAACGGTCCGCGGACCATTTCCATCGGATATGTCCGATCGGGAGTTTGATCCGATGGCGTGTACACACCATCGGATCAAATTCCCCGCCGCCGGACGGCGCGGTGACGCGGCGGTGACGTTGACGCCGCCGCGTCACCGCCACGTCACCGCACCAGGAAGTAAAACACTTCCGCGCATGCGCCGAATCCATTCGGCAGCGGCGCGGCGGCGGTGGGGGACGACATGTCTGCTGGTAAGTGTACTAACCAGCAGACATGTCGGGCGGACAGATCCCCACCGGATAGATTTCAAAGCTTGCTTTGAAATCTGTCGGGTGGACAAATCTGTCCGCTAGCCCATACACACGAGCGGAGATGTCTGCTGAAACGGTCCATCGGACCGTTTTCAGCGGACATATCCCCTCGTGTGTACGCGGCCTACGTAACAGCCTTCAGGCTGCATAGCTGGCAGCCGGTGGGAGTCTTCCTCGGGATCTGAGCTTGTTTTTTTTGGGTCGAAGGTGTCGGTGTCATCGTGATTGATTTATCTGCACCGTAGGACTTGCCAAAAACTGCCTACTGTCTTTTTTTTTACACTACACTTTTGTTTTGGTAAATGAGTAGGTATACTATGTACCCCTACTTATTCACATGGGGGGCAGAATTTGGGGGTTCTAGATTCTGATAAGCCCCCCGTTTGCAGACCCCAAAAAACATGGGCCAGGGTTGTGGGGAAGAGGCCCTTATCCCCATCAACATGGGGACAAGTTGCTTTGAGGGAACCCCATGTTGAGGCTGCTCGCTTGTCACCCCCCTTTCCTGACATGCCGGGATGCATAGATTTTGAGGGGGTCCGCACCATTTCTTTTTAGTTGTGGCATTGAGGTTCCCCTCAAAATCCATACCAGAAACAAGGGCCCCTTTTGTTTTCTTATTTTTTTAATTTTTAAGGACGCAATGGCCACTTGCTCCTTAACAACCACCCGTGGCACACCCCTGCAGTCGACGTGAGTGCTTGGGGGGCGCGATGACTGCTGGGTACCTGCGATGGCTTGTGACCCGTGTGTGTAAACACACAGATCCTGGTTCTCTTAGGGGAGAAGAGACTGTATGAAAGTATGAACAGAAATCTGCCATCTCCCCTAGTAAGTCCCATAGTGAGGAAACACAATTAACCCCTTGATTGCCCCCTAGTGTTAACTCCTTCCCTGCCAGTGACATTTATACAGTAACCGGTGCATTTGTATAGCCCTAATCGCTGTATAAATGTCAATGGTCCCAAAAATGTGTCAAAAGTGTCAAATGTGTCTGCCACAATATCACAGTCCCGATAAAAATTGCAGATGGTCACCATTACTAGTAAACAAAATAATAATAAGGGAAGCGGGGCAATTGACATAATCTCTCACCGCCCACTGCAACGTGTGGCAGGTGACATGGCAGTCGATAATTCACAATGTGTGGCAGATGGCAGATGACATGGCAAGTGACAATCTACATTTGGTGACAGGCGACGTAGCAAGTGGCAATTCACAACGTGTGGCAGGTGATGTGGCAAGTGAGAATCTGCATCTGGTGACAGGCAACATGACAATCCGCAACGTGTGGCAGGTGACGTGACAAGTGACAATCCACAACATGTCACAGGTGATGTGGCAAGTGACAATCTGCAACATGTGGCAGGTGACGTGGCAAGTGACAATCCAAAACTTTTGTTAGGTCATGTGGCAGGTGACAATCCGCATCTGGTAGCAGGCGACGGTGGCAAGTGACAAACTCAGGGATCCCACTGATTCTGCATTATGGTGAGTTGAACTATTTCATTTTATATAACAATGTAATAGAAATAATGTGCTTCAACCATCCTGACACCATAACAACCATGGTGCCGGGATGATTAAAGCGCCAACACCAGCAATTTCCCCAATAAATCGCCTGCAAAAAAAAAATATTCTGGCAGTGCCGCTCCCGAGACTAGACTCTGGATCTGCCCCTATACCCAGGTCTAGCAATGTCAGCAAATAATTGTATACATTTAAATGTGCTTCCTATCCACGCTGGCTGGGTCAGAAAGCCTGATTGAAGGATTGTGATATTTTATTAAAAAGAGTTTCCTGGTGTAGCAAGGTCCCCGGCCTCCTTCGGTGGAATGAGAACCTCCAGGGCCAGAAATAGCTGACTAGCTGACATCCTTCTGTATATGGTTGGTTGCGTGAGGCATAGTGGGGGCAAAGTAGTTATAGTCATTGGGTGCCAGAAACTTCCTAAATGCAAAAGTGATTTGGGATAGGGCCAGGAATAATTGGCAGACTCAACAGGCAGACAGCCATGCGGGGAAAGGCATCCAGCAAGACGCCACATCTGCATGTGTAGGAATGCTTTCTCCTATGGCAACAGTCTTTAAAGGATCACTAAAGGAATTTTTTTTTTTAGCTAAATAGCTTCCTTTACCTTACTGCAGTACTGGTTTCATGTCCTTATTGTTCGTTTTTGCTTTGAAGTTGCTGTAATCCTGCTCTGTTCTCCACACTTCCTGCTTGTCTGTTTCCTTATAACCACCATACTGGGAGCTTTCTCACGATGGTTTAAGCTGTCATTACTGTGTGTTTAAAACTTCCCAGAACCAATCAGATTCATTTTTTTTTTTTTTCAAAAATATTTTATTGATATTTTGCAAAGGGAAAAATAGGTACAGATATATATTGCTCATGGTAAATGAAAAGGGAACAACAATACATGAGGCAATATCCATGGAAAGGGAGCAATAGTACAAAAGGCAGTACCTAATTGTGGCTCTAGGCCACCGTAACAAGCTCCCAGCTCCCCAAGAGATGAGAACCGAAGAGAGATTTGAAAGAGAATTGAGAAAAGAGGAAGACAGAGGAGAAGAGAGAAGGAAAGAAGGGGGATGAGGTGGGTAAGAAAGAGAGAGGGCGATAAGGAAGAAAGAGAAACGTTGTACCAAAATCCCATTGAAAATACCACACAAGGAAAAGCCTGAGGCTGGGTCATACAGCATAAAAAGAAAGACACATCGACACTTTGAAAGTAGCACAAATAATGAACACAAGTACTATCTAGAGGTAAATGAGCATTAGAACAGTAGAACAGTATAGCTTTTGCTGAAACAAGGGCAAGGGAATGGTCCTCCCAGCTAGTTATAAGTAAAGAAGTTGAAAGATTTGGATAGCAGGGATTGTCTTTCAGAGGCAGGTAGGCTGTAGTCGATAAAGGCCGCCCATTTCTGATCGAACTTAGGTTCAGATTGTGAGGCGTTGGTGAGTAAGTCAAGATTTTCTTTGAAGAGTAGAGATTTCAGTTCTTTTATCGTAGTTGCGAGGGAAGGTGGAGCAGAAGATATGCAATGAAGCATAATGGATCTACGGGCCACAAGTAGAGCGAGGAGTATCCACTGACGAATGCCTTTAGGCAGTGAACCAAAGGCCGAAGAATGTGGCTCCATGCGGGGGGGGGGCATCCAAACAGAAGTAGGCCAGGTTCTGAATCCAGAGATAAATGAGTCACATCAAATATGAAACGTATAATCACTGACCAGAAGGTGATAACAGTGGGACAAGACCAGAAACGATGCACTAGAGTCGGTTTGTTAGTCAGGCACCATGGACAAACTGGGCCTATGTTGGGTGACCGAGTTGTGGAGAAGGGGTAATACGCCCTGTGCATGATTTTAAACTTGAGTTTCCCTCCAGGTTTCACTTTGAGTGACAGTTCTGCAGAGCCTATAGCCTTGTATAATATCATCTACTTCTAGATGACCTGGCAGGTCTTTAGGCCATGAGGACACAGAAGTGTACTGAAGAGGCTTCATAAATTTTGCGTGTAGAGGGGTATAGATGTCCGAAATGGATAGCTTGTTGTTTGCTAGCAGCGTGTCAATAAAAGATGTTTTTAGCCTGACGGATTTTATTGGGCAGGTCTTGCCAATGAAGTCTACAAGTTGCATGAATGGAAAAAAATGGTTAGGGGGAAGCGAGAATTCCTGTGACAGTTGGGAAAATGATTTGAAAAAACCTGATGAGTCCCGAAACAATGAACAAATCTTAACTAGACCCTTATCTCTCCACTTGGAGAAAGGTTCATACTGGAGACTGGGTGTAAACATGGGATTACCAAAAATTGGAAGGTGATTTGAAATATGGGGAGAGAGGCCCAATTTTTTCCTGATCTCGCGCCACGCCACTACAGTGTCGCGAAAAAGTAAATTTTGTTTAATGGTAACTGGTAGTTTTTGGATCGAGCAATGGAGTAGAGCCGCCAAGTCTATGGGGTTGGTCATCGATGATTCCAGGGCATAGTTAGAATATCTGGAAGACCCCAGTATCCAGTCCAAACCCACTCTCAGGAGGCAAGCCAAATTATATATCCTAATATTCGGTAGACCCACACCACCCTCGTCCCTCGGGAGATAAAGCTTTGTCAGCGCAATTCTCGGCCTAGTATTTTTCCATAAAAATTTTGTGATAGCCTTATTCAGAGTTTGCACATCCTTATGTTTCAATAGCAGAGGTAACGTTTGTAAAGGGTATAGTAGACGGGCAAAACTCGCCATCTTGAAAAGTGCACATCTCCCGAGAAACGACAGCGGCAGAGCCACCCAGGTCTCTAGTTCACTTACTATTTTGTCGATCAAAGGAGGATAGTTTAGGTGGTAAAGAGAGGATGGTTCCTTGCCAATCTTCAACCCCAAGTAGGTGATGTGAGACTCCAAAATCCTAAAGGAGGAAGGGGGAGGCTGGAGTGTGGATTGCATGTGCCTAAGGGTAATATCTCGCTTTTGGACAAATTTATTTTTAGCCCTGAGCATTTGCGGAACGTGTCAAAGATCGATTGGATGACGGGAATGTCAGCGTGTGGAGAGGAAGAAAATATGAGTATATCGTCAGCAAATAGAGCCACTCTCATGTCCTCACGGCCAAAAGGTAGACCATGTAAGAGGGGGGACGAAGAAAGAAGACGTGAGAGGGGCTCTATAGCAAGATTGAAGAGTAAGGGGGAGAGGGGGCAGCCCTGTCTTGTGCCCCTATGTAAGCGGAAGGGCGGGGATTGGATGCCTGCTGCAGTGATCGTGGCAGAAGGGGCGGAATACATACTATGTATAAAGTTATTGAAGGGGCCAGTCAACCCAAATCGAGGCATGACCAGGGAGAGCCAGTGAAAACTAACGTTATCAAAGGCCTTTTCAGCGTCAAGGGTAACTATTACTGTGGCATCAGAAGAGTGGGTTTTAGCATATTCGAGGGCTGATAGAACCTTACGGATGTTGGCTGCCGCCGATCTCCCCTTGGTAAAGCCCGATTGTGCGCTATGGATAAGGGATGGCATGATGTCTCCTAGCCTATTAGCCACTATTTTAGAGAGTATCTTGGAATCTACATTTAAAAGGGAGATGGGACGAAACGAACCCGGATCTATGGGGTCTTTTCCTTTTTTAGCAATAAGCTTAATGTTCGCCAGATGACCCGTGGGGAGATAGGGACCGCCATCCCAGATGTGATTATAAACGGAGTGCAATGTGGGAGCAATGTCAGGTAGAAGCAACTTGTAAAATTCAGGCGTGTAGCCATCCGGGCCCGGGGTTTTTCCATTAGATAGACCGCCAATCGCTTGTTTAATTTCCTCTAAAGTAATGGGAGCGTTCAAGTGTGTCAGTTTAGTTGGGTCGATCAGTGGCAGGGTGACTTTGTCTAGCCAGTCGCCAGCAAGGTCGACGTCTATAGGTTCATTGCCGTAAAGTTTAACGTAAAATTTTTGCAATGTTTTATTAACGTCCTCAGGAGTTGAGGATAGGGAACCATCAGGGTTGCGCAGTGTGCGTATATGTGTAGGAGTGAAAGTGCCCCTGGTGAGTCTTGCAAGGAGCTTCCCAGCCTTGTTGTCAAATTTGAAATAAGATAATTGTAGTGCGGACAACTTCGTCTGTTCTACCTTCTCCGCCCAAGCATCAAAATGAGCTTTCGCGGCAATCCATGCTTTAAGGTTTTCGTCTGAGCGGGTGGTATTAAGAAGCAGTTGTGACGCTCTTACCCTGTCGCTAGCTTCCAGATATTGTTTCTGGGCATTTTTTTTTTGTATGCTGAAGTAAGCGAAATGATCTTCCCCCTCAGACAGGACTTACCCGCCTCCCAGAATAAGTTTGGGTCATTTAAGTGTTGGATATTATTTTGTGAGTACTCCTCCCATGCATCCCGTAGTGTTGTTTTGATGTTGTCAATTTGAGATAGAAAGGCTGGGAACCTCCACTGTCTGACAGATGCGTGTGGCTGACCGTAATTAAGCGATATAGATATAGGAGAGTGATCGGAGATCACCAGATCATGAATGGCCGTTTGGGAGATCCGCGATAACAACGCATGGGTGCATAGAAAGTAGTCTAATCTGGCGAAGGAGTTGTGAACGGGGGAGAAGAAAGTGTATTCCGTGTCTACCGGATGTTGCAATCGCCACGCGTCAAGTAAGTTAAGGGCCTGGGACATACGGGAAAAAGGGGTCTCGCGAGTCGATCGTGGACCCGTCGAGCGGGATCCCGATTTTGACCTATCCTCTCTATCGCACATCGTCGAGTTAAAGTCTCCTCCCACAAGGTGGGGGATAGACTCATCAAGAGATAAAAAGGGTGCTAGTCGTGCGAAATATACGTGGTCTGGGGAATTAGGGGCATAGATGTTAGAAATCCTGAGTTCGCCCTGTGGAAATTTCATGTGAATGGATACCCGTCTACCCTCATCATTGCTGTCGACAGCGAGAAGATCATATGCAAGGTTTTTATGTAGTAGAATGATTGTGCCTGCCTTGCGATTGAGCGACGCTGAGCCCAGTACTTTCCCCACCCAAAGCTTGCGCATACGGAAAAAGTATTTTTCCTCTAGATGTGTCTCCTGCAGCAGGACAATATCGGCCTTGAGCCTTTTAAGATGTCGAAGTATTTTAGTGCGTTTGGCGGGGGAACGAAGTCCCTTGACATTCCAAGAGACTATGCGGACCTGAGACATAATGTGTGTTCGGGAGGATCAATAGTATGATATTGTGGATAGTGTTTACCTGCTGACAGGTGTTTGTGAGTGATGCGGAGTACGACACTGGACCTCTGGGAATTGTCGGTGTGCTGGTAGAACCATCCTCTCTGTAAAGAAAAAAGAAGAGAAGGGGAGAAAAAAAAGAATAAGGAGAACAAATTAGTAATAAAAGAACAAGAAAAAAACATCATGTATGACTTCTCTTTTTTCCACATGTATTTCCTCCACCGGACGTGCCGCTGTACCGCCGAGACAAAGATCATAGAGCCCGGCACCGTCTCCAAGGTGAGACCACACCGACCAAGAAGTTTGGCCAGGGGTCTTGGTCAATGCACCAGCGGGTACGGAGGGCCGCGTGACGGGAATACATGACATCCTCTTAAACGAAAAAGAAAAACAAAACTATGCACTTAAGGGTACAGATACAATAACAATGCTCGCCAGGTGTGAAGAGGAAGCTCCCTGGCTGTTCGGAGCAAATTGCAGTTTGACAACTGGCGTCATAGAAAAAATAGAACATCTACTCGTATCAAGGTGGCAGTAGTTCCTAGTAAACTGAACACAGTCGGTAAAGAACAGTAAAGGCAGTGGGCCGGCTTCCAGGGGGGGTAAATAGGCAAACAGGAGCACAGGAACGGCCGGCATAGCAGCAAAAAAAATAAATAAAAAAAAATAAAGCGCCATGACCGACATGGCAGGGACCTTTAAGCCTCATCCAGATTCATGGTATTCGAATGGCGACGTAGATTTTAGTCTCTTAGGGGGTTCTTTGCGTGGACTCCTTTGGTCTCTCGGTCCTTACTTCACACGGTCCGCATAAGTGGCATCGGACGATCTCTCAGCATTCAGGGACTGAAGGAAGGCTTTAGCCTTATCCGATGACTGAATCGTCAGTTGTTTCCCATCCGGGGATTGTAGACGCAGGATGGCAGGGTAGGCCAAGGTAAAGCGCATACCTCTCTTATAAAGTTCGGCGCAAATCGGTTGGAATTCTTTGCGCTTACGGGAGACTTCCGCCGAGTAATCCGCAAACAGCAGAAGCTTGTGCCCCGCTAGTTCCACCGAACGAGATTTGCGGAATGCTTGTAAAATATCTGTGCGGTCAGCATAATTTATGTACCGTGCTATCACTGGTCTGGGGCCAGGGCGATCTTCGGATAAGGTACCTATACAATGGGCCCTCTCTACTACGCATCTGTGGCCTAGGCCCAACAGTTCTGGCAGAGCGGTCGAGCAAATGTCTATCAAGGAGCCCTGTTTGTGGGTTTCTGGGAGACCAATAATACGCAAATTATTTCTCCTGGACCGATTCTCGAGGTCCTCCATGCGGTCGTGCAGATGCTGATGATCCTGCATGAGGCGTTCCAGAGCCCCCTCCGCGCTGTGTTGGTCGTCTTCCAGCGAGGAGATGCGCTGTTCAGCTGTAGACAGCCTTTGGGAGTGCTCTCCTATCTCCCTACACAGTTGCTGGATCCCCTCTGCCACTGCTCTCTCAACCGCAGCTGTGATAGTGGGAGAGAGCAGCGCAGCCACTGCCTTAGCGATCCGTTCGTGGGTATCATCACATAGGCTAGAGGCTTGTATGGCAGTGTCCATGGCTTCCAGCGGGGGGGCAATCCCCTGGGAGCCGCCCAGTGTAGGATGCTGTGTGTGATCGCAGGACGGGGGAGCGCCACGTGTCACCTCTGGGGCCGCCATGATTGGAGGATCCGTAACTCCCGATCCCCGCTGTGTTCGGGTCTGCGTGAGGTATCGCTCCATGCGCTGGGACCCGTGCAGCTTGCAGGGAAGGAGGATGGCACTAGCGGAGCTGGCGCCGGGGTTTTGTATGCCGATTAGCAGTGCGGTAACAGCGGAGCCTCCGGAGCTTGCGTCTCCTACATGTGGTGCCGGAACCGGAAGCCCAGATTCATTTAAAAAACAAAACACTGCCCTGGATTTGTTTGTTTTTGTTCTGTGTGTCTATTTCTACTTTGCAGAAACATTAAGCCCGTTCAAAAGTGAAACTAACCTGTAGGCACATTATATGATTGATTTTTATCTATTTTTATATATTTTGAAAAGGAATCAGTTAAATTTTATGTCTCTATACCCTGTAAACAGTCATTTCAGCAAAAAACTTTTTTTCCTTTAGTGACCCTTTAACAGTTGCAAACACAAAGGGCCAGATTCAGATAGAATTAGACTATCGTAGAGTATCAGAAATACACTACGCCGCCGTTTTTTACCTGGCTCTACGTGGAATCCAGGTAGATTTTGTCCAGTAAACGACGGCGGCGTAGTGTATTTCTCCCGTCGCAATCCATCTGCGCGAGTAGGGGGCGTGAATCATTTAAAATAGGCGCGTTCCCGCGGCGATCGAACTGCGCATGCTCCGTTCGCAAATTTCCCGCCGTGCATTGCGCGAAATCACGTTGTTACGTCATTTTTTCTTGAGTAGCGTCGTTTACGGAGATTCCTATTCCCGAACGAGTTACGTAAAAAAAAAAAAAAAAATTTAAATTTGACGCGGGAACGACGGCCATACTTAACATGGGCTACGCACCGTTAGACCAGCAAAAAGCTGGTCTAACAGTACGTAAAAAAAAACAGACGTAAGCGATTGCGAAGACCGCTCGTATCTTCGTGGATCGCCGTAAAAACACATTTGCATATCCCGACGCATCAAAACGACGCAAACTCCTCCCAGCGGCCGCAAAAATATCGCAGCGTAGATCCGAAGGCTTACGAAGACGTAAGCCTCTCGGATCGAAGCCCGAAGCCGCCGTATCATGGTTTGAGGATTCAAACTAGTGATACGGCGCGCAAAATTTGAAATTCCTCCAGTCTAACACCAGTTAGAAAGGCGTAATTGCTCTGTGAATCTGGGCCAAAGTGTTTGATGAAAACGGTCCTGCAGGATTTTGGTCCGGCGGTGTGTACACACCATCGGATGAAAATCCCCTCGGACAGAAAACGCAGTGACGTGGAGGTGACGTTGACACCGCCAGGTCACCAAACCAGGAAATAAAATGCTTCCACGCATGCGTCGAATCCATTCGACGCATGCGGGGGATTTCTGTCCGCTGGTTAGTCGCTGTCCGCTAGGCCGTACACACGATCGAATCTGTCCGCTGAAACTTGTCTGCGGACCAGTTTCAGTGGACCTGTTCGATCGTGTGTATGTGGCCTAACAGTTCCTTCACTTCCACTACAATCACTTCTTGTAGTTCTTTAGCCCACTGAGCTCCCAGTCTCTCACTAGACTAGATGATTCACTGCCACTGAATCCTTTGAGCTCCTCTAATCTTCACTGTAGTATCTTCCTCAAGCGTCATCCTTGCCTCTCTTCTGGGTCCCTAGCTTGGCACTCTAGATACCTCTCAAGCTACACCCCACTGGTCTGCTCAGTCACTGGCTTGACACACAAGGCTTCTTTGCAAGCATCACCTCCGCTGGCTGGGTCCCTGGCTTGATACCCGCTGAAATTTCCAGATTCTTCACCATCCCCAGTTGGTGAGGATACTGCTCTTGTATTTGCTTCAGCTACTCACTCTGGTCCCTGGTAATTAGGTGGTTAGCTCCCTTAGTTGTGACAGCTTCCGCTCAACCTCTGACCACAACAGGTTCTCCAGCTGGCAGAACCGACACTTCTGGTTGGACTGAAAGCTGCATTCCCAGCCCTAAGCTGCTCTCTTGCTCTGGATAGGCTCTCAGACATCCTAGCAGCCAGATGTGCCCAGGATAGGCCCAAACTCTGGCCCAGCAGCCCAGGCAATACAAAACATGTCCACCCAGACAGCCATCCAGGTGGCACAGAACAGTGATCACGCGACTCCACCCAAATATATAGGTTTTCCCAGCAGGGAGAGAGAAGAGCAGCAATTACAGACTTAAAATGAAATAAATTGATCCTTAACAATTAGCCAAGGTAGCTATACCTGGCAGATACATTTAGGAGCAATCCTGCCTAAACACCAGGGTGCTACATCGGCAATAGTGAAAGAATTGGACTACATGACATTTCACGAAGCAGCATTGCTAAATGACTCTAAATACCAGTCTCTACATGCTGACATTTAATAGAACCATTGTTGATTTTATGTGTTTGCAGTAGTTCCTCTGCTTCCAATTACTTTGCTTAGATTACTTGTTAATTTTCCCAGAAGAGAATTCTCTCTGTTTTTAGAGGCCAAGGCCCCGATTTGAAGCACTGCCAAATTCACCCACTTAACGAAGATTCAGATTTTCCTAAGTACCTGAAGGTTTAGGGAGGTTTATTTCCTTAAACCCACTTCCTCCCAAAATGTAACTACATTTATATTAAGTAAGCCTGTTTCCTGTCTCGGGGGGGAATACTAGTGATAACAGAAAAACCCATAAATGCATTGTGGTGCAGATCACTAATAACCATGAGCCTAGAGTCTATTGAGGAGCTCTGTGACACCAGAATGCTGTCAACCAATAATTTAACATTTATAAGTATTTTTTTTTAAGACTTTGTTTTTCCGAGGTGGAGCAGTACTACAGCCAAATAGCATGGTGGGTTAACAGCACAAAAGCGAATATCCTGCTGACATTGTGCATTATGCTGAATTACATCCTGCTATTTTCATTCTTGAGCAGGCAATTTTCAACTCTGATATTTTTCTGTCTATCTCCAGAAAAATAACTCAGTTTCCAGTTAAAAAAGCAGATTGTAAACATACTTTGGGTTGTAATTGAATCTCAATTTAAGTAGCACACTTGGAGGTCCTGAAAATCCTATCAAATGTTAATTATGGCCAGGGAGAAGAGGGAGGCACCATACTGGGGTTGCAGTTTAGGTGCAGGACCCATCCCTGCAGGAGTTCAAGCAACAGTACAGCTGCAACTTCCAATAAGACATTACCTATAGAAATAAAAAACTGTATTAGTATATATTCTGATATATTAGGACCACACAGGATACATTTAAATTAGAAAATGTTACTTATTCCCTTTCCTAAAAATTAGCACAGATTGAATTAGTAAGATAAAAATAATTTCTTTATTCAAGCTATTCAGAATTTATGGTTCTGATGTGTAAACTTAATTTAGTATTGACTTATGTTATTTTAAAGATATGGCACATATAGTATTGAGGGCTGACAGCTAATGTTCACTCCAGAGGTTAACTTCATTCTACTTTCAGCTTAGCTCTTGTCACCATCTCCATCTTAGCTTCAGCCCCCAGAGACACTCTGATTTTAGTTCAGCTGCACTCTAGAGCTTCAAAAAAAATATAAGCCCTGTTGGTCAGGGTCCAGATTTGAACCTGCAACTTCTGAGGTAACCCCTTGTAGCTCTTCTTGTTGTGCCGGATAGCACACTGTCTGATCTCTTAGAAAATCTTATCTTGTTTTTTCTTTCTGGTGAAATTTCATCACCTCTGCGGTTTTTATTTTTTGCCCTATAAACAAAAATAGACAAATTTGAAAAAAAGTATATATATAAAAAAAACATTTCCTCAGTTTAGGCCAATACATATTCTACATATTTTTGGTAAAAAAAAAAAACAACCGTTTATTGATTGGTTTGCGCAAAAGTTATAGCGTCTACAAAATAGGGGGTACTTTTATGGCATTTTTATTAATAATTTTTTTACTAGTAATGGCGGCAATCAGCGATTTTTATTTTTGGGACCATTGTCATTTTTACAGTGATCAGTGCTATAAAAATGGTAGTAAAGGGGTTAACCTATAGGGGGCACTGAATGGGTTAAATGTGTCCTAGGGAGTGCTTGTAACTGTTAGGCTACGTGGCTTGCCGTGACACGTCACTGATCATTGTTTCCGATGACAGGAAGCACGATCAGTGACAGTGTCACCTAGGCAGAACAGTCACCGTTCTTCAGCTCTGTGACCCGATCGGGGTGCCATTCTGTCGACGTACATTGTCGTGCGCCGGTCGGGAATCTGTTAAGCCATGTCTCTGTACTTCCTATTTGCCGGATTATTGTACTCTCTCTCTCTCTCTTTTTTCTCTTCTTTTCTCTTTTTTCTCTATTTTGCTGTTATGCATACCTGCGGCTACCCTTATTTTCACTACCACTCTTTACCTACCTTTGGCTTGTTCCTGGACTACACTTTGGTTTGATCCTAACCTGCCACCATTTGTTATTGACCATTGGCTTGTTCCTGAACTACGCTTCTGCTTGATCCTAACCTGAAACCACTTGTTACTGACCTTTACCTTGTTTACTGATTAGGCTTCTGCTTGATCCCTACCTGCTTTATTTGCTACTGGATCCTGGCTTGCCCATCTGCTGGAGGGGTTATCCTGAAGACTGCGACCAGGTATTAACATGCAGCAAAACCCATCTTCACCATCAAGAACTCTGGTGAATACCTGGTGCTCGGACCCAGTGCCTCAAGTGAGCCCACGTCATCCACCAGGTTGACCTGCTTTTGTATGTTTCCTGCTGGTCAGCATCATGACAAATCACAATCATTCTGAGAAATGTCCTTTGCAAAGATGAAACAGATTTAGACATTATAATAAGCTACAGCAAATCTATTCCCACAAAACTAAAAAAAATAATGCTCTTAACCACTTCAATACCTCCCCATAGTCAAATGACATCTGCAGATAGGATCTCCCTTCCTGGGCAGGTGTCATATGATGTCAGGGGAGAGGAGACAGATTGTGTGTTCCTAGTATATAGGAACACCGATCGGTCTCCGCCCCTAGTCAGTCCCATCCCTCCACAGTTAGAATCACTCCCTAGGTAACACATTTAACCCTTTGATCGCCTCCTAGTGTTAACTTCTTTCCTGCCAGTGACATTTATACAGCGATCAGTGCATATTAATACACTGATCGCTGTATAAATGTCAATGGTCCCAAAATAGTGTCAAAAGTGTCCGGTCTGTTCGCTGCAATGTCACAGTCATGATAAAAGTCACAGATCACCACCACCCTTACAGATCACCACCATTACTAGTAAAAAAATAAAAATAATAATAAAATGTCATAAATCAATAACCTATTTTGTAGGCACTATGGGCCAGATTCACATACAATCTGCAGCGGCGTAGCGTAAGCCATTTACACTACGCCGCCGCAACTTAATGGAGCAAGTGCCGTATTCCCAAAGCACTTGCTCCGTAGTTTGCGGTGGCGTAGTGTAAATGGCCCTGTATTTAAATTAAGCGCGCCCCCGCGTCGATCGAACTGCGCATGCGCCGGCTGGGAAAAAAGCCCAGTACGCATGCTCCAGCTCACGTCGGAAAGCGTAGTTGAAACCGACGTCAAAACGACGTGATCGTCACTTACGCAATGCCCTATTCGTAACGCTGATGCTGACCCGACGCCATACTTAACATGGCAACGACGGAACTTCGTAAACCTACCCCTCATATAGCAGAGGAAGGTTTATGCTTACGGAAATGAAATAAACGACGGGGCGGCGTAAAAACGTTCGGGAATCGGCGTATTCGGCTCATTTGCATAGGCAAATGAGAAAACAACGTAAAGGCCACCTAGCGGCCAGAAAAGTAATTACATCTACGATCCGACGGTGTAAGTGTTTTACACCTGTCAGATCTTCACTGTATCTATGCGTAAGTGATTTCCTGCGATACACCGTCGTATCTCTTTTGAGAATCTGGCCCTAAAACTTTTGCACAAACCAATTAATATACACTTATTGCAATTTTGTTTTTAATTGGGATATTTATTATAGCAAAAAGTAAAAAATAATGTGTTTTTTTTTTTTCAAAATTGGCACTCTTTTTTTGTTTATAATGGATAAAATAAAAAGCATAGAGGTGATCAAAGACAACCAAAATAAAGCTCTATTTGTGGGGGAAACAATTATAAAATGTTGTTTGGGTACAGTGTTGCATGACCATGCAGTTTTCATTCAAAATGTTACAGCACTAAAAGCTGCACATTGGCCTGGGCAGGAAGGGGTTAAAATGCCCTGTATTGAAGTGATTAAAGAATAGAATACTATCCCTATTGTGAAACATATACTGTGTAAGATGTTCCATAATGTTATGGGGCTTCTTTGCTGTCCCTGATACCAGCTGCCTTGGATCTGTGCAGAGGACAATGAAATACGATTTAAGCCGGCCATACACGGTTCAAATTTCGAAAGAATTTTCTTTTAAAAATCACATCAAAGAATTTTCGTACGAATTTTGCACGGTTAGTGGGCTGCAGCAACAGCCGATTTCGTGCGGCAATCAAATTTGAGGAATCGGATGTGTTGTAAATTTTTGGACTCGGAATCGGACATGTTGTAATTTTTTTGAAAAACAAACGATTTTCTAATCAATGATGGGAGAATGGTGCGAGAAATGTAATAGAAAAAAAATGTGCATGTGCAAGAAAAGAAAATTCCCGGAGAGAAAAGAATATTCCCGTGCACAAAAATTATTTTCTGTAGCAACATGAAGTCTTGGTCGGCCAAATTTCGAAAATCAATGGTGGCATCATCGGATCACAAAAAAACTAACTTTCTGATTTTGAAAAGAAAATTTATTCGAAACTCTATCATGTATGGTCTGCTTAAGACATTTTGGGAAGAAACATACAATTCCTCTGTTAGCTCTGACTCAGTAATAGATCATGGGTCCTGGATAATGAATGAATGCATGAAAAACAGAGGATCAGAGCTGTTTAAAGATGTCTGGCACGGGAGCTGAGGTAGGGACATGTGGACAAGTAGATTCCCCAGGGACAATGTGCAAATGTAGATGATAGTGAGCCAAACTTCTGTGGATTGAAATCAGTAGTATATGTTGAATGTATCATGATCATGATATGATACATTCAACATATACTACTGATTTCATGCCAGACATCTTTAAACAGCTCTGATCCTCTGTTCACATCTATGCAGTTGACGTGAGTATTTATAGGGATATCCATCTTGTCCCTGACACCCACTATTTATTTCTACTATTCAGTTACAATATTATACCATATGGTTATGTCTCTTTATAGAACACCATTGCATTCGTCCCTGAAGAGTTGGTATATCCCAACGAAGCGTGTCGGGCTTACATAGATGCATAATGGCCATACAGATAATTTTTTTTTTTTTACATTGTTCACTCCAAGATTTTCCAATACCATCCAGCCCCTTCAGTGGTTCATGTTGTGCAGGACTTGTCTTTACTCCATGATATGCCAAGCACCATGGCGTCAATATGTATATGTGGTTTTAAGCATGCTTTGCATTTATGAGATTTGTGTATGCATTTTATGTAATCCAATGTGCTGTACATGATCTTATAAGGTATATTAAAATGCTTTTTGCTAAAACTGCTTTTTGGTATACATCTCTCATTCAAAGTCCCCAACAAACTCCTCCCTTTTTTGTCGGAACCCATATAAGCAATACTGTGTTTTACATCCTACATGTTTACTCTACATAGTGATTGGCCTCATTTAGAGTCCCCCTGACGAAACTCTCTCCTTTTCTGTACAAATTTGGGATGGAGGCCAATTACTCATGGTGCCTTGGACCACATCATTCTTTTTCGCTCATACAGTGGATATCCTCTCATATTGCCATTTTCCTATGAAGACTTAAATTAAATGAAAACAATGGGCCAGATTCAGAGAGCCATTACGCCGGCGTTACAGGAGATGCGCGGCGTAAGTCTAAATCTGCGCATGCGTATCGATGCGCTGCATCCCCAAAACGATATACGCATGAAATCTAATTTTTTTCGACCGGCGTAATTTCGATAGACCGGCGCATCCGTGCACGCAAAACTGCGCTAGACACACCATTGATTTGCTATTCAAATATGCAAATGAGGGAATTACGGGGATCCACAAAAGTAAGTTGGTGCAGTGCAGGCTAAGCGCTGTGCGCAACAGCTGCACGTCCTGTCTAAAATGAGTCCATATAAAAGGTGGTATAAATTAGACAATCCGTCTACATGTCAGCTAAAGCAACAATGTTAGTGAGGAGCTAAGCAGTCACACTTGCTGGACAACAAACTGTATGCAACATGCCAGGGGCATCCTTGCTAACAGCTATACTACTGACTTTAGAGGAGCAAAGAAGGAGGAGGGCACGGAGGAGGACACGGAGGAGGGCACGGGAGAGGATATACCACACACGCATAGACATCTTTGGCATGAGTGATTCTGAGGTGTATCGCATCTTCAGATTCACCCCTGCTGCCATCATGGAATTAACCACGACCCTGCAGGAGGACATCACCAGCCCAACACACCGCTCACATGCAGTGCAGCCACTGGTTAAGGTCCTGGCAACACTCCATTTCCTTGCCAGTGGCTCTTTTCAAAGAACAAGTGGAGTGGTGGCTGGGATGTCACAATCCTCCATGAGCAGATGTGTGCACCAGGTTATCCCTGCAATTCTCAGACGCATGGCCAACCAAATCATCAAACCAACCACTGAGGACCTGCGGCTGAAGGCAATGACAAATTTCTACAGAATTGCCAGATTCCCACGCACCGTGGGGGCCATTGATTGCACACATGTGGCACTCCAGCCCCCCATGAGACAGAGCACATATACCGCAATAGGAAGCATTGGCATTCCATCAACGTACAGGTGATAGTCGATGCCCAAGGCCTCATATGGCACGTCTGTGCCAAACACCCCGGATCCAGCCATGACAGCTACATATACAATCATAGCCCCATCCCAATGGAATTCGAACAGAACGTGTATGGGGACAGCTGGCTGGTTGGTGAGTGACATGGGTGACAGGCATGACTGTCCCCCCCCATGATGCACACATCACAAGGGGCACATGCATGACTAACATCCTCCTGTCTTTTCCCTTACAGGTGACTCTGCATATCCACTGGGACCCCATCTCATGACTCCTATCCGGAACCCCCAAACCCCAGGAGAGGAAAGATTCAATGAAGCCCACGCCCAAACCCGTGCAGTGGTGGAGCGCACCTTTGGCCTCCTAAAGACACGTTTCCGATGCCTGGATAAGTCTGGGGGTACCCTGTTGTATTCCCCAAACTTTGTGTGCCAGATCATCGGTGCATGTTGCATGCTGCACAACTTCGCAGTAAGAAAGGGCCTGCAGATTGACATACGTGATGACCTGACCCCTGAACCAGACAATCCCCCCCTAACCGAGGCTACCCCGTTTTCTGAGGGAAGAGCAGCCAGGAGACAGCTCACATTAGGCATCTTTGCACGTTAAACACACACATTAATCATGGCACAATGAGAATGCATGCATGCACAGCACTGTGGTCCCTAGCACAGACACATCACATCCTTATCAAATTGGATTGGCACAAGCCCACCATGCAGGACTTGTGAGCAGCAATGCCACGCCACGGCTCCAATTATGTCACTGTACATTCATACACCATTTACACGGACCTGCGGATCACTTCTCCCTGGTCCTGGGGAACCCTTCTCCACCACAAATGAGGGTGACACCCCTTTTCCGGCAGGAATGTCACCCCCACATTCCAAAATCATTCACAACCCAAAAAAAAAATTGTCCAGAAAAAAAAAAAAATTCCAGCAAAAAAGAAAAGAAAAAAGGGGGAAACCAAATTTATGCCGCTGGCGTGACCCACGCCTGGGGCGCCCACGGCCATGGCCCCGGCTCCCCAGGGGAGACTCATGGGGGGGTAATCCGGGGAAGGAGGAGCAGCCCTGGTCTCTGCCCACCTGGCGGCCTTCCCTCCAAGGCCACGGCTATTCTGTTCAGGCCAGCATTTAGTGTTGCCTGGATAGCCTGGGTGAGGGCCCTCACATCCTGCCCAACATCTGCTGTAGTAGTCTGCAGTTCGTTTAGGCAGTTTGTAAGAGCTCGGGAGTGGCAGTCCAGGTCCCCAAGCGTATCCTTTATGGAGGACAGGGATCTCCTCCATCTGCCTCAAAGTCTAGCTGACCTGTCCCAGATGGTGGGTCTGAAGGGCCTGGTCCCTTCTGAGATTGGCGGGCAGAACCTCGGCCACCCCCCTGGTCTTCTGGGACGACTTCCTGCCTCCAGATGATGCTTGTGGCTGGGGAGGGGAGCCCTGTTGGGGGAGGAGTGGGAGGGGCTACCCCTTATGGAGGGCTGGCTGCTGCCAGCCAGAGGGGAAGACTCCTCCAAAAAAAATAAGCCACTGCCTGACATGACCTCCTCCTCCAACTCAAACTCCTCCGAGGACTCCGGCCTTGTCTGGGGGTCCTCATCAGGCTGGTGTCCCGGGGATGATGCGGTCAGGCCAGATGGCCCAGCACCCTCCTGCACATCTGTGGATGACACAAAACATTCACAGGTTGGAGGATCCGGCCGGCCCTTCATTTGCATGGGGTCACGGCTCATTTCAATGTAACACGCCCACGTCCTTCCCAATTTGAAATACTCCGCCTTACGCCTCGAGAATTACGTTGCACCGGCGCAAATTTATGCGCAAATACTACGAGGATACGGTGATTGCGCCTCTACATTGCGCCAGTCTAACGTAAAGGAGGTGCGCTACGCCGGTCAATATATGCGCCAATGTACGTGAATCTGGCCCAATATGTAGTTATGCCCTACTACATACTGTGGCTGATCCAGCAATCAGCCAAACTGAACAAAAGTTATTTGAGATTTTACCAGCATAAGCATGCAGCAAAAGCCACAAGTAAAAAGTTGTAAAATTATCTAATATGTTTTGTATAAAGCAAACAAACTATGTGTGTGTACATATTCAGCAAATCTAGCAGCAAGTAGAGAACATGGTGTATATATAGGAACATTGGGCCAGATTCAAGTACATTTGCGCATATTTTGACCGGAGTAGCGCACCTCCTTTACGTTAGACGGCACAATGTAGAGGCGCAATCACTGTATCCTCGTAGTATTTGCACAGAAATTTGCGCCGGTGCAACGTAATTCCCGAGGCGTAAGGCGGAGTAATTCAAATTGGGAAGGACGTGGGCGTGTTACATTGAAATGAGCCGTGACCCCATGCAAATGAAGGGCTGGCCGGATCGCGCATGCGCACATGAAGCAGACCATGGTCAGCACCTCTGTGCGCATGCTCACAACTCGGGAACGGCACAATCAGTGGAATTGGAAGTGGACCCGGGCAACTTAGTGAGCTACGCAGAGAGCTTAAATAGACAGACACAAACGCCCTTCCTTTGCAAAAGTACATCCCTTTGTATCCCTTCCTATACAGCAAGGTGTTTTTGTTCTGTTGTTTATTAGCGTTTGTTTGTCTGTGACGTGTCTTTGAGATATTTGGTGACTGTTTTGCAGAGTGATTTTTGTCTTTTCTGTGTTTTCTTTGTTGTGTTTTTTTTTTAATTATATTTTTGCTGGGCATTTTTATTTATTGCTGGTCATTTTAAAAAAATATTTTTTTTTGGTTCTGTTTGTGAATGATTTTGGAATGTGGGGGTGACATTCCTGCCGGAAAAGGGGTGTCACCCTCATTTGTGGTGGAGAAGTGATCTCCAGGACCAGGGAGAAGTGATCCCCAGGTCCGTGTGAATGGTGTATGAATGTACAGTGACATAATTGGAGCCGTGGCGTTGCTGCTCACAAGTCCTACATGGTGGGCTTGTGCTAATCCAATTTGATAAGATGTGGTGTGTGTGATCTAGGGACCACAGTGGTGTGCATGCATGCATTCTCATTGTGCCATGATTAATGTGTGTGTTTAACATGCAAAGATGCCTAATGTGAGCTGTCTCCTGGCTGCTCTTCCCTCAGAAGACGGGGTAGCCTCGGTTAGGGGGGGATTGTCTGGTTCGGGGGTCAGGTCATCACGTATGTCAATCTCCAGGCCCTTTCTCACTGCGAAGTTGTGCAGCATGCAACATGCACCGATAATCTGGCATACAAAGTTTGGGGAATACAACAGGGTACCATGGGGGGTTCCGGATAGGAGTCATGAGATGGGGTCCCAGTGCATATGCAGAGTCACCCTGAAGGGATAAGACAGGAGGATGTTAGTAGTGCATGTGCCCTTTGTGATTTCAGCATCATGGGGGGGACAGTCAGGCCTGCCACCCATGTCACTCACCAACCAGCCAGCTGTCCCCATACATGTTCTGTTCGAAATCTGTGGGGATGGGGCTAGAATTGTATATGTAGCTGTCATGGGTGTCATGGGTGGTGTCATGTGTTGGGCTGGTGATGTCCTCCTGCAGGCTTGTGGTTAATTCCATGATGCCATGAGGGGTGAATCTGAAGATGCGAGACACCTCAGAATCATTCATGCCAAAGATGTCTATGCGTGTGTGATATATCCTCTCCCGTGAAGAGTGAGGGGCTTGTATCAGATAAGAATATTGTATTAGATTAGATTATTATATCCATCAAGGTTTTAAAGGGCTATTGAAAGATAGTGAGACCGTGTTTGTAATGTGTATGTATGTTATGTATTGATGTATATATGTATGTATATTTTTTTGTAATGTTTATAAAAGCAAATAAGAAGTTTTTGGAAAAAAAAATCCTGTCCCGTGCCCTCCTCCGTGCCCTCCTCCCTGCCCTCCTCCTTCTTTGCTCATCTAAAGTCAGTAGTATAGCTATGATCATGAATGCCCCTGGCATGTTGGCATACAGTTTGTTGTCCTGCAAGTGTGACTGCTCAGCTCGTCCCTAACAGTGTTGCTTTAGCTGACATGTAGACGGATTGTCTGATTTTTACCACCTTTTATATGGACTAATTTTAGACAGGACGTGCAGCTGTTGCGCACAGCGCGTAGCCTGCGCTGCACCAACTTACTTTTGTGGATCCCCGTAACTCCCTCATTTGCATATTTGAATAGCAAATCAATGGTGTGTCTAGCGCAGTTTTGCGTGCACGGATGCGCCGGTCTATCGAAATTACGCCGGTCTAAAAAAAATTGATTTCATGCGTATATCGTTTTGGGGATGCGGCGCATCGATACATATGCGCAGATTTAGACTTAGGCCGCGCATCTCCTGTAACGCCGGCGTAATGGCTCGCTGAATCAAATGTAATTGATAATAGGTGACATAACAGCAGCACTCATAAATATGTACACACCATAAAAGCAAATAAATAAAGAACAATTTTGCGCTGTCAAAATAGTGATATATATAACCGTTAAAGTCCTTCATATGATCCAAAACACATTAAATGTTTAACCACTTCAGCCCTGGAAGAATTAGCTGCTCAATGACCAGGCTATTTTTTGCGATACGGCACTGTGTTGCTTTAACTGACAATTGCGCATGCGATGCGATGTAGTACCCAAACAAAATTTACGTCCTTTTTTTCCTACAAACAGAGCTTTCTTTTGTTGGTATTTGATCAACTTTGCGTTTTGTTTTTTTAGCTCTATAAACAAAAAAAGAGTGACAATTTTGTATTTGTATTTTGTAATAAATAGCCCCATTTAAAATAAAAAATATTCCTAAGTTTAGACCGATATGTATTCTTCTACATATTTTTGGTAATAAAAATCACAAAAAGCATATATTGATTGGTTTGTGTAAAAGTTATAGCCTCTACAAAATAGGGGATATATTTATGGCTTTTTTTTTATTATTATTATTTTTACTAGTAATGTCGGTGATCTGCGATTTTTATCAAGATTGTGACCTTATAGCTGACATATCGGACACTTTTGACACATTTTTGGAACCATTGGCATTTATACAGTGATTAGTGCTATAAAAAGGACTGATTACTGTGTAAATGTCACTGGCAGGGAAGGGGTTAACAATAGGGTGCCATCAAGGGGTTAACTGTGTTTCCTAATGTGTGTTCTAACTGTGGGGGGGAGGGGACTCGCTATAGGAGAAGACAGATCGTGGCTCCAAGCTTGTAAGAAGTCACAATCTGCATCTCCTCTCAGAACAGAACAGGAATGTGTGTGTTTACACACACACCCGTGCCTGTTTTGCCTCTTGTGCCTGAGATCGCTCGTGGCCGAAGATCATCATGAGCATCGGCACGCCTACTATCCTGCTTAAAGGGACCGATGTACAGCTATGACGGTCTGCGGGAATGAACTGATCTGCTGCAGTATAATGACGGCGGCTGGTTGGCAAGTGGTTAAACTGATGAAAGTGTCCAAACACAACTTAATCCTTAGGTGAAAAAAAGGGTAGTGTCCTTCCAATTAACAACAGGTGTATCACCTTGTTCTCCCCTAGGGATAGATAAGACAAAAATATCTTCTTTTTTTTGTTTACAAAAGTTTTTTATTGTAGTAAATGATTGGTTTACAGACATATGTAAAACATATAGAATATTAACAGAGATATACAAAGATTGGGCATGAATTACTTATGGTAAGGAAAAAAAAAGGAGAACGTATGGATAACATGACATCATATTAGGAGGAACAGGTAATGGATTAATATAAAGAGCATAATGGTACCAGGGATATATATTAGTGCTGATTGGTGAGGGACCAGTAAGACCATTTAGTTTTGAAGACTTGTACACTATCGTTAAGCATGTGAAAGATTCTCTCAGTAAGCATTAACTGATCCATTCTTCCTAGCACTTGTGACCAGATCAGATCGCCAGATCTCCAGTTAAGCGCTATCATCCACTGTATAGAACTACACAATGAGTGGAATAGTCTAGAGCAGGGGAGGGGGATGTCTGGGATGTTATCATAAAGAAGGCAGATCTGAGGAGTGGGAGAGATTTTTTGTTTTGAGGATCTTTCAAATCTGTTGGTGGCCATGGACCATATCTGTGATAATTGTGGGCAGCTCCAAAACAGGTGAAGTAATGTACCTTCTGTTTGACAACCTCTGAAACAGTTAGGGGACACTGATGGATAGAAGGTATGAAGTTTCGGAGGGGTAAGGTACCATCTGGCGAACAACTTCATTGGGGTCTCTCTAAATGAGACTGCTTTATTGCTCTTCCGAAGGTTCTCTGACTTATAGTGCCAAGTGTCTGGGGGGAGAATAGTATTTAGCTCTTCCTCCCATTGGAGCATGGGATATGATTTGTCCGGCATGGAGAGGTCATTAAGATAATTGTATAGTTTAGAGATCATACCTCTATCCCTAGAGGAGGACAGGCATATTCTTTCAAATAGCGTGACGGTGGTGCGTGTGGATAAAGAGAAATGTGTGTGGAAGAAAGATCTGATCAATTCATATCTTTCAAGTTCCATGTGAGGGAAATTGTAATCTAGACTGAAGCGATCCCAAAGTGGTGAGATCATGATCAATCCAGGCGGAAAACAGGGTTCTATCCTTGTAAGCTGATGTAAGTCATGATGGGGTCGCCCAAAAATGAGGTGAGGGGTGAAAAGGGTGAGGAGAGTAGAAAAGGCTCTTTGACCTTAAGCCAGAGTTGGAACAGGTGGGCAACAATGATATTGCGTTTGATTAGATTGCGATATAGAACATAGTTGGACCATATTATCCCCTGTAGGTGTAGCGGATTTATAGAGGATGCTTTGAATCTCTTCCATGGGATATTTTTAGAGGGGGAAACCCATTGGGAGAGCTGAGAGAGTCTTGCAGCTAGAAAGTATTTCCATATATTGGGGAGGCCCAGACCACCTTTTGATTGAGGTCTGACAAAAATATCTTCTTACCAGATAATAAGACCTTTGAAGACCTATACACGCATTTGTGAGTATTCACTACTCACTCCAAGTATAAACCAGCTCAACTGTTCAGCCTGTTAACCACTTTGCAACCGCCCTATGCCGAAAGTACGGCTCTAGGGCGGTTGCTGTATTCTAACTGGCCGTTAATTAACGGCCTGTCAGAATCGCGCTCCCGCGCGCCTCCTGAGGCGCGCACACGGGAACATCCGTGACCGCCGGGTCCAGAGGACCCGGCGCATAACGGGTCACGGTAAATCGCCGCTGATAGCGGCGGTTTACCACGTGATCGCGCCGTCCAATGACGGCGCGATCAGATGTAAACAGACCGGCGTCATTTGATGACGCCGGTTCCTCCCTCCTCTCTCTGTACCGATCAGTACAGTGTGAGAGGAGAGGGGAGGGAGCGGATGGCAGCGCCAGTGCTGCGGGCTGGATCTGTGACAAATGCAGTCACAGATCCATCCATCCCTCCCTCCCTGCTCAGCCATCCCTGCTGCATATACTCTGCAATACTCACCTGGGCATACTCTGGCAATACTCAGGCATACTCTGGCAATACTCTGGGCATACTCTGCAATACTCAGGCATACTCTGGGCAATACTCTGGGCATACTCTGGCAATACTCTGGGCAATACTCTGGGCATACTCTGCAATACTCAGGCATACTCTGGGCAATACTCTGGGCAATACTCTGGGCAATACTCTGGGCAATACTCTGGGCAATACTCTGGGCATACTCTGCAATACCCTGGGCATACTCTGCATACTCCGCAATACTCTGGCAATACTCTGGGCATACTCTGCAATACTCTGGGCATACTCTGCAATACTCTGGGCATACTCTGCAATACTCTGGGCATACTCTGCAATACTCTGGGCATACTCTGCAATACTCTGGGCATACTCCGCAATACTCTGGGCATACTCCGCAATACTCTGGGCATACTCTGCAATACCCTGGGCATACTCTGCAATACCCTGGGCATACTCTGCAATACCCTGGGCATACTCTGCATACTCCGCAATACTCTGGCAATACTCTGGGCATACTCTGGCAATACTCTGGGCATACTCTGCAATACTCTGGGCATACTCTGGGCATACTCTGCAATACTCTGGGCAATACTCCGGGCATACTCTGGCAATACTCCGGGCATACTCTGGCAATACTCCGGGCATACTCTGGGCATACTCTGGCAATACTCTGGCAATACTCCGCAATACTCTGGGCATACTCCGCAATACTCTGGGCATACTTAGCAATACTCTGGGCATACAGCAGCCCCTGTCCCCGCGAGCTCGCATGCAGAAGCGAACGCATACGCAAGTCCCGCCCACATATAAAAACGGTGTTCAAACCACATGTGAGGTATCTTTATATCATGTTTTGGGGTTTTATGTATTTTTCTAGCAAATAAATGATGATTTTTACATGTAGGAGAGAAATGTCAGAATTGGCCTGGGTGCTCCCTGCATGTTGGGCCTCTGTATGTGGCCGCACTGTGTAAAAGTCTCACACATGGGGTATCGCCATACTCGGGAGGAATAGCAGAATGTGTTTTGGGGTGTTATTTGTGGTATGCATATGCTGTGTGTGAAAAATAACCTAATAATATGAAAATTTGATGAAAAAAAAATAAATCTTGATTTTGCAAAGAATTGTGGGAAAAAATTACAACTTTAAAAAACTCACCAGGCCTCTTTCTAAATACCTTGGAATGTCTTCTTTCCAAAAAGGGGTCATTTGGGGGGTATTTGTACTTTTCTGGCATGTTAGGGTCTCAAGAAATGAGAGAGGCTGTCAGTACTTCAGGTGTGATGAAATTGATCAATTTTCAGGATTTGGTACCATAGCTTGTAGACCCCATAACTTTAACCCAGACTAAATAATATCCAACATTTTTTATTTTTTTTACCAAAGATATGTAGCAGTATACATTTTAGGCCAAATTTATGAAGAAAAATTACTTTTTTGCAAAATTTTATAATAGAAATGAAGAAAAATTATTATTTTTTGCAAAATGTTGTTCTTTTTTCATTTATAGCAAAAAAAATAAAAACCGCAGAGGTGATGAAACACCACCAAAAGAAAGCTCTATTTGTGGGAAAAAAAGGACAAAAATTTCATTTGGTTATAGTGTTGTATGACTGAGTTATTGTCATTCAAAATGTGAGAGCACCGAAAGCTGAAAATTGGTCTGGTTATTAAGGGTGTTTAAGTGCCCAGTGGTCAAGTGGTTAAGGAACGCCAGTGATGCGTATATCAATCTCATAGGAGCCTCAGATCCGATCATGAAGTAAACCAGAAGAAAGAGGAAACAAACGCATTGGGCAGTGTTCAATTAAAAGCACAAGCGTTTAATAGTAAATCTATGTTATGTCCCCTGGACACTCTGTGTCTCTCAGGTGTTGCTAGCAATGCTGCCAGTATCTGCTCAGCAAGTTACACACACAGGCCAATGTACTACTTAACCAGAGCAAGGTTTATTACTCAGAACATTATGGCATTCTTACATGGAGGAGTCTTAATTCAAACAGCTTCTGTCCATATCAGATGTAATCCCTTCTCAGCCTCATGTGTCTGCTTCCAGTTCCCCTCACACACTGTCTGACTTCCTGGTATAGCTCCTCCTCTCCCATCATGCATCAGGAGAAAGAGGGTAAAGGTCACAGTGATCTATTACAAACATCACAATCTACTTACAGTAAAGGTAAGTTACACAGACACATCGGAAAAAAACATCAGTCAGGCCGCGTACACACGGCAGAGAACCTCGACGGGCAGAACACATCGTTCCGCCCGTCGAGGTTCCCTGCCGGCCGTCGAAATCGGCGACCCGCCCGTCGGGAATGCCAACCAGCCATTCATCCAGGCGGGCCGTCGAGCAAATAGAGAGCGTGCTCTCTATTTCTGCTCGACGGGCTTCCCGACGGGATGCTCGCCGAGAGCGTACACACGGCCGAGGTCCTCGCTGGAATGCAGCTTCCAGTGAGGTTCTCGCTGGTTTCCAGCGAGAACCTCGGTCGTGTGTACGCCGCCTCAGACACTCTTCACGAGTGTTAAGACGGCACCGCTATTCCTTGCCTTGAATGACGTATGTTTCGTTCAATAGAACATCCTCTGTGGGGTAGTAGGGGCTGATGCTTGGACAGTCATCACTTTAAACTTTTAATGTGTTTTGGATTATGTGAAGGACTTTAACGGTTCACATCCTCTGATAATACATTGAGGATAGCTTTATAATATATATATATCACTATTTTGACAGCGCAACATTTTTTCTTTATTTAAGTAGAGAAAATGGTCAGTGTCTTTTTTTATCCTCCACAAGACATTGTATAGCATTAACATTGTTTACAAGGCATATGCAAAGAATAGACTTAAAGAGGAGGTTCCATTAAAAAATAAAATACAATTAAAAGTCAGCGCAGCTACTAACACTGTAGCTGCTGACTTTTAATAAGGACACTTACCTGTCCTAGCCGCAGCGATGTCGGCCCCCGCCGTTGCCGATCCTCGATCCTGGGAGCTCCAGGCGCCGCCATCCACAGTAAGGGAAACAGGCAGTGAAGCCGTGCGGCTTCACTGCCCGTTCCCTACTGTGCATGTGTGAGCGGCGCAGCGCTTTGTGAATGGGCAGGCTGCTTTCTGGGACACACACACAGTTCCCAGAATGCAGTGTGCCCAATTCACAACAAGACACCGAGTGTAGGAGGAGGAAGAGAATCCACCGCGGAGGATGAAGAGGCAGATTCGGCACTTCAGCATATCAACAGCTATTTAGGGTTAGTAAAAAAAAAACAAAACATTTTTTTTTAGATTTTGGTGGAAATTTTCGGGTGGGAACCCCACTTTAATTACATGGAGCCAGGTATGAATGATTCAGATAAGGTAAATAAAAAAGCCTATGCAACATAAACCATACTGAGAGCAATTTGACATAAGCAGGGTTTAGCATATTATTTATTACACTTAACATACTTCTACTATGTACTTCTTTGGTTTAATAAAAAAAAAAAAAACAAGAACTATGGTTGTGAGAGATTGTTTTGATACATTTTTACTATTTGTACTTGTTCTCAGCATTCCATATTAAAAATGTTGACTACTACTGTACTTATTATGCAGAAAGGCTAATACTGATGTTGGGTTATTTTCCTTAGAAGCCTGATTTTAAATCTGTTTGTTCAGCTGATTTGCAAAATTCTCACAAAGGCACCCTTTAGTTTTCCATCAGAGCACAATACCAAAATGTTGGTAATGACATTACCACTATCCCCGGGCCCTTTGTTTACATGTAAGGCCGCGTACACACGTACAAGAACCTTGTCGGGCTAAACCCATCGTTCCGCCCGACGAGGTTCCCGATGAGCGGTCGAAAAAGCTTGTCGAGCAAAAGTCCTCATTGAACAACGAGGAAAAAGAGAGCGTGCTCTCTTTTTTGGCTCGACGAGCTTCCGGACGGGACGCTCGTCGGAAGTGTACACACGATCGAGCTTCTCGCCAGAATATGTCTCCCAGCGAGCTTCTCGCTGGATTCTGCCGAGAAGCTCGGTGGTGTGTATGGGGCCTCACTGTTAGCTGGGTGTCCTCCTGGCCGACAGCTGAATGGGGCCGGGGATACAGTACTGTGCAGAAAATGTTTCTTATACATGGCAGCTTCTCAGAACAGACATACTTCATTCTGAGTACTGGCGTTCCTCTGTATGCCGGCTCAGAGATGATTTAATTACTGCCGATTTCCTAATCTGGAGGCAATTCTTTAAGCGCTTGTCGACCTGCTGCCATCATTATACAGCGGCAGTTTGGCTCATTCCCGTGGACCGTCGTAGCTGTATGTCAGTCCCTTTTAGTGGGGTGCCGATGCTCTTGACCAGTGAATGCAATAACTGCCGGCCACAAAAGATTGTGGGCACAGGAGGCAGAACAGGGACCTGTGTGTAAACACACACATCCCCGTTCTGTTCTGAGAGAAGATGTAGATTGTGAGTTCCTACAAGCTGGCAACCATGATCTGTCATCTCCTATAGTGAGTCCCCTCCATCCACAGTTAGAACACACATTAGGGAACACAGTTAACACCTTGAACGCCCTCTAGTGTTAACCCCTTTCCTGCCAGTGACATTTACACAGTGCACATTTATAGCACTAATCACTGTATAAATGCCAATGGTCCCAAAAATGTGTCAAAAGATCCCAATATGTCCGCCATAAGGTCGCAGTCCCGAAAAAAATCTCAGATCACTGCCATTACTAGTAAAAAAATAATAATAATGAAAATGCCATAAATCTATCCCCTATTTTGTAGACGCCATAACTTTTGCGCAAACCAAATATATATACACTTTTTGCTATTTTTATTAACAAAAATATGCAGAAGAATACATATTGGCCTAAACTGAGGAAAAAAATTGTGTGTTTTTGTTTTCAAAATTACGCTCTTTTTTTGATTATAGCGCAAGAAAAAAAAACACAGAGGTGATCAATTTCTGAGGGAAAAAGGACATAAATTTTGTTTGAGTACTACATTGCATGTCTGCGCAGTTGTCAGTTAAAGTGGAGCAGTGCCGTATCGCAAAAAATGCCCTGGTCATTGAGCAGCCAATTCTTCCGGGCTGAAGTGGTTAAGAAGCTATCACTGCCACAGTAACTGTTTCTTACAGTGGCAATAGTAAGAACTACCTAAATTTGCTACATATGTTGGTAATGTTACTGACACTGACTCAAATGCTTGCCTGAATTAGGCCTGGTAGTTCTAAATGAAACCATCACCAGAAAATTGTTATTACTTTATTAAATCCCCTGAAAGTGCTCTGGGATGTTTCTATGCTGTATTATGTGCCAGACGCTGTTTAGTTGAGGGCTGTGTCTACAGTACATCAGGGATTAACTCTCCCGTTCATGAGAAAATACTTAGAGATTTTGAGATCTAAGATATACAGTATGATGAGCCGGATTCTAGAAGAGATCTAGCTGTTTCTTCAGTGGGACCACTAGAGCTGGGAAAAGTGGGGATGCACAAGAACTTGGTCCAAAGTCCTGCAGTTTATCACTCTTCCCCCCAAACTAGATCTAGGCTTGAAAACATAAAATTATGTTTTTAAATCCTCATCAACTCTATCTAAATTTGGAACCCACGCACTAATAACTTGATCATGACAAATGCAAGGATCTGCAGATGATAATGAGTTTTGAGAACAATGCATGTGCAATGTGTGTTGGCAAAACTGTTTGGAGATTCAATCAAGGACACACATAACAGAAGAACAATAAAGGGGACAAAATGGAAGACAGTTGTTACTCCCTTCCTGAACACCCTCATGCCAGGACCACTGGGAATTCTTTAATAAAAGCTGCAGATTGAAAACATTTTGAAAACAATGTTTGAATTGAAATTCATATGTTATAGGTTATATGTGATTTTAATGGTTGGGTTTACCTATGGTAGTGAGGAATTTAACTGCCCTAGCACCCCCTTCCTCATTGCCTATCAAAACGAACATGCTTTATAGATGTCACATGGGCCACAAACAGCTTTTCCAGTTCATCTGTCTGAGCATGTGCGTGAGGAAAGGGTAGAGAAACACAACAAATAAAATGAGCAGGCTACATTGTTACCCTGTTGCACATCTGTATCTGTAAGAACATGTTCCTTTAAATAGGCAGGATTAGGGAAAATCGACTAGCGCATATTGTTGAACTTGCTGTAGCCAAAGCCATTGTGGTACCCTCTGAACAGCATGGACTTTACTTTTAGGGCCTCTTTACAACTAAGATATCTGTTGCAATGCATTCATGTGGGCTTTATAGGACTGTCAGGCTGGGTTCACACCTATGCAAATGGGATGCATCCCATTGGCATGACAGAAGGTTGTGACCGGCTCTCTATGTAGCTGGTTCAGATATCTCCATTGCAGCTGAGGAGTGGCTTGCAAAGGACCGCTGTGCGTCTTTGACTTCCATTTTAGGTCCAAATTCAGGAAAAAAGTTGGCCCTGGATCTTCCTTGAAACAGAGAACTTGGATTGCACCGGACCCCTGCTGCGAGCCGCATCCATCGAAGGTGTGAACCCTGCCTCAAGTTGCCCAGGAAACCTAGGAGTCACCCTATACTTTGGGGTAGTCTTCCAGGAGCTCAGGATACCGAGTGCAAAAACAAGGTTTGCATTCCAAATACTGGGACTGTGTGGGCAAAGTGTTCTCCTGTCTGACAGTTCAACTGCAAAGTTCTGAACTAATGCATTAGAGAGGCAGAGCATTATGGGGCGTGTAATCAGGTAAATAAACCAAAGAACACCAATGATTATATGGTGTTCATTTTGCTGACATTGACACCAGGGATTGGCACCTGTTTTACTTTCACTGACATGATTTTGCACCTATTTTCTTCCAATGACACAAATGATTGGCACTTATTTTACTCCGAATAACATAAATTATTCGCCGGCCAGTTTCAGCGCACATGTTTGATCGTGTGTACGTCCTATCGGACCGTTTTCCAAAATCCCGCGCATGCTCAGAATCAAGTCGACGCATGCTTGGAAGCATTGAACTTCATTTTTTCATCACGTCATTGTGTTCTACGTCACTGCTTTCTGGTCCGAGGGGATTTTGGTCCAATGGTTTGTACGCACATCAGACCAACAGACCACTTCAGCCTGGTCCGATGAAAACGGTCCGTCGGACATGTTTCATCGGACATGTCTGATCGTGTGTACGCGGCCTCACTGACATTAATGGTTGGCATTTAATTTTTTTACACTTATGCCAATTATTAGGGCTTATTTTACTTCCATTGATACCAAGGGTGGCAATTATACTTCCACTGATCCCCAGATCAGTGGAACTTTTTTTACTAACATTTACATTATACAAATGGGGCTTTTTTTACTCCAAATTACAGCAGGGATGACACTTTTTTTTTTATCCTACTAACAATAACATTTTGGGCCTATTTCATCCCATTTACAAAAATGATCAGCACTAATTTACTCCCACTGACATCAATTGTTGGCACTTTTTAAACTCAAACTTACACCTGCAGCTTTACTCACACTGATGCCAACATTGGCACTCATTTCACTCATACAATGAATACATTATTATATTATGTAGCACAGATTCTGAGCAGTCAGCAGCATTCTGGAAAGCATTAATTTCAGAATTATCTGTCTGCATATAAAAAAAAAAAAAAAAAAATTGTAATGGATTTTGGTGGAGTATTTAGTTTGCGAAGAAGAGAATTTAGTAAACCCATGTATGTCATGGATATTGGTTATTTCAAGAACTGCATGCATGGGGAAATCTTAGTATGGGAATTGGAACGCTTATACAGAAAAGTGAGTTTCTTAGAAAACGATGCTCCATAATAAAATTAGCTACACCCTATATTCAAATAGGCCCACTTATTTTTAGCTGTCTTTGTATAAATGTCAAAGTTATGTTGCTGTGTTTGACCACAAAAACAAAAATCAACTTCTAAAAAGATGGTTGATTAGAAACCTGGGTCATATATCTCTTCTCTGTCAGTAAGTCTTTACACAAATATACTCATAAATGTGCATACACAATTTAAATGTATGTACATTCTGTAAGAAGTGTACTGTAGCAAACTCTATTAAGAATTGTCAGTTCACATCCTTCTTCTACATGAACAATGAAGTGGAAGTCTTCAATAATAAGAAAGAAAAATAAGGGAAAAAAAAGAGCCTCTACTTGATGATTGTTGTCACACGCGCTCTTAATTTGATTTTGTAAATGTCAGCAGGAGTTGGTTTCGGAGTTGCTCATTTATTGCTCACTGCATATTTAATCTTGCTGAAAATCTGCACAGTGAGAATAGATTTATTGTCAAAGCACTGCAGACACAGCCGGTGGCTGTGTGTGTGACTGTGTATCCTTTCACATACCCACAGTCTTGTTAACAGAATATTCAGCTTTAAAGAAAGACAGTACATCAGGGTATTCCAAGCTTAAAATTAATGTAAGGCATTGCTTTACTTGCTTTGTTTTAAAATAAACTGCAACATAATGCTGTGAATCAAATGTGAGTTACCCTGGAGTTACATATGATTAGATGCTTTACAAAAAGACATATGACCTTCATGCTATTTCTGAACAGAAAACCCATACAATTTTGACTCATGCCTCAACTAACCCTTTAATGGCATAGACTAGAATTGGCATATATTGTGTTTTTGATTAACAACAATATGCATTGAAATGTGTAGTTCCTTAACCACTTAAGACCCGGACCAATACGCTGGTAAATGACCCAAGGTGTTTTTGCGATTCGGCACTGCGTCGCTTTAACTGACAATTGCGCGGTCGTGCGACGTGGCTCCCAAACAAAATTTGCGTCCTTTTCTTCCCACAAATAGAGCTTTCTTTTGGTGGTATTTGATCACCTCTGCGATTTTTATTTTTTGCGCTATATACAAAAATAGAGCGACATTTTTGAAAAAAAAATACTATTTTTTACTTTTTGTTAAAAAAAAATCAAATAAACTAAATTTTAGTCAAACATTTAGGCCAAAATTTATTTAGCCACATGTCTTTAGTAAAAAAAAAAATTGCGATAAAAAAAAAATAGCTACCTAGCGGGAACAGCGACACTAATACAGCGATCAGAAAAATGATCGCTTAGTGACGCTGGCAATAGGGAGTGAAAGGGTTAACTAGGGCGGTGATCAGGGGGTTAAAACTTTATTAGGGGGGGTGGGGGGCTATCCTGAACCTAACACTAACTGATTTTACACTGCCTTCAGTGACACTGTGACAGTGGGGGTGGGGGGGCAGATCGCAAGGGGTTAAGTATGCCTATGTGAGTGTGTGTCAGTGTAATGTTGGTGCACACTTACTGTTAGGTGTTTCTCCCATCGCAGCGGTTGGAAATACCGCTGAGATGGGAGATTACATCACTTCCCCCTTCCTGTGTTTACACAGGAGGAGGAAGTGACAGGAGACTGGGAGCGCGCGCATTGGCTGGGAGCGATCGCGGGGGGGGGCGGGTAAATGCCGACATCCGCCCGCTCGTCCCGGATCGCTCCCGGAGCCAGGGGGACCCCCGCACGCCGCGGAGGGGGTCCCGATGGGACCCCCGAACCGCACTTAGGCGGGGACGTAAATTTACGCCCTTGTGCCTGTACGTGCCATTCTGTGGCCGTATATGTGCGTGCGGGGGTCCTTAAGTGGTTAATGTGACTCTGATGTGAAAATGAAAGTGGCAATGATATATTTCCAACAAAGAATAATGTAAATACAGTAGAACATTGGATTGCGAGTAACAAGGTTTATGAGGGTTTCGCATAACAAGCTATTTAAAAAAAATCCTGACTCGATTTCCCAGCATTGTCTCGCAAGATGAGCAGTATTCAAGCCACTGGGGTGTGCAGTCCCGTATGTGGTCCTAGGTCCAGGGGCGCCAGTGAGGCTCGGAGATGCTGGGAGACACTCCGCTCCCAAGTGTCTCCAAACATCTCTGAGTATCTCCCAGTGTCTCCGGCGCACCCGCACTCCATGCGGTACTGCAAACACTGGTGCCTCTGCACCTCTGGCCACATACAGTACTGCATACACCAGCAGTGACTGTGGAACAAATTATCTAAGTTTCCATTGATTCTTATGGAAAAACTTGCTGTGATATATGAGTGCTATGGATTACAAGAATGCTTCTGGAATGAATTATGATCATAATCCAAGGTACTTACCTGTCAAAATGTACTGTTCGCCTACTGCACTCTACAGTAACTGTGTCATGTAGTAATGTGGAGGTCAGCAGGAAGAATCACTGAGCACAGAAGGGGACCAGCAAATTGACACTTCCAGGAGTGTTAATATCAAAAGAGATGTCAGGTGCCAATGAGCAATATGGATTTACTTTCTGCTTTGCAGGAAGAGCTTTAGTTGACACTGTGGCCCAGATTCACAGAGCGATTACGCGTGCGCAACTGCTGTTGCGCGTGCGTAAGTCTAAATGTGCGCGTGCGTATAGTTGGACGCGATTCACAAAACAATATACACCAGAAATCTACGTTTTTTTGTCCGGCGTAATTGAGTTAGACATGCGCTTCCCTTCGCGCAAAACTGCGCTAGACACACCATTGATTTGCTAGTCAAATATGCTAATGAGGGAGTTACGGGGATCCACAAAAAAACGCAGTTGCTGCGCAGGCTACGCGATGTGCGCAACTGCAAAATGTCCTGTCTAAAGTTAGAGCACCTAAAAGCTGGTCTAACTTTTGAAAAAACGTCTACATCTCACAGAAAGCAACACCGTTACTGAGGAGCAGACCACACATACGTGTTGCACTACAATTTGACTGCCAACATGCTAGGGGCATCGTCGCTCATAGCTGCACTAGTGAATATAGATGACCAAAGAAGGAGGAGGGCACGGAGGATGGCACGGGAGAGGGTATACCGCACCCGCATACACCTGTTTGGCATGAATGATTCAGAGGTCTTTCGCATCTTCAGATTCCCCCCTCATGCCATCCTGGAATTAACCACAACCCTGCAGGAGGACATCACCAGCCCAACACAACGCTCACATGCAGTGCAGCCACTGGTCAAGGTACTGGCAACACTCCATTTCCTTGCCAGTGGCTCTTTTCAGCGTACAAGTGGAGTGGTGGCTGGGATGTCACAATCCTCCATGAGCAGATGTGTGCACCAGGTTGTCCCTGCAATCCTCACACGCTTGGCCAACCAAATCATAAAACCAACCACTGAGGAGCTGCGAATCAAGGCAATGGCAGATTTCTACCGAATTGCCAGATTCCCACGCACCATCGGGGCCATAGATTGCACACATGTGGCACTCCAGCCCCCCCATGAGACCGAGCACATGTACCGCAATCGGAAGAATTGGCATTCCATCAACGTACAGGTGATAGTCGATGCCCAAGGCCTCATATGGCACGTTCGTGCCAAACACCCCGGATCCACCCATGACAGCTACATCTACAATCAATGCCACATCCGAACGGAATTCGAACAGAACGTGTATGGGAACACCTGGCTGGTTGGTGAGTGACATGGGAGTCAGGCATGACTATCCCCTCCCGTGATGCACAACAGAAGTGGCACATGCATGACTAACATTCTCCTGTCTTTTCCTTTACAGGTGACTCTGCATATGCCCTGGGACCCCATCTCATGACTCCTATCCGGAACCCCCAAACCCCAGGAGAGGAACGATACAATGAAGCACACATCAAAACCCGTGCAGTGGTGGAGCGCACCTTTGGCCTCCTGAAGTCACGTTTCCGATGCCTGGATAAGTCTGGGGGTACACTGTTGTACTTCGTGTGCCATATCATCGTTGCATGTTGCATGCTGCACAATCTCGCAGTGAGGAAGGGCCTGCAGATAGAGGAACGTGATGACCTAACCCCCCAACCAGACAATCAACCCCTAACCGAGGATACCCCGTCTTCTGAGGGAAGAGCAGTCAGGAGACAGCTCATATTGGGCATCTTTGCACGTTAAACACACACATTAATCATGGCACAATGAGAATGCATGCATGCACACCACTATGGTCCCTAGCACACACACCCCACATCCTCATCAAATTGGATTGGCACCAGTCCACCATGCAAGACTGGTGAGCAGTAACGCCACGTCAAGGCTCCAATTATGTCACTGTACATTCATACACCATTCACACGGACCTGGAGATCACTTCTCCCTGGTCCTGGGGAACCCTTCTCCACCAAAATTGAGGATGACACCCCTTTTCCAGCAGGAATGTCACCCCCACATTCAAACATCATGCACAACCCAAAATATGCCAAAAATGTCAGGAAAAAAAAATGCATAGAAACAAAAATTGCATCGAAAAAAATAAATAAGCAGAGAACAAAAATAAAAATGCTTTCAAAACAAACAAAAGGGGGGAAAAAAAATTAATGCCCTCTGCCTGAGCCACGCCTGGGGCGCCCCCGGCCACGGCCCCGGACCCTCAGGGGAGACGCATGGGGGAGGGGAAAAGCCGGGGAAGGAGGAGCAGCCCCTGAGATTTGCCCACCTGGCGGCCTGCCCTCCAAGGCCACGGCTATTCTGTCCAGGGCAGCACCAAGTGTTGCCGTGTTGCCCTGGATAGCCTGGGTAAGGGCCCTCACATCCTGCCCAACGCCTGCTGCTGTAGTTTGCAGGTCATTTAGGCAGGTTGTGGAGGCCCGGGAGTGGGAGTCCAGGTTACCCAGGCTATCGTTAATGGAGGACAGGCTCTGATCCACCCGCCCCATAGTCTGGCAGAGCTGTCTCAGAAGGCGGGTCTGGGTGGCCAGGTTCCTTCTCAGACAGGCGGGCAGGAGATTGGGCGCCCCCCTGGTGCTCTGGGATGACCTCCTGGCTCCAGCTGATGGTTGTGGCCGGGGAGAAGGGGAGGCCCTTGTGAGGGGAGCCATGTTGGGGGAGGAGGGGGGGGGCTCACCCTTAGGGAGGGCAGGCTTCTTGCAGCCAGAGGGGAAGAGTCCGCAGAAACCAAACGTCCAGTGCCTGCCATGGACTCCTCCTCCTCATGATTCTCCTCCTCCTCATGATCGTCCTCCGCATGATCCTCCTCCTCCTCTTGTTCCTCCTCCGCGGACTCTGGCCTTGTTGGGGGGGCCTCATTAGGCTGCTGTCCTGGCGTTGGAGCGGTCAGGCCAGATGGCCCTGCACCCTCCTGCACATCTGTGGATGACACAAACCATTCACAGGTTGGAGGATCCACACACTTGCCACATATTCCCTTTCACCCCCTCCCCCACACATGCTACACACCTGAGAGAAATAAAAACCTTACCTGGCACCGCGGGGACCGGACTTGTGTCAAAGCCTGGCAGGCCCTCCACTTCATGCCGGTGAAAGGTCAGGGCCACCACACGCTCCGTCGCTGTAAATCTAACCCGGCATGGTGGGCCCCCTCCTGTGCCCCTGGCATGGGCATTTATTGCGGCCAGTTTTTTTTTCACCTCACGCCGGAGGTCATTTATTTTCTTTTCAATCCCAGAGCGGGTCCGTGTCTCCCCCTCCCCCGATGAATTGACCTGCTCCGTGATCATATCCAATATCTCCCTCCTCCTGGCCGGGGTGGTGGTGGCACTCTGCGGGCCGTGGAGAAAACGCCCATAGTCGGTAATGGCCCGGGCAAGAATTCTTTTTTCCCCCACAGCAAAATTGAGCTTTCTTTTTCTCTGTCATACTTCCAAACAAACTCACTAGCAGTCACCAAAAATCTGTCACAAATACAAGCACAACCAATCAGACAAGAACACACACAAAGAGAAAAAGAACAGCCAAAAATCACACTAGCACTCAGCAAGAAACAGACACAAAAAAATCAGATGAAAAAATAAAGCAAGAAAACAAACGCTCAGAAATATATCAATCAAACAAACAGTCTCAAACACTTATCAAAATACACTTTCACAAAACTACCAACAAGCACTAGATCACACAGAACACTAATCTCACAACTACTGTACAAAACACACTCTAACGAACAACAGAGCAAAAGCACTTGATTCAATGGGAAGGGACACAAAGGGATGTACTTTTGCAATGGAAGGGCGTTTGTGTGTGTCTATTTATGCTGTCTGCGTAGTTCACAACATTGCCCTAGTCCATTTCCAATTTCACTGATTGCGCCGCTCCCGAGTTGTGAGCATGCGCACAACGGAGCTGACATGGTTTCCTTCACGCGCGCATGCGCGAGTCGGCCGGCCCTTCATTTGCATGGGGTCACGGCTCATTTCAATGTAACACGCCCACGTCCCTCCCAATTTGTATTACTCCTCCTTACGCCTCAGGAAAAAACCTTACGCTTGCGCAATCTCTTGCGTAAAAGCTACGTGAATCGCCGGATTACGCGGCTAGATTGCGCAAGTCTAACGGAAAAGTGGTGCGCTACGCCGGAATGATAATGCGCCGATCTACGTGAATCTGGGCCTTTCAGTTTAGTGACAGAATCATACATTTTTAAAACAGTTTAGCTGAAAAAGGAGTGGGAACAGAAGTTTTGGTTTTCTATTCTATCTGGACTCAGTGAGTAGACACCATAGTTAGCATTTAATCCATCTGCCTGTTAATAAGGTTTCATAAGAAAAAAGTTACTTATTTGTGTACCACACTGTCTGGGGCATGTGACTATAGAGTCATTAGGCTATCAGGACTCGGAATGTTCTGATGACCTCTGAAACCAGGAAAGGATGTTCAATTTTTTTGCTTGCTATATAGTTAAGTCGCATACTTTCTGATGATACAACGAAGCAGGACAATAACTTCACAACAGGATGACCTCAATAAAATAATGGGTTGGGCAAATACATGGCAAAATGAGGTTTAATGCTGAAAAATATGCATTTAGGTGCTAAAAATACAAATGCAAGTTACTCTCTAGGGGGAACCTCTGGGGGAATCCAGGATATGAAAAGATATGGGGGTCCTAGTAGATGACAGGCACAGAAATGGCATGCAATGCCAAGCTGCTGAAAACAAAGCCAACAGAATATTAACATGCATTAAAAAGGGATACACTCCAGATATAAAACTAGAATTCTGCCACTCTTTCAAGACGTTGGCCCAGCTGCAACTTGAGTATACCATCTAGTTCTGGTCACCAGTCCTCAGGATGGATGTGCTGAAACTGGAGAGAGTCGAGAGAAGGGCAACACAGCTAAGGGACTGTAAGGCTCTGTACACACGATCAGACATGTCTGATGAGAATTGTCTGACGGACCGTTTTCATCAAACAACTCTGAACTTGTCTGATGGTCTGATGTGCATACACACCATCGGACTAAAATCCGATCAGACTAGAACGCGGTGACATAGAAAACAACAATGTGATGAAAAAACGAAGTTCAATGCTTCCAAGCATGCGTCGACTTGATTCTGAGCATGCGCGGGTTTTTGGTCCGATGTTGTGTACTAACCATCGAACCTGTCCGACGGACAGGTTCCATCAGACAGGTTTTAAAGCATGTTTTAAAACTTTGGTCTGACGGACAACGGTCTGATGGGTCGTACACACCATCAAACTGGTCTGATGAAACTGGTCTGCAGACCAGTTTCATCAGACATGTCTGATCGTGTGTACAGCGCCTTATGGGAAAAGACTACAAGCACTAAACTTATTTTCTCTGGAGAAGAGACGCTTGAGAGGAGATATGATGGTGATATACAAATACCTTACGGGTGACCCCAGCATATCAAAAAAACTTTTCAGTGGGAGAGAGTTTAAAAATACATGCGACCATTCATTGAAACTAGAGAAGTGGTTTAACCTTAAACTGCTTAAAGGGTTCTTTACTGTCAGAATGGTGAGGATTTGGAACTCCCTTCCACAAGCAGTGGTATCAGCAGGGAGCGTTGCTAGTTTCAAAACACTTTTAGACGGGCATCTTAACGATCACAACATACAGGGATATGGGATTTTATATTGACATAAACTCACACACACACACTACAGGTTGAATTGGATGGACTGCTGTCTTTATTCAACGTTAACAACTATGTACCATGTAACATTTGTTTCAAATTAGGAATGGTGCATAGTGAATGTTTATGTGGTTATGGAATTCCGTTTGTTATTGCATACAATGACTGCACAGAAGTAGGTCCAGGGCACATCTAAAAAAAAGAGCTGCAATACAATGTATTGAAATGTGCTGTGGTGTGTGTGTACTCACAAAACAAAAATCATGTAAAACTTTAAAAAAAAAAAAAGTATCCTTTAATCCACTATGATGCAGTCAAAAGTAAAAACTGTTTAGAACCTCAGCAGTAAAATGCTTTATTAATTATTTCTTTAATTATATTTAGGGAACACTTACAAATAATACCCACTCCAATTATTTTTTTTAAAATCAAAGTTGCAAAAAGACAGGGCTGAAACAAGCAGAGCATAGTGTTCCTATTACCTAGCTTTAGAAAATTGGTTTTGATATCTGATCTTATTGCATTTCATACTTATTTAAGGCTCTATGCCATGGATGTCTGATAAAGCAAACCAAATCATTATGTTCAAAATTGCCATGGTCAACTAGTATATTGCCTGTGTATGAGAAGAAAATATATTATTGGCATCACAAATTGTTCTGAATTCCACACTCACTGAATTCATTTTAGTCATTTCACGTTAAACATACACACTGCACATAAACTTGTACATACATATATGTTGTATTGGGGCAGATTGGAGCAATATAATATAATGCTAAAAGTTTTCCAAGCAAAAACTCCCATTTGCAGAGAGTCAGATTTATGGCAAATGTATACTCTACATCCATGTATGATCTCCACTATAACTTTATCCGTACTGCTGTAAAATGACAAGTAGACTGCAGGGCTCTGCTAATCCAAATTTCACATACTTGTAGGAGAAAAAAACTGAAGGTAAAAAAACTGAAGATTTTGAGTGATACTCTGTAGTGGCTAACTTAAGTTATTAAAGATGCAAGCTTTCAGGATGTCTTAGATCCTTTCTTCAATTGAATTGTACTGTATAAAGCCTGAAGAAGTGATCCCTTCTTCAAGTGAATTGTATAAAGCCTGAAGAGGTGATCTAAAACATCCTGAAAGCTTGCATCTTTAATAACTGGAGTTAGCCAAAAAAGTGTATAACTTAAACACCAAACTTTTGATTAATGGCTAACACAGTACTCTACTACAGTAAGTAAAAAGCATAAACAATCTTTAAAGCGGAGGTTCACCCAAATAACATCTATATACTGTAAGATCATATTCTTTATACTTCCAACATGTACAGTAGGCCCTCTTTTTTATTTTTTTGGCTGTACATACCTTATTACGGCTATTTTCAATCTGGCTTCCGGGTACTCACTCCCGTGGGAGTAGGCGTTTCTATGCTGCGGCGCAATGTCATTGCGACTTTGCCCAGATGATTGACGTCCTAGAGAAAAAGTTCCCCCCAGCGGATAAGGCCCCCCTATTGCATAGGCGCATCACGAGAGTCACAGAGTTTCCGAAAGTAGCTGAACATGCAGAGCTGTGCGTCAGCTCTATACGGCCCCTGTGCAGTCAGCTGGTGCGCATGCTGTGTGTAGAGCTGACTCGCAGCTCTGCATGTTCGGCTACTTTCGGAAACTCTGTGACTCTCGTAAAGCGTCTTTTTCTCAAGGACGTCAATCATCTGGGCGAAGTCCCAGATGAAATTGCGCAGCAGGATAGAAATGCCTACTCCCGCGGGAGTGAGTACCCGGAAGCCGGATTAAAAATATCCATAATAAGGTATGTACAGCCAAAAAAAAAAAAGTACATGTTGGAAATATAAAGAATATGATCTTATATAGATGTTATTTGGGTGAACCTCCGCTTTAAAGAGCATCTCCATTTTTGGGGTAAAACAGTAGCAAATGAAATAGAAAATACAATTGTGACACAAGCCATCTTTTAATTAAATGATATTAACCACTTAAGACCCGGACCAAAATGCAGGTAAATGACCTTGCCCCTTTTTGCGATTCGGCACTGCGTCGCTTTAACTGACAATTGCGCGGTCGTGCGACGTAGCTCCCAAACAAAATTTGCGTCCTTTTCTTCCCACAAATAGAGCTTTCTCTTGGTGGTATTTAATTGCCTCTGCGATTTTTCTTTTTTGCGCTATAAACAAAAATAGAGCAACATTTTTGAAAAAAAAACAATATTTTTTACTTTTTGTTATAAGAAAAATCAAATAAACTAAATTTAAGTCAATTATTTAGGCCATAAATGATGGTATGATCAAGTGTAATAAGAATAACTCATACTACAACCCAATCTTAGTTAGTCCATTTGAGCTGGTATCACAGAGGTGTGATTGAACGGTATGTTTAAAGGATTGTCCAATATTAACCAAAGAGTGATGGTAGCCGTAGATTAAAATATCCTGGATGAAATTCACTATCGATCTCCTAAAATTCTGAAGACACATCAAAAGGTAAGTAAAGATGTACTCTTACCAGATCCTAGTGTTTTCAGGCATATCAATCCACTGGCATCTGAAGGGGGAGATCACCTCGACCGCTTGCAGTACATCCACATAGGACTGATGAGTTTCACTGGAACAGATACTTCCCACTGGCATAAACTCCTCGTCCAGTTCAGAGAACCGAGGGGGAGAAAAAACGAGGGCTCGCAATGGTGAAATACTTCCAGGAAGTTTTATTAAAATATGTGCAGCAGATTACACATTCAAAAATGGCGGCTAAACAAATATAAAAATATAAAAACAAAGCAGCAGCAGAAAACAATTACGTGCGCCCGCGCTTCCGGGGTCACGTTAACGCGGTGACGTTAGTGCGTGGCTCCGCCCTGACCGGTTTCGTCACAAGATGACGTTGTCAAAGGGCACGTGCCCTTTGACAACGTCATCTTGTGACGAAACCGGTCAGGGCGGAGCCACGCACTAACGTCACCGCGTTAACGTGACCCCGGAAGCGCGGGCGCACGTAATTGTTTTCTGCTGCTGCTTTGTTTTTATATTTTTATATTTGTTTAGCCGCCATTTTTGAATGTGTAATCTGCTGCACATATTTTAATAAAACTTCCTGGAAGTATTTCACCATTGCGAGCCCTCGTTTTTTCTCCCCCTTGGTTCTCTGAACTGGACGAGGAGTTTATGCCAGTGGGAAGTATCTGTTCCAGTGAAACTCATCAGTCCTATGTGGATGTACTGCAAGCGGTCGAGGTGATCTCCCCCTTCAGATGCCAGTGGATTGATATGCCTGAAAACACTAGGATCTGGTAAGAGTACATCTTTACTTACCTTTTGATGTGTCTGCAGAATTTTATGAGATCGATAGTGAATTTCATCCAGGATATTTTAATCTACGGCTGCCATCACTCTTTGGTTAATATTGGACAATCCTTTAAACATACCGTTCAATCACACCTCTGTGATACCAGCTCAAATGGACTAACTAAGATTGGGTTGTAGTATGAGTTATTCTTATTACACTTGATCATACCATCATTTATGGACTCTATTTATAAATTAGATGTGGTTTATTTATTTATTTATTAATTAATTTTCTTCACAATGTCATATTGTGCTTTCTGAGCGCAACTATTTTTCTTTCCATTTTCGTTTTTCGTGTATATCACATGTTTATTGTTGCTGCTGGATATATTTGTTCACTTATTTATTTATTTAATCTTGTTGTCACTTAAATTTTTAATCAATTAATTAATTTGTTAATTAATTTCCATTAATTGATTTTGTATTAAGTAATTCACTTTTAGCGCGAGAAATTTCCCCCTTGGATAGAAAAAATTATTTAGGCCAAAATGAAATCGCAATAAAAAAAAATTAGCTACCTAGCGGGAACAGCGACACTAATGCAGCGATCAGAAAAATAATCGCTTAGTGACGCTGGCAATAGGGAGTGAAAGGGTTAACTAGGGTGGTGATCAAGGGGTTAAAACTTTATTAGGGGGGATACGGGGGCTACCCTGAACCTAACACTGACTGTCACACTGCCTGTCACACTGACACTAAATATATACATGTATGATTACTGCATTCAGTGACACTGTGACAGGGGGAGGGGGGGCGATCGCAAGGGGTTAATGTGACTATGTGTAGTGTGTGTCAGTGTAGTGTTAGTGCAGACTTACTGTGCGATGTGATCTCTCCTCAGTGGTGGTTGAAAAAAACGCTGAGGGGAGAGATCACATCGCTTCCTCCTTCCTGTGTTTACACAGGAGGAGGAAGTGCAGGCGGGGGAGCGCGCGGATTGGCTGAGAGCGATCCGGAGGGGGCGGACAAAAACGAATAGCCGCCCCCTCATCCTGGATCGCTCGGCCAGCTACAGGGACTGCCTTATGTACGGGGGGGGTCCGATCCCCCGAACCCCCTCAAGGCACCAACATATATATACTTTGATGTGCCGGTCGGTGCCATTCTGCCGACATAAATGTACATGCGGCGGTCCTAAACCAGTTAAGAATGAGCTTGCCTTTTTAATCTGCAGTGCTGCCATTTTATGTAAAATGTAATGCAATATGGCAACCTGGAGGTGTACTGTGTGTACACAGATTGGTGTACAGAACCCCCTCCCAGAAATGTAATTTCCTGCTTGTGTGATTGGCTCACTGATTGTCCCAGAAGTCTGCACTAAGATACATGTCAGATTGTAAGCATTCTCTGCAACAAAATGTTTCATTTTTGGTGAAATACTTCCAACGGGTTAATCACATTGAAAGTTATTTAGACCCAGCTAATTGTCTCATTAAAACACTGTAAGTGCATCAACTGATTGAAAAAAAAAAAAAACACTGCCATTCACATTCACTTTGTACATTGACACAGACAAACAGCTTTTCCTTCAGAGCAACGAAAGGTAGAAATCTGAAACAAAATGTGTAAGGCCTCGTACACACGATCAAATCTGTCTGCTGGAAACGGTTTGCTAGACCGTCCCAGCAGACAGATTCGATCGTGTGTACGGCCGAGCCGACGGATTTGGCCACCCGACAGATTTCAAAGCATGCTTTGAAATCTATCGGGTAGGAATCCGTCCGCCCGACATGTCTGCTGGTTAGTACACTTACCAGCAGACATGTCGTCCCGCACCGCCGCCGAATGGATTCGGCGCATGCGCGGAAGTGTTTTACTTCCTGGTGCGGTGACGTGGCGGCGTCAACGTCACCGCCACGTCACCGACACGTCAGCGCACCGTCTGCTGGTGGGGATTTTGGTTTGCTCGTGTGTACACGCGAGCAAACCAAAATACTAGCAGACAGATTTGTTCAAATCTGTCGGACAGACAGATTTGAACAAATCTATTGCCTAAGGCCGCGTACACACGATCAAATTTATCTGCTGAAAACGGTCCGACGGACCGTTTCAGCAGACAAATTCGATCGTGTGTACGAGCGAGCAGACAGGTTTTTCCAGCAGACAAATTTTAAAGCATGCTTTAAAATCTGTCTGCTGGGAACCCGTCCGTCCGACATGTCCGCTGGTTAGTACACTAACCAGCAGACATATCTGTCCGCACATGCGTCGAATGGATTCGACGCATGCGTGGAAGTTCTTCACTTCCTGGTTCGGGGGCGTGGCGGCGTCAACGTCACCTCCACGTCACTGCGCTGTCTGCCGGCGGGGATTTTGGTTTGATCGTGTGTACACGATCAAACCAATATATCCCAGCAGACAAATCCAATCAAACCGATCTGTCAGACCGATTTGATCGGATTTATTTAGTGGTGTGTACGCGACCTTAGAATCCCTGCAATGTACATTGATGACCCAGAGGGGATTTTTTTTCTCAACAAAAGAGTTACTCTTTAACTGTAGCAAAAGTCACAAGATAGAGTAGGAAAGGGTAACCCATCCTTTCCATTTTTATGCTGTCTATATCCACAATGGAGAGATTGAACTTTTCTATCTGTTCCAGTGATCATTTGTAATTGGGCCTGAAAATTTAGGAAAATCAATGATTTTTTTTTTCATGGGGACACTGGGGGTATTTCCCTCATTTTCAAGAGATTTTCTGCTTGGTAGAAAATGAAAAGAACTTTCCCCAATGACTAAAGCAGGTTTTTGTCTTAATTTCATTTGGTAGATTTTTAATCATATCCTATTTCAGAGAGACAATCATCAGGTTATCTCCTCTGAGATTCTCTCCTAATCTTCTGTCCCAGGGATATAGATATACCGAAGATAAGGAGGAATGGGCTGCATCCAGGCACGCATGCCTTTTAGTTATCTAATGTTATATAGGCTCAAACATGGAAGCTTTCATAGACAAGCAACTGCACAATACAGAGGGGCATTGATGTGGGTTCCACATATATTTGAAAATGTTGTGCAACTAAAACCTCTGTTTTTAATTTCAATATTCTTTATTGAGTTTTATCATAAAGCAAAAACAGACAAAGGACAAAAACAGCGCATATGTAGACAACATCTGCCAAAAACACAGGGATAAACAATTGAGGAACATTGACAGATGACGGAAGCAATATAATGAATGTTGGGAAGTACGTTGTGAAAGTACCATGTACAGGAGCTATCCGCTCCCACTGAGGCACCCCGATGGGATAAATCTGTGCCCAGGAGGGGGGGACCACACACACAGATATCATCAGTACTCCTTACAAAGTGAATCAAAACAGTGCAGATATAGCACAGCAGATATAACAAAACAAGGTCCAGGGGGGAGGGGAGGGTAGGGCAGAGCCAAAAAAAGGAGAGAAAGAGAAAAAAAAAGGGGGGGAGGGAGGTCACCTCATATCGCTCAGACTATATCAAACTAGGGCTATGCAGAAACATACGGTTCACATCATCAACTCAGCTGAGATCTGGTAATCAATCTTTAACTGTACATCTTGGATTCGATTACCAGCTTTCCCACTTAATCCTAAAGTGTTTAGTTGTAAGATCCAATATTGCTAACAATTTCTCCATTTCGCACTGGTGGTTCAGAGTAATTACGGCATCGGTGGGAGAAGGGCACTTATCTGTACTCCACAATCTGGTAATAGTTAGTTTGGCCGCTAACAAAAGTTGTATAATCACCACTCTTAACTTAGAAGGAAATTCGTCTATTGAAAGATGCAGTAGCGCAAGTTCAGGGGTGGGATCTATGAGTCGCTTACATATATCTGAGATCATGGAAAAGATCTTGTTCCAGAAGGAGTGCACCGATTTACAAGCCCATAGAATATGGTATAATGTACCTACGTCTCCACATTTCCGCCAGCATAAGGCCGAGCGGTCAGGATAGTATTTAGATAATTTGTAGGGGGTGAGATACCAGGAGTGTACTACCTTTTGAAAAAGTTCCCAGTGGCTTACACATTTGGAGGAAGTGTAGGTGGCGGAGAACGATGTTTTCCATTGGTTATCAGGGAAGGTTTTACCCAGAATTTTCTCCCATTTAGTGATGGTGGCCAGTTTGAAAGGGGAGTCTTGGTTATTATAAATATTGTAGAACAACGAAAATTCCCTTAACCGGGATAGTAGGGTCCTGAAGGAACGATGCAATTAGGGGTGAAATTTCCAAGTGAACGGGTAAAGGGCGTTTTTTCAAAAAGGAGGACATTTGTAAATAGGAAAAGTGTGCCGAGGGAGGGAGGTGAGATCGAGAGGCCAAGTGTTCGAAGGTGTGAAGGGAAGAACCACAATATACATCTTTTAAGAGATCAAGGCCCCTAGAGAGCCAAGTTTTCAGGTTAAGGTCAGGTATAAAATGCTGAAGAGCTGAAAGTGGTGTAGAAACCTTACAAAGCGATCCGTTAATTGGGGAAAAAAGAGCCAGTGCAGACCATGTTTTGGTAGTTACCTGCACTGTGGGGATAGGAGAAGTGGGGACAGGGGCCCCCAGCTTTATGGCAATGAGAATTGATTTAAGATCTTTGTGTGGGATGCTACCGGCCTCCAGAAGTGTCCACGTTTTGTGGGTAGAGGGGGTCCACCAATGTTTAATTTGATCTATGACACACGCTTTATAGTAGGCCGTCACATTGGGGACCCCCATCCCACCCAGTTTTCTATGTTTCATCATAATAAGGAGAGAGCATCTGGGCGGTTTTCTGTTCCATATATACTGATTGAACATTTTTTGCACCGAGGAAAGGAAGGCGTGCGGTAAAGGGATTATAATTGTGCGAAACAAATAAAGGAGCTTGGGTAGCATTTTCATTTTCAATGCTGCTATCCTTCCGGCCGTTGACAGGTCTTGGGTATGCAATTGGTTCAGTTGTTGGGGTAAAGCTTCCAAAAAGGATTTACAATTATACCTGTACAGTAGTGAGGTCTGTCGGGTCAGATGGGTTCCTAGGAAGGGTAGTGAGTGAGGGGACCAGATAAAAGGGAAATTTTTAGTTAGTACGTTTTGCAAAGAAGTAGAAATGTTGATGCCTAGCATTTGGGATTTGGTTGCATTTAGTTTGTAGTATGACACGGCACTAAATTCACTTAGTAAATTTTGTGTTTCGGTCAGGGATTCTTGGGGGTTGGAGAGTATAAGCATGACGTCGTCAGCAAATAGACTTATCTTATGCTCTTTACCATCTATAGTTAGGCCTGTAATCTTATGATGGGCTCTAATGTTTTCCGCCAGCGGTTCCATGAGGAGTGTAAAGATTATTGGCGACAAGGGACATCCTTGCCGTGTCCCATTAGCTATGTGTATCGGTTTGGAGGTAATACCTGAGGTAAGTACAATGGCCGAGGGATTAGAATAAAGGGATAAGATAGCAGTTTGTATCCACCCTGTTATTCCAAAGGTAGTAAGTACTGTCTTAAGGTAACCCCAGTGGACCCTGTCGAACGCCATCTCCGCATCCAAGGATAGGAGCAGAGAAGGCGTCCGAGAGGTCTCAGCTTGGGAGATGAGATTGATAAGTCGTCTGGTGGCATCTGGGGCTTGGCGGCCAGGTACAAAACCCACCTGGTCTGAGTGGATGAGAAGGGGTAATATTTTCTGTAGTCTAATAGCCAGCAGCTTAGCAAACAATTTAACGTCAGTGTTAAGGAGAGATATGGGTCTATAGTTGGTAGGGCTAGTAGGGTCTTTATTAGGTTTGGGAAAGGTCACTATCACCGCTTTCAACATCTCAGGTGGAAAGGTCCCTGAGGACGAAGCCAGGTCGAAGACTGTTTGCAAATATGGAGCAATTTCTTTAGAGAAGTGTTTGTAGTACTCATTTGAAAAACCGTCATCGCCCGGGGATTTTGATTGGGTAGTTTGGAGATAGCCAAGAAAATTTCTTGGGTCGTGAATGGCTGGGATATGGAGGCAAGTTGGTCCTTAGCAAGGGTAGGGAGTTGTATTTTACTAAGAAATGCGTTGATAAGCGCTGGTGAGGGTTGAGGGGTAGAAGCATCAGTACGAAGGTCATATAGGGACTGGTAGTAGTCAGTAGTGTTGAGCAGAATATGCCATATTCGAATTTGCGATATATCTCGAATATATAGTCGAATATTCGACATATATTCGCTAAATACGAATATTCGTGATATTTTTTGGAGATTAAATGATTGCGAATTTTCGCTATCGCGAATGCGAATGCGAATGCGAATATTCGAGAAATGCGGAATGGAGCACTCTGATTGGCTCAGAATATTCGTGATATATTACAATATAAAATAATTGCGAATATTCGAGAAATGCGGAAGGAGCACTCTGATTGGCTCAGAATATTCGTGATATATTACAATACAAAATAATTGCGAATATTCGGCAAATGCGGAAGGAGCACTCTGATTGGCTCAGAATATTCGTGATATATTACAATACACAATAATTGCGAATATTCGAGAAATGCGGAAGGAGCACTCTGATTGGCTCAGAATATTCGTGATATATTACAATACACAATAATTGCGAATATTCGAGAAATGCGGAAGGAGCACTCTGATTGGCTCAGAATATTCGTGATATATTACAATATAAAATAATTGCGAATATTCGAGAAATGCGGAATGGAGCACTCTGATTGGCTCAGAATATTCGTGATATATTACAATACAAAATAATTTCGAAATTTCGAGAAATGCGGAATGGAGTACTCTGATTGGCTCAGAATATTACAATATAAAATAATCGCGCGATATCGCTATTTGCCGAATAATCGCATTGCGATTTTTCGGCAATATAAAATGAGCGCTGCAGCTACTCGGCCCAAGGTCTCTAATCATACCAGCAATGCTTTTAGACGTCGATGGGGATCTCTAGGATGTGATCTGTTCTAAAAAAAAATTGAAAACATTCGAATATTCGAAATAGCGAATATTCGCCGCGATATTCGCGTTATTCGCGAATACTCGAATATGCAATATTCATAGCGAATATTCGCAATGCGAATATTCGTGAGCAACACTAGTAGTCAGCAAAGTTGTTAGCTATGTCTTTAGGGTTAATGACTGTGTTATGAGTAAATGGATGTTTGAGGGCAGCTATTCTTTGTCTGATCTGTTTAGCCTTTACCTTCCTAGCTAGCCAAGCCCCGGCCTTATTATGCAAACCATAGTAGTTTGCTTTGAGAAATTTTAGATGAGTCACATGTTTGTAGAGGAGCAATGTCCTCAACTGTTGACAGTTTGTAAGAATATGTTGCGTAAGTCAGGGATTTGGTTTAAGCTTGTTTTCCTGTTCCATTAACATTATGGAGTTTAGCAAGTCAGTGATCTGTTTCGACCTCCGCCGTTTAACATTTGAGGCCAATTTAATCAATATCCCCCTCATGTAGGCCTTGTAAGCATTCCACAAGGTAAATCTGTTGACATCAGGGGTGTCATTACAATCAAAGAAATGTTGATGTTCCTGAGCGATCGTTTGGCACAACATCTTGTCTTCCAAAAGAGCGGTGTTCAGCCTCCAAAGTGAGGGGGGGGGGGCGAATTGCGAAGTTTGTCATCAAATTCTACATTGAGTGGAGCATGGTCTGACCAAGATATTGTGCCAATGTCCGCGCCCAGAACATTCTGAAGAGGTCTCTTGCCTGTAAAGAAAAAGTCAATGCGAGAATAAGAGCAATGAGCAGCTGACAAAAACGTATAGTCCTTCTCTGAGCCATGGAAGCACCTCCATATGTCGTAGAGTTCGTATTTCTCAAGTAGGGGGACAATAGATTGCGTAGGCCTCCTGGCTTTGGTAGTGGAATCCATAGAGGAGTCCAGGATAGAATTGAAATCACCCCCTAGGATGAGAGTACCTTGTGACACTTCCGAGACTGTGGCGAGTGAAGGGGCCAGAAACTTACGCTGTTTAGTGTTAGGGACATATACGTTGACAAGTGTAAAGGCAATTTGGTTCAATTCGTAGATAAGGATTACAAACCTTCCTTGGGGGTCCTGAATGGAGCGAATGTGACGAAATATAACTGAGTTCTTAATAGCTATCAACACACCACATGCTTTTTTGGGGCCATTAGACATATACAAGTGGGAGAAGTTTTGAAAGTTCAATCTAGGACATTTGTGTGCCGCAAAGTGGGTTTCCTGGGCGAAGATAATGTCCGCCTTGTGAGAGCGGGCCTCTTTCAGCAACGCAGCATGCTTGAAGGGGCTATTGAGTCCCTTTGTGTTAATAGACATACATTTCAAAGGCATGGCATAGGACAGTTATTAGCTAATGTAAGGCTATGCATGGTTACATTGTCAACCCAGAGGTGAGGAGAGGAGTACCTGAGCAAACAATATACAAGGATCCATGAAGACTGCTGTGTGCAGTAAAGGATAGTAGAATAGAGCACAGTCAGTTCGCTGGGTAGCTGGTGTACGATGTTGGCAATCCAAGTTAGTAAATCAGAGACAAGGTCAAGTTCGACTGAGGATAGAGTGAAGTCATATTCGGTGACCAGTAGGGTAGAGGGTGCCAAAAAACAAAAAGCAAAAAACAAAAGACAAGGAGACATAGGTAACACAAGTAAAAAGGAACCTGATAAATACAGGTACAATGGGCAGCTCGGGCTGCTACGATAGCTCAGAGGGGGGTGAGAGTCAATAGTGTGGTGCACTAGAAACTGAAAGAAGAACACTTTAAACTAGTGAACTCCATGCCTCACACCTCTTAAAAAAGAAAAAACTTTGAGGGTGAGGAGAGGCTCCACGAGTGGAACAGAGAGTAGGTCATGACCATTCTGTATCCAGGCGCTCCGGGGCAGATTGAGCGGGAGGTTGAGCATCCGGAGGGATCAGCTTCCACTGTTTGAAGAGCCCTATACCTTTTTCCACACTGTATATGGGAAATAGCTTGCCATTCCATGTGACTAGGAGCTTCGTGGGAAATCCCCAGCGGTAGATCACACCATTGTTGCGAAGAACTTTGGTAAGTGGGTTGAGCTTTTTTCTGTTCAACGCGGTTTGTTGCGATATATCTGTTGTACAGGACGCCGGGGTTGGGTCCTGGACGGGTGCTATACGGCACCACTATTTGGACTATGGTCCATTTAAATAGAGGTAGCAGGTTCAGGGGGTCACCCAAAAGTGGGTGAAAAGTTTCAGGCAGGTGCTAATTCAGAGAGGACTGGCTTGCAGTCTTCTCTGTCTTTAATAAAGTAGTTTGGGGCCTGGAATTTTGGAGGCTCCAAAGTGTTATTTGGGTGGGACGGAGCCTTCACTCCTAAACCTTGGGAATCAGCGCACAAGGTGTTAACTCTCACAGAGAACTACCCATTAAAGCAGGAAGTGGTGCTGGAGATGGTGAGTGAGTTTGGAGAGTGCACCTGTGAGGACAAGATGGAAGTCTGCTAGCTGCACAGTGAGGACTTTTGAAGTGCAGGGGGTGAAGATTGATCTTGCAACAAACCTTATGTCATTTTGCTTTCACTGTTTTGTGCTGGATATAAGCAGACTTTTTGTTGACGCTGGAGCCAAGCAGATTTTTATGTTACAGTTTTTGGCATGCTGAGAAAGCCCTATTTTGCTTTTCTGTGAATAAAAGCCTTTTTCCTTTAAAACAACGGTTTAAGCACTGAATCCCTGTTGAGCTATGGCCCCCAAACGTTACAATTGGTGTTGAGTGCGGGCACAGTGCATTTGCAGGCGCAAAACCGTTTAAAACTAAAAACTGACATTTAAAGAGACAGTGTGCTTATGGCATGTCTTGGGTGAAGTCAGCCCAATCATTGCAAGCACCAAGCAAAAGCATGGAGGAGGTCATCAAGGCTCTGGCACAAGCCACTGTGACCCAGCAGCAAGCGTTGGCAGAGGCAAACCGTCGCCATGAGGAAGCGATGGCTCAGCAGCAAGAAAACACACGACTGTTAGTTGCCCAGTTTACAGCTCAGCAGGAGTCCTCTCAAGCACAGATGGCTGCCTTGCAGGAAGCAGTACAGCGGCTGGCGAAGGGACGAGAGCAAGCGGTCGTTGCCGCTGGCAACCAAGTGTCCGTGAGAGCCAGCCATTTTTTACAAAAGTTGACACCCAGCGATGATGTAGAGGCCTTTCTTACTACCTTTGAAAGGGTCGCAGAGAGAGAGGGGTGGCCCCGTGACCAATGGGCTGGCATTATCTCCCCTTTCCTCACCGGTGACCCACAAAAGGCCTATTTTGATCTCCCATCTGAGCACATCAGTGACTATGAGCGACTGAAGGCAGAGATCCTGGCCCGCCTGGGGGTAACCACAGCCGTCCGGGCTCAGAGGGTACATCGCTGGCGGTACAAACCTGACAGACCACCCAGGTCCCAAATGCACGAACTGATACAGTTGGTCAAAAAGTGGCTGCAGCCAGAAAAGTTGTCCGGTCCACAAATGGTGGAACGGGTAGTAATGGACTGGTACCTGAGGTCCCTGCCAGAGGACCTACAGCGCTGGGTAAGCCATGGAGACCCTGCAACTGCTGACCAGCTGGTTGAATTGGTTGAAAGGTATACCGTTGTAGAGGATTTGCTTGGGCCTGCCAAGCGTCGGGAACCCACACTAAGGATGACCAGACCAACCCCAACACCTAGGAGAGAGGCACCGCCAGACATTGGAACCCGAAAATCTGTACCAGCTTCCGTAGAAGCACGAAGGTTGGCACCTGTCCCAAGGATGGAGAACCTACAGTGTTGGCGATGTCAGTCCTGGGGACATGCCTGGGCACAATGCCCACTGCAGGAGGAGCCTATGGAGTGTGGAACTGGTCGGAGAAGCTCCTTCTATGTGCAAAGTGTGTGTACCACTCATCTTGATCTGGCTGCAGGACAGTTTGAGTGTGAAGTGTGGGTGAACCACCTTCCTGCCAGGGCCCTACTGGACTCCGGTAGCATGGTAACATTAGTACATGCCAGGGTACTTGGGAGGCTTGGACCAGTGACTAAAACTCTTCGGGTAGTGTGTATCCATGGGGACACCAAGGAGTACCCCTTGGTCCGGTGACTGTCTCTTATGGCCATGCCTCCGTTACACAGGAGGTCGGGGTGGTAAACAGTTTAATTCATGACATCATAGTGGGGCGGGACTGTCCCATATTTCTAGAACTATGGAACGAGGTACAGATGGGGCTACCAGGGGAACTGGGGACACTGGGCCTGGAAGGGACAGGGTCTGAAGGGTCCGGACCTGAAATACACCCCTCTGATATGGAAATACCTGTCATTGATAATGAAGTTGCAGGGAATGCTAATGTGGAGGATTATGCCCCTGACCCAGGTCTTAAGCCCGAGTTGATCTCTGAGGGAGGGGAAGTCTTCCCCTTACAAGTTATGCTGGGGGAGGATGATGAGGAGCTCTCCCCGGTTGAGGAGGATGAAGGGGAAACATCCTCAAGGCCAGTACATCCCGATCTAGATGTGTCCAGGGGTGCATTTGGTACCGCCCAATTACGGGACCCTACCTTGGTCAATGCTCGAGAGCAGGTTTCTGTTGTTGATGGGGTCCCACAAATGCCAGATGCAGATCAGAGGTTCCCTCACTTTGCGTTGAAGGGGGACTTACTGTATCGAGTGGCTGAGAGCCGAGGGGAAACTATAGAGCAGTTGCTGGTTCCCCAACCATATAGGCGGATGCTCCTCGACCTAGCCCACAACGATGCACTGGGAGGGCACCTGGGGGCGGAGAAAACAGAGGCCAGGATAACCGACCGGTTTTACTGGCCAGGGTTGAAGGCCGAGGTTAAAAGGTACTGTGCGTCTTGTCCCATTTGCCAGTTAACTGCCCCAGTGCCACACTATAGAAACCCTCTGGTCCCTTTGCCAATTATCGAAGTCCCGTTTGAGCGGATCGCTATGGATCTGGTGGGACCCCTGGTAAAGTCGGCACGGGGGCACCAATACATATTGGTCATCCTAGATTACGCAACTAGGTATCCAGAAGCCGTACCTTTGAGGAAGACCTCCTCTAAGGCCATTGCCAAGGAATTGTTTCAGATGTTCTCACGAACTGGGTTCCCTAAAGAGATCCTGACAGACCAGGGTACCCCTTTTATGTCAAAGGTGATGGCGGACTTGTGCAGACTGTTTCAAATTAAGCAGTTGCGGACGTCCGTCTACCACCCGCAGACCGATGGCCTAGTCGAAAGATTTAATAAAACCCTAAAGTCCATGTTGAAAAGAGTGGTCCAGAAAGATGGGAAGGATTGGGATATGCTACTCCCTGCCCTGTTGTTTGCTATTCGGGAAGTCCCACAAGCGTCCACGGGTTTCTCGCCATTTGAGTTAGTGTATGGACGAAGGCCCCGGGGGTTACTCGACCTGGTAAAAGAAACGTGGGAAAGTGAGTCCTCACCGCACAAAACGGTGGTAGAGCATATCTCTCAAATGCGAGAGAGGGTGGCTAAGGTGATGCCGCTGGTGAGGGAGCACATGCAGAAGGCTCAGGATGCCCAAAGGAGAGTGTATAACAGGTCGGCTAAAATTAGACAGTTCCAAGTAGGAGACCGGGTGGCTGTTCTAATACCCACGGTGGAGAGTAAATTCTTGGCCAAGTGGCAGGGACCATGCAGGGATCGACTTGGTGCAGGTTGCTGCTACCCTGACTAGGCCCCAAACCCAGCAAACAAAAGAGTTTCTACAAAGAAATAGAGATATGTTTTCAGAGTTGCCCGGTCGCACCAACGTCATCGAGCATGACATTGTGACCGAGCCCAATGTAAAAGTCAGGTTAAAGCCTTACCGTATCCCAGAAGCTCATAGGGTGGCAGTGTCAGAAGAGGTTAAAAGAATGTTCGAGCTTGGAGTCATTGAAGAGTCGCAGAGCGAATGGTCAAGTTCAATTGTGTTGGTACCCAAGCCCAACGGCACCCTCCGCTTCTGCAACGACTTCAGAAAGTTTAATGAAGTCTCCAAGTTTGACGCATATCCCATGCCACGGGGTAGATGAGCTAATTGAGAGGTTGGGTCCTGCCAGGTACATTACCACGCTGGACCTCACAAAAGGGTACTGGCAGATTCCCCTGACTAAGGAAGCCAGGGAGAAGACAGCCTTCTCTACTCCGGAAGGCCACTTCCAATATAAGAGGATGCCATTTGGTCTGCACTCAGCCCCTGCCACGTTCCAGAGGGCCATGGACAGGACTCTGCGTCCACACCAACGGTACGCTTCGGTCTATCTAGATGACATAGTCATCTTCAGCACTGATTGGGAGTCCCACCTTCCCCGGGTTCAGGCAGTTGTAGACTCCCTGAGAAGAGCAGGGTTCACCATCAACCCCGAGAAGTGTGCCATTGGGATGGAGGAAGCAAAATACCTAGGGTATATTGTGGGTAGAGGGCCGGTGAAGCCCCAAATGAGTAAGGTGGAAGCCATACAGGACTGGCCCCGTCCCCTAACCAAGAAGCAGGTCAGAGCGTTTTTGGGCATATTTGTCTATTATAGAAGGTTCGTCCCCAACTTTGCCACTATTGCTGCACCGCTGACCGACCTGACCAAAGGCAGAAAGTCAGTGATGATAAAGTGGAACGCCGAGGCCGAGACAGCTTTTCAAAAGCTTAATACAGCGTTGTGCCAAGATCCGGTGCTTGTAGCTCCAGATTTTACAAAAGATTTTGTAGTGCAGACAGATGCTTCAAGTGAAGGGTTGGGAGCGGTCCTGTCTCAGGAAATCAATGGAGAAGAGCACCCTGTGGTCTTTCTTAGTAGAAAGCTGACGGCAGCTGAGAGAAACTATGCGGTGGTGGAGCGGGAGTGTCTGGCCATCAAGTGGGCTTTGGACTCCCTACGATATTTCCTCCTGGGCAGGAAGTTTCGCTTGGTGTCAGACCACGCTCCTCTTACCTGGATGAGACAAAATAAGCAGACCAATGCCAGGGTAACAAGGTGGTTCCTTTCTCTCCAGGAGTTCAATTTCGTGGTAGAGCACAGACCCGGAAGACAGCATCAGAATGCCGATGCCCTCTCCCGAGTCCATTGCATGGTGTCTACTGGTCTGTCAGCAGTGAGGAGATCGATGTGTGTTCCCAGTACAGAGGAACACACATCGATCTCCTCCCCCTGTGAGTCCCCCTCCCCCTACAGTTAGAACATACTTTAGGACACATTTTAACCCCTTCAGCGCCCCCTAGTGTTAACCCCTTCCCTGCCAGTCACATTTACACAGTAATCAGTGCAGTTTTATAGCAATAATCGCTGTGTAAATGTGCATGGTCCCAAAAACGTGTCAAAAGTGTCCGATATGTTCACCGCAATGTCACGGTCACAAAAAATAAAAACGCAGATCGCCGCCATTACTAGTAAAAAAATAAAATAAAAATACCATAAATCTATCACCTATTTTGTAGATGCTATAACTTTTGCGCAAACCAATCAATATACGATTATTGCGTTTTTTTTACCAAAAATATGTAGAAGAATACGGTCTAAACTGAGGGGAAAAAAAGTTTTTTGTGTTTTTTTTTTAATTGTCGCTCTTCTTTTGTTTAAAGTAGTGAGTGTACAGCTAGTTTAACAGTGTAAACTTTCTGCCCCCTCAAAATAACTCAACGCGCTGCCATTAATGTCTAAACAGCTGGCAACAAAATTGAGTACACCCCTAATTGAAAATGTCCAAATTGGGCCCAAAAGTGTCAATATTGTGTGTGGCCACCGTTATTTTTCAGCACTGCCTTAACCCTCTTGGCTATGGAGTTTACAAGAGCTTCATAGGTTGCCACTGGAGTCCTCTTCCATTACTCCATGATGACATTACGGAGCTGGTGGATGTTAAAGACCTTGCGCTCCTCCACCTTCAACGTTTTTTGAACTATGTATGACCACAGTTACAGTACACAGTACAGCTGTACAACCTTTTTATTAAATAGTTATTTAATCTACAGAGATAGATTGAAAAAACACCATTGCTGTGCTGAAAATATTTGGAAGTACTTTTTTCAGAAAGAACGTTTTATTGCGACAAAAAGCATACACATTTGCATACAATAAAAAATATAATGGATACATTATAAAGATCATAAACTGCCAGTGCACATGTACGCTAAGCCAAGTAAAAAGAGGCATGAGTATCTATGAGTTTCTACTCGGTGGAATTAAGATGTACATCAAAAAAAGGACCATAAAAAGGAACAAACAACTAAACCTTGGTACAGGAATGATGGAAACCCCCCTGCGAGGGCTGCTTTTGTATCTGTGAACTTTGATGTTTTTAAATAAAAGTGGGCTACCAGGCCCTTAAAAACTCAGTTCTGAACTGGCGTGCTCACTGAAAAACGCACCTACCATTGGAGTCTGATTCCCCAATCCTACAATATATATATACAGTGCCTTGCAAAAGTATTCGGCCCCCTTGAACTTTCCAAACTTTTGCCACATTTCAGGCTTCAAACATAAAGATATACAACTGTAAGTGGGACACAATCATGAAGTGGAACAAAATTTATTGGATATTTCAAACTTTTAAAAAAAATAAAAAAATGAAAAACTGGGCGTGCAAAATTATTCAGCCCCTTTACTTTCAGTGCAGCAAACTCTCTCCAGAAGTTCAGTGATGATCTCTGAATGATCCAATGTTGACCTAAATGACTAATGATGATACATAGAATCCACCTGTGTGTAATCAAGTCTCCGTATAAATGCACCTGCACTGTGATAGTCTCAGAGGTCAGTTTAAAGCGCAGAGAGCATCATGAAGAACAAGGAACACACCAGACAGGTCCGAGATACTGTTGTGGATAAGTTTAGAGGCGGATTTGGATACAAAAAGATTTCCCAAGCTTTAAACATCCCAAGGAGCACTGTGCAAGCGATAATATTGAAATGGAAGGAGTATAGACCACTACAAATCTACCAAGACCTGGCCGTCCCTCTAAACTTTCAGCTCATACAAGGAGAAGACTGATCAGAGATACAGCCAAGAGGCCCATGATCACTCAGAATGAACTGCAGAGATCTACAGCTGAGGTGGGAGACTCTGTCCATAGGACAACAATCAGTCATATACTGCACAAATCTGGTCTTTATGGAAGAGTGGCAAGAAGAAAGCCATTTCTTAAAGATAACCATAAAAAGTGTCGTTCAAAGTTTGCCACAAGCCACCTAAGGGACACACCAAACATGTGGAAGAAGGGGCTCTGGTCAGATGAAACCAAAATCAAACTTTTTGGCAACAATGCAAAACATTATGTTTGGTGTAAAACAGGGATCTCCAAACTACGGCCCTCCAGCTGCTGTGGAACTACACTTCCCATGAGGCATTGTAAAACTCTGACATTCGTAGACATGACTAGGCATGATGGGAATTGTAGTTCCTGAACACCTGGAGGGCCGTAGTTTGGAGACTACTGGTGTAAAAGCAACACAGCTCATCACCCTGAACACTCCATCCCCACTGTGAAACATGGTGGTGGCAGCATCATGGTTTGGGCCTGCTTTTCTTCAGCAGGGACAGGGAAGATGGTTAAAATTGATGGGAAGATGGATGGAGCCAAATACAGGACCATTCTGGAAGAAAACCTGATGGAGTCTGCAAAAGACCTGAGACTGGGACGGAGATTTGTCTTCCAACAAGACAATGATCCAAAACAGAAAGCAAAATCTACAATGGAATGGTTCACAAATAAACATATCCAGGTGTTAGAATGGCCAAGTCAAAGTCCAGACCTGAATCCAATCGAGAGTCTGTGGAAAGAACTGAAAACTGCTGTTCACAAATGCTCTCCATCCAACCTCACTGAGCTCGAGCTGTTTTTCAAGGAAGAATGGGCAAAACTGATAGAGACATACTCCAAGCGACTTACAGCTGTAATCGCAGCAAAAGGTGGCGCTACAAAGTATTAACTTAAGGGGGCTGAATAATTTTGCACGCCCAATTTTTCAGTTTTTTATTTGTTAAAAAAAATTTAAATATCCAATAAATTTTGTTCCACTTTATGATTGTGTCCCACTTGTTGTTGATTCTTCACAAAAAATTACAGTTTTATATCTTTATGTTTGAAGCCTGAAATGTGGCAAAAGGTTGCAAAGTTCAAGGGGGCGAATACTTTCGCAAGGCACTGTATGTATATATATATATATATATATATATATATATATATATATATATATATATATATATATATAATATATATTAAATCTAGTACATGTTTTATTGAAATTGAATACAGTGGACAAAAAATCAAAGCACAGTACATACATACTACCCAAATACAATCATAATATACATATCATTGAATAAACTATAAACACACCTACAACCACAGAAAAAAAAAACCTCCCCCACTCCCATCTCTCTATCTATTTCCCTTCTCTTACTATGTTACTCCTTCCAAATCGGGGGCTTGGAGCATCCATCTATCTTCTCTATATAATCTTAAAATGTCCCTTGGCAACCTCGATGCAACCTCGATGCAGAAAAATATATTTATTTTTTAGCAGGGTTTTCATTTATTTGCATTCTCCATTCCTCCACTGTTGGTGGATAAACTGAAATCCATTTTTGCGATATTAACTTACGATCTTGAAACCAACTTCTTACTATTTTAATATAAGCACAATCCGAGACACTAGATGCCTCTATTATTTAACAAATATATGCCAGGATCTAATGGTAATTTTATTCCCAAGAGACTATTAATTACTTCATATCGCGCGTATAGTCAAATGACGTCCACAGATGGGATCTCCCATCCTGGGCAGGCGCCATATGACATCCTCAGCTTCACGCCAGTATAGAGGGTGTGTGCAGGCCCTCGCCGCGTCACTGAGGAGCTGATGTGCATGCCCGGTGGTGGCGATGACTGCCAAGCACCCGCGATTGCATGTGACAGAGCAGAAACATGGATCTGTGAGTGTAAACACACAGATCCATGTCTTGTCAGGGGAGAGGAGAGAGATTGTGTGTTCCTAGTATATAGGAACACCGATCAGTCTCCTCCCCCAGTCAGTCCCATCCCCCCACAGAACACACAGTCAGGGAACACATTCAATCCCTTACCTGTCAGCTACATTTATACAGTAACCAATGGCTATTTATAGCTCTAATTACTGTATAAATGTCAATGGTTTCAAAAAAGTGTCAAAAGTGTCTAATATGTCTGCCACAATGTCTTAATCCTGATAAAAAATGCAGATTGCCACCATTACAAGTAAAAAAATAATAATAATACAAATGTCATAAATCTATACCTTATTTCACACAAACCAAACAATATGGCCCGGATTCACGTACCTGGGCGCATCTTTATTCTGGCATAGCGTATCTTGTTTACGCTACACCACCGCAACATTGACAGGCAAGCCTGGTATTCACAAAGAAAATACGCGCAATTTTTGCAGCGGCGTAGCGTATAGTTGTCGGCGTAAGCCGACGTAAGTCAAATTAGGTGGAAGTGTAAGGCCTCGTACACACGAGGCAATCTATCTGTTCAAATCGGTCGGACCGACCGATTTGAATAGATCTGTCTTCTGGCATTTTGGTTTGCTCGCGTGTACACACGAGCAAACCAAAATCCCCGCCAGCAGACAGCGCGCTGACGTGTCGGTGACGTGGCGGTGACGTTGACGCCGCCACGTCACCGCACCAGGAAGTAAAACACTTCCGCGCATGCGTCGAAATCATGTCTGCTGGTTAGCATACTAACCAGCAGACATGTCGGGTGGACAGGTTCCCAGCTGACAGATTTCAAAGCATGCTTTGAAATCTGTCGGGTGGCCAAATCCGTCGGCTTGCCCGTACACACGGTTGAATCTGTTTGCTGGGACGGTCGGGCCGACCGTTTCCAGCAGACAGATTTGATCGTGTGTACGAGGCCTATGTCATGCCTGAGTTGAAGATATTGGAAAAACCTTTGCTTTGTAATTCCATATTCCTCCATTATTTGAGCAAAGGATTTTAAACTGTCATTCTGAAACAGCTGGTTCAAATATATCAAACCCTGTTATTGCCATAACTCAAACAGCTTCAGTTTTTGCAGTTCCTCACAATTTACATTATTCCATATTGGGGTATAACATGTATAACCCGTAATGTCAGAAATACTTGTTATTTCTTGCCATACTTTATCAAAAAGTTTACCTGTCAAAAATCCTTTAAATTCTTTGCAAGTTATTTGTCTTCAACAAGGAGATCAGTGTATGTTCCCTACATAATGGTAATAGCAGACGCTGCATAAGATCATAATCCACAAACTAAAAAATTGTTGTAAGTGTGAGGCTAAAAAAAATCTTTTAAGAACATCTCTAATACCCTGTACACATGATCGGAAATTCCGAGAGTAAAAGTCCGATGTGTGCTTTTGAACAGAAGTTCCGACCGTGTTTATGCTCCATCGGACCTTTGCTGTTGGAATTTCTGCCAGCAAAAGATTAAGAGCTGGTTCTCAAATTTTCAGATGGAAAAAAGTCCTATTGGAAAATCTGATCGTCTTTAGCAATTCCAAAGCGCAAATTTCCAATGTATGCTCGGAAACAATTAGACGCATGCTCGGAAGCATTGAACTTAATTTTCCCGGCTCATCATAGTTTTGTACGTCACCACGTTCTTGGTGGTCAAAAGTTTTGTGTGACCGTGTGTATGCAAGCCAAGCTTGTGCGGAATTTCCTTCGTAAAAACCAAAAGATTTTTCCGACGGAAAATCCGATCGTGTGTACGGGGCATAAGTGTAGGCTTCAGTCCATTCAGATCCTGGGCTTGTAAAGCATGCAGAGGAAACATAGCTGTCAATGTACTCATGGTGTCCCAGTCTGGCAAAGAGACAGCAAAATCATCCAGAGGCACCCCTCAACCTATCGAATAGCTCAGATATTAAGGGTAAGGGATAACGATTTTTAATAGTAACAGGGTTTAGGCCTCAATAATCAATGCAGGGTCTCAAGGTGCCATCCTTCTTGGCAACGAAAAAGAACCCTGCTCCTGCAGGTGATAACGATTTCCGAATGAAACCTCTCTCGAGATTTTCTGCGACATATTCAGACATGGCCTGGGTCTCCGGGATGGACAGAGGGTATGTACGACCCCTGGGCAGAGTTACTCAAGGAACAAGGTCAATGGCACATTTAAAGGACCTATGGGGGTGTGACAGGAAGTCAGGCAAATCTGTGGGTGTTGTCACAGACGGGAGATACATTTCTGCCTTGTTTAGACAATACACCAATTACTACCAGGTGTCGGCTGCAGAAGAAGCCAGAAAGGTTTAGGGCGTTGGAAAACTTCAGCTGTTCAGAATGAGGCAATTAAGGCCTCTATAAGTCATGCAGAGGATGACTACTGATTGCTGCATCCTGAGGCGTTTTGAGTTAAGGAGAGCAGTGAGAAAGACTTCTGAAGAGGTGAGGTGGTTGTTGATTTTTCTGTGTGAAAAACAAAAACAAAAACACTATTGTTTCTCTGCTGTATGACCAGCAGTGTCTGCCCAGCAGTAGGCTGTGCCAGACTCCATAGATAGGTTCCTGTGTGTTGACGGTAGATGCCCCAAGTGGCCAGGGTTTATTTTATATTTTGTTTATGCTGTTTGGATGCTTGCACTTGTTTCCAGCAATATGGAAGAATAAACCAAACTCTTTGTTTTCAACCGTCTTCGGCTGCCTCTTTGTATAGTTCAGTGTGTAGTTAACCCATCCAGGGGGTCACACCCCCCGCTACCAAGCTAACCCCTTACAGGGGGAAGCACCTTAGCCGACTTCTTACAGAACACATCCCGGTAATCGCTGTATGCAGTGGGAAGATCAGAAGATACTGTTGTGGTAGCAACCGGAAGTCTCTCCTTGGGAGTCACCTTGGAAAGACATGACAAGAAACATGAAGGACACCAAGCCAGGATCTGTCCAGAGACCCAGTCCACATGTGGAGAGTGGAGCTGAAGCCATGGAAGCCCCAATACAATGGGGGTAGAGACTTTGGGTAGGATGAGAAAGGATATCCACTCATGGTAGAGAATCCCTATCGACATCCTAATAGGTAGTGTCTGGAAGCGAATAGGGCCTCCTGGGAGAACGGTGCCATCAATTGCCGAGACTACCAGCAGCGTGGTGGGGGTGAAAGGGTGAGTTTCATAGAAGAAGCAGTTCTCCAGTCCATAAAGTTGCCGGCAGCCCCGGAATCCACATATGCAAGGATCAATTGGGGAAAAGTGCTTACATGAAGGGACACAGGAAGAAGCAGACGGGAAGGTGATGTTTCTGGGTCCAATACTCCACCTTCTAAATGTATTAGACCCAAGCATTTCCCGGGCGAAGCGAGCAGGAGTCACGAAAGTGGCCCTTGCCTCCACAATAGAGGCACAAGCCCAGAGTTCTGTGCCTAGCACGTTATTCGGGCGTTAATCTGGTCCGGCCCAGCTGCATAGGTTCCTCAGCAGGCAGAGGATGGTTCACGGGACGAAGTGGCTTCTTTTTTCAATGGACCTCTCCTGAAAACAAATATCGATCTGGTTGCAAAGGGAGATGACATCGTCCAGACCGACGGGGATGGTTCTTCCCGCTAATTCGTCCTTCACTCGGTCAGAGAGGCAATGTAAAAAGGTAGCGACCAGGGCCTCATTGTTCCAGCTTAATTCAGCTGAGAGAATACGGAACTGAAGAGCGCATTGTCCCACTGAATGGGATTCTTGGCGGAGACGTAGAAGAGCACTAACCGCTGAAGAGGCCCTAGCCGGCTCTTCAAAGATGTGGCGGAAGAGCTTCAGGAAGTCGGACAGCCTGGAAACTATGGGACCATTCTTCTCCCACATAGGGGCAGCCCAGGCTAAAGCTTCACCGGAAAGGAGGGAAATAATATAGGCTACCTTTGCCCAATCAGACAAGAAGTTTTGAGGCTGAAGTTCAAAATGGATGGTGCACTGGCTAAGAAACCCCCTGCAGGCCTTGGAGTCTCCAGAAAAACAGGTTGGAGGTGGTAGTTTCAGTAAATGCGACTCTGCGACTGGTGAGACAGACGTCGCTGCTGGTTGTACTTGGGTTTGCGGATTCGGGGTTCCCAGTGAGGTCTGAAGCTGATCAAAGCGGGAAGCCAAATCCTAAAGGAAACGCATCACCTGAGCTTGATTAGCTTCATGCATCTCAAGTCTGCAAACTATGCCCTGTAATGGATCGTCTGTGCGGAGCGGCATGCCGGCCAGGTTCATGGCTGTTAAAACTGTCAGGTCACCTGAGGCATGGTGACAAGTGCACCCCATAGGAGACAGGGGTGCACCACAGGGTAGTGAACCCTTAGCCGACTACTGCGATCGGGGAGGAGTCGTGAACCCAAGATTTCCCAGGGCGCGAAATATAAGACCCAGCTTGTCTTCACCAGAGCCTCTGGTGGTGAGGATGGGTTTTGCCGCAACAGGATCCAGGTCGCGACCCCTGGAATCCCCTGGGTCACGCTCTACAAGGTGAGAGGGGAAACAGTCAGCAGGACAAGCGTATTGATAGAAGCCGAGGTCGGGGAAACTGGCTGAACAGGATAACTGGGGGACAGGCCAAAAGGTCGGGGTCACAGGCAAGCAAGCGTGGTCAGGGACAAGCAGAATCGGTACACTGAAAGTTAAAGGGGTGTTCCAGCCAAAAAATGTGTTTATTAAAAGTCAGCAGCTACAAAAAGTGTAGCTGCTGGCTTTTAATAAACACTCACTTACCTGCTCCTGCGTTCCAGCGATGCGCCGACCGGGGCTCCGCTCCTCTCCCCCCCTCCCCAGTCGGCGTCTCCATCCCGACTGTGGGCACCCAGCCGTGACAGCCTTCGGCTTCACGGCCGGGCACCCACTGCGCATGCGCGAGCCGCACTGCGCATGCGCGCGCGGCGCGGCTCGTCGCTGATTGGACAGGCGATTGCCTAGGACCTGTCAGTGTCCTAGGCCATCGCCTACAAGGAGGGGCTGAAATAAGGCGATTACGCCTCTCGCCTTATCAGCCCCTCGGCGGAAGCAGAAAGTGGGACAGGAAGTCCCACTCCTACTGAAGCCCCCACTCCCCCCCAAAAAAAATTACATGCCAAATGTGGCATGTATGGGGGTGAGGAGTGGATTAAGAGGAAGTTCCATTTTTGGGTGGAACTCCTCTTTAACAATACACAGCAGACAGGAACTAGGCAGGAACACTGTTGAACAGCACTGAAGGCCAGTAGTGCAAGAGTTAATATAGACTTCCTGTATGGCCCCACCCAGGCCATCCCAGGAAGTAAAGGAGATAAAAGGGTGAGCAGAATAGGGTCAGGCCTCTTAATGGACAGGTGAAGGACAGGTAAGCTGCCAGCGTATTACATATCCATGACAGTGAACAGGTTGGCAAGAGAGTATTTTAACCACTTACCTACTGTGCACCTACACCCCCTTCCTGCCCAGACAAAATATAAGCTTCCCGCACTGCGTCGCTTTAACTGACAATTGCGCGGTCGTGCGACGTGGCTCCCAAACAAAATTGGCGTCCTTTTTTTCCCACAAATAGAGCTTTCTTTTGGTGGTATTTGATCACCTATGCGGTTTTTATTTTTTGCGCTATAAACAAAAATAGAGCGTCAATTTTTAAAAAAATGCAATATTTTTTCCTTTTTGCTATAATAAATAACCCCAAAAAATATATAAAAAAAATATTTTTTCCCTCAGTTTAGGCCGATACGTATTCTTCTACATATTTTTGGTAAAAAAAAAATGCAATAAGCGTTTATCGGTTGGTTTGCGCAAAATTTATAGCGTTTACAAAATAGGGGATAGTTTATGGCATTTTTTTATTTATTTTTTTTACTATTAATGGCGGCGATCTGCGATTTTTTTATTGGGACTGCGACGTTATGGCGGACATTTCGGACACTTTTCTGACATTTTTGGGACCATTTACATTTATACAGTGAAAAATGCTATAAATATGCATTGATTACTGTATAAATGTGACTGGCAGTGAAGGGGTTAACCAATAGGGGGCGGGGAAGGGGTTAAATGTGTGTCCTATGAGTGTTCTAACTGTAGGGGGAGGGGGGGGTGACTGGGGGAGGTGACCGATTGTGTCCCTATGTACAAGGAACACAACCGCTCTCCTCTCTCCCTGACAGGGACGTGCAGCTCTGTGTTTACATACAGAGCTGCACGTCCCAGCTCACTTACAGAGCAATCGCGTGTGCCCGGCGGCGATCGTTGCCGCCGGGCACTCGCACGGGATCCCCGCGGAGCGGCGGGTGCGCGCGCGCCGCCGGCGACGCGCGCGCGCCCGCCCGCGGCTTTAAAGGGACATCACGTCATATGACGTGATGTCAGAACAATGGAGTCGTCTGCCCGCCGTCAATTGACGGCGGCCAGATGACAAGTGGTTAAGGCAAAGTAAGGAGAAACTTTAAGGACAAAGTAAAAGATGTACTCAAATTTGTGTTTATGTTGCTGGTTTATTCTCCAGTCAGTCAGCTGTGACAATTTATTTACCTGCATTAGGTATCTCCAATAATTACCTGACTATGCTATGAGAAAATGTTTTACAATTATAATAAATGATTCATATGACACAAACAGTTTGTGCAATGTTTTACAAGATAAAGAGAGAGAATACAGCCGTGGCCATAAGTTTTGAGAATGACGCAAATATTAATTTTTACAAAGTCTGCTGCTTCAGTGTTTTTAGATCTTTTTGTCAGATGTAACTATGGTATACTGAAGTATAATTACAAGCATATCATAAGTGTCAAAGGTTTTTATTCACAATTCCATTAAGTTTATGCAAAGTGTAAATATTCGCAGTGTTGACGCTTCTTTTTCAAGACCTCTGCAATTCAGCTTGGCATGCTGTCAATAAACTATTGGTCCACATCCTGACTAATGGCAGACCATTCTTGCATAATCAATGCTTGGAGTTTGTCAGAATTTGTATCTGTGTGTGTGTGTGTGTGTGGGGAGGGGGGGGGGGGGTTGTTCACCCACCTCTTAAAGGTTGAACACAAGGTCACAATGGGATTAAGGACTAGGGAGTTTCTTGGCCATGGACCCACAATTTTGATGTTTTGTTCCCCAAGTCACTTAGTTATCACGTTTGCGGCAAGGTGCTCCATCATGCTGGAAAAGGCATTGCTCTTCACCAGGCTATTTTTGGATGGTTGGTAAAAGTTGCTCTCTGAAGATGTTTTGTATCATTTTTTATTCATGGCTATGTTTTAGGCAAAATTGTGAGTGAACCCACTCCCTTGGCTGAGAAGAAACCCAACACATGAATGGTCTCAGGATGCTTTACTGTTGGCATATCACAGGACGGATGGTAGTGCTCACCTTTTCTTCTCCGGAACTTTTTTTCCCGGATGCCCCAAACAATTCAGAAAGAGGATTCATCAGAGAAAATGACTTTACCACAGTCCTCAGCAGTTCAATCCCTATACTTTTTGTAGAATATTAGTCTGGTGTTTTTCCTGGAGAGAAGTGGCTTCTTGCTGCCCTTCTTGACACAAGACCATGCTCCAAAAGTCTTCCCCTCACTGTGCGTGCAGATAAACTCACACCTGCCTGCTGAGCAAGCTCTCAACTGGTGGTGTCCCAAATTCCACAGCTGAATCAACTGTAGGAGATGGTCCTGGTGCTTGATGGACTTTCTTGGGCACCCTGAGGCCTTCTTCACAATGCAGTGAAAATGTTTTCATGGGATTAAGTTAATTTACATGACAAAGTGGTCCTGTTTGTGAAAGCTTACAATCTAAAAATACATTTTTTTCAGAGTTTGTCTAAAGACTAAGGTAGGGAGTTCCAGAGCATTGGGGGAGTCTGTGGGGAAGTCCTAGAGGTGAGCATGGGAGAAGGTGATGAGATAGTTTGATATAAGATTGGTGATATCCAATAGCTTGTGTTAAGCTGCCCATTAATGGATTAACATTTTTAGCAGGGACCAGGCACATTTTTTGATCCCTGTATGGGCAATGTGGTTGTACAGAAGTTGATCTACTGACTGAATTCTGTACAGCTGAAAAATTAGCCCTGGCCAGCTTCAGAGCAGAGTTGTGAATGACTTTGTATGTTAGTATCATGACTTGAAGGTCAGGATAGGGGGGGCGAGCAAACCACCCCTGAATCATACCAGACCACATGCCCTCAATATAGGGGGTGGGTGATTTTGGGCAGGGGGGCTCTGCACCCCCCCACCCAAAAGCACCATGTTGATAGAGACAAGAGCCTCTGGCCATGGGTTGTCAGGATCTGCAGGCCAGGGCTTATCAGAATCTGGAAGCCACCTTTAACAAGGCAGTCCCCAGATCCTGCCCCCCTATGTAAATGGGTATCAGGTACATTGTACCCCTAACCATTCACCAAACAAATGTCAAAAAGTAAAAACCACAACAGCCCCCCGAATCTCTTTACCTAACCTACTGAAAGACATAAACCACTTTGGAGTACTGTCCAACCTCAAAATTAATTACACGAAGTCCCATGCGCTTAATGTAACGTTGTCCCCACAAGACGTCTCTCACTGCCAGGATTCTTTCCCCTTCCAGTGGAACGCTGAGGCCATTACCTACCTGGGTATCCAGATCACTAGGAAACTATCAGATCTACTTAGCAAAAATTTCCTTTCCTCCCTCACCAGCATTCAATCGGACATGAAAGAGTGGGCCACCCTAAACATATCCTGGTTTGGTCGCTCGGCGCTCGTTAAAATGGTTGTCCTACCCCGCCTTCTATACATGATGCAAATTATCCCAATCCACCTACCCCCCTCCTTTTTTGCGACTTACAAAAAGGCCTGCACAGCCTTCATATGGAAGAATACAGCCCCGCGCATTAAATACTCGCGCCTGACCTGTGCTAAAACGTCGGGTGGAATTGGTCTCCCTGATCTATACAAATATTATCTAGCCTGCCACCTAACCAGAGTAGTAGATTGGAAAACGCACAAACTAATTAAACCCTGAGTGGTGCTTGAAAATTCCTTCGCACAAATCCTGACGCATACACTACCTTGGTTGACACCCCGATACTGGCCCCTACCCATCAGACAGCACCCTCTCATCCTCCCCTCGCTACTGGCCTTCAGGAAAGCAATGTCTCTCTTCAACCTATCCTCACAACCAGGTCCACTGACCCCCGTGAGAGAGAACCCTGATTTCCCACCGGGAGAGTCCAAAACATTCCTTCAACTGGAATGGCCACACGAGGAGGTTCTGGCTTACCATTTCTTTCATAAAGGCCGTCGGCGTTCCTACGATGAGTTGATTTCCGATTCTCGTACGGGTGCCTTTCCCTTTTGGTCATATAGACAGCTGTCGCACTTCCTTAACTCCACAAACTCAAACGACACATGGAATAGGCGTCTCACGCCAGTTGAAAGACTCTGCACGAGCTCCAAGCCCCAAAGACACCTGATTTCATATATCTATGCCCTCCTGTAAGTTGACACTGACCCCTCCTTGACGCATTCTTTACATACTTCCTGGAAAACAGATTTACAACTGACTCTTACGGAAAATGACAGGGAATCCATCTATACATTTGCTCACAAAGGATCGATGAATGTAGCTATCCAAGAAAATGGATACAAAATCATAACAAAATGGTATAGGACCCCGGCTCGTTTACACACGTTTTCGCCCTCAGTCCCGAACACCTGTTGGAGATGTCAAAGTGCAATAGGCTCCATGATCCATATCTGGTGGGAATGCTCTTTATTCCAACCATTCTGGAAAGAAGTCCACTCCATAATTTCTTCGGTCACCACCTTTACCCTAGATTACACCCCAGCTCAATACCTCCTGCACCACACATCCCTTCCCCGAAACACCTATCAGAAATCGCTGGCCATGCACATGGTCAATGCGGCCAGACTCTGCATCCCCACCCACTGGCATTCAACAAACATCCCCACCATCAGAGAGTGGCTAATCAGGGTATCCAAAATTGAGGAGATGGAGGAGTTGATTTATATTGCCCAAGACCGTATCCAGAAGTTTACAACGACCTGGGCCTGCTGGTCACACTTCAGGACTTCAGATTTTTACAAGTCCCTCTTCCCTTGCTAGCAAGTGACTACCTGTCAGATAGATCCCCACGACCTGGACCCACCCCCCCATCCTCCCTTCCCCTCCCCCCCTTTTTTTTTATTTTATTTTTTCTTCTCTTTTCTCTTTCCTTTTCGTTCTCCCTTTCCCCCCCCCCCCTTTTTCACTCAGGGCCATAGGCCCCCTTGACGATATAACCGACCAACGCCTCCTCCAAACCCCACGTTTGGAACACAGGTGTCGGTTATCCATAACTTTTCCATAGGCTTATGGTATCTATCTGGTGTTATATTGAATATCGCATGGTTCTATTATACATGCTCATTGATGACATGATAATTTGCGTTACCTTGTTAAATACCATGTCATGTGTATATTGCCAGAAGAATTGTCATGTCATGTTTCTCCTACATATGCATTTCTGTACGCATCTATGTATGAATATCTTTTACCCAATAAAAACTTTTATTTGTGGAAAAAAAAAAAACCCCACAACAGACAGTTTTTTGGCAATTCCTTTAATTAAAAAGAAAAATGTCTCCCACAATATCCATCCATCTTCAATCACACCACCCGACGGATTCGAAAAATAGAAAAAATTAAAAAAAACTGGGGCCTGCTGTCTTTTCGCTTTGACAGCTCTTATATAGGTAAGGGTGGGGCCACCTACTGACGTAACCGGATGACCCGCCATCCCCTAACGCAGTGGTTCTCTCATCAAATGATGATTTGCCAGGGGTCACTGAATCCTGGGCTGATCCCAAAGCCTGCACCTCTCTCCCAGTCTATTTGCGGCCACCCAGCAGAGCTGTGCCTGGAGCCTGTGGCCACTCAGCCTCTTTGCAGGTACCCATCTAGTTTACGGCATGACTGGGGGGCAGAGACTAAATATCAGCTGACTGGAGAGGAATGTGAAGTGGGACAGGCTGGAGGAGCCTCTATCTCCTGATTTCAGCATAGGTGTCACTGCTATGAGACACAATGAGTAACACTACCTGTGATTAAAGTTGCCATTAAATATCCCCACTACAGTTCTCAGATCAGCAGGTGACCTCCACCAAGAGCACCTAAGTTGGCTGATCAGAACTCCCCCAGCACTGCCACTCATCTCATCATCCCCCTTCCACCAAGGAGTAAGATAATAAATGGAATGGAGAGGAAAAGAGGGGAGGAACAAAGAAAAAGGGAGAGAAAAAATAAGAAAGACGGCTAGAGAGAGGAATGGGGAAGAAAAACAAGAAATTAGGATAGAGAGAGATAAAAGGGAAATAAAAGAACAAAGTGAAAGAGTGGTACATCCTAAAATGTACCATAAGGAGTTTTAATATTGTACAAGTGGAAGGGACTCAGGGAGCGCTAAATGCCAGTGGGCTAGGGGCGCAAATTACTTGTCTTGCCTTAGGTGCTGACAACCCATGCTACAATTTTTTTTTTCTGTTAGGGGTCCCCAAAACTTGGGAATTTTTTTATGAAGGGTTCACGACACTAGAAAGGTTGAGAAGCACTGCTCTAACGTCATATGATGTCACATGACATCAGACAGAGGCAGGGTCACTCAGTTATGTCACCGAGTGGCCCCGCCCTTGCCTATATAACATCTGTCAAATCCAAGAGACAGCAGTGTGAGTGGGAGGCCTCCCATCGAGGCTGAGGTTTTAATTATTTTTCTATTTTCCAAATTCATCAGGCGGCATTATAGAACATGCCTCGACATTGTGGGACATTTTTTTTTTAAAAACTAAATTGTCAAAACTGTCTGTTTTGGTTTTTACTTTTTAAATATTTTTTGGGGTGAAAGGGTAGGGGCACAATGTACCTGTGACAGATCGTGCATACCCCAGGTGGGCACATCCGCCACACCTGTGTCTCTTGTCCTCCAAACGCAACCGCAGCCTGCAGATTCGCCATAACCAGCCCTTAACCCCTCAATCACGAGACAATCCACACAGGTGTTGAGGGTTAAACATGCAGAGCATAAACTTTTTATTAAATACAAGACATACACTTTTACACACAGTTAGGGACACTCCCCTTAGCTTTGTTATAGAGGGGAGGGGGTAGGGGACAAGAAACAACCAATGGGAACTGAACACGTGTACATTGACTACAGATAAACAAAGGGATTATGGTAAGCAGGCAGCCTCTCAATATACTTTCCAATGTGGAGAGATGTCTCCAGTCCAGACAATTGTCTATGTGACATTTACCAACACAATTAGACACAGCAACAAGAGGGGGGATGGGGGAGAAGGGATGTAGCATTACATTTTATTATCTCAATGCCAGCTTGTCCCCAGGTCTCCAGTCTCTTCTGGGCCACAATCTGTGGGTAAGAGGCCAGCCCACAGTCCCTTTCAAAACATACAGTGACAGTGGGTTCTGTCACAGTACCCCTACTCATTTACATAAGGGGGTTGGGACCTGGAAGTGCCCTTGTTAAAGGAGGCTTCCAGATTACGATAAGCCCCTCGCCCACAGACCCAACAACCAAAACCCAGGGTTGTCAGGAAGAGGCTTTTATTCCCACCGACATGAGGACAAGATGCTTTGGGGTAGAGGGCACAGAGCCCCCTGCCCCAAAGCACCCACCCCCCCATGTTGAGGGCATGTGGCCTGGTATGGTTCAGGAGGGGGCACTCACACGTCTCCCCTCCTATCCTGGCCTCCAGGCAGCATGCTCGGATAAGGGCCTGGTATAGATTTTGGGGGGACCCCATGCTGTTTTTTTTTAATTTAGTGTGGAGTTCCCCTTAAAATCTATACCAGATCCAAAGGGCCTGGTATGGATTTTGAGGGGGACCTCGTGCCATGTTCTTTCTTAATTCTGTCATTGGGTTTCCCTTAACCACTTCAATACACTGTATTATATACTCTGCACTGCACTATATACCCTGCACGGTATTATATGTATTACCCTGACTGCCCTAGATATTCTCCACTGTATTATTATATATACTACACTGAGTGCACTATATACTCTGAAATGTATTATATATACTACACTGATGGCACTATACACTCTCCACTGTATTATTTATACTACACTGACTGCACTATATAATCTGAACTGTTTTATATATACTACACAGACTTCACTATATACACTGAACTGTATTATAGATGTAGCGCTGGGCCTGTGGGGTTGCTACATGTTAAAGCATCCACACATTTCACCCTGCTCCCAGACATCCATTAGACACACTTCTCAGTCAATGAATAGTCTATTGCTTGTTTTTGTTGTTTTTAGTGAGTAGTGAGTAGGAACTACTAACTCACAGTATAGCGTTTCCAGTCTGGATCTCTTCATGGCTCACACAGTATGCTGACCTCTTTATTTTTCTATAAATTATCTCTGTTCTTGACCTGCGAAAATATGGCCTAGTAAATCTGCTTGAATAATGTGCAATGTAATCCTAATTTATTCATTTTAACATAGCTATTGGAGGTCCTGTTCAAAATGGAATTTGCTACAAATTGTTAAATATTGAGAACATGGGCACAAACAAAAATGGGGGGAATTTGTCTGTGCAAATATTGCACTATAATGTTGATTTCCAGGTGTGCCTAGTACAAATAAATACATAAATAAATAAATAAGGGGCATGTGGGCACAAAAAACACTCAGGGAAACTTTTCTGGAAATATATTAATTAATAATGAATTTCTAATATATTTCTTCATGCAAAATGTGTTCAAAATGAGGCCTAGTAAAGAGTTTAAACAGAATGCACATATGCATATTGTGAGATTCTTGTTCAATATGGAGCCTAGTCAAAGTATTTAACAACTGTTTGTGTACCTAGTAGGATATTTTAGGTAATTGCTTCAGAAACAATTAAGATATTCATACAGTATAATTATTATTTTTTAAATAAAAGTGTCAGGACCTGGATCACCTGCTGGTGACACTGTGCTTCCCAGAACAGAAGGTTGTAGTTTGCGTGTCCACCAGCAGGCAGCAGACCCCAGTAATAAGTTTCCAGTTGATGCTGGCTGCTGGGAGAGTAGTTAAGTCCTCCCTAATGCCTCTTGCTTCAGTGTTTTGGTTGCTGCCATTATCCTCCTGATCTTGCTCATGCCCTGTGTGTTGTACCCTGAGTGTAGCCGCGCAGATCTGGCATTCTCTGTTGCTGATTCCTGACACCGACCCAGCTATTACATGCATAGTCCTTTTCCCTCATGCAAATCGCTGTTACTTTTACCATGGTGCTGTTGGCAGGGGATGAATTCGGAAGAACTTCTTGAATTTTTTTCCTATTCAGTTGCTCAGGTAAAGCCTTGGAGCGAGGAGATTTCAACCAAACACATGCCTGAAGGTTTATATCCTTTTTTCATTATTTTTATTATTAATATTATTATATATGTTTTTTATATTTTAATATATGTTATATTTTAAATATTTCTGGAAAAAATTGAGAATACAGGGATGGGATAGTGGTTTTGGTTTTGGTACACTTTTATTTGACTCTTTTTTACACTTTTAAGAAAATGCAGTGTTCTACTGCTAAAAAAGAAGCACACAAACGAATGTGCTGTTGGTTAGTTTGTACAATGTGGAGAGCATATTTTTTTTTTTGGAGGTAACATTTCTTGCAGTTTTTAAATCTGTTTTAGCCATCTATTCTACTTAAATTGGTTGTGTATTTTGCAGGCTGTTTAGAGAAATCGGGTGTCACTTCCTGTTTAATTTTTTTTATTTGCTTTCTATTCACTGCCTGACAAGGCTTAGAAAAGCAATATGAGAAGATTTTCTTAGACCGCGTACACACAAGGAGACATGTCCGCTGAAACTGGTCCGCAGGCCAGTTTCCGCGGACATGTTCGATCGTGTGTACGGCCTAGCGGACAGGTTTCCAGCGGACAAAAGTTTCTAAGCATGCTTAGAAACTTGTCCGCTGGAAACCTGTCCATCAGACATGTCCGATGGTTAGTACGCCCAACCATCGGACAGAAATCCCGCGCATGCGTCGAACTGATTCGACGCATGCGTGGAAGCATAGAACTTCCTTGTTTGAGCACGTCGGTGTCGTCTACGTCACCGCGCTCTCTGTCCGCGGGGATTTTGGTCAGATGGTGTGTACACACATCAGACCAAAATATTCCAGGAGATATGTCCAATGAAAACGGTCCGCGGACCGATTTCATCGGACATGTCTCCTCGTGTGTACAGGTCCTACTTATAACTGAACCCCCTACATAATCAGGGTTACAAACTATAGGACCTCCAACCACAGGCAAAAATTTAGTTTAAGTACCATTCTCCAGAGGAAGTAAGCACAAAGATGATCAAATGTGAAAACATAAAACCAAAACAGATTGCATAAACACAAGAATTTAAAACTTGAAAACATGATATAGAAAATAACAGATATGTTCCTGGTAAATGTATTCATTTTTATTTACCTTAGATTGTTCCTCATTTTCATGTAAAATATTTATGTCTAGCTCCATAATTTTGAATCTGCAGTGCAATCATGTAGTAAATTATTTTTATGCATTCTGTTACCCCATTCTATCCTTATGTGCGAAATTTGTATTTTTCTGCAGGGAAAATGAACCTGTAATACAACTTTAATGGAGAGAATATGTAATCAGTTTTTAAAATCTGAACTACCTAAGTTAATTTTGACTATACATTCCAGAAGCAACAACTTTACTCAGCAGAACTTCATGTGGCTTATGCTGGCTGAAATGAATTTATGGATAAAAAAAATTACTAAAATTTGATTTTGCAAACCTTTTCTCACAACTTTCCAAATGATATCACAGGGTTATAGGTCTTTAAAGCCATAATGTATCCTGTGGTTTAAACTTGTAAAGCAAACATAACAATTCTAAGAGATGTATAACATATTATCAATATTTTCATATTAAAGGCAATTTTTCAACTATAAGTACTAACATGAAATTAGCAGATATGGGATTTCCATTTAAACTGGATCTATAGTCAAAGGTCAATTTAAAGCCGTAAGTTATAAAATCAGTCCCCCCCCTCACCACTTTATACAATCTAAAATAAGCATTGACTTTAGTTATACTTTAAAGCAGGGGCCCTCAAACTTTTTAAACAGGGGCCATTTCACTGTCCCTCAGACTGCTGGGGGGCTGATTTAATGAAGCCTGATCAATGCCCATCAGCGCAGCCTCACCAGTGCCCATCAATGTAGCCTCACCAGTGCCCATCAATGTAGCCTCACCAGTGCCCATCAATGCAGCCTCACCAGTGCCCAATAATGCAGCCTCATCAGTGCCCATCAGTGCAGCCTCATCAGTGCCCATCAATGCAGCCTGATCAGTGCCCATCAGCACAGCCTCATCAGTGCACAGGGATCAGAGGTAAGAACACCACCAGATCACATAGAACTTCTGGTAATGGTAGCCTGTGAGGGTCAGTGTTAACAACTCTCGGGGACTTAGCACTGTCAATAGGCACATGGAAGACAGCTGCAAGGAGGACTAAGACTCTATGTCTCAGTGAGTTAGGCAGTTAGTAAGTGAATGTAGGTTTAAAATTAGAGAACAGTATCACAATGTAATCATTGACAATGAGATTGGGAACTGTGTTTATTGGGGCATTATTAACAGTAACTGTTATTTCTTAGAGAGGACTAGGTTAAGGACATTAGAGAACATAAAAGTAGAGACAAAAGGGGGGCATGGCTGGCCATGGAGCAAAATGGCTGCCTGATACCTCAGCTCTGCTTAGCTTTGCGGACAGATCACAACCTACAGCACTCAATTCTCCCCTCTCTACTATACCAAAAGAGAGGCGACACAAGCGCCCCCCCCCCCCCAGATGGCATGTCCAGAAGGAAAAACACCAACTTGCACAAGCCGCGCCGCCTCAATGACTATTTTCACAAGCTGGTCATGCAGCACTGTAAAGTAGGCGCCGGAGCGGTGCCCTGCGCCTCCTCCCCAGACACCAGTGAGTCACAGGAACAGGCTGTCACATTAGAGCATATAAATAAAAAAACAACTATATTTTGTGTTAAAAAAGCTCCACAATAGAAGGAATTGAATAGAGATGCTTTGAAATTTGACAAAAAAAAAAAGCGGAAACAACAGCATCAAAGAATGTCTCCTAATTGTAGCAACTGAAAAATACAAGACACAGGACAAAACATACAACAATGGGACACAATAAACACTTGTCCAGACGCCAAAAATCTATATATGGATGGACTTGTCACGACAATTGTCATATGTGCATGTCACTCTAAATAGTATAATAAGACATGGACATCCATATAGGAAGACCCGAGCCCTTGATGACAGAGGGAAAAATTGAGGGAGGGTAAAGAAAAGGGAGAAAAAAAAAAGAAAAGGAGCAGACTAATGGGCCTCAAGGAAAACCCATATATAAATTCAGGGGATCCCCTAGCAAAGTCAATATTCTGATGATGGGGAAGGTGTTATGAACCACATCAATATAGCACCACAGGTTAATCAATTATTGAGGCACAGGAGGAAATATGTCCATGTTTGTTCTTGGTATAAAGAGTTCCAATGTTGCGGACAGCACAGTTGGATCTTAAAACAAACCGTAATACTGCTGGTTGTTATAGATACAACAGATGAATGCTTCTTGGTGTATTGCCACAAATTATGGTGACATGGATGTGTGTCTAATATATGGATCTATGATGGTACATGGAAAATATAGGGTATTGATTAAAAGATAGCTCCTATAATGTCATGGGCAGTTGATAACTGATCATACGATACCCTCCATTAAACAAGCCTAAGTTCTCTCCCACAGAAGCCATGTATGAGTTAACTGTCTTTAAAGATGTTACCCCTTTTCTTTGACAAGTGTACTACCATTTGCTATACAGATGTGAGAGTGGAGCACCAGCTAATAGTACCATGTTTGGTGATAACAATGCAAAAGCCCTTGAGATTCTAAATTCTCTATTGGAAGAGAATGAAAAATGTACCGACACAGAAATTGTCACTAAAAGAAAGTCTAAATTGATCATAAAATCTAAAAGAATGCCCTGCCTTGGTAAGAATACATATCTTAGTCTATTCCAGGAAAGGATCAAGAATGATCTAAACCGGATGGACTGGTCAAAAAACTATGCAGATAATCTCTCTAAAAATGATAGATCAGCACTAAAGGAGTTGCAGGAGGCAAAGGGAGTGGTGATCACAAGAAGAGATAAAGGTGGCAACGTAGTTCTACTGAGTGAAGATATGTATGAAGGGGAGGTTAAGTGCCTGCTGGAGGACAGAGATACATACAAATTACTTGAGGATAATCCCTTCCCCTTATTGGTCGAAACACTGAATGAGAAATTAAAGTTGGCGCTAGAATTGGGCCTACTTACTATATAATACAAAAAATAGTACACAAAAAAAAACTCTGGGCCGACCCATTGTGTCTGCTATCAAGGGCCCTATGAACAAGATTGGGAGAAAACTTGATGGCTTACTGAAGGTTATGGTCCATTAATTAAAATCATATGTCCTGGATACAAGAGATGTTCTGGCAAAAACAAAGGATCTATGTATCCCAGACAAGGTGTGGCTCGTAGGGGTGGATGTAGAAACGCTCTACACCTCAATACCACACTGTTGTGGTTTGAGAGCGGTGGAGGAATTTTTTACCCAGGATGCTCCCATCAAAACTAGTTAATTTTGGAACTCTTAAATTGCTCTTTGGAAAATACTTGTTTCCCATTTCTGTCTAAATTTTATAGACAGATTAGGGGAACCTCTATGGGGCAGCTTGGGCTCCTGCCTATGCCTGTTAACATCTCGGGCTGTGGGGAGAGGAAAAAGTTTTTATGTTGCAGATGTATCTTGTCCATGTGCATTCATGGTTATGTTACATCAATGACATCCCTTTGGTTTGGAGTGGTACCCTCCCGACCTGAACACGTTCATGACACAACTGAATTTTAATGATTTTAACATTCATCTGACCTATACTTTTGACCAGACCAGAATTTCATTTTTAGATCTATGGATTTCAGTCTCTGACCACATTATCTCCACTTGTACCTTTAGGAAGGACACCTCTGCCAATACCCTCCTAAAGGCCGATAGCCACCACCCTGGTTGACCAAAGAACAGCATACCAATTGGGCAATTTTTGTGCATTAAACAAAATTGCGCCGAACCCCCTGACTATAGAAGAGTGAGTAAAGATCTCTATAAAAGATTTAGAGAATGTGGATATGCCCATAATCAATTGAAGAGAGCAAAAACCAAAGTAGCTATGCGTAACCGAGAGGATCTTTTGGTGATCCCAACTGAGGACACCAAGCTACATAAACCTAAATAGGAAACTCAGGGCCCCACCAGAATAATTACCCAGTTTGGTGTACAGTGGGATGCTGTACATGATATTCTTCAGAAACATTGGGGAATATTAACCAAAATGGTAGCTAGAAAAGCAAAAAATCTATGCGATTTTCTGATTAAATCAGAATACAACAAGGATGGGGATACTTCTTGGTTGTCAGACTATCCTAGAAGCAGGGGCATGTTCTCATGTGGATACTGTCAAATATGTCCTTATGTGGACAGATATGATCAATTTCGTGATACATTCAGTGAGAGGGAATTCCAGATAAGAGACCGGGTTATTTGTTCCTCGTCTAGAGTGGTCTACATGATAACATGCCCCTGCAAAAAAAATGTACATAGGGAAGACCAAACATCCCTTAAGAATTCGAATAGGGGAGCACAAAATCAAAGCTAAGGACCCTGAAAAAACACTAGCTAAGCACTTTGCCCAAAACCATGATGGCAAGTTGACTGTGAAAAGAATCTATGCATTAATGGAAGAAAGCTCCCACCCATTTAAAATTGCTTGTGTTGGTAGGTCTAAACACAAACTAAATTTCGAGGCCTTCCTTGAGACATAACATGTATTTGATGTAAGATACTGGTGATTATATAAAAGGATGTTTATTAGCTCAGAAAGAGGCTAAATGTAGCATTATATATAGATAACAATGTATAAAAATAAGTTTAATGGCAAAATATCACATTCCATGGTACATACGATAAAATCATTACATATAATATAATTCATTGCATATTCGTTAAATATTCCATATCAATGTACAATGTTGATCTCCGACGTGTTTCGACCAATGGGGTCTCTTCAGGGGGATGATTGTCTCTACAAAATATATCACAGAAGTATAAATAAGTAAAAAAGTAAAAAAGCATATCGGGGGGGGCGTGGTCTAGCCGTGACCAGGAATGGAGGCTTAATTTGTGAGCTCCTGCCGCTGCGAACTACAATCCCTAAATTACGGAGCCGGTAAGGAGATTTTACTACCAGGACCTGACTGGATCGTCTCCTGCTCTTATCGGGCACAATTCGATACCATTCCTTAGACTTTCCGGCGAAAATTGGATTCGCTCTGACATTTTAAGGCTGACCTACCCAGATAGACAATGGCGGATTTAAGTATGGAACCGCAACATACTGTCATTGTACCACAGGCTTCTGGGAACACAATACCCCCTCCCGCTGTCCGGAACTATGAATACACTAATGACCCGCTTCAGAGCCCTAGCCTGAACGATCTCCGTTCTGTGGCGGCAGACATTAAGGTGACTTTGTCACCCACCATAGCTGACCTTAAGATAGACATACGCGCAGTACCGCGTGCGTCACTGATATTAAAAAAACAGCTGCGCAACAGAACGCGGCGCTGCGCCATGTAAACAGGAAGGTTGACACAAACACCATGCTCCTGAGGGATTTGCAACGCCAGACAGAAAATTTGGAAAATAGAAGCAGGAGACACAATCTTAGGGTTCATGGACTACCCGAATCAATAGATCATGACCAGCTTTCCCCTGCAATATTGGGCATTTTCAATGATCTGTTGGGACATCCGCCCCTGACTACAATTGGATTGGAACGTATGCATAGGGCCTTGAGACCCAGGGGTAATCCTACGACCCCCCTAGGGATGTAATATGCCACATAAACGATTTTATGCTTAAGGAAAAGATCATAAGGAATGCTAAACTTCGTTCCAATATTAGATTTGAGGGATTTACGATAATGATTTTCCAAGACCTGTCAAAAATTACTCTTCAAAACAGGCGTGACTTGAAACCCTTACTTGACACCTTAAGAAGTAACAACATTATTTATAAATGGAAATTTCCATTTGGGTTACAAGCAACCAATCGGGGACACACTGCCATATTGAGAGTTCCTGAAGATCTGCACTCCTTCTGTAAAACTATGGACATACCGTATATGGAACTGCCTAACTGGTATGCAGAATTTCGCTCTAGAATTGCCACTAAAGACTCTGCTAAAGATGATGCCATGGAAACGGCCCCCTCCAGAACCAGGAGGCGTCGCTCTCAATCCGGAGATGAACTTCCACAACCTTCTAATATGCTAGGCCCCAATCTCCTAGCAACAGGATCACCACGCTCCAGGAAACCCAGGAGGGAAAAATGAGTTTATTTTGCCACATAAGTTATCCACTTAAGGACCCCCGCACGCACATATACGGCCACAACATGGCTCGTACAGGCACAAGGGCGTAAATTTACGTCCCCTCCTGAGTGCGGTTCGGGGGTCCCATCGGGACCCCCTCCGCGGCGTGCGGGGGTCTCCCTACCTCTGGGAGCGATCCGGGATCTGCGGGCGGATGTCCGTGTTTTCCGCCCCCCCCGCGATCGCTCCCAGCCAATGGGAGCGCGCTCCCAGCCTGTCACTTCCTCCTCCTGTGTTTACACAGGAAGGAGGAAATGATGTATTCTCTCATCGCAGCGCTGTTTCCCAGCGCTGCTGATGAGAGAAGACATGCCAAGTAAGTGTGCACCAACACAACACTGAGACACACTCACATAGGCATATTAACCCCTTGTGATCGCCCCCCCCACCCCCCTGTCACAGTGTTACTGAATGCAGTGATTTAATCACTGCATTTAGTGTCAGTGTGACAGGCACTGTAAAAAACAGTTAGTGTTAGGTTCAGGATAGCCCCCTCACCCCCCCTAATAAAGTTTTAACCCCCTGATCACCGCCCTAGTTAACCCTTTCACTCCCTATTGCCAGCGTCACTAAGCGATCATTTTTCTGATCGCTGTATTAGTGTCGCTGTTCCCGCTAGGTAGCTATTTTTTTTTATTGCGATTTTTTTTTTTTTACTAAAGACATGTGGCTAAATAAATTTTGGCCTAAATGTTTGACTAAAATTTAGTTTATTTGATTTTTTTTTAACAAAAAGTAAAAAATAGTGTTTTTTTTTCAAAAATGTCGCTCTATTTTTGTATATAGCGCAAAAAATAAAAATCGCAGAGGTGATCAAATACCACCAAAGAAAGCTCTATTTGTGGGAAGAAAAGGACGCAAATTTTGTTTGGGAGCCACGTCGCACGACCGCGCAATTGTCTGTTAAAGCGACGCAGTGCCGAATCGCAAAAACACCTTGGGTCATTTACCAGCGTATTGGTCCGGGTCTTAAGTGGTTAAACTGTGTTGCCACATGTCATTTTCTTTCACACTTATTCTCTACACACTGAGTATTATCTTTAGATTATACCTCAGCTCCACGGTTTGTTGTTTATCTAAAATGCCTCATATTGCCATTCTACCCTTGTTTTCTTTTCTCTCTTCTCTATACATATATGTGGCTTACAATTTCTCATTTGAGTTGGAGCAATCCTCCTCTTTGATCTTATAAGGTTCACGTTTATTATTTGCAAAAATGTTATGGTGTGTACACTTATGTGTTTATATTTTCTAGTAGGCCGGCTATGCAACAAGGTAAATAATTAGCATACCCACCTCAGTTGGGTCTTTCTCTGCTACTTTGTTTATTGTAAAAACTTTGCATCGCTGCAGCCTATTTACAAAGTCTAGGTAATGCCCTTAGGTCTTGACTATAATACATGCTTGTCACTTGACACATCTCACTTGTTTATATGTATATGTCAGGATATATAATATTTTGGCTCCTCAATATTAGGAGTAGTAGAATTTTAATTGTATTGATTTACCTTATACTTTGCTACTACTCTCCTTTTCAGTTCGTTTGCGGTAGATGGCTGTTCGATTTTGCCTTCAGTACTTTGGTTTGGTTCACTCCAACCCCACACGAGGCTATTTGGTACCGTATATACTTCCTAAGTGGATTTATTGTTACAAAAGTTTTCCCTTTTTTACTTTACTAGAACACCGGTACCATATTTTGAGTTTTTCATACTCTCAAGCTAGTTTTTTCCCTTCTCCCTTTTTTCCTACTTCTCCCCTCACTGTGACATTTCCCCCCCCCCCCTCGCCTCTATTGTGACTATGGCACTCCCGAACGACACTAATGTAAACCCACAAAATGTGGTTAAACTTTATTCTCTCAATTAATGATCGAAATTAATGATGATTTTAAAAAGATCAAATGCAGATATAGTGTTTTTGCAAGAGACCCACTTCAAAACAAATAAATGCCCGACATTTACTGACAAAAAATTTCCCCTTATTTTCCACGCGACAAACCCAGTATCTAAAACCAGAGGAGTTTCTATACTTATTTCTAAACGGTGCCCTTTTCAATTGATCGATTCTAAATTGGATGACGATGGCAGATATATTTTTATTAAGGGTTCCTTATTTAATAAGCCAATAACTCTGGCAAATATTTACGCTCCTAATAGATTACATGCCCAGTTCTTTGATAATACAATCCAAGCTTTGAAATCTTTTGTAGTTGGTTCACTAATAATGGGGGGTGACTTCAACTTGGCCCTCAATCCTGTCTTGGATACCTCCTCTGCCTCCTCCAAAACTTCATTTAAGACCCTTAGTGCAATCAAAAAATCTTTGTTAGATCTATCCATACACGACACCTGGCGCATATTAAATCCTTCCTCAAAAGAAATGGCTGGCTCTCACAGACACTGGGTTGCTAACGGCAATGGCCGATTGCTCTTGTCCCTGAGCCTGCCGCTGTACAGCCTCCTGCAAGGCAGCCACCTGTGTTTGAGTGGACTCCTGCTGGGCTGTAAACTGGGCGGCTAGCAGCCGTGTGTTTTCCTGCTGCACAGCTATAGCCTGTGCCAGGGCCTGCTGCTGCTGAGCCATCGCTTCCTCATGGCGACGGTTGCCATCTGCTGACGCTTGCTGCTGGGTCACGGTGGCTTGCTGCTGGGTCACGGTGGCTTGTGCCAAAACCTTAATGACTTCTTCCATGTCTTTGCCTGCTGTTTGTAATGTCTGGGCTGACTTCACCTAAGTACACCGTCTATTTAAGGCCCCATACACACGAGCAGACAGATTTGTTCAAATCGGTCGGGCCGACCGATTTGAACAAATCTGTCTGCTGGGGACATATTGGTTTGATCGTGTACACACGATCAAATCAAAATCCCCGCCACCAGACGGCGCGGTGACGTGGCGGTGACGTTGACGCCACCACGTCACCGCACCAGGAAGTAAAACACTTCCGCGAATGCGTCGAAACCATTTGGCGCGTGTGCGAGAAGACATGTCTGCTGGTTAGCGTACTAACCAGCAGACATGTCGGGCGGACGGGTTCGCAGCCGACAGATTGGTAAGCATGCTTTCCAATCTGTCGGGTGGCCAAATCCGTCTGTTTGCCCGTACACACGATCGAATCTGTCTGCTGAAACGGTCTAGCAGACCGTTTCCAGCAGACAGATTTGATCGTGTGTACGAGGCCTTAATGTCAGTTTTTTAAACGGTTTTTGCGCCTGCAAATGCACTTTGCCCGCATTCGACACCAGTTGTGAACTTTGGGGGTTCTTTAGCTCCGCGAGACCAATGCGTAAACCGTGTCAGTAAAGCAAAGGGTCTTTATTGACGATCAAAACAAAACAAAATAATGCTTTCTTCAGCACCAGAAAAACGTCACAACAAAAGTCCTGTTTGTTTCCAGCATAAATTAGAAAAGTCTTTCTTCAGCACAGCAAAACAAACAAAAGAAGGCACATACGTTTTAGTAAGAAGTCCTCCAGTCCTTCCCTGCAGACACAGCTTCACTTCCAAACTACTCCACCCTCTGTCAGTACTTCCTTTCCTTTTAACTCACTTCCAGGAAGTGGTTAACTCCTTGTGTGCCTGAAGCCAGGGGTCAGAAGGGGAGGCTCTCTTCCCTCCCAATTGTCGCTTCAGAGCCTCCGAAATTCCGGACCCCCAAATAACATTAAGAGAAAAAAACAGAGAGGACTGTAAGCTAGTCTTCTCTGGATCTATTTTAACTTTCCGGAATCTCTCACCCCCTCTGGGTGACCTCCTGAAGCAGTGTTTAAAGGGACCAGATTCCAAAAATTGGCGCTAGGTAGCGTCCCTCCAGGACCCAACCCTGGCGTCCTGTACAACACATTATTCGTATGCACACAATTCGATCTCACAAATTGACTATGTGTTCTTAACCATAGGAACTATAGGAATGGTGTCTGAGTTCTTGGCATCTAAGATCATAGTGATCACGTGGTCTGATTATAATGCAGTTTTTACTGTCATTGCCTCTATGATTTCCAAAGCTCATGATCCCACATGGTATCTCAAACCTGCTCTTAAGGAATACCTAATACATAACTCCACCCCTGCCATATCCCCACTTACCCTATGGGAGGCGCATAAACCAGTTCCTTGTGGGATTTGTTTAAGACAAGCTGCACTGTTTAAAAAGAGAGAGCAAATTACTGTGCAGTAAATTAGAAGCAGATTTTAACGTTAGTTATATGGCAATTTAAAATACCCCCTTTCGAAAATTAAAGCTTAAATTGGACAAGGCCAAACTAGAGTTTGATTTATTTCTTACAGAAACAGTTGACAAAACACTTAAAATATCACACCATAACTATTACATTAAGGCTAATAAACCTGAAACCTTTTGGCCTGTACACTTAAATCTTATGCCGCGTGCACACGGCAGAGAAACTCGACGGGTGGAACACATCGTTCCGCCCGTCGAGGTTCTCTGCCGGCCGTCAGATTTGGCGACCCACCCATCGGGAAAGGCAACCAGCCATTCATCCCGACGGGCAGTCGAGCAAATGGAGAACCTGTTTTCTATTTGCTTGATGGGTTTCCCGACGGGCGGGGCTCGCCGAGAGCGTACACACGGCCGAGGTTCTCGGCAGAATGCGGCTCCCAGCGAGGTTCTCGCTGGTTTCTGCCGAGAACCTCAGTCGTGTGTACGGGGCTTTACCAAAAACGCCTGAAAATTTCCAGAGATATATATTCTAATGGCCCTGTGAAAATACTACAAAAGTTTAGATCAAACTTAGCGGCATTATATTCACCCAAAAAGGAGCTGGATATATGTAAGACGATGATTTTTTTCTCCCATATCTCTCTCCCCTCATTATCACCAATACAAGCAGACCTGCCAGAAAATAAGATCTCAGCTAATAAAGTGCTCAATGCTATAAAAAACATTCAAACTTAATAAGGGACCTGGACCTGATGTGTTCTCTGCTCTATATTTTCTTTCTTTAGCAGAAACTTTATCTCATGTTTTAGCCAAATCCTTTAATTCCCTCCTCAAAGGTAATGCCTCGTACACACGCTCAGTTTACTCGGCAAGAACCAGCATGAAAACTGCTGGCAGAGCTTTCTTGCCGAGTACAACAAGCATGTGTACGATTCTCAACAAGAAAACTGTCCAGAATCTAGATGAGAAAAGTAGAGAACATGTTCTCTATTTTCTCTTGGGAGATTCTCTGCAGTTTTCCTCCTGAGAAACCCTTGGTCATGGTAGAAACCCGCGCATGCTCGAAATGACTTAGACGCATGTGCGGTAGCTTCTACGGCATAGGTAGGGTGAAGCAAGATGGCGGCGACGGCATCGAATGTGACGAGTGCATGCTCGTCGTACGTGATGACGTCACCACGTTCTTGCCTTTCAAGAGAATGGCGGTTATTTTGAAAGGTCTGTCAGTACACTCGGGCAGAAAGAGATTCTTGCTAAGAATCTCGTCGGGAAAAACTTGCCCATGTGTACGAGGCTTTAGTCTTTAAGACAGGAAACACTGGCAGCAATTACTTGCGTGCCTCTCAAACCCCACACTGATGATACAATTTGATGAATTATCATCATATTTCTCTGTTGCTAAGGTTCATGCCACTATATTTTATAGATTTATAGGAAATCTTATACACTGTGACCAAATGGGTTTTATGCCTGTTCGGCAAGCCAGCGATAATATTCGTTGGGCGGTCCTTTTATCTCACTTTGCTACATGTCGCATTCCATCATGTTTTCTCTCCTTGGACATTAAAAAAACATTTGATTCTCTATCACGGTCTTATACGCATTTTACTTTGCAGAAATTAGGCTTTGGCCCTCATTTCCTACAATGGATCGCTGCATTATACAATCAACCTAAGGCATTTATTAAATATGCAGGCTATAAATCAGGCACAAGACAAGGGTGCCCTCTTTCTCCTCCTCTATTTGCCCTGCTTATTGAACCATTTTCCTAGGGAATTAGAACTGATCCTTCCATTACAGGCATAGAGCTAGGTGGATATCATCATAAGTTTTGTTTGCCTGCAGATGATATTCTTCCATTCTTATCCGCCCCACAAATCTCTATCCCTAATCTTATGAACATCCCTAACGGGTTTTCAGTTATTTAAGGTTTTAAAGTTAATATTCAGAAATCAACAGCTTTCATTAATTGATAAGTAAATGTGTTCTGTTAAGGAGGCATTGCCTTTTAAATGGGCTACACACAGTCTGCCTTACTTAGGTATCCAGCTCACCGCAGCTCACAATCATCTATTTTCTGCCAATTATCCAACCTTATTGAAACAAATCACAAGTTTATTTTTAAAATGGTCATCTATTCCACTTTCCTGGTTTAGGAACATTAATTTATTTAAATGACCATTCTTCTGAATTTTTTATTTTTATTTAGAGTTCTCCCTATACACATCCCGGCTTATTGTTTAAGAATTATATAGCAGAGTATGATACAATTCACTTGGGGACAAATTAAATCAAGATTGACTAAAGAAACCTTATATCTTGCCAAATTGCGGGGTGGCTTGGGTTTTCCTAATTTCATGACATATTATAAGGCTGCTCAAGTGGCACAACTGTCAAAATATCAAGCTACTACTGAAACCACCTCTCTGGGTTGCAATAGAAGCAGTGGACTGTGACCCTTTCCCAATATCAAATATATTATGGTTACGTCCAATGGATCGTAAGAACCCTCTGAATACGATCACTAAACATTCTTTATCATTATTGGATAAACACAGAACTATGTACGATTTTCAATCTTTAGATATCCCACTTCTTTCATTCCACAAAAATTTGTCCAGCATTGAATTTCCCCATGATCTTTCGAGCCTGGTGAAAGGCTGGTATGTCATGCTCACACAATTTGGTTTCAGATTAATCAATATTACCTTTTCCAGATGTATGTAAATTAATTTATGTGGGCTTCCCCAATCTGAATTATTTAGATATTTACAAATTAAAAATGTATACACTCCCTCTCTAAATGCAAAGATTGCTATGACAAAACTGTAAATTTAAAAAAAAATAAGGTTGAAAGATCCACATTGTAGGGGAAGGATTCCATCACTCTATTCTCAATTGCTTACTAAACCTAATGCATCCCCACCCTCTTATGTGGGCAAATGGGAAAATTATCTATGTCATACTATTGATACAGCAGAATGGTCTGAGATATTGTCCATAACAAAATCTTTCTCTCCAAATGTAATAGCAGTTGAGACTGCATACAAAGTACTCACATGATGGTACATAGTTAAAGCTAGAATCTCTAAATATGTTCCGGATCATTTGGCTTCTTGTTTTTGCAGCTGTTCAGAGCTGGGTTCACATTTACACATATGGTGGAAATGTCCAGTGGTACAAAAATTTTGGAAATCTATTTTCATGCTTGCCTCAGCAATTACATCTGACCTAGCATTGCCCCTTCTAAACTTAAGACTGGAATTTATACAGCAAAAACTGTTTAAATTATTAATACAGTTCGAAACAGCTGCTAAACAGACTATAGCTAAAGCTTGGAAAACACCTACTCTGAATTTAGCCGATACCAAACTTAGAATGATCCAAACTCTGTTACATGCAAAGATGGAAGCTTTAGATAAAAACAGTCTAAAAAAATGTAGTAATCTATGAAAACCATGGATTAAACATTGATTGCCAACAGACTACGAAGACCGAGTACTTTTATCATGGTAGATGGGGATTTAATGTGTAGATATATCATTAACCTCTGAGAGTAGCCTACCTTAGGGGACCACCAATCCCTCCCTCTTCCTACTTGCTTTCTTTCCCCTACTTGTTGTTAACCCCTTCCCATCCTTATTTTTCATATTATCTTTTAAATTCAGGCAAACTCTACTATAGTTTGTTGACATACCAAAATATTATGCTGATATTAGGCTCCAAATCAGCAGTAGATTAACCATAATGTTCCACTATTGAAAAGAGCACCAAATATACTAGCAACTCTGCATACATTTATATTTATAAGGTAGATTCTTGTTTAGATAGATAACTATTAATTTACTGCATTGATTTGTCTTAATTTTGCGACTAGAGATATACTTAACTGTAATAAGATTATCTTACTGTTATGATGTAACAATTTTCTCTTAACTCATTACATTCAATGTTTTCTGATAATCTTTAATAAAATACTTGAAAAAGGAAAAAAAAGTTGCCATTATTGATTTCCTTTTACATTACCTTCCCTCCCTATCTCAGGAAAGCAGAGTGCTGTAACTGGTCACTGAATGATGGTCCTGTTCCTGCCATCTATACCTTTTTTACCTTTGCCTTTGTCTATGCTCCTCTCACTGATATAGGAAGTATAAACTGATCATATCATTTAATAAGCAATCAGTGTTTGCTACCTCTGGCAACCTTACATTAGTGTCATGACACTAAAGCTTTAGAAATCGTATAGGAAGAGTAACTGCTAAATGTACGGGACGTATTTATTTAGGCTCTGTCAACTTGCTCATTACATAAAAATGTGGGCATCTAGAAAAAGCCTCCTCTCTTGGTTGAAAATTACTTTAAACCTCCTGTACTATTAACAAGGAATAAAACAATAATTTCAAAATTATACCCTGTAAGGGAATCCTCTACTACAAAAAAATTAACCCTAGTACACATAGGAATCAAAAAGGGGCATTTGGCTCACATTTTTTTATGTTTACAAATCATTTCCTTTAAAGTTGAAATATGTAAAATGTATACAAAGTCAATTGGAGAAATACACAGGACAACTTACTATAAAAACAATTAAAATAAATGTGTTCTGTAGCTTTGTTAAACATGGCTAGCACTTTCTCTCTTAATGATAAAACTACAATGTACTCTTATTGGTGAACTAAAGGCCGAGCCTCTGTATGGTGGGAGCATTTAACCGTAGTACAGGCTTTGACAGTGATGCCACTCAGCTGGGACTTGTGTAGTGCAAGTGGTACCCCCAGCTGAGCTTAACCTTGTTACTACGCATTAAGCTCTGAATAAGGAGATGCTTGCAACATCGCCTTATAATGGTCATCTGTTGCCACACTGGTCAGTCATCAGAGTTTGATGTCATGCAGCTTTGTCCTTTGTGAGGATTATATTGGCTATTCGGTTTAATTTAATAAATCTTGGGTAATGCACTAGGTGTTTGCACGCACTGTGTGCTTTTTTACCCCTAGGAATAGAACTAACTCTGCTGCATCTCTTGCAGTAATGACAGTCTAGCTCAAGGATGTAATGTACAGGTTATTTGCACAAGTGAAAACAGAGGTGGATGGAATATTGAAGTAATAGCACACACAGGGGATGTGTGTGCTACAAAGGCACAGGAAATTTGGTCAAAATTGATGATAAGATGAATGCAGTATGTTATCAAAAAATACTGGAGGAACATTTGCATTCATCAGTCAGGAAGCTGCACATGGGACGTACTTGGACATTCCAACATGACAATGATCCAAAACAAGGCCAAGTCGACCTGCTACAGCAGAAAAAAGTGAAGGTTCTGGAGTGGCCATCTCAGTCTCCTGACCTCAAAATCATTGAGCCACTCTGGGGAGATCTCAGTCCAAAAATGTACAGGAACTGGAGGCTTTTGTCAAGAGGAATGGGCAGCTTTACCATCTGAGAAGACCGGTTATATATTTCTTACCAAAATTGCATAAAGACACAGAACGACCTTCTGGTCGTCCAATCGTAAATGGTATAGACTCGGTTACCTCCCGTCTAGGCCAATATTTGGATTTTTTTTCTGCAACCTTTGGTGTGCAAAGTACCAGCTTATCTTCGTGACACCAAGCAGATTATCCAGATTTTGGATTATATTTCTTGCACACCAAATACCATTTTAGACTTCCGGTTTCCGGCGCCGCATGGAGTAGCTGACTCCTTCTTCAGCTCCCGCTCCAGGCTCCAGAAATCAGCCTATAAATCCGGGTCATCCACCCCAATTCGCCGCCAGCACCATCCGGCATCCCTCCTGCTGCGGGGATTGATAAATATTTAGAAAAAGGCGCCGCGCGATCGTAATGCGGCCGCCGCGGCATGAAAGGGGCAGCCGTAAATCGAGGCCCCGGCTTCGGCCTACACGGAATCCGCCGCGGAATCGAATCCTGCGATGGAGGTGAGTGCTGCAACGGCCCCTCCACCCTCCTCTCAGGCTGTCCTGCCCCCCACAGCTCCTCCACAATCTGGGGACCTAAAAAAATATTGAACTCATAGCCCAAGCAGTAGCTGCCCTGTTGTCTCCCATGATAGCCTCCTCAGTTGAGAAGGCTATCAACTCAGGAATGCAAAAGATACAGGCACAACTGGGGGAACACACATCCAGGCTGAACGAAGCCGAGCAGCGCATCACCAACATGAAGACATTTACCAGGCCCACTCCACAGAAATGGCCCAGGACAAGACGAATAAATACATACTCGATAAGTTAGACGACTTGGAGAATAGATCCAGGAGGAGCAACCTGCGTTTCGTGGGCATCCCTGAATCGCTACAACCCTCGGCGCTCTCTGACCTATGCGCCCACCGCATCCTGGAAGCTTTGGGCCTCCCAGGCCCCTGCACCGGCGAACGTGCACACCGTATGGGCCTTTTCAACTCCGATTGCAAATCGCCTCGACCTGTCATCGCAAAGTACCTTAACTATTCAGAGAAGGCCCTCATCCTGCAGAAGTTTAGGCAGTCCAGGTCTCTTCAAGTAGACGGCATCAACATCCTGGTCTTTGCGGACTATTCTGTTGAAGTCTCCTTGAGGAGGAAAGAGTTCCAGCAGATCTGCTCAGAACTTCACCGCCTGCAGGTTAAATTCACCCTGGCATTTCCAGCGGTCCTCCGGCTCAAAGGACCCAACGGGGAACAACTATCTTTCCACGACCCCTCGGCAGCGGAGGCTTTCCTGAGGTTGCAACGCTCGGGCCCACACCCCAACTCATCACCCAGGTCAGCACCCACCAATCGGGCCCTGGAACACGGCAGCCCACGTAAGGACTCTCCAAAACGCTTCAGATCATCTGGTCCAGACCAGCAACGTGTACTCTTGTCATGATCTACTCTGGACTGATCCACGCCATGAGCGATGGCTACACACCCCCCCCCCCCCGACGTTCCCTGATTCCCCCAGAACACACACCTTTCCGAAACAGGCCTCCATCCCTCCAGCGCCCGTGAGGGCTCCCGGTAGGCCTACAGTTTCTCCTGGGTTTTATATAACCATTCATTATTATGCTCTGAATGTTCAAAATGTTTTTGATGTATTGCACTGTGTTTCCTGAACATCTGATTGTATGTTATCTTCTCCCCTTTTTTCCCGGGGGGTTCCATGGTGGGTCCTATCCCCTCCCCACGCTTTACTTCTGCTGCCTCTGCCCCTCTCGGTATGATGCAGCATAGTGAGTCCTGTGTTGGGAGTTGGCCTACTCAGTGACTCCATGTGGAAAAAAGTGAAGTTCAATGTTTTTGTTTTTTTGCCATGTTCACCCCCATTCCCCTACCCCCCCCCACCCCCACCTTTGTACATTTGCCCTGCCTTAGACGCACCATCCACCACTCCGATTTCTCTCCTGGATAACAGTCTCTCTGCTCTCGCTCCCTGCTCCTTGCTCATGCAATACTGTACCCCTCCACAATCTAAATTTCCATTTCCTGCCCACATCCCCCTAATAGTTCACCCACCATGAAAATAGGCTCTTGGAATGTTAAGGGGCTCCCCCAACAAGAGAATGAAAATTCTGCGCCACCTTAAACGACTTAAAACTGACATTGCCCTACTTCAGGAAACCCACTTAGCCACCCCTGACTTTCCACATCTGCGAAAACTCTGGGTGGGCACAGTCCTCGGGTCCGACTCTTGTGGTCGTAAAGTGGGGGTGATCATCCTCATCAATAAAAACCTTCCATGCACGATCCTCTCCACAGACTGATTCTGAGGGCCGCTTTGTATCTGCCCGTATCAAACTGGGGTCTAGAGCCATTATCATTACTAATGTTTACGCACCCAACAATCCCACTGGCAAATTTTTTGGGGACCTCACGACTTGGGTTCTTCGGGACCCGGGTCTCCCCCATTTGATAGGCGAAGATTTCAACTCCACCATGCACCCGACCGATGACAGATCCTCCGTTAGGAATACACGCCCCCTCTCAGTGCCCCTCACCCAGACATTATTGGCATCTACAATGGACTCCCTACTTCTTCACAACGTGTGGCGTTTACGCCACCCTGCAGACAGGGAATTCACGTTCTACTCCAACCCCCATAATGTATTCACAAGACTGGACTACTTATTCTGTTCTGACTCCCTCCTCCCATTAATCTCCGAAGCTGACGTTCACGATATTGTGATCTCGGATCACGCCCCTGTGTCCCTAGAGTTGGTCGACCCTGACTTGCGCTCAAACCCCAGGATATGGCGGTTCCCCTCCTACTTACATGACAACTCCGACTTCAAACAACATTTAGAAACAGTTTGGTCAGAGTTCGCTTCTAATAACGCGGCACACACAGAGAATCCTAACCTCTTCTGGGAAGCTGGTAAGGCCTACCTCAGGGGCTGTATCATAGCCTACGCGGCATCCTTTAAACGCCATACCCTCTGTCACTACAAAAAAGCCAGCACGCTACTGCACCAGGCACAACGTTCCCTCTTCACAGACGACTCCCCTTCCAATCGGAAGACTTGGTTCACGGCCAAACAGTCCTTTGATACCTGGGCGGCAACCCTTGAGCAGACCCAAAAGGCACGTCTGGATGCTTCCCTACATAAATTTGGCAACAAGGCGGGTAGACTTCTCTCCAGACTAAGCAAGGGCCCTACTCGCCCAACGCAAATTACATCCCTAAGGGACGCCTCTGGGTCTGAACACAACGACCCGACGGGCATCAATGCTACTATGCACCATTTCTACTCCTCCCTCTACGCCCCTGACCCCATAGATAAACCGACTGCCCTTGACTTCCTCCAAAAAATTTCCCTGGACCAGGTTTCTCCTACCCAGCTCGAAGCTCTTAATGCCCCCATCTCCACACTGGAGATCCTAAATGTTATCAAGAACCTTGCTTCCTCTAAAGCCCAGGGCCCTGACGGGTTCACAGGGGAATTCTACAAATCCTTCAGTGACACTGTCACCCCCACCCTTCATAGCGTTTGCCAGCATATATGGTTGGGTGGCCCTTACCTACCCACAGGTAACCAAGCTATTATTAAGCTTTTGGAGAAGAAAGGGAAAGATCCATTAGAACCCGGGTCTTACAGACCAATTTCCCTCTTGAACTTCGATGTCAAAATCCTCTCCAAGATTGTAGCCACCAGGTTGTCTGTTATCATCCCCTCCCTAATCCACCCCTCCCAATCAGGTTTTGTAAAGGGCAGGACGGCCACCATGAATATTAGGAAGGTAATGATGGCCTTGGAGCACGCAAAATGTGACCCGAAAGGGGACCATGCCATCATTACATTAGATGCGGAAAAAGCTTTCGGCAATGTCAGTTTCGAATGGTTCTCCATGGTCATGTCAAAAATGGGCTTCCTAGGCCCCTTTGTCCACCTCATTAGGTCCATGTACACCGCCCCGGCCGCTAAATTGGTGGCTGCGGGCCTCCTCTCAGATGAGTTTTCATCTACATAAAGGCACGAGACAGGGCTGCCCTTTATCCCCGCTACTTTTTAACATTGCCCTCGAACCGCTATCCCGCTATCTAACCCAGCTAGCCCCACTTCATGGTATCAGGACAGGGGATCAGGACCTACGTACTTCCCTCTTTGCCGACGATGTCCTTATTTTCACATCCAATCCCTCCCAGGACATGGCCACTATAAAAGATACTTTTGACGTATTCAGAAAATGTTCTGGTCTTCGTATCAACTACGGTAAAAGCGAAATTCTCCCCATAGGCTCCCTCTCTGTCCCCTCCTGGTCTCATACATCCCCATTCACCGTCGCAAAATCTCATATTACGTACTTGGGAATTAAAATAGCTAAGCTGCCCTCCTCCTTATACCATCTCAATTATCCCCCCCTGTTTACAAAAATCTCCCAAGAATTGGAAAATTGGATGGACCTGCCCCTGTCGCTACTGGGTAGATGTCACCTTGTAAAGATGGTCAGCTTTGCACGCCTGCTTTACCCACTACAGACCATCCCCTTGCTTCTACGCCATAAAGACGTTACGGCCCTGAATTCGGCCATATCCAAATTTCTCTGGCGAGGCAGGCGAGCGCGCATTGCATTTGTCAAGCTCCATCTTCCCAGACGCGAGGGGGGCATTGCCCTGCCCAACGTCAGAACATATAACCTGGCTTGCTTGTTAAGAATAAGCCTAGATTGGGTGACTCAATCCTCCCGCTGCTCTAACTTCTCCTTGGAATCGGCAATGGTCCGCCCCTTCTCCCTAACCGCCCTCCTACACTGCCGGTGGAAATCTATCCCCCCCCTCCAACATAATCTCCTTCTTCGAGACACTGTTATCGCCTGGAGGGAAGTCAGGAAAACCCTCAATCTCCCTCCCGCTATCTCCTGCTACACCCCAATACGAGGCAACCCATGCTTCCTCCCTGGGCTGGATAACCAACCTTACAACACCTGGCAAGCCAGGGGACTTGAAGACTTTTTCTCTTTATGCCATCCACAGTCGGTCGCCCCATCAGTTTAAGGGTCTTGGCAGACAAGTTCTCACTCCCAAGGTCCCACGTATTCCAATACGGACAGTGCATCAGCTTCTTAAAAAAACGCCTGTAGGGACGACAGCAATAGGTTTCAAAAAGGTTTTAAAACACATAGGGCCAGATTCACGTATTCCAGAGCATCTTTGCTCTGGAGTAACGCTTCTGATTTGCGTTGCGCTGCCGAATTTTTAGGAGCAAGTGCTGTCATTCACGAAGCACTTGCTCCTAAAGTTGCGGCAGCGCATCGCAAATGAGCCGGCGGAATTCAAATGTCGCGGGTACGGGGCGTGTAGTATGCTAACTACGCGCGATCCCGCCGCCGACGTACTGCGCATGCGTCGAGTGTCAAAACATCCCCGTGCGCATGCTCCAAAATCTGTGAATGAACGTCAATGACGTCACATTCCCATTCATGACCGTTTTACGCAAGCAACGTTTTTTTTTTTTTTTTCCCGACGCGATGACGACGCCTATACCTAACATAGGATACTCCAACCCCATGTAGGTATATCTATGCGCCGCGTATCCCGTCCGGAAACGTCGTAACGTCACTGCGTCGCGCCGGATTTCGATCGTGAATTGCCGATTTCCGCTCATTAACATATTTTTTGAGCGTAAATCGGCGGGAACGCCCCCGGCGCCATTTTTAAGTTGAAGTAACGATGCGGTGGCGAAACTCAGTTACGCTCATCGCATCGGAACTTCAACCCGGCGTTTCTTGTTTTCTGGTTACAGAAAACAGAAACGCCGGCTCAAAGCCACTGTTACGCTGGCGGATCACTCGATCCGCCAGCGTAACCTTTCATGAATCTGGCCCCTAGTGTCTCCAAACACTTCAGGATTCATCACCAACGAGATCTCAAAAGCCTGAAATTTTGGGGGATAGAAAACGTTTCTAGGCATTTGCGGGGTGGACACTACATTCGACAACTTAGTCGTCGAGAATCCTATTGGATTTATGAGACCAAGGTGACCTCGCCATCAGGATTAAATGTTGAGTTTGATTTGAATTGTTTTTCAAACAGGTGATTCTAGTATTTTAATTTATTTTCATGTTTTTATGTCTGTTTCATAATAGGGTTTATTTTATTGTAGTATTCTCATTATTTTTTATTATACATTGTATTTTTACTTGTAGAAAAGGTGATCACGGCTGATGTTTTGTTATATATGACGTATTTTATATATGATGTTTTTTCATATATGCTTTTAGTATATGTGGGTTACTGTGTTTTATACAACAATTTTATAGAGGTTGATCGCAGCATCTGACATGAGCTATGCGATTTTGTGTATCATGGGACTATTGTCTCCCTTACCTTTATTTTTTAATATTTTTTAATACTTTTCAAGAATCTCACGCTCGATCTGTGACCTGATTGATGGGTGTTTTTCTTGATCAATCCAGCTGCCATAGAGTCCGGTTTGCTGTGGCCCTTGTGCACTGGTTAATATTAAGCTTACTATGTGGGTTGCTTCACAAGGCTGTTCTGTTGATTAGCCTGATTGTTTCTGGCGGTTGCCATAACAACGCCCCTGCATGGTATATAGGCTTGTATCTGCAGGTTGTCTTCACTATCTCCGCGCCCAACGCTGATGAAGTCCCGCTCATGGGATGTAACGTTTAAGGGAGAGGAGCTATGTGCTCACGTCACCCGCAATCACCGCTTTCTTTCTGAGCTGCACACGCTTGTTGTATCATCTGCCTGTGTACCTGCACTCAGGTTATGATTGCATAATCATGTGAGTGTGTCTCTACTGTTTTTAATAAATACACACTTTTTGCTACTAAGAGCATTAGATCTCTCCTTTCTTTTATATGTCTACACATGCTGAGTCTATGATTGACATCCAGAGTTGTCCATGAGCTGCTGTTTGCCATATATCTGGATTCCTGATCACTTATCATACTGTGTGACTCCTTGAGGGTCAAATTACTGAGGTGAGAGGCCATCTGTTCTTCTTTGGTGAAGGATCTCTTTCTATGGTCACTAGTCTGGAATCTGCACCATTTTGTTGAAATTTCATTTAGATTTCTCATTCACCCTATCACTGATGGACTTCTTAATATTTTTTTGATGCATACATTTTTGATTTATTCCTTTTCTATGATCACTCATGGACTTTTTGTAATTTATTGTAACATATTGTTTTGCGCTGCACTGTTTTATTACACATGTCATTTGGGAATTTTTATTTGAATTTATCCTTAGTGCTGGCTTGCATATTTTGTTTATTATTGTTTTTTCCAGTGCTGAATAGTTTTTTATTTTTTATTTTTACTGCTTTCCTATACACACTGAAAACTGGTAAAGGGATTATCATCTTTTCCTCTTTTAGTACTTCAAAGACTGTTGCTTTTTATTAGTGCCGCATATGGACTTTTTATATTTTTATATTTGCTTTTCAACAAATAGTGCTGGCTGCTTTCCTCTGCCAATATTGGTACCTTTTTCAGTAGCGCAGGTACCTACCTGTTTTTATTGTTTTACCATTTATTATAAGCTTACCTGTAGGTAAAAATCAAAATAAGAGTTTAATACCACTTTAAGTATAAACATTAAGTAAAATTCTATGAATCCCATACAATGATTGGAATATATGTAAGGTATACAGGATCATTATTTTCTGTTCTTTCTCTTTTCTGCAGCTGAAATTTTTTTATGCCCATAGCAAATGGGAGCATTATGGGCAGTTTGTGTGTGAACCACTTATTGCAGCAAACTCTCTAGTTTATATGCATTAGAATTTCTCTCCTACAGATTCCCTCATCGTTAACAAGCACGGCTTATCCCCTCAACATGACTTTTCAGTTTCAGCTGTACCGTCTCATTCCAGATAAAACTCTTCTGCACCAGGTTATTGCAGAATCTATATTTTCCCCAGAAAAGCTTTAAAGCAACAGAAACTATTTTTGTAATCACTGAAGCTTGTGCTGTAGATGGCAAATCTGTCAAGAGAAACACTAATTATAGAAAGGAAGCTAAAAAAGATCCAACTGAACGTATTATATTGGTATATTGCTGATATAAAAATAAATATATATATATATATATAAATATTTTTGTACATTATGTACTATAATAAACATCACTGAAATGATACAGAAGTATTGGCAGAGGTAAAGCATCTTGAACTGTAATTAACATACTGAGCATGTGTCAGACAGAGCCTGCCAAGGTACATCAGGTGTTAGCAATCCTGACATAAGTAGGTTTTAAGAATGTGAATGTGTCCAAATTCTGCATTTTGATAGTGTATAATTTAAATCTAACTGTTTCTGATTATTTTATGAATAAAATGTATGGTTGAGGGCAAACATATTTAGGTATATAGAAACTATTGACAAACCACGGGAAGAGATTATGCAATACATTTTATTTATTTTTTAAATCCTTCCAAATCAATAAATTCACTGGTTATTTTTTTGTTCTTGTTACATTTCTAAAACAAATGTTGTTTTTGAAAGCTTTTCATTTTCATACATTATCCTACACTGGGAAAAGAAAAAAATAACTTTAATGAGAGACTGTGCATATGACTTGTGCATCATGGAAATTACAAGGATGTGTAAGACCAAACCCAGTTCCGAAAAACGAACATTCGGCCATGAGCGCAAACGATAGTGCCATCATGTAATGACCGATAAATCTTTCAGTGGACATAAGAGCAGGTGGAATCTTCCACGTGTAATGTCACAGGAGCACAGAAGGACGACCGGGAAGTCCTCTATTGAGGGATCTACGAGCGCCATGTGATAGCCGCAGCTGGAGTCTCTGTAATCCTTGTGGAGACGTTGGCTGTGTTTCTCTGGGTGGGAGTGGTCCAGGGCTGTCAAACTGGGGAGCCGCCCACATGCTGTCTGGTCAATCAGAACGTGTTTCAAAGCCGTGCCATGCCTTCTTCATAAGCTCTAACATTGCACATGCTGGGACCAAGCAGCCACATTGGGGGTTATTTGCTAAAGCTGGAGAGTGCAAAATCTTGTGCAGCTCTGCATAGAAACCACATATTTTTTTTTGTACAAAGTTTAGACGAGTTTAGGTGAGTTTTAATTTTTTTTCTGCCAGTGAGCTCCAATCAGAAATGCGAATGAGAAGGTTTTTTCTTCCTGCCTCTAAAAGTTGATCTCAGAATATGCATGTAAACGCCCTAATATGCATGGACACATGCAAAAACATTGAGTTAATTCTACAGGCAGAACACAAAAACTCCTGTAGATGCAATGTTTTGTAGTGTGCATGAAGCCTTAGGTTTAGGAGAGGCAAGCTTGTCTGATCTACCGTAACTAAAATGTTGGCATAATGGCCCATACACACGATCCGAATATCGGACGAAAACGATCGTCCGATGATGGATCGTACGATTTTCGGATCGTGTGTACACTACTTTCGACAGCCGATCACGACCGTTCATCCGATTAAATTCGATCGGACAAGCGCGAAAATTTTTCTCGTCCGATGTCCGATCGTTCGATTTTCGTTTAGTCAGTACAGCCATCGTCGGACAATACAATACAAATATATTACAACACGTGACATCACTTCCGATCGTTTTTTTCTATCGTACGATAATTTTCGTGAGTTTAAAAACCTATTTTATTTTACTCGCGATTATTAAGCGAAAAAAGTCGTACGATCCGTCGGCCGATATTCGGATCGTGTGTATGGGCCATTAGTCTAGGCTGAAAGGTCAGTGAGAGTCCAGAGGAATGGAAGCAAATGTGGAAATATCATATATTTTATATATATATTCAAAGGTGAGAGAAAGAGGTGAATGCATGATACTGTGGTTTTTGCAGTATATTTATGAAAAGATATACTTATGGCTAAATGGTAAAAGATTTTTAGGTGATAAAGGAAATATAAAAACTGTGCTTTATCAATACTATTTGCTTTTACTTGCTTTTTTTTATTTACAATTTTCAAAAATTATTCCAGTGTTGATTGAACTCATTTTTATAGATGCATGTTGGGGTATTAGGTTCCAGGAGAACTTATAAAGTGAGAGTGCACATTGGAATTTTTACATTTGTGTAAGTGTATACCGTAGAGTGCCTATTTTATTGCATAGAGTATAGTGGAGCTACTGGTTTGTTTATTTATTTGTAGGTTATGATGATATGGTTTTACTTTATGTAGGTGGTATCAAATTACGTGCCACAATTTAATTTATTATACTCTGTACAATCAACCTCCAATCTACCTTCAATCTACCAAAACTATATAATATGAGGACCTACCTAAACTATCCAATAGATAAAAGAAAAGGGTGCAGAATTAAAAACTTTTAATATCCCCAAAAAGGATTAAAAACACTTAAGCCTTGTACACACGATCAGTCCATCCGATGAGAACGGTCTGAAGGACCGTTGTCATAGGTTAACCGGTGAAGCTTACTGATGGTCTGATGTGCCTACACACCATTAGTTAAAAAACTGTGACGTAAAACACAACGACGTGCTGAACAAAATGAAGTTCAATGCTTCCAAGCATGCATCGACTTGATTCTGAGCATGCGTGGATTTTTAACCGATGGTCGTGTCTACTAACGATCGGTTTTGACCTATGGGTTAGGAATCCATAGGTTAATTTTAAAGCAAGTTGGCTTTTTTTTAACCAAAGGTTAAATAACCTATGGGGCCCACACACGGTCGGTTTTGAGCAATAAAAACAGTCCATCAGACCGTTGTCCTCTGGCTAACTTATCGTGTGTACGAGGCCTTACAGGATTGAAGATAAGAAAGGGCATATCATGCGGGTGTACAATGGATGATCCAACAGGAGGGTCCCAGTATATACAACTTCCAGCAAAAAAATCCAGGGAGACCAGCAGATGTGCGCTCCATGCTCTGGGAACACTGGTGAAGCAGTCTAGGTCAGCATGGAACAAGGATCCCGGAAATGACATCAGCAGAAAGGGACAACAACCAGCGTGGACCACAAACAGGAAACAGGAAATGGGTCATCAAAATGGGACGCGTTTTGGAACTACTGATTGGTTCCTTCTTCAGCCAAAACACTATCCAATACATTTGCATCCAATCATGCAAACCATTGCTACCTACCTACCTGTTGATAGATCTAAAGGAGATTGTACAATCAGATTATAACACGTGTGGAAAGCTTTATAAATTTACATATGCAATTTTTGGTGAATTTTTTTCAGTTTCTTTGAATTTTTTGGTTGAAATCCTTCTATGATAGTTAAAGCAGATTAATCAAAAATGTTTAAAGCAAAGCCAAAAACCCTTTTACATGCGTTATTGCAATGCACATTAACATGTAAGATGTCGTGTGGTGCATTGCCGAATAATTCCTTTTGAATGGCACCCCAACACACTACTACATTAAGGGCCATGTCCATTTTGCATTGCATTAAGGTGAGCTTCAAGTCCATTTAAAATTAGTGGGCTGCCTTTTATAGTGGAACTATGGGCAAAACAGAAAGTAAGATACTTGAGGCAGATTGTCAATAATATTAACATTGTTGTTTTTGCTTTTCTGAGGACCTCTTGTAAAAGCTGTTTCTGTAACTTAATCAAAAGTGTTAACTGTGGTCCATCTTACTAGTCCATCTCTCATTCTTGATAACTTGACTTTAGTTGTTCTCTATGTGTGGCTACATTGGCCCAGATTCACAGAGCAATTACGCCTGTCTAACTGGTGTTAGACAGGAGTAATTTCAAATTTCGCGCGCCGTATCACTAGTTTGAATCCTCAAACCATGATACGGCGGCTTCGGGCTTCGATCCGAGAGGCTTACGTCTTCGTAAGCCTTCGGATCTACGCTGCGATATTTTTGCGGCCGCTGGGAGGAGTTTGCGTCGTTTTCATGCGTCGGGGTATGCAAATTAGTTTTTACGACGATCCACGAAGGTACGAGTGTCCCTCGCAATCGCCTACGTCATTTTTTGGCTGCGTAATGTTAGAGGAGCTTTTTGCTGGTCTAACAGTGCGTAACCCATGTAAAGTATGGCCGTCGTTCCCGCGTCGATTTGAAAATATATATTTTTTTTTAACGTAACTCGATCGGGAATAGGAATGTACGTATTTTAAATGCTTCACGCCCCCTACTCGCGCAGATGGATTGCGACGGGAGAAATACACTACGCCGCCGTCGTTTACTGGACAAAATCTACCTGAATTCCACGTAGAGCCAGGTAAAAAACGGCGGCGTAGTGTATTTCTGATACTCTACGAGAATCTAATTCTCTGTGAATCTGCCCCTGTATGTCTATATATATACAGAAAAGGAGTGTAGCCATCCTGAAACTGGAAGCGTATTACTGGCTGAATCATTCTGTGAAAATAAAAAAAAAACGTTTAAAAAGAAAACAAACACACCTAAGGATTGTAAATGTCTTCATATATTTTGTTTTTGAGATGATATATATGTTAAAGCAGCACACCCTAATGCATAATAATGTTTTACATTAACCCACGTGATAATGCAATGCATAGTGTGAATGGCACCTATATTTTTTTTTTCATACAAGATGTATGATGAGCTGAGAAAATTTTAGTTCAATAGGCAGTGTGGCTCTTCTGCTTGATTACGAGCAAGTGTGAAATTTTGTGCGTCGGAATTGTACACACGATCAGAATTTCTGACAACAAAACATTTTGTTGGAAAATTTGAGAACCAGCTCTCCATCCATAAAGATATGGTTTAGATTGGAGGATCATTGGTCTGTTAGATTGGCCTCTGAGGTGGTCGCAAGAGGGTGGCTAGTCATGTCTGCCCCCTCCTCCTCAGGAGAATGGTTCATCATGTGTTACATATATATAGCACTACCCCCAAAGGAGCTTCTTGATATGAAGGGTCCTCTGTTCCATGCCATGGTTCTATAAACTGCTTCATCCCCTCTGACACACCTGGATATATATTAAGTTAGGCATCAGTATAATACCACAGTTGTATCATCATTCAGAATTAGACACCAGACCACTTGACTGTAAATAAAGTGAGTATATTGTGGCAAGGCAGGTAAATGCAATGCACAAATTATGAAACAGGCAACTGAATACATCTGAATATGTTAAACTGAGTAACAAGAATACTAGTCTATAATATGGCAACTAACCTAGACCAGGGTAAGACCAAGATATACTAAACTGGTATAAAGAGCATTAATAAGATTAGCATACAAAGTTTCATTGTAACTCTCAGCAATAACTAGTCAAAAGTGTCCCAGAGTACACTCTCTGCATTTACCTCCGAGAGTGGGTGGGTTTACTCATTCCTGAGAAAGGTAATCCTGGGGATGGCTGTAAAGTACCTGGTGCATGATTAGCATTAACCACTTAAGGACCGCCTACTGCACATTTACGTCGGCAGAATGGCACGGCTGGGCACATCAACGTATATATACGTTGGTTTTAGTACCCAGCCGTGGGTCGCGGGCGCGCGCCCGCGGGTGCGCGCCCGCGACCCGGTCCGAAGCTCCAGGACCGGGACCGCGGGATTCGCGGACCCGATCGCCGCTGCAGTGCGGCGATCCGTCCCTGGAGCGGAAGAACGGGGAGAGCCGTGTGTACACACGGCTTCCCCGTGCTTCTCTGTGGCCGGAGCATCGATCGCGTCATCCCTGTAATAGGGGGACGCGATCGATGACGTCACACCTACAGCCACACCCCCCTACAGTTGTAAACACACACATTAGGGCACACATTCCCTACAGCGCCACCTGTGGTTAACTCCCAAACTGCAACTGTCATTTCCACAGTAAACAATGCAATTTAAATGCATTTTTTGCTGTGAAAATGACAATTGTCCCAAAAATGTGTCAAAATTGTCCGAAGTGTCCGCCATATTGTCGCAGTCACGAAAAAAATCGCTGATCGCCGCTATTAGTAGTAAAAAAAAAAAAATTAATAAAAATGCAATAAAACTATCCCTTATTTTGTAAACGCTATAAATTTTGCGAAAACCAACCGATAAACGCTTATTGCGATTTTTTTTACCAAAAATATGTAGAAGAATACGTATCGGCCTAAACTGAGGAAAAAAATGTTTTTTTATATATTTTTGGGGGATATTTATTATAGCAAAAAGTAAAAAATATTGCATTTTTTTTTTAAATTGTCGCTCTATTTTTGTTTATAGCGCAAAAAATAAAAACCGCAGAGGTGATCAAATACCACCAAAAGAAAGCTCTATTTGTGGGAAAAAAAGGACGCAAATTTTGTTTGGGAGCCACGTCGCACGACCGCGCAATTGTCTGTTAAAGCGACGCAGTGCCGAATCGCAAAAACCCCTTGGGTCATTTGCCAGCGTATTGGTCCGGGTCTTAAGTGGTTAAACTGTGGACTGAGATGGCCAAAGCATAGTTGACCATTCTTGGTAGACAGGGAGCCTGGTCTAGAACACTTGGTGGTCCATCCGCTATATGAATCCAGCACCCCAGTATTCTGGTCCTCACAATGCTCAGTCCCAGTGCTCAGGCTCTCCCCAATACTCATTTGCTGTAGGCAAACACAGCAATGGGTCCCTCCAGCTCCATTCCCAGCACAGAAAATGACCTTTCAGTTGCTTAGTCCTCTGTCTTCCTAGTCTTTACAAGTTCTCTCCCAGTATAGGATCACACAGCAACAGGTCTCCATACTCTGGTTCACCCATACTGTCTGTCCAGATCTCCGCATTTGCCTGGGAAACTCTCCATTCTCTACACCTTTAGGTGGGGGGAGAACTTAAGCACTCCTCTAGCTGGAAGGAACCCGGCTGCACATATGCTAATCTCAGTAATGTTAATAAAAAGCACAGGAAATGTTTTTATTTACATGGAAAATTGTTTCTCAATAACACAAGTGGTGCCTATTGTTTTTCTTTATACAATGTAAAGAATAATACATTATTGGTTTCTGTGCAGTACTGCAAGTACTTTGCAAACTAATGTAACAAAAAATAGTTATCAAATCAATAAGCTTTAGAATTTAAAAATGACTAATCTTATTCTAAGCTTTACAGGGAAATTTTGTATAACCATAATTTTTGTTTCTAACTCGGTTTCATTATTTCAAGTGATTGCATTTGTTTTCCTGTCAATTGAATTTAGCTTTTTCAGGCTCTTAAACTGTATTACCATAGCAGTGGAACAAAAGATAAGAAAAGAGATAGGAATAGTATCACCGCTTCTCTCTTTTATCTTGGATGAAGAAAGGTAATGGAAAATCTATAAAAAAAAGTGATAGATATCTCATAGTTTGACCCTGTGTAGCAACGCTATTGATTTCATTGTTCTTTTTAAGATATTGCTTGTCCCCTCATCTCGGCAAAAAAAAAAAAAAGAACAAGAAGATATCCTAAAAATATTTCATATAAAAGCAATATATATTCAGTAGTGGTTATACTATGAGGCTTGTGTTATGCAATTGTTTTTTTAAAGGGAAAGTCTCTTTTTTTTTTCTTATTTTGAGCACAACTATTAGACAGCACTGCAAAGATTAAGGGCCAGATTCAGGTAGCTTAGCGTATGTTTAGGCGGGCGTAGCGTATCGTATATACGCTACGCCGTCGCAACTTAGAGAGGCAAGTGCTGTATTCTCAAAGCACTTGCTCCGTAAGTTGCGGCGGCGTAGCATAAATTGGCTGGCGTAAGCCTGCCTAATTCAAAGTAGGAAGGAGGTGGGCGTCATCTATTTAAATTTAGCGTTACCCCATGTAAATGAATGGCCGGTCTAACTGAGCATGATCAGAATCATGTTGCATAAAGATACGTCGGCGTAAATGCCTAGGACGTGAACGTAACTTATGCACAGCCCTATTCACGTAGTACTACATAAACGGCGTACGCAACGTAAAATTCGACGGCGTCGTTCCCTGGCCCATACCTTTGCATTAGCTGCGCCTGCTATAGCAGGGGTAACTTTACGCCGGATGTAAGCCTTGCGCAAATCGCGTATATGAAGGGACCGGGCGCATCTACGTTCGTGAATCGGCGTATCTTACTCATTTGCATATTTCTAATGGGAACGCCGAATGCATCCATCGTAACTATGCGCCCATGATACGCCGGCGTAGGCAAGTTACGTCGGACGGCTAAAGCCATGTTTTTCGGCGTATCTGGCTTTGTGAATCGGCACAAAGATGCGACGGCGCACATTTGAAATTACAGCGGCGTATCTGGAGATACGCCGGCCTACATCTTTGCTGAATCTGGCCCTAAACCTCAAATTTCTCTTCAAAAGTTTTTAAACATTGGCTTAATGGACCTGGTTTGTGCACAGGTAGGCAGATATATTGGAACAAGAAGGAGCCATCCCCAAACTGTTCTCACAATGTTGGGAGCATGACATTTTCCAAAATGTGTTGGTATGCATTAAACCTGTCTGTATATGGAGACTAACATGCTTGTTATACTCCCGCATGGGCACGCAGTACGGTGCTCATGGTCGCGCTGTATTGCTAGGACATGGCATGACGTGACTCTTTAACATGTGATCTGCTGTGTCCAATCACAGCAGGTCACATGTAAACAAGGAAGTGCCGGTAATCGCGCTCCTCACCTTACACTGACAGAGTGTGTAATAAGGACAGTGAGACATATAATTAGGGCACTGATCATTAGTGCCCTGATAACATTAGAGCACCAGAAGTTCCAGAAACCAGTGCCCATCAGTACCAGCAATCAGTGCCCACTAGTGCCATCAATCAGTGCCCATCAGTGATGCCAGTCAGTGCTGGCTTTCAGTGCCACATATCAGTGCTGCCCAGCAATGCCCATCAGCAAAGCCACCTATCAATGCCCATCAGTGTCCATTAGTGCCACCTATCCATGCCACTTATCAGTGCCCACTAGTCTCAGCTATCAGTGTCTGTCAGTGCCACCCATCAGTGCCACCTATCATTTCTCATTAGTGCCACATGTGTGCCACATATCAGTGCCACCTATCAGTGCCTATAATTGCAGAATATTAGTGCCTCCTCATCAGTGCCACCTAATCAGTACCCATTAATGCCGCCTCATCAATACTCATCAGAACAGCCCATTAGTACCACCTCATCAGCACACATCAGTAAAGGAGAAAAATTACTTATTTACAAAATGTACTGACAGAAACTAAGAAAAAAAAATTCTGACTTTTTTTGTAAAAAAATAAAAATACCAGCAGTGATTAAATATGACCAAAAGAAAGCTCTATTTGTGTGAAGAAAATTATAAAAATGTTATATGGTTGCAGTGTAGCATGACCGTGCAATTGTCATTCAAATTGTGACAGTGCTGTAAGCTGAAAAATGGCCTGGGCAGAAAGGGGGTGAAAGTGTCCTGTAGGTAATTGGTTAAGCAGGTAAAATGTCTGGAGTTGATTCTACTAGATTCCAAATGTATTTGCATTTGGAATCTATTGCTGTGAACCTACATCATGCATTCAAAGGAGCTGTCCATGCAAGAGAAACAGGCCATTGTAATGCCACGTACACACGATAATTTTTTGGCATTCAATTTTTTTTCGGGATGTAGAAAAAACAAAATTTTTCCAACTTCATCATTAAAACGACGTTGGCCACACACGGTCGTAATAAAAAAATGGTGTAGCAAAGCGCGGTGACGTACGACAGCACTATCTGAATTCCTGTTAGTAAAAGACGATTTGCGCTTTTCTGTCTGTTACAGAGTGATAAATGTGCTTACTCCATTACGAATGGTAGTTTTACCAGAATGAGCGATCCCGTCTCATAACTTGCTTCTGAGCATGCGCGGGTTTTAAACGTCGTTTTAGCCCCCACACGATAATTTTTTACAACCCGAAAAACTATATTGTTTAAAACGTTGTTAAAAAATGCAGCATGTTCAAAAAAAATTTAGTTTTTCAGAACCCGAAAAATGATGTGTACACACACGATCATTTTAAATGACATTTTTTGAAAACAACGTTTTTTTCATGCCGAAAAATGATGTGTGTATGCGGCATAATGCAGCGTATAAAACGATCACTTTTTATGATGAAAAAAAATGACGTTTTTCAAATGTCATTTTTCAAAACGACGTTGCCTACACACCATCGTTTTTCCAAAATGCTCTAGCAAAGCTTGGTGATGTACACCACGTTCGACGGCACTCTGTTCCATTGAAGCTCCGTCTCATAACTTGCTTCTGAGCATGCGCGGGTTTAAAAACGTCGTTTTCAACATCGTTTTGCCCACACACGATCACTTTTTATGACACAAAAAATTACATTTTGAAAAACGACACAAAAAATTCAAGCATGTTCGAATTTTTTTTGGTCGTTTTTTTTAAGACATAAAACGACGTTTTGCCCACACACAATCATTTTAAATGACGTTTTTGAAAACGTTGGTTTTTTTTTCATCACACAAAGTGATCGTGTGTACGCGGCATAAGACTTCAAAAATTGTACAAATGCATTAGAGAGATAGCAGCAACATTAGGAGTGGCCAGATCAACAGCTCGGTACATTCTGAGGAAATAAGAATGCACTGGTGAGCTTAGCAACATAAAAAGGCCTAGAAATCCACAGAAGACACCAGTGATTAATGATCGCATAATCCTCTCTATGGTAAAGAAAAACCTATTCACACATCCAGACAATTGAAGGACTCTCTCTAGGAGGTGAGCGTATCATTGTCAAAGTCTGCAATCAAGAGAAGACTTCATGAAGTAGCCAGATGAATTCTACAGTGTTTAGAGATATACTGTCAGCCCAGATTAAGCACAGTACAGATGGACAATGATCCAAAACACACTGCAAAAACAACCCAGGAGCTTTCTAAGGAAATAAAGTGGAATATTCTGCAATGGCCTATTCAATCACCTGATCTCAACGCAATTAAGCATGCATTTCACTTGTTGAAGGCAAAACTAAAAGCAGAAAGACCCACAAACAAATAACTGAAGACAGCTGCAGTTAGAGAAGTTGTTCTCAGCTCCTGTCCTCAAGACCCACTAATAGGCCAGACTTTAAATATTAACTTGGGGAGATGCAGACTAGAATACCACAATCACTAAGCAACAAATGATATTATCTGTGATATATTTCAGTTACCTTGCAAACCTGGCCTGTTAGTGGATCCTGAGGACAGGAGTTGAGAACCACTGAGTTAGAGCCTGTCAAAGCATTAGAAAGGAAGAAACACAGTCTTTGGCAATGCCCATGGGTTCCGGACTTCAGGCAGTCATTGGCAGTAAATGATTTTTCTTATTATTAGATTCATTTGTCCAATTACTGTACATTTGAGATCCTGAAAATGTATGTGTGTGTTCTGTGTATAAAAATGTTTGCACTTCCTAAAATTTGTACTTGATATTTATGTTTAACCCTTGAATTAAAGCTGAAAATCTGCACTTCAAATTCATCAATTTATTCTGGTGGCATACAGAGCCAAAAGTATTAAAATTGTGCTTGTGTCCAAATATATATATAGACCGAGCTGTATATTCTATGGGAAAGGGTCTTTCCATTCCACAACTTAAGTGCCAGCAACAGTTTGAAAATAACTGAAAATAAAATGTGGAATTGTATATTCTTCTTTCACATTTTGTGTTGATTTTTGAATTCTATTTGCTAGACTTTAGTTCACCAAAGAAAAATTGATATAAAGTGTACCTACTGTATTATTAAAAAAATTATGATTGTTATTTTATAGGGAATATACTGTATAGAATATTCAATTTGGCTAATTTACATTTTGCCATGAAATTATTCAGAAAAATAACAGTGTTGCTCCTGTTTTGTGAAGAGATGAGTCCACAGGCAACACAGGGAATTAGTCCTTTGTCCTCGACTTGCAAAGACAGAAATGTCATTAAATGTATAGGATGAAAGGAATCCTGGACCGCCGCACACCTTAAAAAAATGATGCCTTTATTCAAAAAATGAAAATCAAAAAACAACCAAAATTTGCTGCAGTCAAAAAGAAGGAGTGGACAAAAGAAGAAAAGCTGACATGTTTCACATCTGCTGCCCTTGTAATTGACAGCATGAAGTAGGTGGATCCAGGGCCGTCTTAATAGCCGTCTTAATAGCATCATGGGCCCCTGGGCAAAGTAATGCTCTGGGGCCCCTACAATGATAACAATGCAGGTAAACAGACATTAACTAGGTAGGAGGCAGACTGCCTTCCCTGTGTAACCATCACTCTCAGTGACATCATGGGGGGCCCCCAATTGGGCTCAAGGACCAGCTGCTTTGGGGATAGTGCAGGCCCCCCATGCAGTTGGGGCCCCTGGGCAGTGCCCAGGTGTGCCCTCTCATTAAGACAGCCCTGGGTGGATCCATGGCCCACAGACAACCTGCTATTGGCTTTAGAATATGCCCACTGCCTTCTTGCACCAGGGAACTAGTGTCTCAGCTTCCTCACCAGGCTCTGCTCACTGGTTGCAAGAAGGCTGTTGACAATCAGGGACAGACGGGGAGGAGAGAGGGTAGCAGCAGCAAACATGCTGCCTGCTACACAACGTACAGAGACAGGCACCCTGTCTGTCTCTGTTTGCCAACTTACAATTGGTCTTAAATATTTTCAGTCATGTTATCTATGAACTAGAGGTATTTTTATTTATTTTTTACTTTGTGTATTATTAGAACCCCTTTGTAAAAGTTTATCTATTAAGAACTACTTAAATCTGTTGGTAAAGCTACCCAGGCAGCAGGGATTTTTGAATCTGACACAGGCCACTTTAAGGCATCATACGCCCAGAAAAGTGCTTTCCTGACAGACTCCATAGCAGACTACGTGTGGGTTAACCCCGCCTCCTCTCTACTGCTATAGAACCCCCTACCCATAAATTTGAGCTCACCTCTATGGACGGTGTTCCTTTTATGTCCTCCTCACAGGGACCATACTTCACGTTGTTTCTGTGCATGTCCAAGGATATCGGTCGGATCGGTACCAGCTGTGCGGTGCACCCAGGGCCCAGCTATGAGTGGGCGATTGGTTTGGGCAGTGAAGTTTTTTCCCCTATGGTGGCAGGCATGTGGCCCAGAGTACCAGGATGGACGATGGCTGGCAAGGTTTGAAGGTTTTATTTATGTCCTCGTTTTCATGGCAGACAGTTTTTATGTGTATGTCCGCTTTCCTGCTTTCCATCCTGTTTTTTCCCTGTTACCGACATCCGTGGAGCGATCTCGCACTCTAGGACGCCACTACACACACTTCCTGGTTTTCGAGTTGCCGTGCGTCCGCGCATGTGCAAAAGCCACGGTTAAACCAAGGCTTTGCGCATGCGCAGTGCGGTGGCAAGGTTAAAGGTCGCGCAGGCGCAGTACGGCCGGTCACTTCGGCGCAGGCGCACATCTGAGGACCGGCCGCGACGTCATTCCGGCGGGGAATTTAAACCGCCGAGGTGCCCTATACAGGTGGGATAACCTGTGGGCGATAGCGGCAGAATCCCGGAGCCCCAGCGTTACTAGGGCAAGGTAAGCCCTGCTGTCTGGGGGAACTTTACTACACTCTCTTAAAGGAGACTCAATAAAAAAAAGTATTTAAAAAAAAAAATATATATATATATATATATATATATATATATATATATATATATATATATATATATATATATATATATTAATAATAACAAGGGGGAAGAATATATATGTATAAATTCAAGGGACTGTACAATTATTTTTATCTTAGTCTTCTTTTTCTTTTTCTTTTTCTGGTTTATGTGTGCCTTAGCCCTAAGTATCTAGTATCATCGGATCCCGTCACCTTTTTGTTTTCCCTCATCATAGACTCATCTCCACCGCCGTGTGGCCAGTTCTCCCGCACAAGGTATGTGTTGAGGGGGTAGGGGGATGGTGTGATAATGTGTGCTTTTAGGAGGTTGCTAACTGTTTTTCATTACAGCCCAGCTTGATCTGTTCATCAATCACAAGACAGGGACCTTGCCAGGCCGCAGCACCATCATTCATCTTCCAGGTTCAGAAGTGACACGCCGCCTGGGTCCCACCATCACAGGGGATGCTCACATTCCCCCTCTAAGTATAGGAGATGTTCCCATTCCTCCTCTAGTCACCGCTACCACCACCGCAATAGTCGCTCTGACCATAGAACATGCTGGGGATGTAAAATCAGAATCCCGGAGGGCAAATCGCTATGCGACCCATGTTATGCCCAAGCGGTCGGTGAGAAAGAGACGGAAAAGCAAAATCTTGAGTTTCTTGTTAAGCGTGTGGTGCAACGGTCTATGAAGGAATTAGACACCCCCCACACGAAGAGCCAGTTCACCACCTTGTCGGGCTCCCTGGCTGACAAGACCCAGGAGGATCCGGGCCTCGTCAGCCAGGGATGCCTCCCATGATTCCTCGTATAGCGAGATTGAGGGAGATGATTGTACTGTGGGTTTCGACTACGCTTTAGTCTCCCCACTAATCAAGGCGGTCAAGGAGGCCTTAAAATTGGAGGATACTGCTGCTTCCCCAGAGAAACAAAGGAAGCTATTCAAACAACTAGGGAAAGAACGTTCCAACTTTCCACTTCCCTCTAAACTGAAAGATGTTTTTGAGGAAGAATGGAGCAAAGGGATAAGAAAGTTTCAATGCTGAACAAAACTTCAAAACTCTATCCCTTTAAAGGATCACTAAAGGATTTTTTTTTTAGCTAAATAGCTTCCTTTACCTTACTGCAGTACTGGTTTCATGTCCTTATTGTTCGTTTTTGCTTTGAAGTTGCTGTAATCCTGCTCTGTTCTCCACACTTCCTGCTTGTCTGTTTCCACAGTGCTGGGAGCTTTCTCACGGTGGTCTAAGCTGTCATTACTGTGTGTCTAAAACTTCCCAGAACCAATCAGATTCATTTTAAAAACAAAACACTGCCCTGGATTTGTTTGTTTTTGTTCTGTGTGTCTATTTCTACTTCACAGAAACATGAAGCCAGTTCAAAAGTGAAACTAAACTGCAGGCACATTATATGATTGATTTTTATCTATTTTTAATCATTTTGAAAAGGAATCAGTTAACTTGTATGTCTCTATACCCTGTAAACAGTCATTTCAGCAAAAAAAATAAAAAATTCCTTTAGTGACCCTTTAAAGGTGAGGATGTAAAAAATCTAGAAAATGCTCCCCTTGTGGACGCAGCAGTAATGCACCTAGCGAAGCATGTCACCCTTCCGCTAGAGGATATGGTATCTTTTAAAGATGGCCTGGAACGCAAAATAGACCAAGATCTCAAAAGGATCTATAACTTGGCTGGAATGGCCTGCAAAGCAGCCCTGGCCCTTGCAGTTACGTCCAAAGCTATGGAGGCCTAGGTTGAAAATGTGGGTTCCGTTCTGAAAGGAGTTTTAGAAGATCTAGCTCAAGGATCGGCAGTACAAGAGCTTAAATTGGCAGTTGCCTTTTTGGGGGAGGCATCAATTGACCTCATTCGCCTGCTGGCTAGATCGATGTTGTCTTCAGTCACGGCCAAACAGGCTTTGTGGTTGCATCCCTGGCTTGCTGACTCAGCCTCTAAGCAGGCATGGTGTAAAATTCCCTTTGAGCGGTCATCCTTGTTCGGTAACACATTGGATAATGCTATTTCTAAAGCCACAGGCGGGAAGTCAGGGTTCCTTCCCCAGGACAGGCGGCCGTTTAACCAAAGAAGACCTCAGCGCAGATACAGTACAGAACGCTCGAGGGAAGCACACTCCTATAAACCCGGACGGGATTTCAGGAGAAGCTGGAATTGGAATACAGGACAGTCTTCCTTTCAGAAGTCCACCAAGAAACAGACATCTGGTGGACGCAAGCCAACAAAGTCTTTTTAAAATTGGGCCCACCCAGGCGGGTCGGGTAGGGGCTCTCTTACATCTTTTCCGGCATGTCTGGGTGGCCTCGATCTCAGATTATTGGACTATAAAAACGGTCTCCACAGGCCACACTTGGTCCTTCACCAGGATTCCTCCCCACAGACCAATGTCCACGACACTACCACAATCGCAAGGAAAAAAAAGTCCTGCTGTCATATGTAAATGCTCTGAAAGAACAAGGGGCAGTAGTGCCCGTACCGAAGAGCGAGGAGTTCCAGAGAGTATACCCCCCCTCTTTCCAGTGCAGAAAAATAATGGCTCTTGGCGTCCGGTGATAGACCTGACTTTTCTCAACAAGTTCATAAGGCACGAGAAATTCAAGATGGAATCACTTTCGACCATCCAGAAAATAGTCCAACCAGGAGACTGGCTGATTTCAATAGATCTAAAGGACGCATATTTTCATGTTCCAGTGGCGGAGCCCAGTTCAACACCATAGAGAACACCATCTCTCTTCCAGAAGAAAAAATCCCAGTCATTCGGAAAAGGATCTCCCTAGCCCTAGACTCCTCACACCTGAGAGCTTTGCAGTGCCTAAAGATAATCGGCACAATGATGGCCAGAGCCCCTACGGTCAAATGGGCAATGTGGAGGCTTCGCCCCTTCCAATCAGGCTTCCTTCGGCAATGGAGGTCGGAAGACATCAGTCAGTAGATTCGGATCACTCAGTTGATGAAGAACAGTCTCCTTTGGTGGCTCCAACGCAAAAACCTGATGACATGCCACTCTCTTGTTCCCATCCAATGGGTGCCTGTTACTTCCAATGCCAGCAATGCGGGCTGGGGGGCCCATTGTAGCCAAGAACTGGCACAAGGCAAGTGGGATGCCCGGCTCCACATTCCAGGATCAAACGTTCTGGAACTTTGCGTGGCATGGTGTGCCCTTCGATCCTTTTCCTATCTCCTGAAAGGGAAATAAGTCCTACTCAAGATGGAAAACACCACAGCTGTGGCGTATGTGAAGAGACAAGTGGACAGACATCTCAGGCGACTCTATGCATATATTTTGGAGATGTCCAAAGATAGTGGCATTTTGGAGGGACGTTCTAAGAATAATGGCTATAGTAACATCAATAGTTCTGGAACAGGAGGCAGATGCCTATTGGGATTGGTAAGGAAGAAGAATATTTCGTTGGGAAGGAGGACACAGGTAGCACTACTGCTGTTCTACGTAAATCTAGTAAACAATTGTTTACCACTATATAGGGAGACATACTGCAATAGAGGACAGAGGGAGAAATTTAAGAGCGTGTGGGCAAGCTGGGTAGAAAATCCTATGACATCTTCAGGATAAACAGGACACAGGAGAAGGGCAAATACACCACAAGAGAGGAAAGAAGGAATGTAAGAGAATTATGTCAGATGAGATGAATATATGGGGGGAGTGTTAGAATGGTATGGAATGTGATATATATATATATATATATGCTTGTTCTACTGTTTTTTTTTTTTTTGTATAGAAAATGGAAAAATTAATAAAGAGATTTGTAAAAAAAGAAGAGACAAGCAGGCACTCGGAGTTCCGCCCTTCTCCAAGAGGTCGAGCCCATCATAACCTGGGCTCAAAGGAACCTGCTCAATCTGTCAGCAGTCTTCATTCCAGGGGAGCAGAACATTCAAGCGGACTTCCTGTCTAGACAACAACGAATGGTCACTGCATCCACAAAACCTTCAAGTGGATCCTATCGTTGGGGATCGATCCCGAGGTGGATCTGTTTGCATCCCCCTGCAACCACAAACTCAACAAATACTACACTCGTGTCCGTTGCAGTCAAGCTTTCGGAGTAGATGCTTTAACGAGTCAGTGGAACTTCAACAGAGCGTATGCCTTCCCTCCACTTCCGATCATTCTAAAATTCCTTCAGAGGCCTCAATTGGAGACGTTCGAAGTGGTGACAATAGCCCCCTACTGGCCGAGCAGGCTGTGGTTTCTCCTCTTATACCAGATGAGCTTCCGGGACCCGTTGCCTCTCCCTTTCAGACCGGACCTTCTTTCTCAGGGGGCGACCCTGCACCCCTGTCCAGCGATACTGATGGTCTGGTTCTTGAGAGGGAGAGGCTAGTGTCTATTGGCTGTGCTTCGAGAGTTATCTCTACCCTCATGAGTTCCAGAAAGCCTAACACCAACAGAGTCTACAGTAGAATATGGGCCAAGTTTGTTAACTTCTCTACTTCCGCAGGAAGATCATGTAGAGACCCTGGAGTCCAAGACATCCTCAGTTTTTTCCAGTCTGGCCTGGATCTTCCGCTGTCTGTTAGCACTCTTAGAGTGCAAGTGTCGGCTCTGTCAGCTTTTTCGGGAAACAGCATGGGCAACTCACCCACTGATACCACAGTTCTTTCGTGGGGCATCGAGACTCAGACCCCAGAGGAATCCTAGATTCCCCAAATGGGATCTTCCACTCGTCCTTGATGCATTATCAATTCTCAACAACAAAGACCTGTCAATGAAGGACTTGTCAATAAAACGGGCCTTTTTGGTGGCCATCACCTCGGCCAAAAGAGTGTCAGAGATAAGCTTTTTGGGATGTCAGGAACCCTTTCTGACTTTCTTTCCGGACCGGGTGGTCCTATTACCCAAGCTTGGGTCCAAGCCAAAAGTTACTTCCGTGTTTCACGAAAACCAGGAGATAGTGCTTCCTACATTCAAGTCTCCAGAATCTACAGATGTACATCCTTTGGATGTGGGTGAAACTCTTAGGCCTTGTACACACGAGTGAATAAATCCGCTGAACATGGTCTGACGGACCATTTCAGCCGAAAAATCCGCTCGTGTGTAGGGGCAAACGGACCGTTCTGGCCGGATTCCTCCGGCGGAAAATTTCCAAAGCATGCTTTGGAATTTTTCCGCCAGAGAGCTGTCCGTCAGATATGTCCGCTGGTTAGTACGGCAAACCAGCGGACATATCTGCCCGCACATGCGTCGTATCCTGTGAATGGATCCGACGCATGCGCGCGGAAGTGTTTACTTCCTGGTGCGGTGACGTGGCGGTCACGTGGCGGCGTCAACGTCACCGCCGCGTCACTGCGCTGTCCGCCGGCGGGGAATTTGATCCGATGGTGTGTACAGCCATCGGATCAAAGCAATCCGGCGGACAGATCCGATGGGAACGGTCCGTCGGACCGTTCCCATCGGATCTATTCCCTCGTGTGTACAAGGCCTGAGAGAATACTTACGAGTCACTTTGTCTTTCAGATGTTCCATTCATCTGTTCTTATTACACTCTGGCAGCAACAGAGGAAAACTTGCTTCTTCAAGAACGATAGCGGCCTATTCAACAAGCTTACAGGGCAAAGGGCTTGGCTCCTCCAGAGGCGGTAATGGCTCATTCCACCAGAGGCATGGCTACCTCATGGGCAGCGGCTCGACATGTGGCTCCTGATGTGATATGCAAGGCAGCCTCATGGTCTTCGATCAACACTTCAGTGTCTCATTATTGTATAGAGCCTGCTTCCCTTTCTTCTGTTAATTTTGGCCTAAGAATCCTGTCAGTTGACCGGAAAGTTTAAAAAAAAATTGTGTTCAGCATACCCTCCCATGTGGTTGGCTAGTTATTTCCCACACGTAGTCTGCCATGGAGTCTGTCAGGAAAACAGAAAATGTATTACAAAATACTTACCGTAATTTTCCTTTCCTGATAGACTCCATGGCAGACGGAGTTCCCACCCATGAATATGAATATAAGAGTTGGACTGAGAGTCCGCTAGTTACGGAACACCATCCACCCCCCTTGTCACATGACCGGAAGGAAGGAGGAAGGAAATGTTCCATACACAGTGTGTCGACGGTCTATGCATTGGATTGCCCACTGGCAGCTGCTAAAGCCATTCAAGGTCCGTGTGCCGTGTCTGATGAGACCTATCCTGATCCTGTCCGCGTGGTGTCTGTGGGAATTCCTGTGGAGGACCTTCTGGCCAACCCCTCAAGTCCGGCCGGTTCAGTCACATCAGTGGAGTTCAGTAGAGGAAGAGCCCAAAGTCTACTCGCCTTGATCCAATCGATCGCATTGAGAAGTTCTGGATACCGCAAGGGAACCAAAGGCCGTGACTGGGCTATAGTCAATTGCTGTTTTTATTTTGTCTTCTGGTAAGCTGCTTAATAATCTGGTGGCGGGTGCACCTTTGGAGTGATCTCACTTGGTGTCGTGGAAGAGAAGAGTTTATTTCTGGGACATATATTTTTTCATATATTTTTTTTCATATATTTTTTCATACATCACTATGGACTCTAATGGACTTTAGTGCTTATTAACACATAGATCAATGTAGTCTGAGCTAGTTGCTCATGTAAACCTAACCTATAACTATGAAAAGGGCATAGCTCTTAGAACAGGTTCTATGTACAACTTCAATCTGAAGTGGAGTCAATTGATCTTGTGCCTCATACACAAGACCATTTTTGTCAGGAAAACAAAAACAATCACTTTTCCCGTATGGGTGATTCCTCTCCAGCCTGACCTGCATACACAAGTCATGCAAAAAAACGTCTGACCAAAGCACAGTGATGGCACTATAAAGGGGAAGTTCCTTTCAAATGGAGCCACCCTTTGGGCTGCTTTTGGGCTACATACTTGATTCTGAGCATGCACGTTTTTATCCCCCTTGGAAAAGCATACACACGACTGTTTTTCGCGATGAGAAAAAGACTGATGGGAAACACGACGAGAAAAAAGAGAGCTGGTTTAAAAAAAATTGCAGGCAGTTTTTTCCATCGAGAAAACTGCTAGGGAGCATACACACGACCGGTTTTCATGACCAATATAAACATTTTTTATATTTTGCACAGGAGCCCTGTACTTCTTTTGGTTCGTTTCAGGTCTGAATTCAGCCCAAAATTCGGGCTGAAATCTGACCTGAAACAATGAACCATGACACACAGGACCCCTGCTGGGAGGTGCATCTGGGTTAGATGTGAACAGAGCCTAAGGCTACATTCACACCTAGGCATTTTACGCCCTACGCCCGACGCTATTGCAGCTTAAAATATGCTCGAGGGGTGATTTAACATTGTCGGCTATGGAGATGGTTCACATCTCCACGCCGAACGCCGAAACGCCGTATGCCTGAAGCTCAAAACAAGTTCCGGACCCTTTTTTTCAGGCCGCTTCGGCGTTTCGGCATAGCAGACAATGTTAAAATCACCCCTCCCAGTGAAAACCAAGCAAAAAAACTACGCGTTTTGTCGCGGGAAAATGCGGGACAAAACGCCGCAATTTCTTGCGACAAATCGGGCTACAATACGCCGCGTTATAGTGTGAATGCAGCCTAAATCACAAAACACATTTTAACCACTTAAGACCCGGACCAATACGCTGGCAAATGACCCAAGGGGTTTTTGCGATTCGGCACTGCGTCGCTTTAACAGACAATTGCGCGGTCGTGCGACGTGGCTCCCAAACAAAATTTGCGTCCTTTTTTTCCCACAAATAGAGCTTTCTTTTGGTGGTATTTGATCACCTCTGCGGTTTTTATTTTTTGCGCTATAAACAAAAATAGAGCGACAATTTAAAAAAAAATGCAATATTTTTTACTTTTTGCTATAATAAATATCCCCCAAAAATATATAAAAAAACATTTTTTTTCCTCAGTTTAGGCCGATACGTATTCTTCTACATATTTTTGGTAAAAAAAATCGCAATAAGCGTTTATCGGTTGGTTTTCGCAAAATGTATAGCGTTTACAAAATAAGGGATAGTTTTATTGCATTTTTATTAATTATTTTTTTTTTACTACTAATAGCGGCGATCAGCGATTTTTTTCGTGACTGCGACAATATGGCGGACACTTCGGACAATTTTGACACATTTTTGGGACAATTGTCATTTTCACAGCAAAAAATGCATTTAAATTGCATTGTTTACTGTGGAAATGACAGTTGCAGTTTGGGAGTTAACCACAGGTGGCGCTGTAGGGAATGTGTGCCCTAATGTGTTGTTTACAACTGTAGGGGGGTGTGGCTGTAGGTGTGACGTCATCGATCGCGTCCCCCTATTACAGGGATGACGCGATCGATGCTCCGGCCACAGAGAAGCACGGGGAAGCCGTGTGTACACACGGCTCTCCCCGTTCTTCCGCTCCAGGGACGGATCGCCGCACTGCAGCGGCGATCGGGTCCGCGAATCCCGCGGTCCCGGTCCTGGAGCTTCGGACCGGGTCGCGGGCGCGCGCCCGCGGGCGCGCGCCCGCGACCCACGGCTGGGTACTAAAACCAACGTATATATACGTTGATGTGCCCAGCCGTGCCATTCTGCCGACGTAAATGTGCAGTAGGCGGTCCTTAAGTGGTTAATTAGCTTTTCAAACAGCTAAAGATGGCTAAAGATGAGTAAAGCTGGCATTATACAATTTTTCAGTTGCCTTTTAGATTTACCTTCAACTATGTAGTGCAAGGACCTGCTGGATTGCATATACAATGAAAGTGTTTAGGTTTGACCTCATATTAAATGGTTTTGGTAAATCTAAAGAAAAAATGTACAAGAGAGTTGTATAATGAATGACCAGCCTTAAGTAGCAGGTCTATTGAAAAGCACTACATACAAAGTAAAGGAAAGGTTACATAATCCGACATCTGAGACCAACCACATCACATTAGTCTAGCCAGAGCTGTTAAGATTTCTTAAATCATTCCAGGGTCTTGGCATGTGACATTAACAATACATTTCTTATGATGTGAAATTGCATGGTTAAACAACTATTCTTTTAATTTTTATTCTTTTTTAACATTTTATTTATCATGTATCTGTAATTTTCTCTAATTTTGGTTTTAAGTTGAAGGGCCTTTATGTTAAAAAAGTTTTCATGCTTTCATTCACAAAATGCTTGCCAAGGCTACTCAGAGTTAAAATGTGTTTACTTCCAGCCACAAACCACAATGATACAGTATAACTTTTACAAGATAGGGATAGGTGAACGGTTCAGCCCGAGCATAAGTTGAACTTTCTGTGAAAGCTTCAGCCAACCAGGGCAGAGAGCACTGCCAGAGTCATGCCAGAGTCATGCCAGAGTCATGATTGGACACTGTCATCATGACTTTATCCAATCATGACTCATTCGGGCCCCACAGTATAAAAGTATTCTTTTAATGGCAGCAATTTTCAGTGTGATTTTGGCATTAAGAGAGATAGAACAGGGCTCTGTTCAGTGCTATTAGTTAGTGTGCTATACTGGGCTATTTTGCTTCAATTGTCAGTGTCAGTGTAGAATATTAGTTTAGTGTCAGTCTAGGGATAGTGTGAGTGTAGTGAGGAGGACCATCATTCAGCTTTGCATAGTGTGCAGCTAGAGTAGGCACAGCTCAGATAGTTTTAGTGTAGTATAGTGTAGTGAAACCGTCTCAGTAATCTTGACATTAGTGTATAGCTAGAGTAGGGGCAGTTCATATAGCATCAGTGTAGTGATGATTGAACCCTGTCTATTTGATTGTGTTACTGCCAGTTTAACGCCATTTACTTCTGTGTGCATTACTGACAGTTTAACACCATATAGTTATGTGCGTCACTGTACGTTTGGTGCATTATATTGCAGTATATTACAGTGTATCTGTGGAGTGTGTCTGTATAGTGTGAGTACTCAAATTAAAGGGCACCGAACACCTCTTTAGATTGGTTAAAGTGCATCTACGTACAGATTTCAACTTCTCCTTTACATTTACTTATAAGAACTGCCCCCTCCCCCCCAATAATGTCTGGGAGGACAACACGGAGAGGCAGAGGTTCCCTTGGCACTGTAAGGGGGCCAGCAACAAATGTGTCCACAAGCGAAGATAGACGTTGTGGTCAGTCTTCAGGCTGGGCATAATTTCCTCTGTTTAGTGAATTTGCCCATGCTATCCAGCCACAGCATGCAGAGGAGGTGGTGGATTGGCTTACTAAACCTTCCTCATCCTCCCCATCATCTGTCAAGCAAGCAGAGACTTGTTTACGGTGGGAAGGTGCCCCCGACACCCAGAGACACCAGAATGTATCCAAAAAAATCCAAAAAAATTCTAATCTTATTCCCAGTGCACTACATTGTGGCCTCATCGTACACATTGGCTCCCGGCTGTTGCTGAGCAAAATAAAGGCAGCTTGCAGGAAAATTTTCATTTTGTTTGGCTTTATAAATTCAATTATTGCTGCAGCAGTTTCTAGACATGATACAGATCTGGCACTTTACAGTAATGCCGCGTACACACGGTCGTTTTTTGCGATAAAAAAAAACGACGTTTTTTGTGAAGTAAAAAACGACGTTTTTAAAACGTCACTTTCAAAGACGATGTTGCATACACACCATCGTTTTTTTCACAAAAAACGAGGTTACGTTCACCACACTTTTCCATTGAAGCTCGCTTCATAACTAGCTTCTGGGCATGCGCGGGTTGAAAAACGTCGTTTTAAACGACGTTTTTGCTACACACGGTGACTTTTTGTGAAACAAAATACGACGTTTTGAAAAACGACACAAAAAATTCAAGCATGTTGGAATTTTTTTTTGGTCGTTTTTTTTAAGACAAAAAACGACGTTTTGCCCACACACGATCAATTTAAATGACGTTTTAAAAAACGACGTTTTTTTTCATCGCAAAAAACGACCGTGTGTACGCGGCATTAGACTAAGGGAACCCCCCAGGCACTATATCGGAAGTATTTTTTCATTTTTATACTTTCACTTTAAAAATCTAAAAATCACTGCTTATTTAAAAATTACCATTTTTGACAAACTTTCTTTATTGATACATGTCCCCCAGGTCAGGACCCAGACACCTATAACCATTGTATGCCCAATTACTTGCATTTAAGCCTTCAAAATGTGCACTTTTGATATTTGGCGTCCGGGTCCCATTGACTTTAATGGGGTTCTTTATTTGGGTCCAAACTTTTGCGGTGTTGGAAAGTTCGGTTGCAAACCGAACAGGGGTCTGTTCAGCCCATCCCTAGAGTTCAGATGGCAAATGTATGCTTTTTGAAGACTGGTGGCACAAGTTCTCTGTTTTATAAAAAATATTATACTCATTATCTTATAGTAATAATCTACTCATATATCTACTTAATATTTGAATACTGAAATAAGTTATTTTGAACTTTTAAAGTTAGTATCTCTGAAACCTAGAACACATATGTAAAATTGCAGCTTCACAGCCCACACTGTACTGTAGATGTAGTGGCTGCATTCAGTTTCTTTTTTCGTTCTAAAAGTAAAGAAAAATTACTTACGAAACTGATTCTGCAGAAAATACTGTGCACTGTACTAAAATCTTGATGTTATCTCTCACCAGTTCTTGTCTGTGAACTACAGTACTACTCCCCCATTATGGTGATTTTAAGACAAGAGAGATAATTGTAGTTCAAATCAGGAAAGCTGCATAAAGTGAAAAGTCTGATTTACCGTAACTACAGAGCAGCAAATGAGCATTGCTACTATAGGACAGCAAGTGTGTTACTGTAGAATCATCAAGTAAAATCAAAGGAAAATAATACACTGAAAAAAAATGCATTTATCACAACCTAATGACTAGTAAACTGCAAAATATATTCAAAATTTAAAAAATAAGCTCAATCCTATGTTATTCCTAATTTAACATTAAATTAAAGTCCTGGAAGAACAGTTGTCTTTATTAAACCTTACCAACTACTAAAAACATATCAAAAAAAGAAAGTCATATTTATTTGTTTCTTCAATCAGGTAAATGGCATCTCATGTCTGCAACTCAAGTGTAATAAAAAATTGAACATAAGACAAATAGGCATTTGAAGATGTGGACTTAGAGAGAATCCCTAAGGCACTGGCAGGCTGTCAATTTGTTAGCATTTAGCACAGTATTTAGCCGTGTGAGCTGTGAGAAGCGGGAAAGGCTCTGAGAGATGGGAACGTTTCCGGATGGCTCCATTAAAAACCAGCAAGCGCTTGTTAATAATCAAATCACATCTGCATTTCTTCAGAACTTTCCAAATGTATTGAAGTAAATGCATATAAAATATTTAATATAAGTCAGAATATTGAGTGTTTAAGTGTACACAACTATGTCTGTATGAGTGCGATTCAAGTGTCTTATAACTTAGAATATAAAGTGAATTCCAAAACATCTTCTGTCAGCATATATTTTAGGATCACTTTACAACTGTAAATTGCAGTAACATGTTAAAATGCTTGATTTACGTGTTAGGCCGCATACACACGATAGGTTAAACAGAGAACAACGGTCTGATGGACCGTTTTCATCGGTCAAAACTGATCGTGTGTAGGCCGCATAGGTTATTTAACCTTCGGTTAAAAAAAAAGCCAACTTGCTTTAGATGGACGGCTAACCGATAGGTCGTTAGGCACGACCATCGGTTAAAAATCCACGCATGCTCAGAAGCAAGTCGACGCATGCTTGGAAGCATTGAACTTCATTTTTTTCAGCACGTCGTTGTGTTTTACATCACCGCGTTCTAACACTATCGTTTTAGGCACATCAGTCGGTTAACCGATGACAACAGTCCTTCGGACCGTTCTCATCGGATGGACTGATCGTGTGTACAAGGCTTAACAGCAACATGTGGTAAGACACAGTATTCTTTGTGGTGTGTTACAGCACCATTAATTTAGAATAGCACCTCAGCACACAGTCCAGTAGGTGCCAACAGATCTGTACTACAGGGCACCACAGTACAGATGTTGTTTGTTGAGGTTCGCTGTGATAAATAAAAATATCAGATTTTTATTCTGTTGCTGTGTGTTAGCAGCCAGTTCTAAATGAATGAACTGTCTTATTGTCACACACATTAACATGTGAAATATGCATTATAACAGACGTACATTAACTGCTTGCTTTCCTTAGGCCAAATATATAAACGGCCACGGCATACCAAGATCCTGGTATCATATTTTGCAGCCAGCAATCAGATTTCAAGTAAAAGTGATCAAGCAGCTATACAGCTGCTCGATTACTTTTACAGCACTCGGAAGAAGCCCTGCCCCCAGCTTCCCACCAGTATTGTTAGGCTTTCCTGTTCGGTCAGAGAGCCACTTAACACTGTAATTCAGGTCATTCCAGCTGTGCATGAAGGAGATGTAGGAACATCCATTAATCAATCTCCACTGTGATTAATGAAGCCAAAAATGATGAGGATTTCATCACTTCCAGTTTCAGTGCTGTTATACCAGCCAGGGAAACAGCCGATCGGCTGCCTTTGAGGGCAGAGGAGGGATCAGGGCGCTTTTGTAATAGCAATAATTTTAAATGATTTTTATTTATTTTTTAAATAAAATAACTAAAGATAATAATATAAAAAAAACAAGGCACTTCCATCCCCGTGCTCGCACATAAATGCAAATGCACATATAGGTCCAGCACCCATATAAGCAATTATTGTACCACACATGTGACAATTTTAGGGACCATAGTCTGTTACCTTCTTACAGGCATATAGTAAATCTTGATATGTTTTTAACATAACATCGTATTTTATATTTTACCAAAAAATGGGTATTGTGTTTGTGTGCATTAAAATTCATTTAAAGTGTAACTCCACTTTCGTGGGGGAAAAAAATAGCAAATAAAAAAAAATATATATATTGCATATAGTTGCGGCACTAATCATATTGTAATTAAATGTTATTAAGAATTACCTTTCCTTTTCAATCTGCAGCCGCTGGAATTTTCTGAGAATGCATTGCAATATGGCTACATGGAGTTGTTCTTCACACAGGATGTGTCCTGACCACTCCCCAGAAACATAATTTCCTCCTTGTGTGATTGGCTCAACAATTTTCCCAGAATCCTGCCTAAGATACAAGTCAGATTTCAGGTGTCCCCTGCAACAAAAATGTAATCTTTGGTAAGATACTTTCAATAAGAGCACATCTAAAGGGATGCAGGCCCAGCTGATTTCCTCATTAGAGCCCTGCAGCTGCACACCTGACAGTTAATTATGAAACCACTACCATTAGACCTACAGAGGCACAGGCACAAACAAACACAGAGGGATTTCTTCAGAATAACAAAAGGTAGGAATCTGCAATAAAATTTGTTATAATCCTTACATTGTACTTAGATCACTCAGAGGGGAATGTTTTTTTCTCAACAAAAGTGGAATTACACTTTAAGTTGTTAGGTGACAACACTCTCTTTTTAACATCATCTTGGTCATTTGTCTATTTCAACACACACTACACTGGCACAATGCACTGTCCACTTATCATCAGAAAACTTTTTTTTTTGGGGTCGAGAATTCAATATGGTAGAGCCTCTTGGGTTTTGACGTTCTTGTTAAGTCTTTTACTCTCAAACCCCTTAATTTGGTGGAGGGCCTATACTGATTGCCCGGGATGGAGGAGCTGTCCTTTCTAAAATTAACATATTGACATAAGTGGTTTTTGTCCCTGATGAAGAATTTATATGCACTTTTTTGAAAGACGTCAGCTCCTTCGACTACCTACTACATACAGCTATGTTGTATTATGGTCTCTTTGTCCAATGTAGTTGATATGTACCACTTTTCAGGCTTTATTTATATGTATATCCATGCATTAAACATTGCATTGCCTTTGGTTCCATCCATAGGACTACTGTTTTTAGGATCTTTTTGTACTAATTTTTTATTTATTTTTGTCTAAATTGCCTTAAAAATCCCAACAAATGTGTATTTGTCCTAAAGGCAAGCTCCAGCCAAAGGGTTTTGTATTGAGTGCCTGTGTTCCACAGGGGATCAGAGGGGCAGGAAGTCATGGGAAATCTCTTTTGATTGGACAGATACAGCAATTATTTTTTTAGTTGGGGAAAAGTTATTATTGCTTTCATTTTATTTATACATTTTGTTTTGCTGTTGATGTCTTTCTACACCAGTAGTACACCAGTAGCCCCATTTTTTGCATGTCTTCAGGGACGCATACAAGAACTAAAACTTTCTAAGGGCTTGTTCACATGGGTGGCCAAACAGGGGTTAAAATCAGGCAGTTGAGTTGTAATTTTATCACTTACTGACCACCGAAGTGAACAAGGGCATACAGCCACTTAGAGCTGTACACATACCATGGCCACAGCTAATATTAAACGATATATCACATTTGTAAAGTGAATTTTACTGCATCACAACCACCCTACCACCATGTGCATTGCATGCAGTTGTGAGCATTGGTCCTGCATTTTCAGGGCTAAAACGGACATTGAGGAGGCAACACTTTTTCACCACCTGTGAAACATCTCTAAAAAACAATCCACCGTTGGTTGATTTTCAAAGGAGCAGCACGGTCTGTCACATTAATGAAAGAGACATAACCCTTCTTTAATCCACCCCATCCACAACTATAAGCCAGCCACCCAAGCCTTGATATGTGTGGGCAAAATGACTGACCACACATTGTTTGAACAACTGGCCAGTGCATGGAATAACACATTGGTGATTAAAGTTTGAATTATGTGATTTCTAAAATCAAACACTTACAAGTAAAGTATTTCAAGAGGCTGAAGCTGTAACAGGTGTGTAACAAACACTGGAGGAATCATTATCCTACTTGTAAAAATCATATACTGTATAGTATCTTTTATCCACCTTAAAAATTCCAAATACCCAGAGATACTCAATTCCCAAGTATGTTGTTTGTTCCCGAAAATGGCATGGCATTGCATTGGACAATCAGCCAGAATATTGTTTGTTTATCTGCTTTGGAAAGCACAGTCATTCATGAAATGAACATATATAAACAGAACATTAATTTTAAGACTTCCCATTTGGCATGTGTATCTTTACGTGCACAATTAATCCTGCTAAACTATTTATTGGTGATTGAGTTGGCTAAAGCTGCCTAGAAAAGTAAACCCACAATACTGATTTGCATTCAAGGGACTCTCTCATGAACAGTGGCTCAGATGGAAGCAGTCATTCCATAATTATTAATGGTCGCAATACTAATATTAGACGCAGTGAACAAGTTTAAATTTACCACCCCAGGACTGGTATGTGGCACATGAGTCCAGGAATGGCAGCCTCCTTCAGTGCTTTTTTTCCAAACGAGTTTTGCTTTGTGCACATAAGCCCTTGAATATGTGCCTTTAGCTTGCATATGATCTTTTCAACTTATTTTTTTCTGTAAAAGCCACAGAACTGAGTAATAATCAAGTTATATAGCAAACTCTGGGCTTTTTAAATTGTATTTATAGCTATTTTTGGAAAGGGTGGGGAAGGATTAGAACTCTTGTCAGGTTTTCTATCATCGGGTACTTCATTGAAGATATTTCATCGCATCCTGGCTGGTAAAAAGTTTATCCCCAGAACAGGAAATAGAAGGAAAACTCTCTAACAGCAATGAAGACAGAAATAAAAATGCTTTAAAGTTAAATAGGGGATTGCTAGATCCTCAGACAGCCTTTTTTGTTGTCTCCCTAGTGCAGGTTTTCCCCTAAGTTTTTTGTGATATAAGTTTGTCCCAAAAATAGCAAGTGAGGGGAAATCTCTCTAACGGAGCCTCTTATGATTACATATGGCAAACCTTATTAAGATACACTCCACCCGTAAAGGATATTTTTATAAGTGGAAATTGAGATCTCTCCTCTAGAGAATTTTGTATTCTTTATGTAAATCTCACATTATTGATCCAAGATATATATCATTTTGATTGCCAAACCCGCCATAAGGCTCTATTACATAATTGTAGACTAGTATACAGGCAGGACCTCCTGCACCCTGCATGGGGAGTATCTTTCACGCACATAGCTGTTTACATTTAGGTTCTACTTAATAGGAAATCTATAGTGCCATTCTTTTTTAAAGACATAGGCCCGGATTCACAGACATCGGTGCAGCGAGGAGAGGCAAGCATGGAATTCACACAGCAAATGCTCCCAACTCTGCGCCGGTGTAGCGTATATTTCGTAGCCGACGTAAGTGGAAGTAGGTGGAAGTAGGTGGAAGTGGGCTGAAAGTGGGCGTGATCCATGTTAATGAAGCGTGACCACATGCAAATGATGGGCCGGGCGCCAGACAAGTACTTAAACTAAACTGTGCATGCATCGAGAAGTGGAAGTATACCCATGCGCATGCTCACAACCACGTCGGAACAACTGCCTAAGATACGTCGGATCACTGTGTACACCATGAACGTAACCTACTCCCAGCGTGACCCACGTCGGCCCATATTCACAGACATCTAACATACAATACGTAGGCTTGTGTTCCCTGGTCCATACCTTTGCATGGGTTGCTCCTTATATATGGGGAATAACTTTACGCCAAACGTAAAACTTATGCAAACCGCGTAAATCATGCGCCGGGCACAAGTATGTTTGTTAATCGGCGTATCTCCCTCGTTTGCATATTTGAATAGAAATTCAATGGGAGCACCACATGCGTCCAGCGTAAATATGCACCCACTCTACGCCGGTGTAGGCAAGTCACGTCGGTGGGATGAAGTCTGTTTTTAGGCGTATCTTAGTTTGTGGGTTCGGCGCACAGATACGACGGCGCATATTTGTACTTACGCGGCGTATCTGGAGATATGTCGGCGTAAGTGCTTTGTGAATCCGGGCCGCAATGTACAGTCAGAATAATGTAGTAGTGTAAACTGGAAGCAATTTTTATATTTATTAAATAAATAAATATGTTTCCTACTTCACCCACACCTAGTTTATTTATATTAAAAAAGGAAAGTTCATAAGAATTAGAAACACTTACTTAAATTTGCAGTCATGTGACCCTGGGTGATACCTTTACTGCTTGTGATGTTTATTGATATAAAACTTGCCAGCTGGTTTTGTTGCCACCACTCACATTTTGACATCATGATGCCAGCCTTTAAGGCCGCGTACACACGATCAAATCTATCTGCTGGAAACGGTCTGCCCGACCGTCCCAGCAGACAGATTCGATCGTGTGTACGGGCGAGCAGACGGATTTGGCCAGCCGACAGATTTTAAAGCATGCTTTAAAATCTGTCTGCTGGGAATCTGTCCGCCCGACATGTCTGCTGGTTAGTACGCTAACCAGCAGACATATCTTCTCGCACATGCGTCGAATGGATTTGACGCATGCGCGGAAGTAATTTACTTCCTGGTGCGGTGACGTGGCGGCGTCAACGTCACCGCCACGTCACCGCCACATCAGCGCGCTGTTTGCTGGCGGGGATTTTGGTTTGATCGTGTGTACAGCGATCAAACCAAACCGGCCAGCAGACAGTTTGTTCAAATCGGTCTGTCCGACCGATTTGAACAAATCTATTTGCTCATGTGTACGGGGCCTAAGACTACACGATACTGTAAAAACCCAGTGAGAACCTTGTGAAAATCCCATGAGACCCCTGTGAAGACTAACGGAAGGCCCTGTTGCACACTGTGTGGACCATGTGAGAATCCTGAGAAGAACCTTTGAGAACCCAATGAAGACTCCATAAGGCCCCTTGAAGACACTTTAAGGGCCCTGTGGGGACCCTTTGTGAAACCTGTGAAGACCTTGTGAAGACCCTGTGAGCACCATGTGATGAAGACTATTGCCAGCCAATAGCCAGTGCTCACCAGAGCAGTGTGGGCTCTGCAAGAAGGTGCCTACATTACAAATAAGCAAAATTAAAGCGGAACTTCAGTCCTTTTTTAAACTTTCCATCTATTAAATGTTCTGCTTTTGTTGTTTCAACATTTGGATACTTCCAGTTTCTTGTCTGGTTATTAGCCTAGGCTTATGACATCATGCACAGCTCTCTCTCTTTTTCTCTCTATCTCTCTCCCTCTCAATAAAGTTTGCTAGGAAGGGAGGGGGGTAAGTCATAAGAGGGCAAATGAAGGCTGAAGAGCTGGAGGTGTGCCTCTGTGTGTCTGTGTAAATCCAGGAAGTAAACAGACAGCAGATTCAGCTGCCCACATTTAAAATCAATGCAGCCAGACTCAGTGGAGGGAGATTTCTACAGCATATTTGACAAGTACAGAATTAACAGTATATATAAAATAATATGCAAAGTGGTTGGAAGGAAGCTTCAGAATGGCAAAGATGTTTTTATTACAAATTATGTGAGCAGACTGCAGTTCCTCCTTAACCACTTAAGGACCGCCACACAACTATATACTTTGACAGAATGGCACGGCTGGGCACATGGATGTATATATACATCTTCTTTAAGAGCCGAGCCCGTTCTTCTCTGTGGCAGTGTCAGTGATCCTCTGTTCCCTGATATAGGGAACGACGATCACTGACGTCAGACGTCCACCCCCGCCCCCCTACAGTAAGAAACACACATGAGGTCACACTTAACCCCCTAGTGGTTAACCTCTTCACTGTCATTGTCGTTTTCACAGTAATCAGTGCATTTTTAAAGCACTTTTCGCTGTGAGAATGACAATAGCGTCAAAAGTGTCCGCCATAATGTCGCAGTCATGAAAAAAAATGTTGATCGTCGCCATTAGTAGTAAACATGTAATAAAAATGCCATAAAACTATCCCCTATTTTGTAAACGCTATCAATTTTGCGCAAACCAATCGATAAATACTTAGTGCGATTTTTTTACCAAAAATAGGTAGAAGAATATGTATTGGCCTAAACTGAGGATGTTTTTTTAATATCTTTTTGGGGATATTTATTATAGCAAAAAGTAAAAAATATTGTATTTTTTTCAAAATTGTCGCTCTAATTTTTGTTTATAGTGCAAAAAATAAAAACCGCAGAGGTGATCAAATACCACCAAAAGAAAGCTCTATTTGTAGGAAAAAAAGGATGCCAATTTTGTTTGGGAGCCACGTCGCATGACCGCGCAATTGTCAGTTAAAGCGATAATGATCTGGTTCTTAACCGGTTACGATTTGGACCACAGTTTCAGAAAATGAATTAAAGCTTTAAGTTAAATATATTTCATAAAACTGTAGATTAACTTAAATGTGGGGGAAGATGGAAAGATATTTTTTATTGCCTTTTTTTCACTGCCCTTAACTAATGCAGACTCTCTTTGTGTACAGGAGTTTGAAGCATTTTTCCCCTCTCTATCTTTATTTTTCTATATACAGCTCTCTAACATTTGGCTGAGACCTTTGGACACTGCTTGACAGGAGTGCAGAGCAGCTCCCTACTGTCTATGTCATTGCAGCTGTATCAAATGCTAAAATGTGACCATTATCAATAGCTACTTTTCTTCAATCGCTGCCCAGAACAGCCAAAATGAGTGTAGGCTGGCTCTTGTATAAGATTCTGACACACTAGGCAATTGCTTCTGTAAGTCTGCTGATCTCAGATAGAGTACTACAGCACATTAAAGAGGCGCTACGACCTTACAGTATTTTCAAGAAAATGTACTCTCTTAATCCTTATGGAGCATTCTTTCTAAATAGGTTCTTATTTTTAATAAAAATTGAGTGTCTACAAGTAGGGATGCACCGATACCAGTACTGGTATCAGTATCGGTGCCGATACTAAGCATTTTCGTGAGGATCGGTACTCGTTAAAATGCTGCGATACTGAAAACCGATACCAGAAGTGACGTCAGCTGAGGGCGGGACACCTCCTCCTCTCCATCGACAGTGGGGTTCGGAGCAGCACATGCCTTACGGCGCCAGGACAGGAAGTGGGGGCGGGAAAATCCACAGCACTGTGGAAACAGGCTGACAGCTGGCCACACTGACACTCCTGTTCCTGGCTCTTTTTTTTCTTCATTATGCAGCATTGCCACGATCCTCTCCTGCCCCTGTGAACAAGAGTGTGGGTGATGTCATGACTCCTCCCATCCTGTTCCTGCACAGAGAGAGAGCTGACTGGATGGCTGGCTGCTATCCAATAACAGAGAGTGGGGGGGTCGCCAAGGTCAAGGGGGTGAACAGCATTAGCATGTGTGTTTCTGTAAAGGAAGCTGCAGAAGTCCCTGGAAGCAGAACCGAGTAATGAGAAGAGCAAATCCTTCAAACAGGTTAGTGTAGTATCTACAGGACAGTGTAATCAGGGTACAGACCAGTCTTATACACTAGCACCATACAGTATATACAAACTAGTCTGTACCCCAACAATGTACTGTATATGTTATACACACACCAGTCTGTATATGATGTACAGTACAGTGTCAGTGTACAGACTGGTCTGTACCTTACACCCTGTACTGCGCCTTCCTTCCTAACACCCTCCTAACGCCCTGTACTGCGCCTATCCTAACATCCTTTAAATGCCCTGTACTGCGCCCTCCTAATGCCCTGTACTGTGCCCTCCCTGTGTTGCCTCCTCCTTCCCCCACTAGCTGTCACCTCTGCCCCCATGTCTCTCAATGACCCTCCCATCCTTTTCCCCCAGCCATCACAGCCTTTTTCTTCTCAATTTTCCTTCCCACAATCCCTATTTCACCCCACTTTCAACTACCCTGCCCTCACCTACCCCTCTACTTCCCACTCTGCCCTCACCCCAGCCTTGCCCAACTTCCTAACAACCCCCCCTTTCCAAACCACCCCCCTACCTATGCGATAGGTATCGGTAATTGGTATCGGGGAATACTTTCCAAAAAGTATCAGTACTTGTACTCTGTGTTAAAAAAGTGGTATCGATGCAACCCTATCTACAAGTTTAATTTGTTGTTAAATACCTTAGAATCTCAATGTGTTGGCAGCCACTCCTGGGATTTTGTACAGCTGTCTACCCAGCATGCACATCCAGTTCTCATGCCTGCACAGTTATCACACTGTGTGGCTCACACACTTGTGGACAAGATGCCAAAAGAATCCAGGAAATGTTGACGCCGATATCCCAGGAGTCAATGGGACAGCACATGACATTAGTCGTCTAGACAGCCAAATACAGAAGCTGGAAGATTTTAAAACATTAGTTTACTATCCAAACACAACATAACTTTGTCTCACCATTAAAGCGTTTCTTACTCCAACACTTCATATTTCTGATATGTTCCTGCTGTACCATGTACTTGTATCCTGTTTTCTTTGTATTGCTTTTTTTATGTTTTTAAACCAGCCCTTCTGCTTTCCTATTAAACACTGACTGCACTAAGCAGGAGAGCACAGCATGGTCAGTTCTCTAGCTATGCTGAGAACTCAGTGTACTCTCCAATTATCAGACATGTGCTGACACCCCCCTCCCCCCAAGCTCAGTGGGCCACTTCTTCTACTCACCCCAGTTCTTATGCAGCTGAGAACAGAAGTAAATATGATCACTTAGAAAATGGAAAAGGTATTTATAATGTTTTTTTAGATCCATGCAAACATGTTTTGCATTTCATTTCTATTTTAAACTGAATGGGTTGTTTTACAAGGTGATCATTTACAATCACTTTAACATTAGACATACTTGAAAAAGAGGGAGAAGATCCATTTTTACATTACAGTTACATAATATAAAATATATAACGTTTAACCACTTAAGGACCCCTTTGCGCCGATATACCTCGGCAGAATGGCACGGCTGGGCACATTCACGTACTTGTACATGGCCCTTTAAGCAACCCCAAGCCCTTTAAGCTTGGGGTTGCGCGCGCTCCACGGGCGTGTGCACGCGACCCGGTCCGAAGGTCCATGACCGGGATCGCAGGACTCGCGGACCCGATCACCGCTGGAGTCCCACGATCAGCTTCCCCGTTCTTCACTGTGGCGCCCACATTGATTGTGTGTTCCCTTACATAGGGAATCACAATCAATGACGTCACACCTACAGCCACACCCCCCTACAGTTAGTAACTCAAATGAGGTCACACATAACCCCTTCAGCGCCCCCTAGTGGTTAACTCCCAAACTGCAATTGTTATTTTCACAGTAAACAATGCATTTTAAATGCTTTTTTTGCTGTGAAAATGACAATGGCCCCAAAAATGTGTCAAAATTGTCCGAAGTATCCGCCATAAAGTCGCAGTCACAAAAAAAAATCGCTGATCGACGCCATTAGTAGTAAAAAAATAATAATAAAAATGCAATAAAACCGCGTCACACCTACAGCCACACCTCACAGATAACCACAAGGGGGCGCTGAAGGGGTTAACTCCCTAACTCCCAAACTGCACTGTCATTTTCACAATAAACAATGCATTTTAAATGCATTTTTTTGTTGTGAAAATGACAATTGTCCCAAAAATGTGTCAAAATTGTCCGCCATAATGTCGCAGACACAAAAAATAAATAAAAAAATTGAATAAAAAAATGCAATAAAACTATCCCCTATTTTATAAACGCTATAAATTTTGCGCAAACCAACCAATATACGCTTATTGCGATATTTTTTTTACCAAAAATACGTAGAAGAATACGTATCAGCCTAAACTGAGGAAACATTTTTTATATTTTTATATTTTTTGGGGGGATATTTATTATAGCAAAAAGTAAAAAATATTGTCACTTTATTTTTGTTTATAGCACAAAAAATTAAAATCGCAGAGGCGATCAAATGGCACCAAAAGAAAGCTCTATTTGTGGGGAAAAAATGATGCCAATTTTGTTTGGAAGCCACGTTGCACATTGTCAGTTAAAGCGACACAGTGCCAAATCGCAAAACCTGGCCGGGTCCTTTAGCTGCCTAAAGGTCCGGGTCTTAAGTGGTTAACAAACATATTAACTATAACAACAAATTGAACAGCAAAGTGTAACTATAAGAAAATCAAAAATAACATATATAATGCAGTAAGGCCACTTGCAAAACGACTTCTGTATTGAAGTCATGGCAAGTCGCCCCGAGTCGTCCCCAAAGTCATACAAGAACCTTTTTCTAAGTCGGAGCGACTTGAGTTACTCCTATTAGAACGGTTCCATTGAACAGAGCGGAGCGCAACTTGTGAACCAGCTCTAAGCAAAGAAAATAACACAAACACTGCAGTTTTTGTTTTCTATTCTCCCTTGAAACATAGTATTATTACCTGTTGATTCTGCTGGTAGATTGACAGGGGGACAGCACTCTTCTTTCTACAATGAAATTGCACAGCATTGTTGTCAACCTGTGGACGGTATAGGTATATAAACATGTCATTTTAAACAGAGTTTATGTAAAAGAAAAATAAATTAAAGCCAAATGCCAGCTAACACTTAATGAACACTGTAATCTAAATGCATCATTAAATGTACTTTTGTATGCAAGTAGTGCAGGTACAGTACATGAATTTGACCTGATGTCAGCTTCTTAGGCCGCGTACACACGATGAAACTTGTCCGACGGACCGTTTTCATCGGACCAGGCTGAAGTGGTCTGTTGCTCTGATGTGCGTACACACCATCGGACCAAAATCCCCTCGGACCAGAACGCGGTGACGTAGAACACAACGACGTGATGAAAAAACAAAGTTCAATGCTTCCAAGCATGCGTCGACTTGATTACGAGCATGTGCGGGTTTTTGGTCCGATGATTTTGTGTACTAACCATCGAACCTGTCCGACGGACAGGTTTCCAGCGGACATGTTTTCAAGCATGTTTTGAAACTTTTGTCCGCTGGAAAACGGTCCGATAGGCCGTACACACGATCGAACATGTCCGCTGAAACTGGTCTGCGGACCAGTTTCAGCGGACATGTTCAATCGTGTGTATGCGGCCTTACAGTCACTGTAACCTGGGTTCAGAAGAAGTGGTGTGAATGATGCTGGCCACCAGACTGAGGACATCTAGCAGCATGAAATGCCCTGGATTGAAGGAGAATATTGCAGCAAAGCTGGTTTTGTTATATTATCTTTTCATTATATTGTTATATCTGTCTATAGTTCTGCTTTAAGCAGCTGCATTAACTATTTATTTTTTTTGGAATAAACGTTTAGGCACTTCAATTGAAGCTGACCATCGTTAGAACCTTTTTCAGTGCAAAATGGTGAACTCTGTGAAACTGGCTCGCAGTCTTCACGGTAATTCATCCCAAAGGTGTTCTATTGGGTTGAGGTCAGGACTCTGTGTAGGCCACTCACGTTCATTTCACCCCAAACTCACTCATTCATGTCTTTATGGACCTTCCTTTGTGCACTGGTGCGCAGTCATGTTGGAACAGGGAGGGGCCATCCCCAAACTGTTCCCACAAAGTTGGGAGGATGAAATTGTCCAAAATGTCTTGGTATGCTGACACCATAAAGAGGAAGTAAACCCTCATGGGTTTTACTTCCTCTTTGTTCCCAGCAAAGTAAAAGCATAAGCATAGTTTGGGCAACGCATACTAGCCCATTTTGTGTCCCCGATGTGTGACTGCATCCATCTTGACCCCCTCCTCCTTCCGAGGCCATAGACTCCGCCTCTGTTACTGGCCAGAGTCGCGTGACATCACCCTTGCGCATGCATGCGGAAGCCGAGGGTCACAGCATAGGCCCTATAGAAACAGCAAGACCGTGCCTTTTCTATAGTGCGCATGTGCCAAGCGGTGCAAGCGTGTATGGCAAATATAAGATATTTCCAGTACCTACAGGTAAGCCCTAATCTAGGCTTACCTGTAGGCAAAAGTGGCTGTACAGGGTTTGCAACCACTTTAAGAGTTCTGTTCACTGGAACTAATGCCATGTACACACGATCAGAAATTCTGACAAGAAAACCGTGGATTGTTTCTGGCGGAATGTTGGCTCAAACTTGTGTAGCATACACACTGACCGTGTGTATGCAACACCATGTGACCCACCAGTCTTGTGAGAAATTCTGACCGTCAAGAACAGAGTGATGTACAAGACATATGACCAGCCCAGATCAATGAAGTTCAATAGGCAGTTTGGCTCTTCTGCTTGTTTCTGAGCATGCATGTTTTTTGTGCATCGGAATTGCATACAGACGAGTGGATTTTCCAATAGGAACTTTTTCCATCTGAATAATAGAGAACCTGCTTTTAATCTTTTGTTGACGGAAATTAGGACAGCAAAAGTCTGATGGAGCATACACACGGTTGAATTTCGGACCAAAATCTCACATCGGACTTTGGTTCAAGCCCAACACCTGAAAAACAACCCTGCACCATAATCCCCCCTCCAACAAATGATTTGGACCAGCACACAAAGCAAGGTCCATAAAGACATGGATGAGCGAGTTTTGGGTGGAGTAACTTTACTGGCCTTCACAGTCCTGACCTCAACCCGATAGAACACCTGTGGGATGAATTAGAGTGGAAACTGCAAGCCAGGCCTTCTCGTCCACATCAGTGCCTGACCTCACAAATGCGCTTCTGAAAGAATTATGAAAAATTCCCATAGACACACTCCTAAACTTGGTGGGCAACCTTCCCAGAAGAGTTGAAGCTGTTATAGCTGCAAAGGCCAACTCAATATTGAACCCTACGGACTAAGTTGGGGATGCTATAAAAGTTCATGTGCGTATGAAGGCAAGTGTCCCATTAATTTTGGTAATATAGTGTATATATTCCCTAATAGCCACACAGTATATAAATCCACTTTGTGAGATCCAAATGCTTTTGCCAACCCAGGTATTACCTTGTAAAAGTAGCAGTGATATTATCACTGAGCTATACATAGCTGGTACAGGGAACACAGCTGTGCGAGGGACCCAGCACACCCACCCACTACAGGCTACCTGTACAGGAGGGGGCAGAGACAAGACCAGTCACCCTGCATAAGGAAAGAGAGCAACAGTGACTGTTCTTTATTACAGAAAGCTCCTGCACAGCAGAAAAGTGGATAACTGCGCAGATCTGGAAGAGATACACAAAATATAGCAAGATTCACAGAAGAATACATGTAAACCACTGATAAAAAATCACACCCCTCTCCTCTTCTCCTGTGTGGATTAACTTATTTTTTTCTTTCCATTCTTGGATTTGACTATACTCTCTATTCATGGCATTTTTACCACCTTGCCCAGCTCACCAGGGGAATGTCAGAGAATGGAAATGAGCATTTTAGCCAAACTCCAGTCAAAACATTTTTGATAATGGAGAAAGGTTGGTTCCTCTCTCAGGTTTTTATTGCTGTCTGTGTTTCTATTGGGAACACATCTCTTTATATCCTGTCAATACAGGAAGTGATGGGAAATATCTCCAGCTGGGACACAAACAAAAACAAAGCTGATATATGGTATGTCTTTTGCTTTGTACACACAATCAGTTTTCCTGACAAAAAAAGTGCGAAGTGAGCTTTTTGTCAGGAATTTCCGACCGTGTGTATGCTCCATCACCATTTTTCTGTGAGAATTACCGCCAAGAAAAGATTGAGAGCAGGATCTAAATTTACGTAACAGGAAAAATTCCTATCGGCAATTGCTGTCGTTTGTATGCTCAGAATCAAGCAGTAGAGCCGAACTGCCTATTGAACTTCGTTGATCTCAGCTCGGCGTACGTGTTGTACGTCAACGCGTTCTTGACGTTCGGAATTTCAGACAAGATTTGTGTGACCGTGCGTATGCAAGACAAGTTTGAGCCGTTTTCCTGCTGGAAAAAAACAACACAGTTTTCCTGTCGTATATTCTTCTTCTTGAGGAAGACATCTACTGTAACATCTGTCAACTCAGCTAGTACTATGTCTTGGTGGAGGGAGTTCCATATTTTACTTCTCCAACACTAAAGAACCCTTTTCCAAATCTAAGGTCAAACCTCTTTTCTTCTAACCTCAAATCGTAGTCATGTGTCCTTATCTTGTACCTTAAAGTAAACAGTACATAACAATTACAGGAGTCACCTTGGATATATTTGTACATTGTAATCATATCCCCTCTTAAGTGCATCTTCTTCAGAGTGACAGAGTGAATAAGTGTAATCTATATAATCGATCTTCATCGACGTCGTCTAGCACCCCCTTTATTCATTTTGTTGCCCTTAGCCGGTCAGTATAAAATGCCTAGTTAAACTACATCCACTGGACTTCCACCATCCAATTTCTCACTTTCTTCCTCATAGAACAGAATAATGATAGGTTGGTCGGAGAAGAACGGGATTTTATAAATCCATGCTGGTTGTCACTTATGACAACTTTATCTCAGACAACATCCATCCAACAATATGTGGGTGAGCCTTGGTGGTGAGCGACTGCATATTTGTGTGCATTAGTGAAAATAGCGCTGTGCCGAGAGCGCGCAACCTGAAACCCCCCCAGAACAGTTACCGTCAGCTAACGGAAAACTTCTGATCGCAAGAAGCAATCGGGAGCTTTCCGATCATGTGACGTCATGACAGCAAATCACAGCAATCACACGACTTTAAAGCGATTGTAACGGTATCTTTTTTTTGTAAATAATAAACATGTCTAAACGTACCTGCTCTGTGCAATGGAGTTGCACATAGTGGCTGCAAACCTCCTCTTTTCGGGTACCCTGTAGGTGCTCCTGGCCCCTCCCCTTTGTCCAGTACCCTATGGGAAGCAACTTCAGATGGTGGCACTTGTACATGCTCACACCCGAGTCCTGCTCTCTCGTCACTGGCTTTGATGGACAGCACTGGGAGCCAATGGCAGTGATGGGAGAGAACAGCTTCAGACGTACACAGCGCTGGATCAAATGAACAAAGTAAAGTAAAAAATATTTACAACCAATTTATTCCCCACCTTGCCTCCCGGCATTCTAAACCCATCAATGGGCTGGCAGGCACCAGCTCCAAGGGGTTAAAAGTAGCTTTGCCGCCACACAGTCGCATTATTCATTCACAGAGTTCTGTGAACAAATGAACTACAACTACCATCTTCCATTGCAGCTGAAGAGCTTGTAGCTCTCAGTGAGCTGGGAGGGCACTGGTAAGCACTCCCATAGTTCATTTATCTTCCTCCTCTCCATTAACTGTCTACCAGTGGTGGCCCGTCCACTAGGAGCTTATGGGTACAGCCCCATCTATCCATGCTTCCGGCCCCCTGATCTTCATGCAGGGGCGCCAAAAGCATGGATTCAAATAGGGTGTGTATGTTTTTTTAAGCACATGATTAGAGCCAGAGGCTCTAATAGGCTTCAAAATAGGGTGGTCTTGGGGCGCAGAGCACTCTGCTCCGAGCCCACCAAGTTGTGTTACAATAGCGAATGAACATTTGCTATTGTAACACCGAATCGCCTACCAGCCCATCAGGAAGCAGGTTAGGGACCTGCCAAATGTTTGGCGAAAAAGGAAATCAGATCGGATTGTTAGCTGAAGGAGGAGGGAGGAGATGCATGCAGCATAAGAGGGAGAAGATGGTAACCGAGCCAGCAAGCAGCCCGCAGCCCTGAGAGAAGCTGACACTGCCCATCGTGCTGCCCGCAAGTTGGGGTAAGTGTAAAAACTGAACACATATTAATTACACAGGTTCTGTGGCTGATTAACCACCTCAATACATGGCACTTTCACCCCCTTCCTGCCCAGGCCATTTTTCAGCTTTCAGTGCTGTCACAATTTGAATGACAATTGCGTGGTCATGCTACACTGTAACTATGTGACATTTTTATCATTTTCTTCAGACAAATAGAGCTTTCTTTTGGTGGTATTTAATCACTTCTGGGGTTTTTATTCTTTCCTAAAAAAAGTAATTTTTTTCCTTCACTGATGGGTTCTGATGAGACGGCATTTATGGGCACTGATAGGCTGCACTGGGGGGCACTGATGACGTGGCACTTGTGGGCACTGATGAGGCGGCACTGATCAGGAGGCACAACTATGCCACACTTATGGGCACTGATAGGTGGCACTGATGAGCATTGATAGGTGGCATTGGTGGGCACTGATAGGTGGCACTGATGGGTGGCACTGATGGTCATTGATGGGTGGCACTGATGGGCATTGATGGGCAGCACTGACTGGCATCACTAATGGCCACTGGTGGGACTGGTGGGCACTTTCTGCTGGCACTGTGGGGGCTTTATTGTAATCAGGGCACTGATGGTCACATTTCACATTTTGTGCCTGCAAAAATGTGTGCTTTTAAGGTGAATTTATCCTTTAAATTATTTGTAGGCATGTAGTGTGAATGGGAAGACATAGTAAACATACAAATGGGGTTTCCTAAATCTGACTGCAAAAGTGGAAATCCACTTTAGCACAGTTAATGGAGTGAACAGACTGACCTCAAGTTGCTCCTCTTAATAAAAGTTGCTCATTTTCACTGACTCATTGCAGAAACACAGAGGGTAAATACCAAGCTAGACCCTAACAAAAAGCACAAGTCTTCCTCCCGAGGCCCCCTGCCTTCTGGCAAGAATAGACTAGACACAAAAAAAAAAAGTGTCTGTCATTACGAGTCAGCCAAACAGAGCTGCAGTGTTGAATCCAGCAACTCCCTTCCCCCGCTGCACGGACTCTTGACAGAAGGAGGAGAGAGAGCAGCAGAGGAGGAGAGGATGCTGAAGGTACAATGAATAGACTGAAATCAGCACTAGCAGACAGTTCCCTTCTCTACTGCTCAGTCTTCCTTCTACAGTAGCTGAGAGCTGCTTTGTGTGCATTGAGCTGGTTAACATTTTCTTTTTTTTCCCTCCCCATTTCAATGAATTATTTCTTTCATTCTGCACATTGTTTCATTGCCCATTAAAGTGAGAGGGATGCAGTAAGAGAGTATAGGCATGGGTCAGGCAGCCTGTGCTCAGCCCCTCCCTTGCTAAAAGGAGCTGACCCTGGTGCTGACTGGAGGACCTTGTAAGTCGGACTGTCCCAGCGAAGACTGAAAACGACCCCAACACCACTTAAGGCATCTCTGCAGACGTACATCATCATCACCGACACAAGTGCAAGTTTGACATGTTGACCCAGAGAATTTCCAGGTATTACCTACACTAATCTCACAGTTTGTCTCCCCCCCCCCACCTGAATGTTCTACAGCTTAATGGAAAGAAAGTTTGATGACAGTGTGTTTCCTTGTAATCTTTAACCCTGTTTGTGCTTCATGTAGCAGATATTATAGGCAATTATTAAAATATTTCATGATTTTTTTTTATTGAACTTGTGGAATTAAATACTATTTTCTAATTGTGATCATTGCGTATATTAATGCTTCCAACATACATTGCATTTTTAGAAATGTTCATTTAGCGAATCTTCTGAATACTTTTAATAAAATTCATCAGAACATTTTATTGATAATATTGCTAAATTTTAAGGTGCCATCTTGTTGATAAGCTTTTGATTTAATTAACAGTGATATTGGATTTTTTATTTTTTTTCATTGAATAGCGAATTGAGGAATGTGCTTAATTCCCAGTTGTATAGGCATGAAATAATAGGACAATAAGAAATGTGAACATTCCCTGTTGTCTTCTGCATGTCAGCATTTCCATAGCTTTTAATGAAATGAGCTTCTACGGTCAATATATTCATGCTAGAAACCATTTTCCCTTGTGTATCTGGTGGTTATTATTTTTCTATATATGCATTGTTATATTCCATATATCTTATGTGTAGCATGGATGCCCTCTTGTGTTTTACGATCCATGGTATTTTGATTGATTTCTCTAATAATTAACACAAGGCACATAGGATTATACATGCAGCCCAGTTTGGAAACACAGTATCGTAGAGAGCACTATTGAGACATCAGCAGTCATCAAATTGAAATATATATGTATGTGTTTGCACTGTATGTGTGTTCCTTAAAGATTGCTCATGAATCAGGGAATTGATTTTATAGGTTCCTCTACTAAGAAATAGATAGAGGAATTTCAGTTGCCAAAAATCTGTCACTTGTCTTAAGAATGCTTTCTTCACTTGATAATTATAAGAGTGATTTATTGCAGGCAGAGTTCATATTGATGTATTCTGGAGGCAATTGCACAGGATACAAAATCATTCACTGGTGTTAAAGATGATATTTCTGCCAGAACACCACATATCTGAGGAAATGAACGCTAGAAGATCAATATAAGCTAGCGGTGGGGTTGGATCATGAAACACATTGCAATTGCTAGTAAAAATCAATCAATTTAACAAATGTCAAAACAAACTTGTTTCCTATTTGCTCTGTATAAATATATATTATGTTTCTAGAAACATTTAAAATGCAAAGAACATACTAGAGTAAATATTTCTGCAAAGTTTGTAATCTGGTTGATAGATTGGTTGTAGGAGTTGAGTAGTTGAACACAGCCAAATTGGTAGATAAGTTGAGCAGCTGGTTCATGCTTGTCATTTGTCAGATGTAGTGTTATAAATCCACAATAGGTTGTTAGAATCCAATTTGTGACTCAGAATGCAGCTGTAAATACTAGTTGGGCTGCCTTGAGATTTATCAGTATTTCTCAGTGAGCAGGTTCTTGTCAAAAGCTGTGAAATATAGACAAGGTAAGTTCATTGATAAGCAAAGTGACACGCTTGTTCCTTGTAGATGTAAGCAACAAACATAATCTAACAATTGTGTACTACAGAAGATGGGGTATGTGACATCTAGTAATAAACAATGTGTTAAATATAAAGTAAGAAGCATACAGTTTGTTTGCACATTTACTTTTTCTGCAATACATACATGTCAACATTTATAAGCACATAATGAGAACATTACCATTTGGCCTATTTCATTATGGTTAAACATATTTTAAAATTCTATGTGTATTTGTTAAATGTAGCTAAAACAATGTCTCTGAATTTCCCAACCTGTTCTATCTCCTGGTATTATCACTAAAGCATAAAGGGACAGTCACAACATTATACATTTAATTTATTGCAATGTGGAGTTTTGGGTTGTAGTTGAAACCCACCTGTTACCACTTAGTGCAATGGTAGCAAAAGCAGCCAAAGAGACCATGGTGGGCATTTACAACTACCAAATAGGAGTATTGAAATACCTAGGATAAGAAAAAACAAAAAACTTGGTATAGTTTCCATGTAGTTTCCTTGGAGGTTCTTTAGTAATTTCATTAAAAAAATTAAACGTTCACAGCTACACAAAGCTGCTGATTTTTAATAAATATACTCACCTGTCCAAGGATCCAGTGCCATCCTCGCATGGGCTTCTTTACCAGGCTTTGGTCCCCAGAGCCGGCATGCTAACTGTGACTCCTTGTGGCTTCACAGCCGGTTGCCCATTGTGCATGTTTCCGGGCCACGCTGCACTTTGTGAATGGTCCTACAGCCTTCTGGGACCTGCAAGGTTGTAGACAAGGAGGTGTTGGAGAACTTATGGTCGGATCGCTTAGTCAAACTTAGGTCTACCCCCCAAAAAAAAAAAATCCAAATATGACAGAGGATGGGGGAGGAACAATGGAAGTTCCCCTTTAACTAACCTACACCAATTTTAATTTTTTTTTGTTCTGGGTGGACTTGAATATAAGGACTGTACTCTGTGGCAAAACTATTGAATCATCATAAGAGTTACATACTAGCTAATTCAAGTTTGGCCCCACTCTCTGCACTATTTTATTTTGCTTTAAGCTGAAATCCTCAAACCAGCAAAAAATGACGAAAGATAAAACAGTATAGAATTTTGTACATGGCTTAATACTTACCTGCATAGATTTTTTGATGGTGACATCCAAAATACTTACTGTATGGAGGTTGTATGTTTTCATTTGTTTGTTGCCTCTCCATGTTCTGCTTTCCACCCACCATCCAAGCATATAATAACTCTAAGTTAAATGGCTCCCACCTAGCCACTTGCCGCAAAATCACACATTTGTACATCATTTGGCTTCAAGTGGTTGTACCGGAGTGATGCCTGCAGCTGTAGGAATCACCTCTATACTGTTGTTTAGAGCCGATGGTCAGCTCTCTTGTGATCAGGGCAGGACTTAGGGTGGTGGGGGCCCTTGGGCTTGAGTCACTTTTGGGCCCTACCTTCTATACATTACAAAATGGGCATGGTTCACACAAAATAGTGGGCGTGGCTCAATTGTGGTTAGAGTCTGAGATGAATGAGGGATGGAGGAAGAAAGAAAGAAAGAGGGAGAGAAAGAGAAAGAAAGGAGACAAACAGGGAAAGAGAGACAAAGAAAAAGAGATGGAGGGACAGCAGGCCCAGATCCTACACCACAATAAAAATATGTGTATCTATCTATCAATTCAGCTATCCATCTTAACCACTTAGGGACCGCCTCCTGCACATATACGTTGGCAGAATGGCACGGCTGGGCACAAGCATGTACCTGTACGTCCTCTTTAAGTGCCCAGCAATTAAATGTCATTTGTCAGCAATTTGGAACATAGAAAATGCATAGAGTCCACACCAAAATGAATAACAGATACTTTGAATCTAATACCATATGCTATGGATGGGGTGCCCCAAACACAAAAAAAAGTGTGATATCCCCCAGAAAATCCATACTAAACCCAACAGTGCTAATATGGCATTTAAGGGGGGTCCTCTCCCAAAAAAAGTACAGTCCCCCAAAAATCCATATCAGACTCGTGAGCACATGCCCCATCATTCCAAACCATACCAGCCCCACATATAAATATGTGGGCTACAAGCAACCCTCCCTCCTCCACCCAAATGCATATGGGACACATAATACCCCTATCACTCACAAAAAAAATGCAACTTTAGAAATAAAGAACCTGTTTTGACAAGTCCTTTAACAAACAAAATACAAATTCACGAAAAATTCTCTCATTGTAATCCATCACCCAATCACAATGTCTGCCACCCGCAGACACAAAGAAATGAAAAACCCAACAGACATGACCAACCTCAATGGTACTGCTCACCAAATGTCATCAGCTGTCATCAGCTATAAAAGGAAAGAGGCAGGGATAGTAGTGCCATGTAAGTGATGGCAGCAGTTGCTAAAGTTTCACCCCTTAGATACCATTTACAGAGGGAAACTGTCATATATAGAAGCGGTAGAAATAGTGCTTCTCTATAAGATGCTCAACTCTAATATTCAGGTACTTTGAAAGTCCGAACAATAAAGTTTCAATCTACTTATTTCTACTTACTACATTTGCAAGTTGTGCTATCTGGTTAGTATCACTCAACTTGTATTGCAAGTCTAATGCTGCGTACACACAATCATTTTTCAGCATAACATTTTTTTTCGTTTTTCAGCACGTCGAAAAAACTACGTTTTTTTCAACTTCATCATTAAAACAATGTTGCCCACACACCATTTTTAAAAAAAAAAATGCAAAGCGCGGTGACGTACAACACGTATGATGGCACTATAAAGGGGAAGTTCCATGCGGATGACGCCACCCTTGGGGCTGCTTTAGCTGATTCCGTGTTAGTAAAAGACGATTCGCGCTTTTCTGTCTGTTACGGAGTGATGAATGTGCTTACTCCATTATGAAAGGTAGTTTTACCAGAACTAACGCTCCCTTCTCATAACTTGCTTCTAAGCATGCGCAGATTTTTTTACATCGTTTTAGCCCACACATGACAATTTTTTTTACAACCTGAAAAACGTCATTGTTTAAAACGACGTTAAAAAATGCAGCATGTTCAATTTTATTTTTTTGTTGTTTTTCAGAACCTGAAAAATGATGTGAAGCCCACACAAGATCATTTTAAATTACGTTTTTGAAAAAATACATTTTTTTCATGCCAATAAAATGATCGTGTGTACGTGGCTTAACAGTCTGTTCATACTAACTGGAAAGTATAAACACGGCTTATCTTATTAAAAGACTCTCACAAATATTGAAATGGAAGCATAACAAACATACATGTCCCATAGAAAAAATTCCAGACGAATTTAAAAGAAATACTTTAAGTTGTGTACTTGGTGACAATACATTGTAGCTTCCCTTAAACAACTCTGATGCCTTGTACACATGACCATTTTTCGGGATGTAATTTTTTTTTCTTTTTTTAATATCATTAAAAACGATCGTGTGTGGGCCCCAGAGCATTTTTCACTACGTAAAAAATGGGCATTAAAAATTTAGAACATGCTCTAAATTTTCACATAGTTTTTAACGTTGTCGTTTTTAACGTCGTAAAAAATGGCCGTGTGTGAGCTTTAACAACGTGAAAAAAACGTGCATGCTCAGAAGCAAGTTATGAGACGGGAGCGCTCGTTCTGGTAAAACTAGTGTTCGTAATGGAGATAGCACATTTGTCACGCTGTAACAGACTGAAAAGCGCAAATCTTCTCTCACCAAACTTTTACTAACACAAAATCAGCAAAAGCAGCCCCAAGGGTGGTGCCATCCGAACGGAACTTCCCCTTTATAGTCCCGTCGTACGTGTTGCACGTCACACGCTTTGCTAGAGCATTTTTTTCACAGAGTTTTATCTAGACCATTAAAAATGGTCGTGTGTAAGCAGCATCAGTTTTTCATAGGTCCTTGAGACATTTAACCTCTCCAATTACTAAAATCTCATGTACAGTATCTGACAAAAGTGAGCACATCCTTCACATTTTTGTAAATATTTTATTATATCTTTTCATGTGACAACACTGCTACAATGTAAAGTAGTGAGTGTGCAGCTTGTATAACAGAGTACACTTTCTGTCCCCTCAAAAAAACTCAACACACAGCCATTAATGGCTAATCCGCTGGAAACAAAAGTGAGTACACCCCTAAGTAAAAATGTTCAAATCGGCACCAATTAGCAATTTTTCCTTCCCAGTGTAATGTGATTCATTAGTGTTATAAGGTCTCAGGTGTGAATCGGGAGCAGATGTTTTAAATTTGGTATTATCACTCTCACTCTCTCAAACTGGTCACTGGAAGTTCAACATGGCACCTCATGGCAAATAACTCTCTGAGGATATGAAAATAAGAATTGTTTGTCTACATAAAGGCGGCCTAGGCTATAAGAAGATTGCCAAGACCCTGAAACTGAGCTGCAGCATGGTGGTCAAGACCATACAGCAATTTAACAGGACAGGTTCCAATCAGAACAGGCCTCGCAATGGTCGACCAAAGACGTTAAGTGTACATGCTCAGAGTCATATCCAGAGGTTGTGTTTGGAAAGTAGACATATGAGTGCTGCCAGCACTGTTGTAGAGGTTGAAGGGGTGGGGGGTTAGCCTTCAGTCATCAGACCAAACGCCACACACTGCATCAAATTGGTCTGCATGGCTGTCATTCCAGAAGGAAGCCTCTTCTAAAGATGATGAATGAGAAAGCCTGCAAACAGTTTGCTGAAGATAAGCAGACTAAGGTCATGGATTACTGGAACCCTGTCCTGTGGTCTCATGAGACCAAGATAAACGTATTTGGTTCAGATGGTGTCAAGCGTGTGTGTCGGCAACCAGATGAGGAGTACAAAGACAAGTGTGTCTTGCCTACAATCAAGCATGGTGGTGGGAGTGTCACGGTCTGGGGCTGCATGAGTGCTGCCGACACTGGGGAGCTACAGTTCATTGAGGGAACCCTGAATGTTAACATGTACTGTGACATACTGAAGCAGAGCATAATCCCCTACGTTTAGAGACTGGGCTGCAAGGAAGTATTCCAACATGACAATGACCCCAAACACACCCCCAACATGATCATTGCCTTGCTAAAGAAGCAAAGGGTAAAGGTGATAGACAGATCTAAACCCTATTGAGCATCTGTGGGGCATCCTAAAGCTGAAGGTGGAGGAGTGCAAGGTCTCTAACATCCGTGATGTCGTCATAGAGGAGTGGAAGAGGACTCCAGTGTCAACCTGTGAAGCTCAGGTAAACTTCATGCCCAAGAGGGTTAAGGCCGTGCTGGAAAATAATGATGGCCACATAAAATGTTGACACTTTGGGCCCAATTTGGAAATTTTCACTTGGTGTACTCAGTTTTGTTGCCAGCGGTTTAGACATTAATGGCTGTGTGTTGAGTTATTTTGAGGGGACAGCAAATTTGCACTGTTATACAAGCTGTACACTCAATACTTTACATTGTAGCAAAGTGTAATTTCGTTAGTGTTGTCACATGAAAAGATATAATACAATATTTACACTTGTCTGAGATACTGTGAGACACCGTTGGCTTTAATATGTTATTGTTCTTTCAAAACTAGTTTTCAATCTTTTGAATTTGCACCTTTCCTTAAAAATACCTGATGATCTTTCCATGAAGGTAGTTTTCATACATTTCCCGTTATAGAAAGAAAATACTGTCCCTGTCTGCATTGTCACTCTGTCCAATGGAGACTATAAGTGGCCATTTCAAAACATATTACGCAGGCATGGTACACTGTTGTCACCCTCAGGAGATCTGTCCTGGGAAATGACATGCAGCCATCACTGGAGTGCATGCAGACATAAATTAGTAAAAGCAGCTGCAGGAGATGAGCAACACTGAGATGTAAAATGATATTTAGAAAGATGAAAACAATGTTGATACACTGTGCTTTAGCAAACTTGATGTCATTCAGTTAATGGTTACATCGAATTGTATCTTTTTTTATTGTGAATGGAATTGATTTGCTATATATATTAATTAATCTTGGACTATTATATATAGAACATTTTCATCAAGTGGTAAAGTATAGCCATGATAGTATTTATAATAGAGGTTTAATAGGCATCTCTGAAAATTCATTGTTAATTAGCACATTACAGCCTTATTTAGCTCCAGGGCCCAAGAAAAGCAGTGTGCTGACGGTGTCCTCTTGACACATCCATTCCAATCTCATTTGTCTTAAAGTTGAGCATGACAGCAAGCTCCATCTTCTGAGTTCTCAATTATTCCTATGGGGAATTAGAGATAGGGTACCATGTTCAGATTTATGTAAATCTCTAAGAAATCTTAGTAATTAAAACTAAGCATATGGTAAGAAATTACCTTTTTTCCTTAATATTTACATAATGCCCTTATGCCCCGTACACACAATCGGAATTTCCGATGGACTTTTTCCATCAGATTTTCCAATCGTGTGTAGCCCCATCTGAGTTTTTTCATTGGAAATTCCAAGGAATTCCATCGGAGTTTAGATATAGAACATGTTCCATTTTTTTCCGATGGAATTCCGTCTGAGTTCCGATGTGATTTGGCCGGGCAAAAGTCGATCATGTGTGTACGCGGCATAACACTTCACAAGTTTTATTTCTAAAGGGTATGCACTGTCAAACTTTATTTTTTGGATAGAGTAGCAAAGGATTTGAATTATTGATAAATATCAAGCACAAACAGAGCACAATGGCATATAAGTCATGTAGATTGGGACACATTGGAACATTCTGAAATTATGAGCCATTGCTAGTAGCCACTTACTGTTCACTTCACTTGACTTGGAATAGAGCTAAGAGTTTGGTGTAGGTACATGCACCAGTGTTGGAGCAAACACACTGGGGTAGATTCATTTAGCAATTACTCCGGCGTTTTTAGAGATGTGAGGCGTAACTGTCATTAAGCGCCGTCGGATCAATGTGCCGTACCTACTATACCAGATCCGCCTTCAAATCGGCTACTTTTTTCCGGCGTAACTTTTCCACGCCGGCGTGTCTTTGGCGCATCTTTACGCGGGACAGATCAACCGTTCCCATGGATTATCTATTCAAATATGCAAATGAGGGAGATCCGCCGATTCAGAAACGCACGTTTCTCTGGCGCCGGCGTAACCCGGTGCACGTAACTGCAATTTTCAGCGGAAAGTCACCCCTCATAAAGCAGGGGTAACTTTGCACAGGAGTTGAACAGATCAGCTGGAGAGCAGCTAAAGCAACACTGTTACAGACGAATTGAGCTAAAACACTTGCTGGACAACACATCTGTCTGCCAACATGCCAGGGGCAGCCTTGCTCATAGCCCTACAGCGTCGCCGTGCACGTAGGAGGGCACGGGAGAGGATATTCCGCACGCGCATTGACGTGTTTGGCATGAGTGAATTGGAGGTGTTTCGCCTATTCAGATTCAGCCCTGAAGCCATCCTGGAACTAACCACAACCCTGCAGGATGACATCACCAGCAAGACACACCGCTCACAAGCAGTGCAGCCACTGGTGAAGGTACTGGCAACACTTCATTTCCTTGCCAGTGGATCTTTTCAAAGAACAAGTGGAGTGGTGGCTGGAATGTCACAATCCACCATG